>OX438971.1:18787906-20037906 GCA_949316085.1 Hypercompe scribonia | reverse complement strand
ATATACATTGGGTAGGAATTACGTCGTGTAATAGTCTCTTTACATAATACAGTGCATTTTGCACAGTCCATATTAAAGTCATCATCCTATTTATGTATATAAATAATGTTAAATGATTTATTTGCGCCTCGAAAATTTAAACATTCTGAATTGATTGGGCATAAATTTTGACACGATATACAACTCGCACGGTTTTTTATGCAATTTGTAGTGAGATATCACCGTCTCGCCCACACGCATCCGGCTCGCGTGACGTAGCCGGTCGATGGACAATAGACCATAACTACGCCGGCCGTTGTCAACAAAATAATATCTACTAATAAAGACAGTTTGTATACTTAACATTTAATTTAAATAAATAATATATTATGTATATAAATATATAGGTAGACACATAATGTTAAGGCAAGTCACTACAATACCAAGTCTTTGCAAACATTAGGTACTCGCCTGCGAGGTATTAGTTATGTATTGTGGATTTATTTTTTACAGATCTAGTACAACATAATAATGTTTTTTATTTGTCGTCTACGATTGTAAAAATGTTTGACAAATCTTTGCTATGTATACGGTTTTCGGAAATTTGGTAATGATTTAAAAAGTAACTGAGAAAATTAAACCCGCAGCACTTGACATCGAAGTACAGCCACGTCTTATACCTAGTCTTGCCATAAATATTGTAATAAAGAAAAAAGAAAATTGTTAACTGCAAATAACATTTATTACTTTTACAGTGTGTCAGTTTAATACATAAATATAAAACAATTAAAAATATAAAAAGCTTATTCGAAGTGGTCTCCATTGGCTGCAATACAGTCCTTTAAACGATGAGGCCAGTTATCAATAGAAGCACGCACTCTTTCCATGGGAAAATTCTTCACTGCCAATCGTATAGATTGTTTTAGGGACTCCAAATTATCATGGCGTTTAGAGCAAGCTGTACTCTCTAAAACTGACCACAAATCATAATCCAGCGGATTAAGATCGGGACTAGACGACGGCCAGTCTTCAGCTCTGATGAAGTCCGAAACGTTCGATTCCAACCAAGACTGCGTGGACCGAGCTTTATGACCCGGCGCCGAGTCTTGCTGGAAGGACCATACTTGGTTATTGAACATGGTGATGTTAAGGGGCTTAACTACCTTCTCAAGAATGGTATCTTGATACACTTGTGCCGATGTTTTGATACCTTTTTCACAAAAATATGGCTCAGTCACTCCTTCATAGCTAACACCCCACCAAACCATCACTGAAGTCGGATAATGTCCACGTTGCACTCTGTCGACTAATTGGGAAGCTTCCTTAGAGCTTTGAGCATAAATACGGTCATTTTGTTTGTTAAAATGTTGCTCAATTGTAAAAATTTTCTCATCCGTAAACAAAATTTTTCTGTGACCTCCCTTTGCGTACCGCTTCAGTAGTTGTTTCGATTTTACCACCCTATTCTTCTTTAAATTATCAGTTAAGAAATGGCCAGTGCGTCTCTTATAGGCTGCAAGTCCTAAGTCATCTTTTAAAATACGCGACATGGTTCTAGGTGCTATCTTCATTTCCCGAGATAAAATCTTTTGCTTTCGGACAGGATTTCTTCGAATTCTTTCCCTTACTGCTTTGACCACCTTTTTCGTACGAACACTACGTGGACGGCCAGATCTTTTTCTGTCACAAACAGAGGAGGTCTCATTGTACCTATTAATAGCCCGGTACACAAACATTTTACTAATACCAAGTGTATGGAGAGTTTTAAAAATTGCATTTGGCTCCATACCTACTTTGTGTAATGCTATCACAGCGATTCGGTTCTCTTTATCACCCCACACCATTTTAATATCGCAAAATATTTTACAATGTATTGGCGCCAAAATGAGAAAACACAATGAACAATCGTATAAAAATGACAGATTCGAAATTCAAATGTAATATTTTTTTATAATTAAGTGTAACAGTATTTATGGCCAGACTAAGTATATATACGATTATATATACAGAACATAACATAAAGTCACATCTATTTCCCAGAGATGTAGGCGTTACTTACTACGGTCTTAACACATCTCTTTTGTTTCGTCTATCCATCTCTGTATGCATGCTCGTCGATTCCTGGTAATGTTCACATGGCCCTTCTTTAAAACATCGACAATTTGGTGGATAAATATTAGCCATGAACGACCTATTACGACACTTCTATTCATATTCACTCTGTAAATTCCTTTCGTGACTTTTCTGCCTTTCATCCTCTCATCCATCTGACCAAAGCATTGAAGCATAACCTTTTCAATCTTTGTGTCCACATCTTATTTCAGTACGCGACATTCTCTTATCACAACATTTCTGACTCAGTCTCGCATCTCTACAGTATTAATTGTACTTGCGTGCGTCTTCTTTCATACTCAAGATTCGCCACAATACATAAAGGTTGGAACCAGTATACCGTTGTGAACAGTTAAAAGAACCTTTTTAGACACGTTTTTGTTTTCCACAAAAGAGTATAGAGCACCATTCACCTTGCCATATGGTAATGAGAGTGAAAGCGGAAAATAAGGTGATATCATCTTCATATACATATACGTATAAACTATTATATACATATTATTAAACGAAACGAACGTTAACAAATCTACCAACCATAATTCCAGTCACACATAATAAGGGGCGTAGGTTATATTATTTTTCTTTATACATAAATCATCAAATCTCGATGCACAAAAGAACAATTTATTAGGTCACATGTGCAAGTCTTATTATAGTTTAAATTGACGGTATTCCCCGTATTTGGGTTTTGTATGGTTCACGGAAAAACTTACTAGACTACTCCTGCACTTCCTTACTAAAGAATAAAATGATCTATTTCTCTGTAAAATATTTTCATAATTCTCACGCTCATTGTCGGTTAGTTGTTCAAAGTTCGCAGGCGCCCCCGGCCGCCTGAATATTCATGATAGTCAGTCATAACAAGCGAGCACGAGCTGACTGCGATCAACTCGAGTCAACAAGAGTTGAACTGTGCGATATACATACATACTTGTTTGTTGAAGGGACACTGTGTTGTTGTCTCGTCGCAAATTGACGTATACAGGACTGTATACTGTGATATACCCTTATTAGCCACGGGCTTTAGGTCTCTAAGTGCAGTATTTTTTAAGTAAAAAAGAAAATAAGATGAAGAAAGACGACCAAATAATAAGTATATGTACATTCATCAAGAGGTTTTTACAGTCCACTGCTGGAGATAAACCTCTCCTTCGAAAGGAACTTGGCTTACTATACCACGCTCGCCAGACGGGTTAAAATAAGATTTGTTTCAACCTTTCTTTTACCTTGTGCGCTATAAAATCTCCTGCGTAGTTATTTGGTTCCTGTTGAGACTGGCCACCATGGCCCAAATTGGCTAGGGGTATATTATATGTATCTTTTAATCGTCTCAAGTTTTGTTGTAAGTAAATGGCGGTCAAATTTCATAGTCATGAATCTGTGGGTTTGTTATAGTGTCAAGTGAAGATAGAAATTTTAAAAATTTTAGATATTTAAAATTTTAGATAAAGGTGTACATTTCTTGGAAATACAACTCAGTTTTGATTAATAAATTTTAAAATTAGACATCATTACAGGCATTAACAAATGGTATTATAGATGGATCAACCTTTGGCTGTATTGAATGCGTCGATCCATATTGGTACCACTCAAATCGGTGGAGAGCACTTCACAATAATATTCCGATTCGATCCTAGTTACTGGTAATCGATAAGGGTATATCGATGCGTGATATCGGCCTCTTCATTTGTGTAAAGTAGTGTAGTTTCAAGTGCTTGGTGCGGAGGATGAACTATCTTAAATTGTATATCTCTATATTTTGTAGAGTATTGCCAACGAAGATACTACATCTTTGAGAATTTGTATTTATAATAGTAAGGACTACGTAATATATTTTATTCTAGTTACTGTCTATTTTGGTTATCTTGTCATGAAACAGGCAAGTTACTTTAAGCTGAACTATCAACTAGCGCCTTGAAAAAAAAAGGTTAGCGAATTTACTCAAAAGACCAAGAACAAAATTATTTCACGATTGCTAAACATATTTCAAATAGTTTAAAAAAAAAACAATACATCAATGATAAAAAAACACAAAAAAAATGAAACATCTCTGATGCATAAATCTTTTTTAGGAAATATTATAAATAATAAGTTGTGTTAAATTGCGAAATAAATTGTTATTTAACAAAATTTGTCGTCACCTTCAATAAAATTGTTGTTTAAAAAAATGTCTAAATATATATTTAAAAAAATACATAAAAAACTGCTTTCATTTCAAAACAAAATTTGAATGCTAGATGGCTATATATTTCTAAAACTGTGCAAAGTAGTATTCTTTGAGAAATGAGCTCTTAAATTCTGATCCTGAGCAGACTTCGTTAACTTAAGCATTGAAATATGCTCGATCGGGTTGAAACCCAAGCTCGTGCTGGGCACTTCATTCAGTTCAGTGAATGTATATTTTACAACCGTACTTATCGATATTTAAGATTAGAGACACGTAAATTCTCAATAAAATTTCTTTGTACATTCTTCTTTAAATTAAGTTCGAAAATTGAGCCCACGATTTCAACATATCTTTAACCATAAACAAAAACCAAATGATTGTTCGACATAATGTTGAAAACAAAACAAAGTATTTATAGAGAAACAAACAAATCGAAGTTAGTAGGACAAGACAGTCGTATAAATGCGGTCATTAAGAGTCATTACGTTTGTCTTCATTAACTTATTTAATTCGTTTACGGACACGCGACGATACGAAACATCGGTTTCATTAAACGAAGGCCTACGAATGTACTTAAATTTGTTTTGTTTGGTTTATATCTTAAACAAAACGTATTTATTACAAACAATTTTACATTGTTGTATCATGATTAACCAAGGTACTTTGATCTTATAATTTTATTTATACCAGTAACTATTAATATGCTGAAAAACTGTAGACTTTGTAAGAATCCAATATATATTTTTTGGGATATAAGCCTCTGTATTTATTCCGTATTTGTATCCGTAGACGTTAACCGTTTTTGTATGATATGAACAATTTATTATATATATTATTAATTAGACTTTCTGAAGTCTGTTATTTTTACTAATCTAATGAAATGTAGGTGGCGTCGTTACGCTACGATATTCGCGCTGTTCGTACAAAATGAAAGCACGTTTGTTTAATTATTTTTTTTTAAATCACATCTAAAATAAATTAATACATATTTTTACAAGAAAGAATCAAACAAGTCATCGATCAAGTTCTTGATGAGCTAGGCCCCACGTGCTTATTAAAAATAGGCAAACAGTAGGCACATAGAGCTTTATTGGGAATGTTCTGTCATTTGAATAAAAAGCTAACATTTTCGTGCACATCCTTTTGCCATGATACCCAACGTGAAATAGACAATACGTTATCAATATTGTTACTACTAAGTTATTAATATTTTTGTTATCTCTCATAATTCGTTTTATAATAACATGACTCCGTGGCGCAACGGTAGCGCGTCTGACTCCAGATCAGAAGGTTGCGTGTTCAAATCACGTCGGGGTCAAAGTATGCTTTTTGCGCTTTTTAAAATATATAATATAAATATTTTAATAATCAATCAACAATACAAATATTTTAGGTATGAAAATCTTACTAAAGTTTTATTGTTAGTTATTCGATTTCAAAATGCGAATTCTGATTTAAACTAAAACTAGCAAGAGTGCGTAACGAAGAATAAATGTCTGTTCAAGTGGTCACTCTCGACGGAGACTGTGTTTGATGTTGGGATCGGTGAAGAGTTAAGCGGGGCCCCATTGCAACGCCTAACGCAGTCACAGAGTAATTTCTACATTATTTAACTAATATAAACATATCTGATAATATTTGAAAAAAATATATTCAAATATGAAAGAATTAAAAGGGCTTTCTTTTTTAATTATCATTTTTTTTTGGTAGATGGGTATGTATCAAACATACTTGTAATTTACATAACATACATAAAAACTTTTATTTTTTTTTAGTTGAGCTACATAGCAATGCAAAGAAGGCAACTTTTTTATTTTCAATCAGATTTCACATTGAAATTTAAAAACCATGATACTACTATACATAGAGTTACAAAAATAATAACCGATTTACATAATAAACAGTTATTATTCATTTATCTTTATTTATGCACTACATACGCACATCGGCGGATTTAACGCCCAGGGCATTTTCTCCCAGTCAAGCTCCCAGGCGGTGTAAAAATTTTAGAAGGCAGTAGGTGCAGAAACTACGTATATATTAAGTAAACTTATAAATACATATATACATACTCATAATAGAACACATCACATGTACAAATACATACATAAAAGTATATATCCTATGAAAATCGGAATATAAGGTATGCTATGGACTAGATCTGCCAGTTCATAGAGAAACTGATCATGAACTTTCTTTTTGAATGTAAATCGGTTGGACATCCTAATTTCGAGTGGGAGCACATTCCAAAGTACCGCTTGAACAAAAAAAAAAACAGTTTACGAAATCAGAATTTTGAGAGGGACATTGGAGAAGCAGATTATTAACTGAGCGAAAAAATATTTTGACTCTTTTATTTTAAACCAGCATTCTCCATGTACATTTTCCAAACAGATATTGTATTATTCACATCGTCCGAGTTAACATCTGACCGATGCGAACCATAAACTGCATGAGATTTAACCCAATTAATGTTGCATATATTTGACGCCAGTCAGATTGAAACGTGAACAAGGAGAAGAAGATAAACATGAAAGCTGAGCGAACATGAAAGCGATATTTTTTTCTGATCATAGTAAATATTTTGGACGTTTGACACAAAACGTCATCTAGTTTCAAACTAAGCTGAGCTTGTGCTATGACAACTAGACTAACTGATAGAATACTTATATACTTTTTATTAGTAAATATTCAAACTTTGAAACAAATATTCGCAGATCATACAAACATTTAGTACGACCCGGGCATCGAACCCAAAACTTCAAGCACAGCAGTCGCATTCACTACCGCTGCGCCAATAATGAATACTACAACTTCAAAGACCTTTCTCCAAGAAAAACAATAACAACAAACAAAAAATGGCGTTTAAGTGGTCACTTCGCTGCTACCTGCTGCACTCCAGTGTTGTAATTTCCATCCTATGAGAGGATAACTTGTACGATCCAAAAATGATTATTCTGAATCTGGGTGTTGTATCTTTGTAAAGTCTCTCGCAACATAGGATTTATTCCTAGCGCAAAAGTTGAAAAAACTAAAGAGAAATGATTATACTAATATGTTGTTTGTAATTTATGGTGAATGTTCCAACTAACTACTTCCTGTGACAGTGATAGAAGACTAAATAATTGTAACATTAATACATTTCTTACGTGTGTTCATGACTTCAGAAAGAAAAAAAAAGAGCGGACTCCAATTTCACCGGTTTGCAATGTGCTGGTGACGCTAGAGTTGCAAACTTAGAGTATGAGATTGCAGGGGTCTAGAGATAACGGTAATAACATACCGTTAGCCCTGGTAATAACAGAATAACGGTAATAACAGAATCTGTATTTTGTGCGTTCACAACGTACGCTTAAAATTAATGTACGTTTTTTATAACAAGTTGTGTTACTGTTATGTAATTTTAGAATTGTAAAATATATGTAGAAATTAAATATTTAGGGTATTTAACAATTTAACAAAAATAAAAATTTGACCCCGACGTGATTTGAACACGCAACCTTCTGATCTGGAGTCAGACGCGCTACCGTTGCGCCACGGAGTCGTTGTTGAATTCTTTGAATTATGATGTTTCAACCGTTAGATATTTTTTCGCACTTTTTAGCACTCTTGATCAAAGTATTAACCATGAAGCAAATACAAATTTTCTTTAATCTATATTATCATCAGCGGTGTGGTATCGTTAGTGACCTACAATTTAGCGAGTAAAATGACCGTTATCGACTATTACAGCTAATAAATTGTATTGATTTGAATTTATATGGTCATTATCGAAATCCGTAATTAGCCATTTTGTTAACGTCGTAAAAGACTGTCTTGTAGAGGCTTTTATAGAGGTTTTATAGAGGTTGTTCGAAATATGGAAATATGGATAATTTGGAATTCTAGTACAAGTGTCCATAAAGACACATTTTTTATTTTTTGATATTTATTCAATTTAGGTACTTGAAAATTTGTGAGAGCAGGTAGATGTTGGATAGTCTTTCACGCAAAAACAGCTGAACATATTTGAAAATTTAAGAAACGTAGTGTCGTCTTACATCTAATTGATCGTATATTATTATTTACTACTAACTACTGTACGATATACCTACTAACTGTACTCCGCCATGCTTCACTATGGTACAATGAGAAACAAAACTGACACGAAATATTAATAAGAACAACATCTGAAGTGGTTTATATATTGTGTTCTTTGAGTTAAACTCTAAAAATGTTAATTTTTTTTATGAAAATGTATATGTTAATATTCACTTAGAGCCGTACAATGATGCAGGTTCATTTCCAAATGGAATTATTTTTGAGACACTCAAAAAAAAATACTGAAAATACAATTGATTTACAAAAAACCACAAAACTTGTACAATGCTAGTAACAATATACAAGTAGTTTACACATATCATTCATTCTTAAATCGTTAATTCGTATTTAAAAAAAACAATAAGTTATAATTATGATTTCTAGTTGTCTTTTATGTCTTGTGTTGTCACCGTAAACAGAATGCATACAAAATCGGACGTGAACAGGTAAACTAAACAATCATGGATAACGTCCACCACGTATTATATTATCAAATTAAGCTTTCAAATGTAAAATAAAAATCATTGTCCCATAGACAATAGACCTTTTTAAACAATGAAGGTGACCTTTTTTTTCCTACAGCCGCACTGGCTTCTTTCGAGTCTGAAGCTGACTGTTATTCATTTATGCGTTTTCAGATCTTGTGTTCAAAAGTTACCGTACTATTTTACAAGATGGCACTGTTAATTCAATATGGTAGAAGACTTGATAATGATCCTTTTTCTCCATGACCTTCGCATATCACATGTGAGTGCCCGAGCAAATACTTCTTAAATCTGGAGTCCCAAACAATCCAAAAGAGTATCTACATATATAGTCCACAGTCACTATATAAAGTCCCGAAAGATTTTTTCACATCTTACCCATCTTTTCGTAGCTTCATTTATGATATCGACATGTGATCTTCTTTTATTGGATTTTTTTGGCATGGATATGACGTGATAAGGACATTTGATGTGTAGAGACGAGAATAATTTGCTGAAAAAAGTTTTATGTGTGTGTGATGGTGTTCCTAAGAGTAGAAGAAGACCAAAAAAAAGTTCGATAGATGCCGTCAGGACCGACCTCCGTAATAGAAAGTGAAGGAACGAATGATACAGGAAAATGGATCATGTTTTTACCCTTTTCCTAATTAAAATCATTGAAAATCACTGAAAATAAAGTGCCTAATATCTCGTACTAGACACAATATAAACCTTCTTGAAAATTTCTCTACTAAATCATACCTATCTATAAGCGAACAAATATATATAATAGTAAACAAACTTAACAGGAATTATTCTCTCTCGTTTGTTACTATTCAAGACGAGATTTTTTTTATAAAGATTTATTTAAAAAATAAATCAGTAAATCAAGAAATAAATATAATAAATTTTTCTTTTTAAAATTTAAAAATATAAGTTTGACCCCGACGTGATTTGAACACGCAACCTTCTGATCTGGAGTCAGACGCGCTACCGTTGCGCCACGGAGTCTATGCACGTAAAATGCAAAAATACATTTCACAAATAATATATCACCTTCATATTGTGTAATTCATATCTAATTATAATTAAGTGAAAGGAAATATTAGCACATTTTTTTTAACTGCATTTTAAAGTAAATTTTGCACCTAAGGAAATGTTAAATTTAAATGTAAAAAACTGTAAAGAATTCACATTTTAAATATAGTAGACAATCTACCCAGTACAGGGTTACACTACAGAAACTTTATACAACGATATTTTAGTTATATAAGTTATTTAGATTAACAGACTTAAAGATTTCAATGTACTTAACTCCCAGACAGTCTGCATCTTCTGTTAACATTTTAAAAGACGAAGTTCTTTACATGTATAAGATTTCAAATAAGAACAGTTCCTGCCTAAGAGAGAATGACCAGAGCGAAGGATTTTACAGACTCTACGGTAGAACTTTTTATTGTGGGCATATTCGACAGATACAGCCAAAAAAATTTTTTTAGGAGAGATCTGTATCCTGCGGTGGATTATTATAACAGCCTGTTAACTACGTTGATGATGAACTGTATTTTTATTCTATAATATAGATTTTACATTAGAAATACTAAATGAAAGTGAACCTTGTAACACGTCGCTTGTGTTACAAAGATCAAAAAATAAATAATAGTGTAGTAAGAAGTATTTAAACAGTCGTGGTTTGAATTTTTTTGTCTTCACAATGAAATTTTGTGAATAATTTGACTCTGACAAGTTCACATTGTGAACTATCTGTATACTCTATGCTATGTGGGTATGTGTATATATTCATATTTATACATACATAATTAATTACTTAAAGAAGATGGCTGACAGTGGATGGATGCGAATTGCCTAAGACTGGGATGGTTGGCGCTCTTCGAGGAGACCTTTGTTCAGCAGTTTACAGCGATAGGTTGATTTCATACGTTAATTGTAATGTGCACCACAAAGTACATAATATTATACAGTGTAGACCGTCTAACGCTTGCCTAGAAGAGATCGCAAACTGTGATAAGGCCACCCATTGTACTACTGTTTTTTGTTTGTTTATATTCTACATTGTATGTTTCCTAGTTGTGGTGTGCAATAAAGAGTACCTATCTATCTATCAATCTATTCTAAATATTTTGTCTCTATACGTAACAAGACCATAGATATTCATTCGAACCGATATAATACTAACTCGCTTCTTCTTGGAATCTTAAGCTATGAATACGATTTAGATCTAGGCCTTACTAAGAACCAAAAACAGATAGCCTCAATTGTAAGTGACTACAACTTTAACCGGTTCGAAGTACTCAGACAACTAAACCGGACCGGCTATTATACCGGACTGAATCGATTGCTATTATCAGAAATTCGTACGTGGTAGATAAGGGTAAGTTAAGCTGAATTTATTTACAGTACGCCGGTCTTATTGCTGAGGGTTCGTAGTTACAAAACATTCGACGCGATTATACTCAGTTTTTTCTATTATATTGACAGCTATTCAAGAATTGTGCAAACATTAACCTTTACGGCAAAATAGCTGATCTGTTTAGTAGGTATTCGGCAATAAGCATCATTCTGTAGAGTAATGGACTATCAAAATCTATATTTATCTTAAAAATCTAGATAAACAGATGGTAATAAAAATTAAAATATCGTACTGGAATGAAAATATTCGATTCTATTGGTTACCATACAGGTTACAATAGTTCGGGAATCAGTGCTGCATACAGTTTATAATCTAGTCTTACTGCAACAAAGATTTTTTTTATTTTCTATCGTTGTATTCAGAGTCGTCAAAATTTCTTTTCAGCAAATGTGTCAAAGAAACGTTAGGAAAAGTTGTGTTACAAAAAAATTTGCAAAAAGAGATATTTGACCCCGACGTGATTTGAACACGCAACCTTCTGATCTGGAGTCAGACGCGCTACCGTTGCGCCACGGAGTCATATGATGAATTGTCCAAAAATGCATTCAATTTACAATGCCATGTCTTTTTGTTAATATAATATACTCCCTTCCAAAAAATAAATAATCGTGAATATTACCGAGATGTTAATGTTTGTTTCACAATAACACCAGAACAATTACACGAATCTATGCGAGTATGAAATTTATCAAAAAGATAGATTAATCTGCAATTGAGAGGAATGTGAGCATGTATTTAAATCAAAATTAGAAATCACAAATGGTCGATGTTCGACCATAATTCAATAAAATTTGAATGCTGATTTCACATACTTTTAAAATTTATAATTCACATTACTTCTAAATTTTAGTGCTCTATTTTATTGTGTGGTTACTTTTAGAAGCTACTATGAAATTTTTAAGAGTTCGCAATTTCAAGTGTATCTTAGCGTAAAATTTATTCGTTAATATTATCATGAACAAACTATCTGTATTTTGTATTTTTTAATTGAATAAGTAACTAAACAAATAACATTACATAAATTCACATCTGTATTTATAAAGAGAAAGCACAGCCGTATCTATTGGCCATATCACATAGTAATGACCAAACTTTTTGTGTTACCTTTAACCTGGTATCTTGTGAATTATAAATAAGTAAGTTGGAAGTATATTAAAAGTGAGAAGTCAAACGGGGGGCACTTATAATTAAAATAGGACCTCTTTGGAATACTTCTAATAGTAATATTGGTTGTTAATGTCATAACATCACGATTTACTTGTAAGTTATGGAAAAAGCGTGAAAAGATGTTGACAAAAGCTGTAAATCAATTTTAAGTAAATTGTTTTAATACAGCTAATAATATTCGTTATGATTAAGATGCTTAGGTGCCCTATTTCGTTCTAAGGCAGTTCACAATCATCCACCGCGCCGCCAACCACTTTCAGAAATTCCATTCGTTCAGTATTGGACACCCGTGGATCGGTTGATGAAGAAAAGCGGTACAATTACTTTTTTGTTACTAAAATGACAACTTATACTAATTTTTCCAAAAGAACAAGTAAAACTTGTGAATGCAAATATAAAATTACAGTAAATTATAGCCAAATTTGAAACAACAGACGACAATAATTAACTTAAAGTAAAGGTCTCAAAAACCAAAAGTACTCACAAATTACGTGGTTTTAATAAAAACAAACTAACAGAAGAGCTTGTAATAGAAGCTTGCAGACACGGGCCGTCATAAGCCGCTTACGTTCGACCCTTCAATTTCCCTGGCAAATCTCTTCGCACCTCTCGCCTCGGGCACAATGGATGATTTAGAGGTGAAAATTACTCGGTATTGATGTTAACTCTGAAAGACCTACGTTTCTAACTGAAATATATGTAGATCTATTGTGATAGATCTAGAGTGTGGTGTATAATTTTTGATTTATTTTTTTATGAAACCATATTGTGGTGTGAAGTGAATTTTAAATCATGCCAAAGTTTGAGCTCAATAACAGCCTTTAACTGTCCACTGCTGAATATAGGCCATTGCTTAGCACGGAGGTTTAATTTAAGTTCAATTGATGTTTAAATTTTTTAAGTTTTTTAAAGCACACAATAACCATCCTCATTATCATCAATAGGTTTTAACAGTCCACAGCTGGACATAAGCCTTTCCTTCGAAAGGTTTATGTCCAGTAAGTTTAAGTTTAATTTTTTTTTGTTTATCCAACTCATTTTTACTTTTATTTTATAGGTTGCTATGTATTATTATTGGTCTGTAAATATAGTGAATTTTGGAGATCTACGGTAACATGTGTAGTTAGGTAGGACCGACTGGGTAAATATTTTCACTTAATAAAAAATTACGTTTCATCTCATCCATCCGTTACAGGTTATTTCCGCTAGTGAGTCAGCTGGACTCTGTGGATATGTAGTTATATTTAATTTATTTACTTCAATAAGAATTTAAACTGTGTATAAAATATGTAATATTTAAAATAAAAGTCAAATTAATAAATACATGCGCGCAGACTCTTACTTTGTAGGAAGTTCATTTTTTAATAAAATAAATGAAATCTGAATTCTAATATAATTTGAAGTCAATGTCAGAAAGAAACTACTTTAGACGTAAACCAAAATATATCTTCGAGAATGTAAATGCAACTTGAATTAATTTAATTTTTTTTTGAACACCATTTCTATTCTATTTACATTCACCTTCCACAGTTGTAAAACCAAAGTATTTACCTAACTAGAATATTTTTGTATTGGGTTTTAATATGTTTGTGTTATATAAAATATCCTTTAGTTCCACAGATAATAGCTGTCCCTGCTTTATTTCACTAACTTAGAAGCATGAGTAGAAAGAGGTAGGTAGGGCGGGAAGAGATGATGCGACGATCTGATGAATTTCACGGTAAGCTTTTGGATGAGAGCAGCACAGGATCAGTTGTTCTGGAGCGTCTTAGAGGAGGTCTATATTTTTATGTTTTTTTTTATATGTAGTGACTGAGTCAGCTCACCTGTCACGACGTATAAAAGACAGTCCCCGAGTCCTATGTTCTTGACAAAGTTGCTTGTACTTAGAAATAAGTTGCTATCATGCGAAAGTTTATAACCACAGTTAACAGTTTATTAAAAAGTAAAGTACCTGCTTATTCATTACGAAAGTAATTTAAATACTCATAAATTAATGGTTTATATTTATTTTATAAACAACACACACATATTTACACAGGCAAACAGATTTTGTACCTTCTTATACTTACAAAAACAAAATTCCAGTCCGTTGAATATGAAAGAAACTCACTGACCCAATTTCGTCACGTGGATGATGTAGTCCTACGGATAGTCACATTGACGTATGATCACACGCGCAAATAGAAAACGGAACAAAACTATAGAACCTTCTCAATGTTACTAACAAGTATCTTGTTCCCTTTTTCGTTTTTTTTTGCCGAGGAAATGAGATTGCCCAAAACGAGCTCATTCATGAAATATAGTATATTTTAAGAACTTCGTTTTGAAAGTAAGTATTTATTTGTAACATACATTTTGATATTGGTTAAGCATGAAATTAGCCACAGATTGTCATATTTTTTTTATAACAAACGTGTTCCTTTTGTAGAAACATTGTGGTGACTGCTCATTTAGTTGATATCTACATATAATACAATAATTTAAATGTTTTAAATGGTTTTATTTATAGTAATTGCAAAAGCAATGTACTAAGTTAAAAAACATGTCATTGTTATCAAAAGAAAGGTTGTAAACAGTTAGAAAATGAATACTTGGTTACTCGATTATTATGCTACACTAACTCTAAACTTTAAATTATTTTAATACATACAACCTGCAAATTTGTAGACGCAGTTTCATATTCAAAAGTGTATGCGATTCTGCTTCCTTAGACGAAATCTCAGCCTTTTGTAAATTTCATTTCCACTTGTGTGGTTTCTTTCAAAAATACTATAAGTTTGTGTGTGTGTGTCGATTTTTTTATGTGTTAGGAAATGTTAATCTCTATGAATGTTAACCGTAAGACAATTTTGCCGATAATATTGATAACCTTGAAAGATAATTTTACTTCACACGTCAGAACGGCTTAGGTCGGACAAAATTTGGCACACAGATGAATTAAAGTCTAAAATGAAAAATGGATTTCTTTTTATCAGAATAAAATAATGTTACAATCGATATTATCAAGATTAAAAACCAATACTAACAAAAATCTTTCCATTTTTAAACACCAAAGAAATGAGAAATATATAATTAATCTTTGTGTCTACATAACCAATTTTTTCTCGATTGTTTTTAATCAGTCTGTGACAAAAATCCAGGTAGCAACATGTATGACGTATAATAGAGTGGCCACATCCAATTTGGTTCAGGGTAATCCTCTTAGCCGTGTCACAGGGAGCCGGATTAATTATGTAAATTGATGTCGTTTTTGTCACACCTACGGCGTTTGAAGACAAGGATTTGTTGGTTGTAGGTAATGAGCACACCTATATACATATATACTTGGGTATAATGTAATTATGCTTTAAATACACCTGCCGGGGAAAATACTTGTAAGATAATGTAATTTTATATGTATTTACCTACATACATATTTTTGTAACATTTTTTTTATGCAATATATAATAATTTTATGACATTTTCTGTTCTCAGAAAGATTGTGTGAATATTTATTCTGTAAATACAGAACATGAATAATCCGTGAAAGAATGACAAAATGCAAAATATTTAGCAAAATATAATGTTCTATTTTATAAAGAGGTTAGAAAAGTCTACATTTATGTAAACATCATCATCATCATCCTCATCATCATCATCATTATCATCATCATCAATAGCCTTACACTCCACTACTGGACATAGGCCTTTCCTTAGCAAGGAGGTTTTGGCCTACTCTACCACGTTGCCCAGACAGGTTGGAAAAGGGTTTGTTTCAAGTTTTCCTTCTCTTTGTAATGAGGTTGTCTTGCATACTTTGCTCCCTTAGTCGCTTTTTACAACACCCACGGGATGAATAGGGGTGGTAACACTATGTATTCTTAATCCGTTACCACATGGACATTTATGTAAACGCACATTATTAAAAAGGATAGTTATCACTCACAGATTAAGATCAAGAAGTAACCTATGTTATAATTAAACTCAGAAGTTCTTACATCAATGTGCGCTGTCACGAACCTAGATTTACCTTAAAGGAGATTTCATCTAAAACCGGCACTTGGTAAAATGAGCACAAATATAAGATGACATGTACTTTTAAGAATCTATAAAAAATTTTGTGCTATATTTTTTATCACGAATACTGTACATACTCTCATAGAATAAAGATTTATTCAAAATTACTACACTTCTACTTCTATTCTTAATTGTATCAAGTATTTTTCATACACAAAACCCAAAAACAAAACTTCCCTAATCTCCAATATACCCGAAATCTTGTACCGAAAAAAGGTGGCCAATCAATAATATTTTTCCCCTCTTTTCAATTAGTATAGCGAATGCACCTTTAATGCTTTACCTCGGGGAAAATCCCCAGTTTAACTTAAACGATTTAGGGGATCCAACACTAAATGAAATCTCTACTAATAGAGGGTTCAGGCACGTAATGATGTTTTAATAAATATGAGGTGGAGTTTGCTAAAGATTTTGCCGTAGTTTGTTTTTTTTTTATTTCCCTATTCACTGAAGAAATTTAACTTTGACTAAATTTAACATGGTTTGTTTGAAAATCAAATTACAGAATGCTTTGATAATTCGACCGAAGGCTAATTGGACCGAATACAAAATGATCAAAGTTTTTTGCTGAATATGTTAAATTTTTAACTTGTAAACGCTCTTAAATCGCAGCAATAATAAGTTTTTATGGTATAAGAAAACGAGTAAACGGGTTACCCAGTGGTAAATGGATACCTCTGCTTACGCACACCTGCAATTTAAAAAACACAAATGCGTTGGCATCCTTTCTCTACAGGGGGACTAATACTGAGGGAAATGATAACACTGATATTGAAATAAATGATAGCCCTAACATTAAAGGGGACTCCGTAATGTTAGCGTTGCCTGAAAAATCGACGAAAGAATAGCTTAACATCGGTATTCTACGCGGTGGTAGTGATACCACCAATGAGGTTGGCCGTATGTATGTAATTAGCTGCTCTCCAATGTATAGAACACAATATTTATATAATGTGTAATACAATGTATAGCTATTGACAATTACAATAGAAGATACTTTTGTCCATAGACACAATATTGCCAATATTTTCTATTATATGCCCGTAGCGAGGATTATAACTATTAGGAAACGTCAATACGTCGATACTCCTTCGTAATACATGTCCACTGGGATTTTGTCTACGACAGTCTTATTGTTTCGGAAGTAAGGTGAAATAGTATTTTATATCTTGGTTTCTAAAATAAAAAGGTATTTTTTTTAGATGTCATGTATTTATGATGAATTGGAAATAATTAGCATAAAATAATTTAGAAAGTTATTAGGATTTTTTTTAAATTTGGGTGTCTTAAGATATACTTGAAAACAGTAACAAATCATTTTAAATAAATATATTTTTTAACGTACAGATTTTAATGGTTGAGGCAGCATACGCCAAAATATCTCTTAGAGGCCTGATTTTTTTCAACCTAATTTTAAAATTACATAAAATCATTACAAATTGTAATCTATATGTTATTCCGATGTATAACCTATATTACTGTAAAGCTTCATCCAAATCCGTCCAGTATTTTTTTCGTGAAAGTCTAACAAACATCCATACAAACTTTCACATTTACGAGTATAATATTAGTAGAATAACGGGATATCGAAACGACTAACATCGAATATGTTGTTGCAAATAATAAGCAACGTGCTATACTTAAAGTAGAGCTTCAAGTGTAGTAATAAATAATGCTTGAATATTTTGAGCAAGAGAGTAAGTATACCAGTATACCAATAGTACTAAAACAAGTTTACCATTTCATTTCAACCTCTTTAAAATATTGTAGTCGTTCACAAACTTCGTGTCTGGTATCTTATCGCAGATTTTCAAGGCGATATTTTTTCTGTGTAACTGATACCGTTGCTGTACTAAGTTTTCTGTAGGAGTCACGAAATACGCGAGTTGTTGAATTATTAACATCTGAATATAGTTATTCATTTCTAAGCATTGTTCGTTTTAACACCGGATATTAGAATGAGAAGAATTAAGATCTTTCAATAGTAAATGATAACTGGATAATGTGAGCTGGTGAGGTGTCTTATAAGGTAGGATTTTAAACGACACTGTAGTGTACAGATTTAATAAAAGCATTTTGAAAAAAAAAAATGTTGTACATATTCTATTGATTCTATATAGTACTCGTACACAAAATATTGTATCTTTTCCTTGTTTGCGAAATTAATACAAAACCTTGAAACTTATAAAATAGACTAACTTAAAAATATATAACAATAGTGAGTTAATAAATATAATGACTTTAGTTTACAGTTGAAATATTCGTTTGAGTTGATCCCATAAATGTTCAATCGGGTTTAGGTCGGGACTCATTGCAGGCCAAGGCAAAACATTAATATTCGCGTCCGAAAGAGCACTTTGAGTCAGACGGGCAGTGTGAGGACGTGCATTATCTTGCATCAAGATGAAATTCTGACCAACTCGCTGTGAATATGGGATGACATGAGGTTAGATGACCTGTTGGACGTAGCTGGCGGCGTTTACGTTGCCCTCATCCAAGAATACCAGCTCAGTTTTACCCAGTAGACTGATTCCACCCCACACCATAATACTGGGTCCACCAAAACGGTCAGTTTCTCGAATACAAGGATCCTCAAAACGTTCCCCTGGTTTTCTCCAGACACTTACCCGTCTGTCATCACTGAAAAATTTAACTTTAGACTCATCTGTAAAGAGCACTGTTCTCCAATTGTCCATGGTCCATTCGAGATGTTCACGTGCAAACCTTAAACGCGCTGCACGATGTGCCCTGGTTAATTTTATTCGCACAGCGCGCATTCTGGATCTTTGTTGGTCTTCATGAAGTCTGTTCCGTATGGTTTGATCGCTTACATGGGTACCAGTAGCATCACGTAAGCGATTTTGTAAGGTACGCGCTGTCACAGTGCGCTCTCGACGTGCAGTAAGTCGAACGTACCGATCTTCCTGGGAAGTGGTGGCCCGATTTCTACCACCACCTCGTCTCCTGGCAACACTACCTGTCTCCTGATAACGTTCCCAAACATTTCGAATCGCATGCCTAGACACACCGAGGCGTGAAGCTACCGATCTCTGTGAATTGCCCTCTTGAAGCAAAACTACAGCTCTGGAAGCTGTTTCCGGGTCCATATGACGTCGAAATCCGGGCATTGTTATTTTAAACAAAGCAATAACACCGAAGCAAATGATAAACAACGATACAATATCAACTTGTGTTTGTTATGAGATGCAGAACACAAGTGATTAGAAAAGTTCGTAAACGCTGAGTTGACCCATTTTTTAGTTTTTTCCGTCTACCCACTTAGGAACCACCCTAAACGTGACATTCCAAACGTGTGACCATGTGTAAACATATGCACTTGGAGTCTACACACTTCAATTTACAAATCAGCAGGCAATAAAAATATTACGGTCGAAGTTCCGAAAAAAATCAAGTGGGCCCTAAGTTGTTTTGAGTAGTATATATTTAACTTAGTTCGAATTGTAATCCAATGTTACTTTTTATAATAAATTAGCTATACGAGGTGTGTTCAAAAAGTAAGGTGACTTTTCAAATTTGGCGGGCAACGTACTTTCGATTATCGATTTTTTTTATTTTGTTATGTTGGTACACTCTTCCCGAACATCTGTACCAAGTTTCAAGTGTATAGCATTTTTTGTTTGGTTGGGAGAGGCGTAAAGGTTATAAGTGTTTTTCGTGCTCGGCGATTTCTTGCTATCGAAAAATATGGATCAAAGGATTTGCATCAAATTTTGTGTAAAAAATAAAATAAAGTGCTCCGAAACACTTAAAATGTTGACAGTGGCATACGGTGAAACTGTTCTGAGTAAAAAAAATGTTTACAAGTGGTACAAACTCTTCCAAGATGGCCGGGAAGATGCCAATGACGAGCCTCGCTCTGGACGCCCAAGCACGTCAACAACTGATGAAAACGTTCAAGCAGTGAAGAAAATTGTTCTGGAAAATCGTCGAATCACTATCAGAGAAGTTGCTGAGGATGTTGGTATATCGCTTGGCTCGTGCCATGAAATTTTTTCTAACGTTTTAGGCATGAGACGTGTGTCAGCGAAGTTTGTTCCGAAATTGCTAAATTTTGACCAAAAGAACCGTCGCATGAGCATCGCTCAAGAACTGTTGAATGACGTCAGCGACGACCCAGATTTACTCAAAAGGGTCATAACTGGTGACGAATCATGGGTATATGGTTATGATATCGAAACCAAAGTCCAATCGTCCCAATGGAAGAGCCCAGATGAGCCAAGACCGAAAAAAGCACGCCAAGTTCGATCAAATGTCAAAGTTTTGCTCACTGTTTTCTTCGATTACCACGGCGTGGTGCATCAGGAGTTCTTACCATATGGACTTACGGTCAATAAACAGTATTATCTTGAAGTTATGCGCCGTTTGCGAGAAGCAATACGAAGAAAACGTCCGGAATTGTGGAAAAACAATTCATGGCTTTTGCATCACGATAATGCCCCTGCTCACTCATCTTTGCTGGTGAGAGATTTTTTGGCCAAAAACAACACCACAATCATGCCTCAGCCACCATATTCACCGGATTTGGCCCCATGTGACTTTTTCTTGTTCCCAAAACTAAAGAGACCTATGAAAGGACGGAGATTTGCAACGATTGAAGAGATAAAGACTGCATCGCTGGAAGAGCTCAAGGCTATACCGAAAAGTGCTTATGAGAAGTGCTTTGACGATTGGAAAAACCGCTGGCATAAGTGTATTGTATCTGAGGGGGATTACTTTGAAGGGGACAACATAAATATTGATAAATAAATAAATATTTTTTCTTAAAAATACAAAGTCACCTTACTTTTTGAACACACCTCGTATATATACAGATATTATTTAGATATGTTATTTAATCCGTGTGGTGATGGATTAAGAATGCATAGTATTACCACTCCTATTCATCCCGTGGGTGTCATAAGAGGCGACTAAGGGAAGAAACTATTCAGGAAAATATCATTACAAACAGAAGGAAAACTTGGAACAAACCCTATTCCAACCCGTCTGGCCAGCGTGGTGTAGTAGGCCAAAACCTCCTTGCTAAGGAGAGGCCCATATCCAGCAGCGGATTGTAAAAAGGCTGTGGATAATGGATGATGATGTTATTTAATCCTGAGCTAGTCGCTCTTTGATATTTGCAACTCAGTCACTAGTGAGGTCTTTGAGATGGAAAGTTTTTTCAGCCATTGGATGCGAATGGCATGGGAGTTATGTCCAGCAGCGGAAGTCTCTTTGCTGAGATGATGATGATAATGATGAGATTAAAGGTTACTCATTTGAATATTTGAAGATATTGGGAATGTACATATCGGAAAGTATCTATGCAAAAATGTCTTAGTTATGTTTAATTTCTTTCCTCGTATGAAAAGGTACAGGTGTATTCGCAGTTTTTGTGGCTCAGTACGGTACACGACATAAATCTACGGGCTTTTTTAATATTTTGTCGCCCGTGCAGTAATTTATCTTTTGTTTATTTACTAGAACTCTTAATGAGCACTTTCTTACGCTGTGTAATGTTTTATTTTTTCTTCTCTTTCTTAGCGGAAACTCAACTTAAGTATTTTTTGAGTAAGTGCTGTAAAATGGATATTTTATTACAAGTTGTCCTTTTCTACTTTCAGTTCTTAGCTAGTCCCCCACACATATACTTGCAAACTATCCCGGTTATTTTCCTGAAAGAGTACTTTATGGTGATTTAAGATTTAAATATCTACGTGTACTAAATACTGTAACTAATTATTAATACCTACAACTGGACAGTTCAGAAATTAGCGAAATTGCTAACATATTGTCAGAAAAGATACAACTAAGAAAGGATGACAATACGAGTATTAGTAAAGGAAAATTGAGGATATTAAGTAATAGCTTGAGCAGGTCAAGGTTACATGCCCGTTAGTCAAAATAATCATTGTTGGAAAGACGGAGATATGTAACTGGACTATTCTCTACGTAATATGTTTTCTACGAAATTATATACGTACTGTTTTGTAATAATATAAGAATTTGTAAATGCAATTTACATACACTACGTAGTTAATTAAATCATCACGTATCTTTTGTTGTACTACTTCGATAGCGTAGCGGTAGTGAATGCGACTGCTGTGCTTGAGGTCTTGGGTTCGATTCCTGGGCCGGACCAAATGTTTATACAAGTATTATCTGTAAATATTTGTTTCGAAATTCTGGCGTTTTCTATGTACAATATGTATCTATTTACAAAAAAAGTGTATAAGTATTCTATCAGTCAGTCTAATTATCATAGTACAAGCTCTGCTTAGTTTGAAACTAGATGAAGTTGTGTGTCGAATGTCCGAAATATTTATTTATTTATTTAATTAACGTGTGTGAGTTATTAGTGATGGCTATTAAACAAATGTAACTACTTTTCCACCTGATTCTGTGGTTTGATTTTTCTCAATATATTTTGTTGATTAAGAAATATCTGTTATTTGAGTATTAGTTTGATTTTGGTACTTTACATAATAGTAGACTTACACAAGCACCATACTTTTTTATTCTTTTAATCGCTTTAGTACAATTTGTTTCGCTTCAAACATTTCTTGACTTAATCATTACCTAGTTAATGTTTTGTCGTCCGTGCAGCAATTTACAAGTAAGTCACGTTATAAAATTCAAGCTGTGTATAATACAGAAATCAGTTGGTACAGCTGTTTGAATATTATTATAATAGTTCTTTTTGACCATCGAATCAACTTATCGCTGTCCATTGTAAACGAAGGCTTGTCTGGAGACATGACCGGCCCGCCACTACTGCAGTGTACTGATTCTCCTGTGAGGAGACCGGTGTCATATTCATCCGACACAAAGGTATGATCCTCCGACCAGGCGAGGTGATCATGCCTGGCGGGCTACGGCCCAACGGTTGATGTTGGGATGTTGCGTATATGCTAATCGCCGCGAGAATTTCTATATCTCGATACAGAATTAATAGCTGCTCCGTAGTTCGATGTGCCTACGCTAGATGGCGCTGTAGTACATATTTCTGTTTCTGCGCTATACGTGGAAGTCGCCACACTCCCTACAACGTCAGTTACTCTTATTCTCTGTCAAATAACTTCGTTACGAATTTTATTGAACAGAGAAACATCCTGTATAGTAGGTTTCACCGCACACTGAACAACTTTGAACTTGTGAATCAGTCCAATGGTTAGTGTAAAAGTGTCGACTCCATATGTTATCACGGACAGGACGAATATCTATATGCGTTGGATACCAAGGGCCTTTAGTGATTGCTGTATCGACGACTTGAAGATATGACGCAGCTTCACAGACGCTGCCTAGCACAGACGAATCCTACTATCGGCCTTCCGATTGAAGTTGTACCGGCTGAGTTGGATAGTATGGCCAAGGTAGGCCATATATTCTTGCTAGGATTCGGGGATACATGCCTGTTACGCATGATTTTTGTCTTTTCACTCTTCTTCTCGTTCACTCGTTTTTAAAAATCGTCCAGACTGTTGAGCATTACTTCCAGAGCTGTGCACCTCCCTTTAATCATTGAAGAAATGTTTATTTGGCAGTATTTGAAATTTTACTTGTGAATGTTTCATGCATCCTAGCCGTACTAAATTCTATATTTCTTTCACGATTGTAACATTTTTTTACACATAGAAACACAATCTTACATCAGTATACCGTTTCGATGTTGTTTTCTGTTCTCAGTCTCCTTGTTTCTGTTGTAAAAGAGCAAATGGTATTAAAGCTACTTTTCTTATCCTCGTGGCTGATACCTGGAAAGGGGCAAGTTCAGTTTACCTATAGTAAACTTACAAAGTTAAAACTTTGCTAACCAGGAAAGAAATAAAATTCTAAATTCTTTTAGTTTGTAAATACTCTAGTTATGTGATCGAATTTGTAAAACTATTTTTTTTGTTGCTCTTACTCTTAAAATATGGTGCTGTAAAGATGAATCAAATAATCCAGGCTTTCCAAGGAATATATCCTTTGTGTGAGAGGGAAATAACTACTTCTTAATATTTCTGAAGTAAGTGAATTTAACATATGAACCGCAGTGTATAAGTTACGAGTATATAGAGTGGGCCAAGAATTCGTTTACATTTGAATCTAACGTCCCGCGCAAACATGTTACGGGAGCTCTTGGGATCGATGCTACTGAAATTTGGAGCCACTTATCACGCACCCAATGATTCACTGCCGGTGGTCAAAGACATGTTTGCGGAAGAGCTGATTGCCAGACAAGGCGACATTATATGGCCATATATGGTCATATATACATATAAAACATTTTTCTTCAAATATTTCTTGTAATATGTTATACTTAACGTGAATAAAAAGTTTTTTGAACAAGTGAATAAAAATCATGATTTTACACAAGTTTTTTATTGTAATAAACAAAAAAAAATGGACTGCATGTAAATGAATTACTTAAAGTGTGAAAACCAGCGATTTTAGTAATGTGTGAGTGTCACCCTTACAATTATGACAAATTAAACGACACCGGCACATAAAAAATTAACCATTAATTGTAGTAAAAAAAATAAGTAATGAAAAATACATAATAAAAAATAAGAGTAATTGAAAAATTTTAAATCGTGGTAAAAGGAAAAGCCAGTAACGATATTCTACATCGACATATTAGAGTACATTCACAAAACTACGATCAAGCATTTTAGGTCATAGACTGTTCTAAACAAATATACATACACTCGATAAACATAACCTTTCTTCAGGCGCATTCGGGAAAAATGGTTCTTCAACATCGAACCTAGTAAATATTACTGGGTACGAAAACTTATGTTCAGCTGAAACGATCTCAAGATACGGCATGCAACGATGTTTGACGACTTTGTATAAAATAGCATGTACATGACTTGCGCAGTAATGACCCGCTTATATTATCCAGGTTCAGCATTTTTGTCATTTATGTATCAAGTTTATCGTCACCTCATTTGGACTTTATACTGAACATATTTTTCAAAGTGCTGTTCCTGATTAAACGGTAAATACTTTTCATGAACACAGTTTTAAATACCATTTTGCTGGCTGAAAATGATGAGAAATGTGTTTATAAAAGTTCACCTCACCACTTAAGAAGGTGGCAACGGCAGTTGTATGAATTTCATATTAAAACTAATAATGTATTCATTGTCACGCTTGTAGTACGGAACTTTGTTCAGTGGTGTTACTCGCTGAATATTGTGATAGATAGATGAAGACGCATTTTGTTCATTTAAAATGAAGTGCTTCCATGAATACTGTAAATGTAACAATTTGTAGTTCAAATAGTAAGTTAAGTTTAATTCTATTGACGTGCTCTGACCATCATCAGTGACAGATTAAGAATACGGAGTGTTTTTTCAACTTCTCATCGTGTGGGTGTCGTAATAGCCACCCCTATCTATTTGACCAGCGCGATAATGTAAGTCAAAATCTATTTCCTAAAGCTTTCGTTAGAAAATATCTCTGCCAATGTCCAGCAGTCGACTGTTAAAGGCTGATATCTGTCCATTCTACATATATACTTACGGATGTCCATTACATTGTTTACGTGTGTAACAATACACATTTTTTTTATCGTTAGTTCTCTAAGTATATAATACAATTAGTAAGTAATATCACAATGAAGTACATGGACAGGGTGCATAGAGTTCCCACCAAGAACTTAGGGACCCAAGTTGATCTCACCTGCAAATGGCGCACCAGCTGATCGAGGGACGAAGCTCTAACAAACAAAACATCCCGATTAGCGATAATGAGCCACCACTATTACATGGGAACTGTCGAAAAGTGGGCATTTAATTTGCTTCTGCCTATCGTTCTAGCGAAATACCCGTGATATTATGCATGTATGTGCGTATATATTAGATGGATATTAGCATATCACAATTTACCTAAAAAAATTGCAACTCTAGATTTTTATTTGTTTTTGATATCGGAACTAATTTAGTATTAAACATACACAACTAGCTGTTTTAGGTATTAGAAAGAGTTTTATACAAATCTTACCAGCTAACTCGCACAAGAAAAAACAATATTTCTTATTTTCCTCTGCTTTTTATTTATTTTCTCACTGTTTAAACTTTTTCATAACTTCTATAAACATTTCAAGAAATTGGTCAAATAGGTCAAGTCATTCCTGAGTTTTGGAAAGACTAACGATCATCAATTCATTTTTATATGATTTATAGTACCTATTATTTTAACATTAATTAGTCCTGATTATCATTGATTAACTATTCCGTCAGGAAGAATTTATAGAGATGTGTCACACATCCAAACATGTGAATAAATTGATTCGCCAATTGTATAATTTTTCTTGGTATCATTTGCCATTGTCGACAAAAGTCTATTAATTGAATAAATATTTTTAGTTTTCTAACATTTATATGAATTTCATAGTGTTCCATTTTAGGAAGCCTTTTCAAGAGGTCTTCTTGGAAACTATTCAGAAAAGGTGTTATGGCTATTATGATTAGCAGTGGAAGCGCTGTGGTGGATGTGTTAATACTCGTAATGACAATGATAATAGAGACCACTACTTTGTATAAGATAAAGCAATTTACTACGTTTAAAACGCTGATGCATGACTATGATTATACTCGTATATACAAAAGTCACTCACTGAAATATTTAGTGACGTGCGTGGAACGTAAAGAACACCCATTATACGTTTGCCGACCAGTTAATACGAAACAAATGGAAATGTTACCGGGATGAAATGCAAATTTATTCAATTAATCCGGCCGCCAGTCTGTATTGGGTGTCGCAGAGCCGTGATTGGCGTTAAGTCGTTCAACCGTACGAAAGTGGTTAGGCGTTTACAGAATAGGGACGTGGTTTAAAATTTGAATATGTTTGCTTATTAGTTTTGGAGCGATGTTAGTTCAGGCTGTTTGGATCGCTTTCATATAGCGGTTTTAGTGTTTTAATTACCTCAATAATTTAAGCAGGGTTAGTTTTGTTTGATTATTGTAACAAATGCATGGTCATTTAAGCGATTATGCAAAACGCTCACCGAACTTTTACGCGAATGTTTGTAAACACAGTTTAAAATAAAATACATCTTAGAGTTAAATATATTTCGTCAAACTAATAACATAGGAAAACGTGTAGACGTACTTGAGACGAAATATGGCATCGAGTCGACAAGTGCTCATCCTTTCGTGGACTATTAAATTACTTTATTCACATCCACGGAGTTGCTGTGAAAGTGACGAGGAAGCTAGAGTTATAAACTTACAGAAGAGTGATTATTAAAGGTATCATTTCTGTTGTACACAATATTAGTATCTATTTCTCACTGGAAAATAAATTTTGAATATTTATTACTAGTACATTGCATCAAAGTTTTGGTTTTACGTTCTTAAATTGAACAATAGATTGCCTACTTTATGAAAATAGAAATAAAATCATAAATTATGGAAATATTAATTTACTATATCTTATCTACATGAATCACATCAGGACGATAAAGAAAAGTCTAAATATAGTACTTAGTATACCGTAGTTAATATCCTCAGTCAGTTACCACCACAACCAGAACTTTTAATATCAAGATCCAAGCAGATTTGTTTGCAGTTAGTCCGAACAAAAGTATAATAATAGGCTTACAGTGACCACTCTAACCTGAACTCCCATTAGTTCTGTCAGTGCTTTGGCATACAAAGACAAATCGATGATGAACTACCAAAACATCCTAAGTGTCACAACATAACGTATACACTTAGAAAGTTTTGGCGGTTGACCGTCGAAATGACATATGAAACGACTATCGGTGTAGATTGGAGAGTCTATACAATAACAAGCTTTGTAAAATAGCGTTAGAAATGAATAAATATTTAGTGCCATAGGTACCTATCTAATCACTCCTACTTATTAGTAAATTGGATAAATAAAGACAGATTAATCAGATTAGTTTTCTGAAATGTTGAAATGAGATTCTTTCCAAAATATTCAAACAGATATCTAATGTAAACATCTTAAAACCTGTACAGAATGTAGAATTCAGATGTCTGCGCAATTTATGACGTCTAACTGCGAAGCGGACCTGTTCCTTTGTGGTGCATGCGTACTCGAGTCTAGAATATACAACTTTTTGCATTATACTCTCTGCCGTCTGCTGGCAAATATATATCCTGTGAATGTATTAGACAGAGTTCTTTAAAGAAATTTACTGAATTTTATCATTTTCAGAAACATCCAAGCAGTTTTGAGAGAAATATGTTTTTTACACTAAAGAAATTAAACGGAGGAGCTATAAACGATTTAGTAATCAACAGTAAACTACATGGTTTTTAATAGTTTTTAAACCATGTAGTTTATAATAATTTGTAAACCTCTTTTAAGAACATGTAAATTTTAGTAGAGAAAAGTATAGGCATATTACGTATCAATAACGTCCTTGTGAAAAGAATGCTCTTACTTATTAGTTAGTTTTTGTTTCGTTTTTATAAACATACATACTTGCTGTATTAAACATTATGTTGAACATAAATATAAACGATACTTGACCTGAAAGAGTAGATGAAGACGTTTCACATCAGGTTCGATCATAATACCCCTTTCGATAATGTAATATTTTTTTAACTTCAAGTCTGCAATAGCAGAGGAGGTATGAGGCAGTCATTAAGGCAATTGCTAAGTTATCGGTTTATTATAAATATGCATTGCATATTTATAGTGAACCAGCTATACCATGCCATACTTCGTTATGGTACATTTTGGTTTTCTGTTATACTCGTACTCCTTCCTTTTTTCTTGTTGTTATACATATGTGCATATAAAGAATCGGGGCCTGTGTTCCTCAGTTCCTGCATTTCAGAGCATGAATTAGTAACCTATCGTATAAGCTATCACCTTGGTCTAGAATGTCGATAGTCCATCATCTAACTCAGTTTTATGACAATCTAACTTGTAAACCTGCATTCCCAGTCTGTATTGCTATGCATATAATAACACAGTATTCCATGGTGGGTATCTGTATGCAAATTTTGAGTGCATTGTGCGTTACCGGCGCGTCAATAACACAGACTGGGGGACTTGTTCGAATGTTCACTATGTTCAGTAACAATTGTATAGTCCTGGCTTCAGATAAATTGTGTTGTGCAAACCGTACTTTGATTTGACTGCTTTTCGCTTTGAAGAGCTCTGTCTGTATTTTGTAAAACGTGTATGTGTGGGTAATTGTTTCATTTAGTTGTAAAATGTTAGTTGGGAAACCTGTTTGGCAGTCGGTTCTATCAAGATGTTTGAAGTATGTACCTAAGTATATCTTTTATTTAGAGTATATCATAATGTAGTATGATTTTATTATTTAATTAGAGCTTCATTAAGGCTAGTGTGTCAACTCTTCCTATCCAAAATTGTATGTTACATTAGTTTGGAACTAGTAAAATAAAGCATGGAATGAAATTTCGTGCTTTAAACTGCACTTTTTATTAGTTTCTCAGGTACAGTTGGATTTGACTGATATAATTCATGAATCTACACTCAACGCAAATGAGATTCTGCGCTGTTACCACAGGGAAAACTAGCATCTAACATGTTTTAATTTAATTATGGCGACTTCCCCATGCAACGCAAATAAAAATACATACAACAGCGCCATCTAGTAAAGACACATCGAACTACGGAGTAATTAATTACAGAGCAACTACTAATCCTGAATCGTGATATAGAAATTCTTGTGGCGATTAGCATATACACAATATCCCAGCATCAACCATTGGGTCACCTCACTTGGTCGGAGGATCCTCCTTTTATTTTGGAGAGACATGTTGCTCGTGCCTCCACATAATTTTGGTAGCAAAAGCACTTAAGTTTTAAAAGTAACAAAATTTCCTTCAAATCCTCAAATCTCATATCCAACGTCACAATCTCAACCAATTTGGCTTTAGGAAGGATTACCTTCAGTTTCTTTGTATGTCAAATTATCCTCGATGTAACGAACCGCTTTACGAGAGAAATATCAAGGGAAAAAAGTGATTTTTTGCTCCACGCCCGCACCGTAATTTGAATATATTACACGTTGATTGTGGCCTTAAGAACAGTCGCCTTATTATATCAAATTGTATCCATCGGATCTCAAAACTGTTTTGTCATAGATTGCTTGCTAACCATCGCAGAATGTTACAGTATTAGCTTAAAATTGAGGAATGTAAAGCAAAATTACATTTCAAGTCGATGCACACTGTTTCCTGTAATGAGACGACTCAGGTGGAAAACTTAGCTTTTGTTCTTGTTGAAAGTCAGACTATGCAGTGATGTTGTAGGTTTCCGAAGATAGGGTATGTGTCACAATGAATCAAGTTCGTATAGTTTAAATAACTTGAACGTAATATAATATATTTTACAAAACTGACAGTAAAAGTTTGTAAATGTAATAATTGAGTTTCATACTGTAATTAACTCTATTTTTTATCATAAAGAAACTAATGAAAGTCTTTTAACATCTTCACCAATTTGTTTATTTGTAACCAACCTTTATAAACTTTTTATTTATTTTTTTAAACAATATTTATTTACGAGTTTTATGGGACATATTAGCTACTATTTATTCACTGTACCGTACGAAAGTAAATTTCGAGGTATATTGTAACTGAATTTGGTGCTCTATTTACCAGCTACTTTATTTGTATATAAATATACTTAGTAATACCTTTCACTTTCCAAGATGCAAATAAATGTTTTCTGTTAATTATTGTGAACTTAGTATATTGAACAAAGAATTTAATTTCTTATATAACTATTTAAAACTTGTCTCAAACTTAAACTTTACTGAAATAAGACAATTTCTATATAAAGTCTACGTTTCCAGAGGACATGATGAACAGAACGTTCACATTTAGAGTAAGGTCTTAAGTGAGGATTCGACTAATTTAAATCCCGTGGGTGTCGTAAGAACCGACTAAAAGCGAAAACTACGCAAGACAACAGCAGTGGAAGATAAAAACTTGTCACAAACCTTTCACCATCTTAACTGGCTATCGTGGTTTGGTAGGTTAAAAATCTCCTTTCTACGGAGAGACCTATGACCAGCAGTGGGCTATCAAAGGCTGTTGATGAACCTTATACCCCAACTTTGTAAACTATGAGTCGTATTTCACTGTAGATATACTTATCAATAACAAATTGTGGCGTTTCAACATAAATGCCGTTGTGTTTTTGTTCTATAAACCTTTGCGATTGAACAAGTTTTATTCACTTTGCTGTTACTGTATTTACTTCCTTTTAAATATGTCTTAGTATGCTCAGACCTTTTTTTAGTGACAAGCTGGACGATTCCGTCTTTAACACGTAAGATTTCATCATCAACATCATCAATAGTCTATTGCAGTCTATTGCTGAACATACTCATAGGCCTCTCCTTAGAGACCGCGTCTCGGCAAACATAGTGTAGGACGCCCTCAGGCCCTTAGGCGAAATAGCTGGTAGGAGTTGGATGCGAGCAGCATAAAACCGATCAGTTTGGCGTGCAATGGGACAGGCCTATGTATTGATTTAAATCCTAATAATGTACATATATTCGGAATTTAGAACTGTTTTAAAAAAGGAAATTTCATCATGTAGCAACAACTTGTCGGTGACAGCTTAAGCTTTAAAAGTGATGAGGGTTAAATTTCTGTCAATTGCCTTTACGTGTTTATTTTCTCATTTTCCATCCGTCCAAAGTTTGTTATAATGCTCATAGCTACGTTCTGATACATGTCGAAAAACACCTCAATTAACAAGACTAAATCATTAACAAATAATTACTTTTCAAAAACTAAACATTTCATTTATCATTTAGATACAAAGTTTTCGAACAGAACACTAGTACAAAGCGGAATCAAACTAGCCTTCCTGTAATCTAGTAGATTAAACTTTGATTAAATGGTTTTACAGTACTTGCTTACTTACATCACAAAATACTGGTTAAAACACGTTTTTTTTATAAAGTAACTATGAGAGTTATATTATTTAGTTAATTCAATTTTCTACTTGTACGAAATTAAATTGTTTTTTATAAAGTCATTGTAAAAATTCTAGAATAATTACTTTACAACTTGTTATAAAAATATCTAAACTAAGTTAAATTATTTTTGTAATTATATTTCAATTCGAATTGGTAATTTTTACCCAGCTTTTTGGAGTAATAAGACAAAAATCAACAAGATGAGTAAACTTATTTACAACGTTTTAAATAAAGAATAAAAAAAAGAAAAGTTAAATGTTTTTTAAATTAATAAAACTACTTTTGCTACAGCAAGGTAACCTTTAAGTTTCAACTGAAACAAAACAGAACCTAATTTGTGGGTATCTCGAACAGGCGCTATTATATGGCAAGGAAAAAATATGGACGCAATTTTTCTGTGCGATTTATCATTCAATCGTGCGTAAGAATAACATCGGCGTAAACATCATTTACATCACTTTATTATTATTTGTAAGATAAATAGAAATATACATGTATTTATTTCTAGTTTTTACTGTATGGAATTTGAAGTCTTTGATAAAACAAAGAACGTGGGTCAATGTTATACACAATTACATGTATGTACAAGGTTAATAGAAAAGGGCGCGTTCAGTTTATGGCTATTAATTTGGATAGTGTATACTAATATACAATTTGAATTTGAAATCCTCAATTAACGATTTTAAGTCGTTCAAACATACATTTTTGATTAACATTTTTATAATAAAATAAAAATTTGTGTTTTTTTTTCCACCAAACGTATATTATTCTTATCATGTCGATGGCAATACTTATATTTGTGCCAGTGTTCTACGACGCGAATGACGTTTGACCTTGCTGAGTACAGGTCGTCAAGAGAGCACGATTCTGGCTCCGCAGGGCATGTTAGTAAATAGGCATTGTCTAGACATATCTTTTATTTTAAGACGTTAATTAAAGTAGACATCGTTATTCCCAAACATCTGTTCTTTATGATCATGTTTTGACAGATTAATAATTTTTTTATCGTTTAATTAAATAAATTCTATAAAAACAAAACTTTTCAAACTCAAGTCACAAGGAGTGCAGAAGTCTACCGTTATTATTGAATAATAATATTATTCTTAAAATTCTTCTCAGCTAGCGTGCACACTCCTTATCCAACTAACTGTTTGTTTTAATTTTTCTTCGGTATTGTATAAGTCTAGGGAGTGATAATAAGGGTGTGAAGGCGAATATTGTGGCGTTACAATATTTGTGTAGAGTTTCTTAACACACTAGGGACTAATTCTTTGCTTTTTAGTGGGTCTATAAACATGTTTTTAATTTAAAAATGTTTCAAGAGTGTCTTTTGGAGCTAACAATTTGTCACAGTAAAGTTAAATATGGATATGAGTTTGGTTGTTCTTTTCATAACTTTTATAACTTATAAGTTGCTAGAGGTACAGTTTAATATATATATATTAGTTAGATATTTGTTTACAGGAATGCTTCAGCTTTAAAATTAGTTTCAACAAGAAACGAAAGAGAGAGAAAATATCAGATTTTTTCGAGATATTAACGTATAGGTTTTTACAATAACTGATCTTAAGATTTAGTAACTGACAACTGCCATGCGAATCTTATGCTTCTTTGTCACAAATGGGGTATAAACATACGTAATTCATCCATTCAATTATGATAGTTGATGCATTAATCGTTGTGGTCGGTAAGATTTTATTTCTCTGTACCACGTCTAGCAGAAATGGTGGCGGATTTGTATTAGAACTTAGGATTCTTGGCACGTGCTTGCAATTGGATTTCGAACACAGATTGCTAACACTGCTAAGCTGTTGAACTACTTACAGCAATATATGGGAGAGCGAACTAACGTTTATTTAAAATGGATCCTATTTTCTAAGTTGTATTTCAACTGAGAGAACAATAAAAGTTTAGCGGAACTGGAAGACTTAGTAACAATTTAGCAATCCTTAGACTGTTAATCGTGTTAGTTCTTTGTAAACGAAACTCACGGTGCATTTCGTATTACTTACAATGTTTTTTTTGTACGTACAACTTTTTACAGACAGAAGAGTAACTTCGTGCTTTATATTTAATTTCAGATCATTGTAAATAACTTGTTTTAGAAACAGATCAAAAGAATATATAGGTTCATATAAGTTTATTTACTTATTACAATATTTCAACGTAGATCATACACTCGTAATAGTTTCTTATTACCGAATGGCATTCACACGGTAAAAATGTTGCTTGTTTTTCTGTTGTCTTTGTTTTTGAAGTGAAAACTTCTTTAGGCGCGTTGAGCGTTTTGGTAGAGGGTAAAATCCTCGGTTCGCGTCACCGACATGCTAATGATAATAGTATATCTATAGCTATGGAGAATATGATATTATATATTATATATGAAATTTATTATTATTATATATTATATATGATATTATATATTATATATAGCCATATATGAAACATAAAAAATTTCATATAATTTTTGCATATAGTTTTAATTACTCTCAACTTAATAGTTCCGTTTTCACTTCTATCGGCAGTCCCACGACTGCTACTGTTTTTTTTTGTTGTTTTCTGTCAAGTAGGATCAGTAATGTATGTACAGCTTTCGAAACAATGACAGTTTCTATGCTTAATAGGTGGTATTCTTTTATATAGTATAAAGTGGATGATTTATATGTTGACATTTTATAAATTGAAGTTGGTGCTACTTTATTGTTTTGCCTTGTTCGTCCAGCAGTTAGTGTATGCCACTACCGAGCATCAAGAGATCTCGGATTCGATTCCGGGGTTGGATCAAAAAGCGAGTTTTTCTGGTGTAGAAAATACTTAATAACAGCCCGGAGTACTAAATACTTAACCTCGTGTCTCGGAGAGCACGTAAAGTCGGTACTGTGCTTGTCCTCTCTGCGGTCGTGTCGGATAAGCGTCTCATCCGATTGTGGTAGTTAGGAAACAGAGAGTGTACTTGTGTGCACACACTTGTGCAATATAATATCTGCGGTGTAGTTAGCTGGGCTCTATTGAGACTGGCCACCATGTCTCAAATCGGCTAAGAGTACATCATAATTTTTTTTTTTTATGGGAGGTAGTAAACGAACAGATGAGTCACCTGATTGTCAATGAGTACCGCAGCTCATGATCACTTGTATAACAAGAGATGCTAGTACGTGGCCTTTCTTTAAGTGACCCCTAGAATTAGTATTATTGGAGGGTTTTCTAGGCAACCTCATTAATTTCGTGAAAAGCAAAACAAAAAATTGCTATTTAGCAAATTATCTCGGTATCTTAAGTCGATATTTATCGACTTAAGATACCGAGATAATTTAATGTATTTCATGGTGCTATTGGCAATTAGTATAGTCATGATTTGTTACAAAATATAGTAAATGAATGTTAGGGAAAGACAGTACAAAGTTTCACATTTTGTACAAAATACAACATTGTTACTTTTTAAATCGCATATGCTGCAGCAATATTGCGGTAAGTTCACATATAAAAGACTTTAGAAGTTAGTTTTGTAGCAAACGTTATATGTGATAAGAGTAAATGGTTCACCGTGTGAGCAATAAAGCTGCCTTGAACTAATGTAAGGAATATAAATCGTAGAATCTCTTTTCTCTACTCGTCTATTACCAGTTTGTAGGATTAGAGTGCACGTTTACTACCGAATTATTTGTATACCAAGAACAGTTTACGTTTTTTATGCTACCAGTAAAGTAAAAAGCACATGGCCGTTGGATGATATACTGAAGATTGAAGTCTTCATGTCATTTCTTACTTAATATTTATATAAAAAACTTCACAGACCTTTTGAATCGATATATACCGTAATCCTGGGTCAAAACCATAGCCGTGAGATCATTTTAGTAATTTAGTGCCCGCAACTTTAAATGTCTCCGGGACAAATATCCTATTCATACTTTTATTTACCAGATAACGATACTGTAGTAAATTTATATGTCCGAAGGAAATCAATCACCTACATGTACAGTTTTCTTTACAAAAAAGTATTATTATACAAAAGATGATAAAACCTAACGAAAACAAAAATTTTATCAGTGTCATCAAAAATCGTTTTAGAGTTATCCCATTGGAAATCATTTTCAGCTGACACAAATTAGTGCAGGTCTCATAGCAACACTATCGTAGTCACAATTACATGAAAGTCTCAAGGCGACGATGAGGCTAACAGTATCTTGGGTTATTGACGTAATGGTCGCCTTGAGAATGACACCATTCCGATGTTAATCTTGTTCAAAAATGTGACGTTACTTTAGAAGATTAATATGGGTAGTTGTTTTATTTTGGTATTCCAAATCAATAAATAAATAATATCTATGAAAATTAAGAAAGTTACATACATCACCCGTCAAATAACCTGGTCGTAACAAACTCACTTTGTGTTGAAAGAAACATAAACTCTTTCCATCCCATCAAATCTTTTGAAATGGTCATTTGAATATAAAACTTATTCTTCAATGCAAATAATGCACCCTACGCAGAAGAGGCCTAATGTATGCATCATATTCGAAAAGAATATAAATCATTTACCACAAAACTAAATCAATTTTAGGTGCCTTTTATTGACCTGCTTTTCATTGTTTTCCATTCGAACCTTGATCACACAAAGACCCGAAATCACATGAAACACGCATAAAAATTGCATCACCGAAACTATTCGGAGCGTGGCTTTGTAAAACTCAATATAACGCTCTTCAAAAGCTTCTAACAGTTGAAGTGGAGAAATCCAATAAAATGCGAGTCCTACCTGCAATGTCTTCGCACTCCGGTATGTACGGCATTTCGTTCATTACGGCGGCACCAAACTTGTTACTTTTCCAATTTGAACAGATTTTGGACTGCTACTTACTACAAAGAACGGCAGCGATTTATATGAAATTTCTTTGCTAGATGTTCGATTGGAACAAAGTATTAATGAAAGCCCCTAAAACTGTCACTTGGAATGACTTCACGTTTCTGAAATAAAGAAAATAGAAAAATGTAGAGGGTCTTTTTCGTAAAAATGAATATAATAGAATAAAACAAGAAGCATACCCCATCAGTGTTGCTGTATTTCTATTCAACAATTCCTACAATACTCAATAATTGTAATTTCGATTATTGTTGAAAAAAGAACTTAAGTAGTATGTACTCGTTCACACAAAAGTATTAATGAACTAATGTCGACTTATCCATAGAATTTTATGAAATCCGATGTGATCATAGAACAAAAACGTATAAATAACTATACGAAATAATAAATGTTATTTAGTTCCAGCAATATAGAAACGTAAAACATTCGATATGACATTAGCTCCGTAAAAAAAAAGTGATCATGCGACGACGTATCACGAACGAGAAAAGCCCGCTAGCTCCGTACGTTCGTCACATTCGACCACTGTTCGTTGTAGAGTATGTATCGTACGTAGCTTATTTTCAGTTCAATGAAAACATATTAATTGTGTGTAATTCTTCATCGTTATTAAGCCCTATAAATTCACTCAAAACATGTCTGTTTAAAAAAAATATATTGCAGTGACCTGGTGACACTTTTTTACAAGATACAAATATATTCTTTCGATATGGATAAAGAAAAGGTCGTTTTTATAAGTATGATGGATCTGTGGCAAAATGTCATAGTTAACTTTTACATTTAATCCAGACTAATGTTGGGCAGAGATCAAAAGCTTTACTTTTGATCAGATAATTGTGCAGGCAAAGATTATATGCTTGTGCAGTAAAACAAATTCGATATATACACAGGGCATTACGGAAGAGACGTAGGAATGAGCGGCACAATTCTACTTTGTGATCAAAATAGCAATTATTGTCAAAGCAAAACTATCTATACCCGTCAGGAATAAAGTTTTTTAACAACATGATCTAAGAATAAAGGAGAAACCGTAAAACCTGTTCGCAATATTACCTAGAATACCGTGACGTAAAGGTCCTTTAATACATTTAAAGATAAGACGACCCTAATTCTGGTCAAGAACATTAACTGGAGTTAGGCTCAAAAGGTAATGGATCCGCATAAGGATCCAATTAAATTGTTTTTTTTTTGGGTTTTAATTTCAGTTTTTTTTTTTTTAGGTCGGCTTTTAATAGTTTAAAGATTTGCAGTAACGAGAGCTACTTGGTAAAAACTATCTTATTTTATTATAGTTCCTGCTGCTAAATAAAGCAAATAAAGATTTAATGGATTTATTATGCCGTTTAGCAGTTACTTTCTTAGAGTAACATTCATACGTTAACTCTCTGCGCCATCACATTACGTATGATGATGAAATATTGCAATAAAAGTTGTTACTTACGAGTATTTTTTTTTTCGAGCTACTGTTTTAGATTTAGCAAAAAAAAATGATAACTACAGTAGGTAATTCGTATTTTTTACGGCAGGGGTAGTCGATGGTGGACTCTTTGCAATGCACATGGTGTCGTTGGGGTTGGCGAGTGGTGGAGGAAGTGGTTCACCTCTTTGACTACAGACACATCGTATTCGATGTGTCACTCCGTCACCCTGGTCGTCCACACCGGGTAAGAGTACCTCCGTGACGGTGGTCCCTTAAGCAGCGCAACCGGGATATGGTCGTAACCGCATCTCATGTCGCGCATTTGTCAGAGAAAAGGATTTTGACTGATCCAGAAGAACTGGCTGCCTAGTTTGAGAATATTATGGCGTCCATATCTAATGTCTCAATGCCCCGAGCCATGTCTGGGCAAAGATTCGTGAGCTGAGCCTGAGGGTGGCGCCTCAGAAAACTGAGGCGAAATGGTTCCATGGCCTACGTAAGCGCCAGGAACCATCCAACTTAGACCTCTGGGTAGGTGACGCTGAAGTCCAGGTGGGTCATTACATGAAGTACCTAGACCTCATTCTGGACAGACGGTGGAGCTATCGGGCGATTAATCCCCCGAGTGCGAGGGGTAGGAGGTGCACTACATCGTCTGCTTCCTACTCTCGGGAGACCACGGGAAGAAGATCGCCGCCTCTACATGGGGGTTGTTAGATCCGTGGTCCTCTATGGAGCACCCGTCTGGTTTAATGACCTGGCGAGTGCCTCGCGCTGCTGGGCTCTACTCAGGAGTCTGCAGCGGTTGATGGCCATATGGATAGTGCGAGACTACCACACAATTTCCTATAAGGCGGTGACGATCCTGGCGCGATCTCCGTCCTTCGACATTCTGGTCGACATGGACGCGATGGTCCACGACCAAATTTATTCTATCGGTCAGAGTGATGAAGAGGTCGCGCCAGATTATGAACCCGGAAAGCTACGACAGAAGGTACATAAGCGAGCTCTGATAAGTTGACAGGCACGGCTCGAATTTCAGTGTTGTGCTAGCCAACGGGCCTGTGGAGTCGATCTGACGAACTTCGAAGTGTGGGTGGAGAGGACCGACTGTGTCACGTATACGGCACAATACCATCACTGCGGGTCCAAACAGGACTCCGCCTAGCACACGCTGAAAGACTGCCTTGCGTGGGAGTCTGAGCGTCGAGTCCTAGTCGGATAAATCAGACGAAACCAGTCACCATCAGCATTGATCGTGGCAATGTTGGCGAGTGGTGAGGAATGGAAAACCACAGTCTCCTTCTATGAGGATGTTATACTCTAGAAGGAGACTACAGAGCGAGATCTGGAAAGGGCCGATACCGGTAGAGGCCACTAGTTCCCTAATCGGCACCTAAGGGTCGCTGCGGCCACATCTTGGGGCGATGTGACCTCTGCAAACGACCCGAGACAGGTGACACTCCAATGCGGCCGGGGGGTGTCATCTGGGACGGGGCGCTGTTCTGCGTCTTACTATGTAGAGCAGTGACAGGTGCTATAGCCCGGGATGTACCTCAATTGTGAGGTACGGCAGGGAGGACTCTAGAAGTCGCTAATGCGTTCCTGAAGCTCCTCCCGACTGCCGAGGTAGGTTGCCGCGGGGTATACTAGGTATCGGATACCGGGTTTTTTTGGGTAGACTGGTTCTCCGGGAGTCCTACACACGCCTTTCGTCTCTCTGGAGGGTATGATGCGAAAAGCATTCCCCGCGTAAAAAAAAAGTATTATTACAGAATTTATTCTAAATTAAGTATATCCTCAACAACCTTTAGTTCTCAGTTGCTGGATATAAGCCTCCTATTAGAAAACGTTTATGCAGAGTTGGCTCCTGTAGTCGACTATCTCAGTACCAACGGGATGAATAGAGGTGGTGATTGTACATATTCTTATATTCATCACCACACGGACAAGTAACTAAAGCGAAAGTTAAATCTTTTCAAATATGTACTTTCCGTTCTTATGGTAAATATTTACATAATTTTATAAGGTGTAGACTGATAATTTAATTTCCTATCGTAATCACGATATTTGGTAAAATTTTGTAATTTTAAAGTTATTTGGAAAAAATATGTTACTGTTAACTTACAACTCTTTCAATATGATACTCAATACAATGCTTACAATACCTTATGCACATCATCTGTGTTATTCTAGTTGGTACATAGATCTATAAGTTTTAGACTATGCTATTTTTAAGGCAATACCTATCTGTGCTATGATCTAATTGCTAGTCAAAGTGATCTCATTCCACTTTGTTAACTATTCGTAATTTCATTTGTAATTTTTCTTATAATTAAAGGCAACTCAGCTCTAGGAATATATTCTATTTCATGGGGGACTTTACGAACGTACAAGATATGGACACAAAGAACACCCAGACTAAGAACAACAATTTGTTGATCACACAAAACGTAGCAGAAAGTTGCATGGCGACTATTTAAACCACTGAGCCATACGTACAGTCAAGTTATTTTAATTGGTAGTGTGAATATTATTTTTTGAAATTTCAGGTTCCTTATTCAAGAAAAACTTCCCATGTTAATATAGCACGTCATTTAATTGTGTACGTCATATAATGCTCAATTTGGACTCACTATCTTGTAAAATAAAAACATATAAAGAATACACTACAGAACATTTGACCAATCTGGGACATTGTAACGATATACTAAAACATCAAACTCTCAAGTCACACCGATTTAAAGTTACACCGAGTTAAATAAGTCAACAGCTTCACTGACCTCTACTGAAAACTATCAATTCTGCAGATTAGACTTTATCTTACGGAGGAGCCGCTTAACTGGAGCAATTAGCAATGCCTATAATTAGTCGAACAACTACTGTGAACTGTACTCAACTTTAGATAATCACTAAAACAATGAGTTTATCATTGTGGATCTCAACCATTCTCGTGGTTGACGTATGTCTTTCTTATAATTTAAAGAAAAATAACTAAGACGGTACAAATAAGGTTATTTCATAACAGAAATCATCATGAAAAACCATCCATCTTGAAACGTACGCAATATGTACGTATAATACGCATAAAATATGTACATATCATCAGCATACCATAAGCAAATTAAGCTCACATTATTCACCCCTCTGAATTGGTGCTAATAACCGACCCGGGTACGAATCCTCCGCCCTATGACATGGGGTGCTATTGAAAAACGTGTATCCACTTTTCGTGAAAAGGATGCGTTTGTTGAGACATGGATGATGGACGATGTCGGGTTTTTAATTATACAAATGATATATTCCCTTTTTCGTATTTAGTTACACAATGTTTCTGAGCTGAGCTGTTTACGTTCCGAGTTTATTCAAATAGATTCGCATTATAATTATCCTGAAAAGATTTTGTTATAAGATAAACATAGACGCTGATAAAATAATCTAAAAATATAAACAAATTAATTTAGTGACAAATTTGAATGAAACGTTTACATGCTTAATAAGGTATAACTCAAAATACTCTACACACACATGCACACGTCATCATCAATCATCAATAGCCTTTAACAATCCACTGCTGGACGTAGGCCTTTCTTTAGTAAGAAGATTTTAACCTTATATACATACACATAAACACAATAATTGTAAGATATTAGGTAATTTCTAGAGATTGTGCTATATCTATCTCAAAAAGTGAGTGATAAACTCAAAAGCTGAAATTAAAAAACTCTTATTCTTATAATTTTGGATCTTCTTTCCATAAATATTTTACGCTTATTTTTATTTCTTCTGTTAAGTAGAAGTAGAAGTCTGTTGGGCTTAAGGTTTACACCTTACAATTTCGGGTTCAGGAATCAGTAATTACATACTATATTTTTTAAATGTTGCTTTTCACTATCTTCAAGTCAAACATCGTTACAATATTGAACGACGTTACAAGAGTTTTTATTACAACGATTGCAGTTAATGTCATTATTTTAACTCAGAACATATTCAAAATAAATCTACTTTATTTAAGTCTTTGGTAAGTCGATAACAGTGTCAAACAAAAAAAAAATAATTAGGTTAATATACAGGATAGGTGTGAGGCTTTTTTCCTTGTATGGTAAGATTTCAACTGTAGTAATATTAATCTTTGATGAATTTATAGAATATTTCTAGAATGTTGTTAAAACTGTTATTTCTAAACGAAATGAGTATAGTTTTGACCTCTAGAGATTAAGAAAAAGTTAAGAATACGTGTATATTTTTATATTTTTTTTCTGATTTTTGCCAACATACGTCTTCTGAAGAAACATTTTCAATATCTTTTCTAAAATCATCGCCACGGAAACAGTTGAGTCATCTTTCACCAGTTCATTAATTTTTTGCGTGTTTTAGAAATGTTTCAAGTTATAAAAATGTAGCGAATTTCAAGGGTATGTTAGTATATCGGTACGAATATTTAATAATTTTACTACATATTTATTTTTGCCCTGAAGAATCAACACAAACCTAGATCCTATAACAAGACGACTAAATCATATCTAATATTTCATCTGATCTGATACTTCTTTCGGTTGAGGAAACCTGACACCTGTTCGTCCATTTACTTATCGTAATTCGTACGACTTATCTTACAACTACATCTCCAGAGCTCCAGAGATGGAAAATCGTTTTAAAAAACGTGTCTGTAAATTATCATATTATAAGAATTGATCAGGCCCGTGTAAAAGTTACATATTTTGAGATTAAATATCACAACGACCGACGAAGTAAATCAGCTTTAAAATTATTAATAACAAAAGCATTATCAGCTTGGATGTTTGTTTACAAAAGCGAGCGAATATACGATCTTTTTGTATGTAAAACACTTAAGAATCTAAAAGTTTCAAAAAAAAAAAAAGTGAAAATATTTACTGCCGTACTCCAATATACAGAAACAAAAATTAAAATAGGCTCTTGCGATGTGGTTGACAATACTAGACTATTCATTTACAGCCACGCTGTCCCAAGTTTGGTATCATCTTGATACTTGTACTTTATTGTGCTGAGCACGTCTCCGGTTCAATGCAAGCAACGGCGATGGAAGTGCATTGTGTACCAACCCTTAGACTGAATACTTATTGTTCTATGTACCGTGTATATTGTAAGCAGTGGTGGAACAGTGTAAAACTCAATATGTTACGGCTAAGTTTGTTCCGTATCAGCTCGGAGGTCGAACTTTACTCGTCATCGGGCAGAAGTTTGAAAGTACATACAATCATACGCATCTTTGTGGACGTTGGGATGCAATGGAAGCATATTAAATGAAGCAAGTTTTCATTGCTTTTCTGTTTTCGCTATAAAAACAAACGTCGGGTGTTCTGTTTATTAAACATTTAAAGGTTTAAGAGTAAATAAATAATACTGGTTGTGTCTATATTACCGCAAATTTTGATGTTATTATAATTTACATACACTCACACCTATTTAACCGAATAGATACGTTGAGCTTTAACAACATTTCCTTCATTAGCAACCTTAATTTTAGTATTAAATTGTACAACTGTGTTTAAATACATATCGTATGAAATAGTTTTTCAGAACAAGAGTAATTAAAACGTAGTGATCTAGTTATTCAAAAGAGATGATTCCATTAGAAATCAGAAGGCATTTCTCTACATGTATTGATTGCCGTATATTAATTACAAAAACTAAATGTATTCGTCTGCTAAATTATATTTAAAACTTTGTTGCGTTAAGAGCATAATTAATAACATTCATCGAACTAAAAATTTAGTGCAAGAGTTTGAATTTGCGTGATTTGGTAGGTCTACTTGGTTTCATCTATGTAGCTTTACAAGGTTATTTTTAGATTTTTTTGCTTTCATAGACTCATTCTATTAGGATATATAAATATTCTACGATAGGTTATAGTAGAAGGTCAGTAAGATTGCAAGCAACAGTCATAAAGTTTGTTCAATTTATCGACTTTTACGGCAATATTTTAACCACGTCATGTAGTACTTGACCCTTGGTTAGGTGTAGAGGTGTAAAGAATACGTCGAGTCATGTAAATTACTTTCAAAATGGATTTAAAATAATATTTCTCGCTGTGGAATGAAGTTGTCTGCACGTTACGCTTGTATCGATTTCTATTTTACAAGAACTTTAGTAATTCTATATGTGTAACAAATGATAACTGAATAGTTTGATTCATAGTTACCTGAACGCCTAATTGTAATTGTAAGAATATGTTTTAGTTAGTGCTAAAAGGGTAAAAAGGGAGAGATGGGTCACGAGTGGGTTTTTAGTTGTTTGAGATTTCCTCCAGAATAAGAGGCAGAGGAGGAGGTTTAGTTATATTGCCCTCGTTAACTTGGTGAAAAGCACCACAAAAAATACTTATAACTAGTATAATTTTTAACATTACTACAACAATTTCAGTTAATAACAGTTTAAAAGAAAACTAAGTATAAAGAAAATTAGATCACGAACTCTTCCAATTGTCCCCTGGGTTAAATTATTTGAATATTTATAAATTTAAAGTACCTTTTTAGCGGCTATCGTTACCAAATACCTACCTAAAGTATTATGCCCATTAAATGATAATGAAGGCAGCATACACGCCCAAGAAGGTATCCATCTCTTACCGCTGCCTCCCATCACTCACCGTCTATGCCGTGAGTAAAAAATCACAGCAATAAATCTTTATTGCCGTGTTGTTTGTCCCACATTATTTGTACCGTTGAGCAATTTTCGTTTACTTTGACGACATCATTTTCCGTAGACCCAAGTAATTGCTCGTATGTGACTGTTTGAGTAATAAAAATGTTTTACGCCGCATTTTCTTGCGTATATAACAATAAAACGAGACAGGTAATGAAAATTGACAGGGGAACTTGAAAAATGCTTCTCGGCGAAATTATTTCTGTTACTTGGGTACTTTTTCCTCTGTATAACTCATTTTTCTTTTATTCATATTGTTATTTCGAATTTCTTGGTTTTATTATTTAATCAACTCCAACTATAAATTATTTGAATATACGTAGAAACTAAGGTTATATGTAAAATTCAAAATGTTAAAAAACTTGTGACACGAATTTCATTTATAGTTGACACGTATTCAAAACATCTACCGAAGTATAATTTACAGAGAGATGGGTCCCTATGGAAAGTAGTATGGTAAGTTTATTGTTACAAAATTAAAAAGTTTTTGTGCATTACAATCAAGAATATAACAAAAATTTTTAAGAAAAGAAAGAAAGATTATTTTCTTTCTTTCTTAACCTTTCTTTGCTGGTGGAGATGGGCAACTTTTATGTATTTTATTAAATAGCTTTATAAACACATGTGATGAAATATAAAAAAATAGACACTCAGAACAATGCTTTTGGTTTTCTTCTAAATTAGCTCCTTAACGTAAGATTACATTCTTTGATATCTGCGTGGGCGTCAGGAGACACCACAGCCCCCTGTCAGAGTAGATAATATATAAAAAATGCATATCTATAGTAATTTTCTATTTTATAATCGTTAATAGTGCCTGTGAATATAGACGCACCCCTCTGAAAATACTCTGGTGAAGTCCATGAACGTATGTGTTAGGTTCATACGTTTTAATATACATTATAAATTTCAACTTAATCAGTCCATACATATAGATAGGTGTACGAGTGATAACCGGGATACATTATTTACATCGTAAGGAACCCTAAAAATAAATAACATTCAAGTTATACCATGCGAATTGACGTTTGTAATTAGAAAAGTTCAACCCGGTTTGTAAAAATGGCATTTCTGAGCGCGAAGCTGATAGGAAAAATTTTAATTGGATATACAATACAATACTCGGGGCTGTGGTAACTTTGGCCTTGTCGGCAACCATTTTTGGGAACATGTTTTTCTGTTCTTCGGTAGCATTTTAGAGATAAATAATATGATACCTCATTAACAGCTTTTACTAGTCCACTGTTGGACATAAACTTCTTACGATACTATACCACGCTAGCCAGACGAGTTAGTAAAGGGTTTGTTTCAACTTTTCCTTCTTTTTGCGGTGATGTTAGCCTGTGTAGTTTGTTCTCGTAGTGGCCCTTTATTATACTCAAGGGAGGAATAGGGATAGTGATTGATTTGTATTCTTAATCCGTCATCACGGATTATGGTACCTGTTCTCTGAAAATACAGAATTCGATATATCTATTACTATGCTCTCGTCGTTTTCATTAAATCATTTATTAATTTCCTTGTTTAATTTAAACCTGGTTTCAATTATTTTGATTTAAAAATCACAGTTAGCAGTACTGTGATTGGTACAACTAGTCAAGACCTTAATTATGACACGATTCGTTTAATTAAAAATAGCTCATCAACAAAGGAATTTTATTGAAACAATCTGTTTTCGATTGTTTTATTTCGAGATATGCAGTAACTTTCGATGTTGTCAATGTTTAATGAAAGCCTTATTATGACTTGAATGGGTTAGATTGAATTCATGTGTTTAAAATAAAATGTAAAAATTTAACATTTGTGAATTACCATCACTGATATAAATTGAAAAAGAATTCAAAATATAATTTTAGGATTAAAAATACCATTTACTTATGCAAACTTAATTAATTAATACAACATGTATTAATTAATACAATTCGTCTACGCCGAAAATTGCGCGCGCTCACTGTTCTATTCTCTATACTTAATAACCCATCTTCGCCAACATATTTAAACTCTTATTTCCAACTCTTATGTAGCAATCACGACAGAAAGCTTCGGTCCTCTAAGAATCTTCTCCTTCGTTGCCCCTCCCATACATCTGAGTTTGTTGGCTCATCTTTCTTTGTGCAGTCCGTTCTTCTCTGGAATGAGCTTCCCCTCGAAGTCAGGATGGCTACCAACGCTTTTTCTTTTAAGAAAAAAGTGAAGCAGTATTTACTGAAACAGCTGGCAGAATCAACCAATACATGATTATCATCTTATACTTGTTATGATATTTATTCGTGTATGTATGTTAGGGTGTCCCTTAAATTTCAAGTTCGATATTTTTTACGCATACCTTCTTAAAAGTTTCGTAATAACCCTATATTGTCTAGAAAAAAATATTAGTTCGATATATAAACGATAACCCGTGCCGACTTGCTATTTAAACTTGTCGATACAAGTTGCTTAAGTACTGCCCAGTGACCTGTTACGACATGTTTTATTTGCCATTTCGTACGTGATTTTTGAGACTATTAGTGCTTCATTGTTTAGTGCGTAAACATGTCGGTGGAATTACGGAGTGATAAACAAAATATTTTTCTTATCGGATTGACTAGCTACCAAATAAATGGTGCAAAATTACCATCTAATCGACAAGTTCTCTCAGTCCTATTTTACAATATTCGTGAGGTTAAATTGACTGTTAGTGAAAGTGCAAATCTTGTGATTAGGGAGTGCATCATATATTGGGAAAAAGCAAGAATTCCAACAAGGGCATTTCCTAACTGCGTGAAGAAACTTATTGATTTATATCATGTTTGGAGAGAGTTGTAAAAAAATTGTAAGAAAACTCAGATTACGTTTAAGAGTCGTGAGAACAATTTTATAATTAATCTTGATAATTTGTTTGATATTGCACATGCTGATGCTTTTGAGAGAATGAAAATAGAGGCAGATAAATTATTTTTAATGAAACAGAGAGAGCCAGGTCGACCGGGATGCTTAGGTGGTGTAGATAAAAAATTGGCGGAAAAAGAACAAAGATCTAGACAACGACGATTGGAAGAAGAGGAAAGGATTGTAAGACAAAGAGAATCACTAGCTGTTGCATCTACTTCCACCACAAATAACTTAGACAGTGTAGAAGATTCAGACGAAGAACAGATCTTGAATTCTGAACTCAGCTTGCCGGACGTTCCCTGCCATGAACAAAGTTCAAAAAGAGGTAGAAAGAATCTTATAACATCTAAACTAGTTGCAGCTTTAGATCGATGCCAGTTAAGCATTAGAGATACCGTTTACATTCTTAATGCGGTGGTAGAAGCGCTTCGTCTGAGCAGCGATGATTTCTGTATTAACAAATCCTCGATTCAGCGAATTCGTACTGAAACTAGAAAATCAAGGGCAGAAGCAATAAAATCTAACTTCCAAAACAATGTACCCGACATAGTCACAGTCCATTGGGATGGAAAACTATTACCGGGGTTGGATGTACGGAGTTCAAAAGAAGAACGCTTGCCAGTTATAGCTTCATTTGACGATAGAGAGCAGCTTCTTGCAGTGCCGAAACTAGAAAGTTCTTCTGGAAAACATCAAGCGAAGGCTGTATCAGCAGCTCTCTTTGACTGGAACCTTTATGATAAAGTGCAAATAATGTGCTGCGACACAACAGCTTCCAATATGGGCCGTTTCAATGGAGCTTGTGCTATTTTGGAGCAAACTTTAGGAAGAGAATTGTTGCTTTTCGCCTGTCGTCATCATGTTTATGAATTGGTCCTAAAAGCTGTCTTTGAAACCAAGATTAAGCAAATTACTAGTAGCCCAGATATTCCGATGTTCAAAAAGTTCCAAGAAAATTGGAAAAACATTGATTGTACTAAAATTGAACCATCTCTTAATTTCGTAAAAGCACGGGTTGCCGAGACAGACATTCAAGCGTTGTTACTATTTTATAAGGCAGAATTAGATAAAGGTTTTGTAAGAGATGATTACCGCAAATTGGTCGAACTGTGCGTAATATTTTTAGGAGGAGACACAGAGGAAAAATTAAAACTAAGGCCCCCCGGAGCTATACATCAGGCACGCTGGATGGCGAGAGCGATCTATTCTTTAAAAATATGTTTACTTCAGTCACAATGCAGAGTAACTGCGAAGGACAAAAAGGCTCTACAAGATGTTTGCTTATTTCTCGTAATATTGTACGTTAAACCTTGGCTCGAATGTACAGTGGCGACCAAAGCACCTAATCAAGATTTGCGCTTCTTGAAGATGTTAAAAGAGTATGAAAAAGTTGACGCAACAATTTCTAAAGCTTCTATAAGCAAGTTCAGCCATCACTTGTGGTATTTATGTGAAGAGACAGTCATTCTATCACTATTTGATGATGAAGTTGACAACCAAACTAAGAAGAAGATGATTGCCAACTTCAACAGGGACAAAATCTCGGATTTTAGCAAACGCTATGACCCGTCGAAGGAAGAACTGACTCAAAAGTTGTTTGGTAAGTTAAATTGACTTTTTGTTGGATTTCAATTTCAATGTCCAATACTTATTTATTTATTTTCAAAACTGTTGTTGATTTTTATTTGTTATTTAACTTATTTTTCTTTTTTTTAGACAAAGCACTGGATGATTTCGTATCGGAAAAGAGCAAACAATTTTTATCACGACTGCAGATCGACGACAGTTTTCTAAAGGAAGATGTATCTTCTTGGAATAACAATGCTGCTTTTCTGGAGGCTAAAAGAAGAATAAGTTATTTGAGAGTTGTAAATGATACTGCTGAAAGGGCTGTTAAATTAATGCAAGATTTTGACGGACTTATCACGGCTGAAGAAGAACAAAAACAGTTCTTGCTGCGCTGTGTCCAGGAACATCTAAAATTGTATCCAGACTGTAAAAAAACTACTCTAAAAAGAAGTTACCCTGAATGATTCTTATTTCTTTATGTTTTTAATTAAAGATTAATGTTCATCTAATTTATTATTTAATTTTATTCACTTAATTCATTGCATTTATAGTGAAATTATAGCAGACTGAAATTTTAGGACAAAACACGTTTTTTACTAAACTTTGAAGCTCGGTCGGCACTGGTTGCAATTATGCTAGATTGATAAAATTTTATATTTAAGTATCTTATAGCATTAGTATAAATTATAGAGGGTATGCATTTCGAAATTCGAAAAAAAATTTTTTTTTGTCATATAAGGGACACCCTAATGTATGTATATAGACTTACATCAACTTAAGTATGTATATGTATGTATTTATGTATTTGTATTAATTTTAGTATATGAAAGTTTGTGTCTATTTCTTCTATTCAACACCTGAAACGCACCTACTTCCTATTTTCTCTGCATCACCCAAAGGTTGACTGGTAGAGAATGCCTTAGGCATTAAGTCCGCCTATGTACATAAAGTGCATGATGTATAAATAAATAACATGTGTTTCAATTAATTAATTAAACAATTGTCTAGTATTTCATTTTAAGTTCATTCTTCAAATGAAAAGGACTAATAGTATTTTTCAGTTAGCCGACTATTATTCATTTATTCTCTTTTTCGCCATATATATATAATGCGGCACATAGGAAGGGTCTACGACCAACATATGTGACTACGGTAAGGCTCGCTCGATTGTTTTATCATCGTTGAGAAATCCACGTATTTCTCGATTTCAAAAGTTCCCATTCTTTGTAGAAATTTCGGCAACTACTACTATTTAAAAGTTTTTCTGTAGGTTTTACGTGTTTTCTAATTTAATATTTTTAGAATATTTTTTTTAATGGAACGGTATTCAAATATTATATAAAGCACTGATAAAGTCACTGTTAAATTTAAATTATCTAATGAGTGGAAGAGTAACAAATATATCACACATACATTCCAACTATGTAACACTTAAACAGAAGGCCGTATCTGTGAAAGTAAGTAATTATGAACCTCTAAACTGTTATAATAACCATTTTGAAGGTTCCACAAATTTGCAACAGCCATACCGATAACGCGACATTGCAATTCGGATGGTTTTGGTGCGAAACACGAATATTTGGCACGGTCTGCTGGCATCACGTTCAGTTGTTTTGGCACTTAGCACCCGAACTAACGCCTGTTTGGCAGTCTTTGTTCGATCGCCTTTTATGAGGATGCTGATTCAGGTCATAGTCTCCATTTGGACTAGTGACAACAGTGATTAGAATGAGATTTTGTCGATTTGTGATAGTGGAGGAACTATAATTTTGAAATGAATTCATATTTAGGTTTTTATGACATAACTAACAAATAGACGAGGCACACGGTGGTAAATTTCGTCTACTTCCTCTCAATACCTGAAGTCAAAAATGTATTGTCACCCTGTGAGCCCTCCCCTGGAGGTGGAGAGGGCTCACAAAGTGCTGAAAGGGAGCTAATACATTTTTGACTTCAATTGGAGGTCTTGGGAGCTCACTTATTCGATAATAAGCAATAAAATAATTACTTAACATCTGGTCTCTGTGATGCTGTGATGACCCTTCTCGAACTGCCACACGTGTCTTGTCTTAGAAGTGATCAATGCAGAAATTACTGTAGATGATATAATTTATTTAACATATTAACAAAAAGTTAAAAAAATCAATAATTTTCACATTATATAATTATTATCAATAAAAAAATAAAATAAATAATAATAATGTTTAGCACATCTGACAGAACGCCATGTAGTCTCAAACTAAGCAGAGCTATGGGTACTAGACAACTGATATATGTAAATACATACATAGTGTATATAGAAAACATCCAAATTTGGCAACAATTTTTGCATATTACCTCAATCACAGCAGTCGTAAACGCTACCACTGCGCCACCGAGTTAATCAAAAGAAATAATTAAAAAAATAATATAGTTACATAATTTTACAATTATTTCAAAAAATAAACATAAACCTGTAGAAATTATAATCAGTCAAGTTTTGATTCACATCCTGAATGTTCGTTATAACAAACAAAACAGAGATCTCTGAATAAATCATATATTTATTTTGGATGTAAAGTTATATCAAATGGCCAAGTTTCTTCCTGTACACAGTTCGTTTGTCATAATTGAAATATAAGAACTTTAAATGAAGAGCGGCAACAGGAAACTTGAAACTTTGTGAATCGTTATTGTTAATCACTCAAATGCCCTTTTATTTAATATTGAGTATTATTTTGTAAACAGTAGCTTGAAATGTATTTTATTGACATCTGAAATGATGAATTGATAAAAATCTGAGACATTTTTCTGAAATTACTCTTCAAGAAAGTGAGGGTTTAATTATACCAACTGCATTTTGGGTAACATTTTGATGCTACTATGTATTCACGGCACATGCACTTGCGTTTGTGGTCACCGCTGCGCTCCTAAAGGTCATTCAAGATTGTTTAAAGTCTCTTTTCAGATACTTCATCCAACATAAAAGTAAGTGTTTAAATCAAGTGAACAGTTTCAAATACTAGTGTGTTAAACAACCAATTAAATAAAATAATTGCCATTATAGATCTAGATATTATAGAGTGCATAGGGTTCCACCAAGAACCTAGGGCCTCAAGTCAACTGCAAGTGGTGCACTTGCTGGTTTACGAACAAAACTCTGGAAAACAAAATGTCCCGATTAACAGCAATAGGCTCGCCACCTATTATATGGGACCAAAATATAGGCGAAAAATGGGTGTTTAAATGCCTCGCCTACCCCTCCGGGGAAACGGGCGTGATTTCATGACGATGGTGATAATGACGTAGTATAGATACAGATATTTAGATTTCTGTTTGTGGGACATATTTATCTGATACTTTTATTTGCTTTCATGTGTTGAAATTTAGGTTACTCTGCTAACAGCTGTTTGAAGATAATATTTTTTTATTTTATAAGAAGACGATTTCTATTTAGTTTAATATAATGACTAAGGACATTAGACATTAATAAGAGATTTACTAATCAATGTCAAAACCAAATCACATCGCCAAAATAACGTTTTCGTTACAAAGACAGCATAATATACAAAAACATTACCCAATAATCTCATTTAAAACATGGAGTTAGTAATAGACGATAGATTTCAGTGTCCTTAAAAAACAAAAAGAACTATTTGTCTACAAGTGCCCAGCGGCGATAATAGTTCCACGAAAACAATAAAAAATGAAAGGAAAATGACGAAATCCTAGTGACGCCCAACTACGCACGCCTTCAAAATTAAGGCTTTTCAACTATAAAACTGTACAAAATCCAACTTTATGTAGCTACACATAAAGCAGAGTCTCATTTTTATTAACCGTAAAACTTATAACTTACTCGTTTTAAGAAGTATATATGGTGTCGTCAAATTTTACGCTGCAAGGCTTAATAGCCGTATGCGAAGTCTCTTTCATATGTATAATGTTGTCCTTTTCTGCGGTCATCATATTCAATCAGACTTTCCTCATAATCCAATAGTGGACTGGACAGACGGGATTTGAAAGGCTCTTGCTTTTCTGCGCTGAAATATTGTAGAAATATCGCGTACTTGGAACGGGGATTAAGGAAAATTGGCAAAATGGTCACTGAATTGACTTGTCGGTTTATATCACATAATTTATATTGTATTACCTTTAAGGAGCGGCCCATATTCAGCTGTGGACTGTTGATGATTTTCATTAATACGTGGGAAAAAACCCGTTGTAGTTTCTTACATGTATTGCCTGTCCTAAATTAATGATAATTATTTTCACAGTTATGTATCGGTAAAAATGAAGTAATTTCAAGTATTTGTTTGAAATCTCCTTTTTGAGAAGAGGCCTATGTCCAATGGCGGACTAGTAAAGGCTGTTAATGATTTGCTTAGATCTCGCTGATACTAACAAAGAGAAGTCCCCTTTGAATTGATTGAATCTCAATATTAATTGAATTTTGTTAGGTACTCTTGACTGGTAGACAAGTAAATAAATCTAGTCATACCAGAATATATTTGATACTGTGCAGAATATAATTATCCCATTGGTCTAGACTAAGCTAATACTTATTTGTCTCCTAATACCTCTGTGCCATGGTCCGCTGCACATAATCCTGTCAATGGTTGTCGCACCACGATGGGATTATTGGAAGCGTGATGTTACATTATGGTGCATATCATAAGCTTAAGCAAGTTACATAAGCCTTGTATACTTAATAAAAGATTTTTGTCCTTAGTACTAAACTCGTTATTTTTTTCATCATTTCATCGAAAGCTTCGAAAGGAGGTTTTGGTCTACTATACCACGCTGGGCAGACGGGCTGGTATAGAGTTTCTTCAAATTTTCCATCTTTTTGCAGTGATTTTGTTCTGCATAGGTGGTTCCTGTAGTCACCTCTTACGACATCCATAGGATGGCTAGGGTTGGTGACACTCTGTATCCTTAATCCATCACCACAAGGACTGTGTTTTTACTGCTGTCTTTTATATTTATAGCTGGTGATGTTTTAGATTCAAGAAGTAAGAAATAGAGCTGAGAAGTTTAATTTTAAAACTCATGCCATAATTTTGATAATATTAAGAATTAAAAACGCGATAGAAAAAGAGGATATTGCATATACGAATGAATACAGGAGGAGTGATGAATGTTCGTGGTGTTTGAATGAAATTTATTTCGCTATTTTATAAGTGGTGCTCGCTTAGAAGAGTGCAGACGTCGAAATGGTAGTCATTTAGACGATGTCTATTTTAAAAAATAATTTCCAATTAATTAGTTTTCTTGTAAATAAATAATTTTTATAATATATCAAATGGTTTTTTTCTACGATTTTTGCAAATGTTAACGAATTCTTGGCCTACCCCATACTCTGCAGAACAGCACCAAAGAGAAGGAAAACTTGAAGCAAGCGCTATGTCAACCCATCTAGTCAGCGTGGTGTATTAGGTAAAATCTCCTTTTTCAAGAGAGGCCTATGTCCAGTACTGGTCTACCAAATGCTGTTGATGTTGATCATGTTTTTGTGATGTATTGCCGAAAACTGTTGTGAATTACTTAGTAAGCAAAATATTTCACAAAACCATCAATTTTACTGTTGTATTTATTTTCTAGTACCTTATTGTCAAAGAAATACTCTTTCATTTACATTGAGTTAATATAGAACTTCAAACAAAAGTTAAGTCCATTAGCTGGTAAACTTGATAAAGCAAATTAAATTTGAACTTGAGACGAGTTTAAAGCTCATTTTTAATTAAAAATGTATTTAAAAGCTATACAACTTGAAACATCTAAATAATATTTTAGGTGTTTTATAGTTTTCAAGTTATAGATATGATACTATTATCATAACTACACAACTTTGCGGGGCCAAAGGTTTTCTTAGTGAAATATAGTTCTGCTAGTATAATACTGCACGGTTGGCCTAGTGCTTTAAACGGTCACCTCACCGCTCTTTACTGCGCTGAGTGTTCTGGGTTTAAACTTCACATGGGCCAACACTTTGTGATCGATAAATTATTGTTCTGAGTCTAGGTATCCTTTGTGTCCGTTTCTTGTATGTTTGAAAAGTCCCCCGTGACACAGGATTTATTCCTAGAGCGGAAGTAGTCTATTAAAAACGAAAAAAAAAAATAGCAAATTGAAAGAAAAAAATAGTAGGTTAAGTTGAGGTTGCTTATAATTATATAAAAAATTACCGTATAATATTTTTTTTGACTGTAAGCACTAAATTCTTTCAACTTAGGCCACGAAATTACAACGTCCGTTGTACATTTGATTGATTTATTACAGCGTTGTCCAACAATGCAAGCGACGGACAATGAATATTGTTTCATCAATTGTCGTGTACCAATCATCAGCGCTGCCCAATCATTATCGCAACCCGATCGACGGAGCCCAATCATTGTCACACGCGATACTTGAATCAATCATATTCTGTACATCAGATCAGATAATACATCGAAAATTAGTAGTATCGTAAGTTAAGACTTTATAAGGCCAACATGCAACATAATTATGAAATAGTAATTTAAATAGGACACAGTCTATTTCTTTAATTTGTTCGTTGTTTTTATACAACAGTATTAGTACGATCATTAACAAAAAATGTCAATATAACACCGTAAAATAATTTGAAAAATAAATTTTGCACCAGTAACATATCCTATGTCATCGGAGACTTTACAGACATTCGTGAAACAATTTGGAGATTGCTGAAAGTGTTGTATCATGTGGAGATCGAACCCACAACTACCAGGGTGATAGGAGATGGCCAGATGACCGTGTAAACCACGACATCATGTGTGCGTACACACACACTTACACATATTATATGCTGTACATATTGTAAGATTATTTATATCGTAAGATTAACAGGGATCAAAGTAAACTGTTTTCGGGAACAAAACTTAAACTTAGTTTGAGAGCAAGTTAAATCTTATGTATTAAACTAACTCGGTAGTTGTAGTTACTCAACTGCATGATATTGATTTTAAGATTACTTCTCAAATGTTATGGTAATAATCGTTTAAATATGTTCAGTTTTCTTTTAAGCCATTCCACTTTTAAATCGTTTTTACGTTGATAATAATATAATGGAAAGTTACCGTATGTGAACCATTCTTCGGCACTCTATTTCTATATATAATATAGAGTTTTTACATTTCTAAAATCATAAACAATATTATGACTCTATTTACTTATATAAAGTTTTTGTTGCGTTGTCTACTGAACTAGTTGCTGTAAGCGTACTTTTATTTTTGCAATAAATAACAACATTTTTAATACGAAAAATTTTAAAGAAATAAAAACGGTTTATTGAATATATTTTTTATCTTTTCTTATTTAATTCGAGGTTAAATAAAAAAGACAAAGACAAACCGTTCTCATTGTTTTACCCAAAAAGAAAAGCGTAGAAGCTACGAGACAGAGAAATAAAGTGTAGTTTAGTTACCATTTCGCTATTAACCACGAAATTCAGTTATCTCAAATTGCAGCCAGAATTACTTTTGATGCATATAATGGCAACTGGCTTAAGAGTTAATTTGGAATCTGTCCAAATTTAGCTTTTATCCCCAAATAAAAGTGGATATACATTCAGATTGCGGTGGTCCAATTTTGTAAGTCTTCGACATTATAGCGCGCTAAATTTAAAATGTCACAATTTTAAAGTACTTTATTTATAAACTGTTCAATGATTAACCTATCTGTGATGACAGTGAAAATCTATAAGAATGAACCCTAGCCTAAAACGAATATACCTGTCTATCACTTTTCATTTTTTTTTGTTAAATTCGTAAAAGTTCAGATTGAAATGGTTCAATAACAATGTATTTTAAGAAACATTCACTCTGTTAAAAATTTGTTAATCTTTTCTAATATTTTCATAGAATAACACGATTTATAGAGTAAATGGATTACACCAGTGGTTAAAAATTGTGGTAATGAACCAGAATCCAAAGCTACTTGGAATTGTGATGCCAAACACGCATGTGAGCTTCGGAACCACTTAGGCCAAAAGTTGTGCAGTCCGTCTGGACCAGGTGATTTCGAATTCGGTAATGGATGGACTGTATAACTTACATCATCTTTATTAATAACAATTCACTAACATATTTACATAATAAAGAGTTGTAAATAAGAAATATCAGCAGTCTCTTATGATCGATGGAAAGTTTTCTAACAATACAATAGTTATAATTTAAATCTGGATTCACAAACCGGTTTATATTAAAAAAAGTTCAGTTCATAAAAGTCTCTTAAACTACGAAATAACCTCCCAGTGCCTCAACCGCTATATCGCCCAAGTAGAGATTTGTGATTTTATATTTTACCCTCTCGCTCCGACACTAACGAGTTTCAGTATTAGGTTCGTATAATAAGGACTTGTGTTCATTAACATAACCATAAATGGAAGTGGTTACAGTGAGATAACAAGCGTACCATTGTCCATTATCACGATGGTGTTGTCGAAATAATGATCATTGGGTAAGTTTGAAACAATTGTGAAAAATTCTTAATTATGCATATAATTTTTTCGACATTAGGTCTACTACCCAGAATAAAAAAATAAACTTTATTTTCTATTCTGTGATCTAATACATGTACTATTTCAGACTCAGTATTAACTGAGAAATAAATAATAATAAAAACTAAATCAGGTAACTACAGAAATAAGCAAGACACAATAATTGAAAGCTAATTAATTATCATAAATAAAGCTCCGCTAAATTGACTCACCGAACTTTTCACTGAGTGAATTAGGTTACCGAATTTCTATGAGGGCTGAGGCCAGGCCAGGCGTTTTCATCCTGGAAAATATATCCCCGAAGGGTTTTATGCATCTATTCTTCAATGTCCCAAGCAATCATTACCTACCTCAATAGTCCACTATTGTTTGAGGCTTTACGTATTTGATTTACTAGTTTAACTATTCTTCTCTTTACTACCTTAAGTGTTTGAGTGCAGAAAAATATAAAACTTTGATATAATAATTTGGTGAATGAGTTTCATGAAAGTTTTCTCCTATATCAAAACATACCTATGATTTAGAAGCGACAGTACACACATCTGTAAATCATTTTGGCATCCAACTAACCTATCGCCGTCCACTGCTGAACGAAGGTCTCCCTCAAGGAACACCAACCATCCCACATCCCAGTCTTGTGTAATTCACACCCATCCGCTGTCAGCCACCTTCTTCAAGTCGTCGGTTCATCGCGCCGCAGGGCGCCCTACACTACGTTTGCCCAATCGTGGTATTCACTCTAGTACACTTCGGCTCTAGCGACCATCAGTTCGTCTGGAGACATGGCCGGCCCACTTCCACTTCAGCATACTGATTCTCCGTGCGATGTCAGTTACTCCCGTTCTTTGTCGCATAACCTCGTTACGAATTTTATCAGAGAAGCACCAGCTAAGCCAGAGAAACACCCATAGGGCATCCTAATCAAAAACTTGTATGAGTAAATTCTTACTCAATGTATTATTTAATCAGTAAATTAGGCGACCATTTATTGCAAAATCATTTACGTATATCGTAAATCTCTGCGTTATAAGCCTGTTATTATTTATGCGTAACGTAACAACCGTAGAGGGTGTAACTGGATGCGAATGAAGCACGATTATGTTGTTAACAATGTGAATTATCATCTACTCAGTTAAATTAGCCATTTGCCAATTTTGTAAAATGTTCGATTTCTGGTAACATCATTAAGGCCTTTGGTTCTTTGTTTATAATTATCTTTTCGCCATGTTATATTTATTTACTTTTTTTTTAAATGAAATATATATTCTAAAAAGCCTAGGTTAGTTCCGAAATAAACTTTATCATTTTTATTTATTATATTTTTTTAAATATTATATATATTTCAAATTAGGTGAGTGTTTTGTAACCAGTTTAATTATAAATGCACTTACATATTTTTAAACACTTTCATATATAATCATCAATATGCCAGTGCTCATCACTCAACTCTCTTTGTAGGATTGGAACCGAGTCACTGTTGAGTTACGAACCGTGACTTAGTACTCAGAAATACTAACCACTTACCCGGCAGACTCGTAACGATTTAAGAGAATAGGCCAATATTTGTCATACTCATATCACTACATTTAATAGCCCACTTCTGGAGAAAGTCCCCTCCTTAGAAAGGTGGTTCTGGCCTACTATACCACGCTGGCCATATGGATTGGTATAGGACTTGTTTCAAGTTTCCCGTCTCTTTTCAGTGATGTAGTCTTGCGTAGTTTTGTGCCTTAGACTTCTCTTACGACACCCACGAGATGAATAATAGGTGTAGTGACACTCTGTACTCTTAATCCATCATCACACTTCATCCTTAATAGAAATGTTTCAGTAAGTTTTTATGTAAATATATTATCCTAATTGGTGCCTAAGTAGACCGGGGTCACCTGTGTAAAAGATAGGAAAATGCAAAGGATAGCCAACCTCCAGTAGAGGAGAGGCACCGTGAGAAGAAGAAACGAGAGGCCAATATGGATACGGTATTTTAATTTCAAGTAAAAAAGTGTTTTAGTCAATTGGTTCAAAACCAATGTACCAATAAATAGAATCAGAATGAATGAAGTTCTTAAAACCGTTAATTTGCAGGTTCTACAGAAAATCATGAAACATCAAAGGCACCATGTATACAAGGAACTTTTAAAACTTTGAAGTAGTTTATTCACGATTTAATTACTATAACACCTTACTTTTAGAATATAAACTAATATTCGTACTATGTGCTTTCAATATTTATTTATAACTTAATTAAATGAGCAAGCAGTTGATTCGTTTCCAAAACACATTATTAATTTTTAAGTTCATTAACAAGGTTGTAATTCATTTACATAAGTAACTATTTCGTGTTCACTGTGATATATAATAATTAAATTCGAAGGAAATTAATGACAAATTACATGAATCGGTAGAATTGACGGCGTGAGGCGAGGTGTCACTGCAAACTTTTAAAGGTGAAACAAGATAATTATTTAAAGTAATCGATAGTGTGAAAATGTATAATGTACTTCAAATTTACAATGTTTTTATAATTTTTACCGGTACATCTAGTGTCATTATTACTAGTAACAACATCAATATCCAACGACACCTCCCCAGAAAAATACATCAGACGATTTTGACAATCTGTAGGCAGCGTACCGAATGCGTACATACATACGTACGGCAATCATAATCTTCCTCCTACCATAGTCGTAGAAATGTTGATATTTATTCAAGTGACATATTTTTAAATAAAACAAAATACATTACGTATACCATGAACAACAATACCGGTCTTTATTTTTGAAAATCACTCTAAAATCGTGTCTCTATTCATTTTAAAAAAGATATTCTTTTGCCAATAATTTGAATTTTGACACTTTGAAAAACGTAGAGAAAGTGACAATTAAAATTATCAGAGTAACATTAGCCCGTAATGGTTGCTAAGCAACAAGTACTACATAAACATGGTCTGGATATAACAGTAGACTATTTACTTCGAAATTTAACTTTGCAAACATAATTAACTAAAACGGTGCTTAGAACTGAAAGTTTAAACTATTAAACTGGAATTCTTGGAAATCGCTAGTACTCAAACCACAACTTCATTTGAATGAGCAGCCCAGTTACCAAGGTAACAGTTTATAGGTATGTTATTTAATTACATTTGAAGTATGCCGACAATTTGACGTCTTTAGTATGTATGGCTGATTTTAGGTATATTACAACTAGCATACTCAATACATCGATATTATTATTGTAAAACGAGTGATAATATACTATGAGTTCCTATTGATTTCTTTGAAGCGCTTGATATTGGTTAATAATATTATTAAATTTAATGTTCTATATATTTGTCACGGAGAATCAGTTTGCTGAAGTGGAAGTGGGTCGGCCATGTCTCCAGACGAACTGATGGTCGCTGGAGCCGTAAGTGTACTAGAGTGGATACCACGATTGGGCAAACGTAGTGTGGGGTGTCCTGAGGCGCGATGGACCGACGACTTGAAGAAAGTGGCTGGCAGCGGATGGATGTGAATTGCCCGGGAGCGGGATGGTTTGCGTTCCTTGGGGGAGACCTTCGTTCAGCAGTGAACAGCGATAGATTGATTGATATTTGTCGCAGAAAGGTGGTAATCTATTACAAAAAGGGATAAAAATCATCTGATCATGGTCAGTAACGCGTTAAAAGGTTCTTAAGTCTAACAAACACCCGTGTCAATTTTTCAATGTGCCTGTCAATAACACTTTTCGTAGGAAACACAGTTGCTGCCTAATAGTTTTCTAGTAGAAACTATCATTAATCTCTCTTTAAAATTGAGTATTGAACTTTAAAAATTATAGAGAAAATTCTACTTTTCCTACTTGTAAATAAGAAAAGTAATAATTACTAGTAAAAGTCACAGAATACTGCAGGAGCTTGGCAGTACTTTTAGTTTTCTTTGTTGACTTACCAATAAAAAAGCAACAATTAAAAACAACCATCACTAACAGGCAAGCACTGCATGCACCGACATCTTGTCTTTATGTTTATCATACATGAATTATGAAACAATATAAATAATATGTTAGGTAACAATAAACATGGTTTTCCGGGAACTTGTTAAATAGCAGTTAGCGTGAATATTCACAAGATTACTGAATTTGTTGCTTACAAAGCTGAAGATTGAGTACTCACAAATAAGTTCACTGATGGCCATTTTCAATAAAGTCATGATCCGTGATTATGATCAATGCGATCATGACTTCATTGTGCATCAAATATGTGTGTCAATGTTTTTATTTACAAATAAAAACACTATCATCAATAGCTTTTAATAATTAACTGATGATCAGATGAGTTGATACAGGATTTGTTTCCTTCTGTTCCTGCAAAGTTTGCTTCCTAAGGCAGCCGTTACGATACCCACGGGTAGTGATAGTCCATATTCTCAAGCCAAAATCACACATAAAAAACACTAAAAAGATCTTATTCTACAGTCATAATACATTCAGGTAAAACAATCCGTTCAATTCCCACTACAATTCCCATTCACTACCATTCCCATTACAAATACTGCACCAAGGACGGAGTTGCAATTACTCTTTCTCACCATAATTTTTCAAAGTCCATTTATCTGTCTTAAGATTCTAAAATCGTTTTACAGAAACTTACAAAAATGTGTTTTGGGTAACTACGACAACACTTGATGTACTTTAACTGTGTTTTATCTTACACCAATAATAAATCTAAAGGAATTGTATTAGTTGAACATATAAGTGTTTAAAACCATCTGTTAAATTAAAAAAAACAATTGACAGTCAAATTCTGAAGAAATAAAAAAGATTATAAAGTGTATATAACCTCGGAAAAAAATTATACGCCAATTGATAAAATATATAACATTCTTGATTAATCAGGGAAGTACTATTTCCAATTTAAGTGGCCATTGTAAATAACCAAAATATGAAATAATGACGTTACCCAGTCTCTGGTATTTACTACTACCTCAGTTTCATTCATAATCGTTAAACTACACTAAACACTTCATTTTGCTTGCTCTGTTTAAGGCTCTTAGATATTGGTTCTCAAATCCGAATCTCAACTGAAAGTTGGTCGTTAAGCTCTTTACCTTTATTGCAGGAACGAATAAAAATAATCTCATACTACCCTACATCTTGAAAAACTAACATAATCCTTATTTTCAATACGGTAAGGTTTGGAATTGTGTGCTAAAATTGTAACTATCAACTGAAGTGTTCTGTTAAGAGCGTTTAAAGTTTAATTGAGTTGCGGATTTCGGTAACTAACAAGTATCAGGCAACTAATAAACCGATTTAATGTATTTGACATAAATAACTAAGGAGTTTTAAGACTATGTAAATGTTTAGATTAAATTTTACATGAATAAACATAGTATGTGTAATTGTTTTACCGATTTCTTAATTTTTGCTGTTCGGCAGCCTTTTTACCTGTGTCCACACTCCTTTTTATAGAATTTATTTTTATCTTTGGACCAGTTTGCCGAGAGTAATTCCATGGCTTTATACAAAACCATAAATTATTTTCTCGTTGCATTTCATTAAGTATGTGAGGTCATTGGCATAAGAAACCTCGAATAGTACAAACACTGAAACGGTAACGAACTTGTAATTTCGGTTTGTAAAAACCGCTGAACTTATTATTAAGGTTCTATATCTCTGAAATTTTATTTGGAAAAAATGACAGGTTCCTTTTCAAGGGAATGAATACTATAATACATTTTTCACAATTATCTTATGCAGTTATAAAACTGATTTTGCATGTTTATCTATATTCCTTCACAATTATATTAATGAATTTTTTAGTAGTTTACACACAGATTTTTTTTTTAAAAAAAGACAACACTCGTATTAGGAATATATTCTGTGTTGCGGGAGATCTTACAAACTTACAAGAAACACAAAGAACACCCAGACTCAAAACAACAATTTGTGGATCATACAAAGTGTTGTCTCATGCGGGATTTGAAGTAACAACACTCAGTGCAGTAGAGAGACCCCTAGACCAACTGTGCGGTCAACTGCCTCTAAAGTATTTTTGGATGTTTTAGTATTCTGAGTGAAAATGAATTAAAATTATCTTAAATACCGAATATCCAGACTAAAATGGCTTCTAGAATTAATATTATTTATTCTAAAATTATAAATTGCCCGATAACCTGCGACAAATAAAAATAATATGTAATGTCAGAAACGTGTTGTGAGAATAGTCGACGATTCTGATCTCACAGACGGTATCGAGCCACTAAGTCTTAGGAGAGACTTTGCCTCCTTGTGTGTGCTCTATCGTCTCTACAATGGGCTGTGTTCTGAAGAATTGTTTGATATGATGCCCACAGCCACTTTCTACCATCGCACCGCTCACCATCGTCAGGGAGCTCATCCACATACATTGGAACCTAAATGGTCGCGCACAGTGCGGTTTCAGAGAAATTTTCTCCCGCGAACAATCCCGTTATGGAATGAGCTCCCTGCCGAGGTTTTCCCTGGAAACTACAGTATGGGGCTCTTCAAGAAGGGGGTAAATAGGTTTTTAAAGGGTCAGCAACGCGCACGTGATGCCCCTGGTGCCGCAGGCGTTCATAGGCTGCGGTAACCGCTTACCATCAGGCGGGCCGTATGCTTGTTTGCTACCGTCGTGGTATAAAAAAAAAAAACAGAGAGATATATATTAAAATACGACACAATATCTTAACCAATGGACCTGCAACTCTAGCAATTTCATTAATTGAATCTGTACAGAATTGTGCAATGTAACACCCAATTCATCGAATAAATTTGCATTCGATTACATTTACATTTCAATACAATCGAATATGCATCGAAGGGTCTAGATCTAATTGAGACATCTGCTAAGATACTTAGTTACTGTAAGGTACTACAACTTTAAGTTGAAAAACAAGTATGAATTGAATTCATATTTTCTGATTTTAACACAAACGCAAATATTTTTATTGAGTAGATCTTATTGTAACAACTTCCTAACGTCAGCAGCCCAATTGACAAATGTCAAAAAATGTGAAAATAACATTATTTGTACTCTACTAAACCAAAGATCATTAATTTTCATTCAAGTTGCCTGGGGTTCAAAAAGAGTACTTTTAAGTTTGGAAATAAAGTACATTTCTTAGTGTCAATACCACAAGCCAGTGTTTGTTGAAATCATAAAACATCCAGTCACTCTTCTAAGATAGAGAATGTTATATAAATCGTTTCCTTCAGTTGAGCAAATATGAGTAGATCAACTATAACCAAAAATCAATAAACAGACACAATAAGAATTTTTTGAATAAAAATCATTTAATTATTAGAGGACTTGCTAATTTAATTAATGTTCAAACAATTTATAAATCATGCTCGCATTATTCATGTAATACAGATCTTTAAAGGGATTGTAATGAATAATAATATAAAGTTTATACCTTTATAAGTTGACAAAAGTGTTTTATAAAAATAATGCCGTAAAATGTGTGGAATATTAGATGTCAATTGTAGTGAATATTTCATTGACTAAAGCTATCATATTAGACAATGTCTTAAAAAGCGAGCACGCTTTAAAAATATTTAGCGAGTTATGAAGTTTCTAGATTATAACACTTGGTAATTCAGCAATAATAAACTTTAATCATCATTGTTCGACAAATCAATTCTTTGTACTTTTCTTACTTGAGTCTAATCACAGGCCAATAAATACATATTCCCTTTCTCGCATAAACCCGCTCGTTTAAATGTCTTTACTTCTACCCCGAGCAGTATTTAAGCAAAACTTCCATCAAATACAGTGAAACTCTTAACGTCCCTGAGCAAGTAACTAGTAAAACTTAGACGTGACCTACTCGACGGTCCTTTGGCCTAATCTACATTCAAAAAGTTTTAAACAACTAGCGTTTTCATACTCATTATTGCTTATTTGTTTAAATCTTTCCTTTAGTTAAATTGTTTTATATTAAAATTGTATTTAATAAATAAAGATGTATTAAAGGTTTGAGTAGGCATTAAATATAGCAAGTTTATTACGTGTGATCACATTTTTAATTGATACACTTCACACAAGGGCCACTTACTCCGAAGAAGAAAGATCTTGTACAACGATAATATAATTACACTGTAGGCATACAAATACATTAACAAAGACTAAATACATGTATTCTAAATGTGAACGTCATGTTATTGTACTATAGATCATATGCATATATATGCATGTTTTTGTAGTATAGACCAAGAATTCGTTAACATTTGAATCTAATATCCCACGCAAACATGTTATAGGAGTTCTTGGAACCGATAGTACTGGAATTTGCTGCCTACAATCGTAACACATGGTTTCAATAAGATGGAGCCACTTGTCACACATTCAATGAGTCTCTGTCGGTGGTCAAAGACATGTATCAAGAAAAACTGATGAACTGAAAAACTGACCAGACGAGGCGACATTTCATGGTCACACAGAAGTCCTGGTCTATCCCCAGCAGACTTCTTTTTATGTGGTTATTTGAAAAATGGTGTCTACATCAATAAACCAAACAGACTACGTCAACTTAAAGAGCAAATCAGCGAAGAGATATCGGCGATCTTGCAGTCTCTTTGCCGACGAATAATCGAAAATTTCGCGAGTCGTGCAAACGTCGAAAAGGTGGTCATTTAGACGAAGTAATTTTTAAAAAATAAATTCCATCTAATTAGCTTTCTTGTGAAAAATCAATTTTTATAATACATGAAATGGTTATCCTTATACGATTTTTTAAATATTAACTAATTTGTGGCAGATCTTATAGAAACCTAACCGAATGACCTTATTTATTATATTGTTTGTATTACAGAAGCAGCAGTCAGAACCATTAGCCACGAGTCTTAAAGTCTCTGTTTTTTTTTCAAAACTGTTCTTTATTCAGAAATAACAAAAAAGCGGAAGCAGTCGTGAGGACTTCTGACAGAGGTGAAAATTTTGATTCCTCCAAGGCACATCGCATACATTGGCAAAAACAAGCACACACGCTTTAGCTTAGCGTCAATAGAGAGAGCGCCATGTATAAAGTACTTTATTTAACATACAAAGTATACACAGCTTATGGCAAGCGTTCGGTGACGATGACGTGAGTTACATGATTTTTGTTAACTTAAAAAATACTCAGCGCGCCTAAAGAAGTTTTTACTTCACAAATGTTAAGCAGTGGCTACAGTCAAATCACTGAGAAAGTAACCATACTAAGTACGAAAACATCCCGTGCACTTTTCGGTTCTATGTGGCTGACAGACAGTAAATTTATTATTAATATGTACTCAGTTAGACCAAAGTTCAACATAAAACGAACACTGAATCTAACCTTTTACATCCAATCCTTTTAACGTAAAAACTTTAGCATAGCTACGGGAATTTTAATAACAATCTAGGGAGCTCGTTCAAACAAAACCCGTAGAAAGTTTGCCAACATTAAGAAAACAAAAGTAATTTTATTATTCGCTGGCTCTTTCATTTATGATAATGGCTCTGAATATGACGATCGCTGTGCTATCTCGTAGTAGTGATGCGATTTTGAAGGGTCTTATTATTCTGGGGTAAAAATTATATTTTTATGCTGTGAATCTATGAAAACCATAAACAATTTGGATATATATTCAGGTACCACAGTCGTTCTTTAAACGTACATGACTTATAATGAATGTAGATAGGTAGATACAATCGGGCCACCATCTTGAGATTGAGGAGAGAAAGTATTTTCTCCTGGACTAGGGCCTGACAAGGCACAGCATCGATTCGGGGAGGACCTGAAACTAAATGGCCCGGGTTCTCCTAGAGCAGGGCGCCAGAAGTTGGTCATCGGGTTTTTAGTGGTAACATCACATACTCCTGGATATTGCGTCCCCGTGGAGCCAGAGATTCGAAGGGATTTGCCATCTCATCAACAAAAGCAGAAGCGAAAGTTACATGCTAGTCATAACAGTAAATTTTATGTACACTGAAACATGTATGTACACGTCTGAGTTTTCTTAAACTCTAAGGAAACTAAAAGAGTCATTAATAAACCTAAAAACTCGAGTTAACTTAAATAGGAATTCCTTTAATACATCTAAAACACACTTTTAAATGTAAAATTGTAAATGTAAATTACTTCAGAGTCAACATTGTTCTGAAAAAGTCTGCACTGCGAATATAATATATGTTAATGTAGTTTTTGTTCTTTCATGTTTATTCAATTTTAATGTTTTGTTGCTGAAATGTTTTCCAGTAATGAGATTTCTACGACAATAAGAATTCATTGAAACTGAAAATACAAGAATATTATGTTCATTCTTGCATTTATAGTGTCCGTCTTGGATGGTTTTCGGGTGTGTTTGTGTGTTTTTTATGGGTGTCGTAAAAAGCGACTAAGGGAATAAACTACGCATGACACCACTCCAAAAAGTGAGTGAGTGAATTTATTAATGTATTTAGCAGCAGAGCAAAATCTTATTGACAGGTCAAGAAAATTGTTAACGAATGATTTTGATTTCAAAGATATGAAATTACGCCATCTTGTTGGCAACAATGACACCTAAACTACAAACTAAAATAACTTTCTAATGTAAAGTTCGAAAAATCTGTGAATTTAAAATGTTATTGTCGATTATATGGCCAGTCAAATAAATACAAAAAACGTCACTAGCATGAGATACGCAAGACGGTACGGCAGTTCCATATATCGCTGTCATCGTCCTTTCCAGATATTTTAAAATAAACTTTCCTCTTCTGCTTAAAACATGTTACCTAGGTTTTATATCAGAAAATGTTTAGTTCCAATCGCAAAATATTTAACTGTGGAATTATTAACGGGATTGACTACTTTATCATAGGTTACATAGTATTTTATATCGTCTAATTTAAAAATAAACTGCGCCTCATTTTTATTTCAATTATTTTTAGCATAATTTTATTAATTTAATAAAAAACTCACTAATTAACATATTGTATAAGACTAAAATAGGTTTAGAAATATCAGAACAGTAAGAACAAGTGGTCATTATAGCCGACAGAGGCTGTTTACTCGAATTGTAATGTTTTTAATAGCGCAGTTAACGCGGGATTATCTCTTCAGCTGGTACGTTTAGTGTCATTCCACTAATTCATCTGTATTTAGTACTGGATTGTGTTAAGTAAGGTTTATTTTATACTTTAAACGTATATTCTATTCTAACTTAAAATCTTTCTAGTCAGAATAAAATTATTAAATTAGAAGAATACAGTTGTTTCAATAATTTATTTATCTTTTGATTCACTTGTTTTCTTCTTTTGTTTTTTTTGTTTTTTTTTTCTTACGGTATACTTATATTGTATTAAATACGGAGATTTAAGGTGTGTGGTGACGGATTAAGAATACATAGTGTTACCACCCTACTCATCAAGTGGGTGTCGTAAGAGGTGGCTAAAGGAACAAGCTATTCAGGAAAATATCACTACAAAGAGAAGGAACACTTGAAACAAACCCTATTCCAATACGTATGGCCAGCGTGGTATAGTAGGCCAAAACTTTCTCTCCAAAAAACACCTCCATCAAAAATTAGCCTGTTAAATGGTGGACTGGTGATGTAATGATGATGTGTTGAAATTTTATATTCTACTACTAAGACCTCCTTGCTAAGGAGGGGCCTATGTACAGCTGTGGACTATAAAAGATTGTTGTTGTTGATTTTGGACTTCTGACACACAACATCCTCTAATTTTAAGCATTTGCATATAAAATAAGCAGATTTTAAGCATAGAAAGTTTAGAAACATAGGAGTCTGTTTTGTTATTGAAGATTAAAACATTATTTTACGAAGAATTAAAATTATTTTAGTACATTTTTAAAAATGTTGTACTTATTTAAAAAATGTAAGGTGATTGTTGTGCGCCTACACAATTTTCAACCCCTTGATTTTTGTTCTTATTAATTTTTTATGGTAATATTTTTGTGTAGAATAGTACTAATGAAAAATATTATTATGATAACAAAAATAATTATTTTAAATATTATATTTATTATAAAGTTAATAAATTAATTATAATATTTAACAGTTTCAAGACAGGAAAAATATCAAAAAGATATGTTTCCGCCCGGGATCGAACCGGGGGCCTTCTACGTGTTAGGCAGATGTGATAACCGCTACACCACGGAAACCTGTATGTCTTAGGATTAAAAGTCGACCTTATTAACTAGCTAACTTAGTTAACTTTCACATACGCATATTGTTCAACGATGAAATTCCTGCTACTATCCGGGTAGTACAAGAGCCGGTGAAGATCGGCTTACACCCATTTGACAACCAGATGAGATTTACTTTTTTTTGAACTAATTAATAAACACACCTCTCATGTCTTCCCTACCACAAAAACGTCATGAATATTTTTAATTAAATTAATTTAATTACTTTTTTGGCTACGAACCTATATGCGCTGTATTAGGTTTTTTATAAGGTAGTAGGGCCACGCTAACTTTGGCACGAACGGACCAGTTCGACCCGGACAGTGCTACCCTCCCACAGAAGGCGAACTTAAAGCGAGATCAACCGTGCTGTCGTGTTTTATTGGTGAGTGCGAGACCGGAGGCCATTTGGTGCAGGGTTGACAGGAATAATGATGTAGGACTTGAATAAGGTGGCTGGCAGCGGATGGATGCGAATTACGCAAGACCGGCGTTGGCGTTCCTTAGGGGAGATCTTAGTTCAGCAGTGGACGGCGATAGGTTGATTGAGAATAATGTACTCCTAGCCACTTTCGGCCACAGCGGGCAGTCAATGGAGACCAGCTAACTACCCAGGAGGTATTACAGTTCACAAGTGTGTGCGCAAACACAGATATACTCTCTGTTCCCTCATGTCGGATGTTTATCCGTTGTCGATGTTGCTCTCCCATGTTGATCCTGCCTCTGATCTCTATCAGGTGCAGAAGCGACAGTTTTACGTGTTCATATGCCTCTAGTTTTGTACTCTGTACATTAAATTTATTTTATACTAGCTTTTGCCCGCAGCTTTGCTCGAGTTAAGAAATATTATTATTGATTAGGTATAGTTTTTGCGGCTTTACTTTTGTTTAACGTTTGTAAAAAATTAGGGGCTACAAAACTTTTTGTTCACAATATTCTTAACTAATCTGTCATTAGGCGCTAAAACTATCAAGCTATTGGGTGAACTCACTCATGAGCAAACAACATAAAACTGTCCATGAGAGAAGCAATGTTCTCTTAAGTACATAACCGCAAATTTGAGAGTTTGCCCCTGAGACTTGTTTATTGTCATGGCAAAGCAGACTTTTAGGGGAAACTGTAATCATTTAAATTCGAACGGGAATATCGTTAGGTATTAATGGGATTCGTGGTAAAAATACAGTTTCCCCTTTCGTACACCCAGTTAATATAGTGGCTTCCACTATGCTGCTGCTTGATCGTTCTTTGGAGTAAGTATGGCACGCTCACATAACCATTCAAATGTCATGTATATGAATAACGTCTGGATAAACTTTACACAGCAATTCTTAAACCGTAGTAACAACTGCACAACTGTGCACAATTCTTCCGGGATGGTTATCATACCATCAAACGATGGCAAATCACCAATATCGATTTTAAGAAGGAAATCTGAAAATCTACCAACAGACTCACCCCCGCCCAAATGTGCTCTCATATTTTTAGAGAGCTTCAAAATTTTAACCTGGGGCCACAAATTAGATTTCTTAATGCACGACTCTAGTTCGTCAGCTACGGTTCCTTTTGGCATCACTGGTAGAATCTGCCGAGAGCCACCGGCCAGCCAAACTGTTACGCCACACATTAATTTTGTGTTACCCCTTATATCCCTTAGTGATCTGTTTAAGGCTTCAATACCACACGATTATTTTTGTACCCTTTTAAGCTTCATCAAAATTACTTTGTTTGGAGGTGCTGCAAATGGGAGTCTCGGCAGTGATTAAATTGAGTGGTAACTTAAAAGTAACATGAGCAGTTCGACCAACTTCGAGTAATGTAGCAGCTATGCCGGACTATACTACAGCCAGGGTAATGCCGTGCCGTATTCTTACTTTCGCCAGAAGTAAATTAATAAGGAAGGTTTTACCAGTCCCACCTGGAGCGTCTAAGAAAAATATTCGACCGTCATTTGCATCTACACTTGTGATAATTTTATTGTAAAAATCCTGTTATTCGTCATTCAAGAGTGCTTAATTTTTTCTCACTGCGTCTTCTAAGGTCACTGTATCGTAACTGGTCTCCTTCACGTACTCTCTATTTTCAAAATGTATTAATGTTATTGGCTGAGGTAATCCATACTCTTTAAGTGGACGGCCGCCTATTGATAATACGGCATCCTCTAATAGCGACAGGCGTTTGTTAAATATCAGGTCCGATGAGTGCTCTACATCCACGTCACCTTGCCTTTCCAGTTGTTTTTTAATCTTCAGAAAGTTATTCTTTATATTTTTCCTAAAGACATAAGGGATCGGAAATTATCATCGGGTACATGTAACTCAGTGAAAACACAACAATAGCACGTTTTAAAATACTACTCACACCATCTATTGCCAACATTTAGAACTAAAAATTGTTTTGTTCGTCTTTATTTATGGGGATGATGGAATCTAATGGAAAGACCATTAGATTCCATCATCCCTTATTTTATCCCCATGGGGGTTGAATTTATCAAAGTCCTATTTCAGCGGACGTATTCATCCTAGTAGCTTCAATCTTTAATTTCAGTTCAATCAGTCGAAAATTAACAGATTTATGCAGACTTTAATCCCCTATTTTACGCCTTTAGAGGTGGAATTTATCAAAATCCTTTCTTAGGGGATGCGTACGTCATAGCAGCTTTATGCATGCAAAGTCTCAGCCCGATCGGTTTAAAATTGACACAGTTTCATTGAAACTTTTATCCCCTATTTTATCCCCTTGGGGTTAGAATTGATCAAAATCCTTTCTTAGCGGATGCCTACGTCATAACATCTACTTGCATGCCAAATTTGGGCCCGATCCGTCCAGTGGTTTGGGCCGTGCGTTGATAGATCACTATGTCAGTCAGTCACCTTTGAATTATATATATTGAGATGAATCACAATTTGTACCAAAAACGTACGATTTTATTTTTTGTGAAAGATCTATAGTTGTCTATAATACTGAAGTGTTGAAACTCTGAAGTGTTCAAGAGGTAGTAGAGCCACGCTGATATCAGCACGAACAAGCTGGTTCGACCGGGGCAGTCCCAGCAGGCAGACGGAGTATTTTGAGAGGTTATGTGAGAGGTTATTCGTCAGCTAGAATTATTTAATTTGATGATTTATGTTCTATAGGGGCTAGTATTTGAAACTGTTTCGTAAACTGCGTGTAGACCAATATCGTTTAGCAAAATTTTATTTTTTTCTAAGAATTTAAGCTTAGTTTTTGTTCTTATTAACTTTTTATGGTAATATTTTTGTGTAGAAAAATAATATAATAATGAAAAATATTATTACGATAACACAAATAATTATTTCAAATGTTTATTATAAAGGTAATAAATTAATTATAATATTTAATAGTTTGAAAACATGAAAAATACCAAAAAGATATGTTTCCGCCCGGGATCGAACCGGGGACCTTCTGCGTGTTAGGCAGATGTGATAACCGCTACACCACGGAAACCTATTTGTTTTAAAATTAAAAGTAGACCTTATTAACTAGCTAACTTAGTTAACTTTCACATACGCATGTTGTTCAAAGATGAAATTCCTGCTACTATCCGGGTTGTACTAAAAACCGGTAAAGATCCGCGTACACCCATTTGACAACCAGATGAGATATACTTTTTTTTTTAATTTTAATAATTAATAAACATACCTCTCATGTCTTCCCTACCACAAAAACGTCATGAATATTTTTAATTAAATTAATTTAATTACTTTTTAGGCTACGAGTCTATATGCCCGTATTCTTTTTTTTATGAGGTAGCAGAGCCAAGCTAACTTCAGCATGAACGGACCTGTTCGATCCGAACAGTGCTACCCTCCCACAGAGGGTCAACTTAAAGCGAGATCAACCGTGCTGTCGTGTTTCATTGGTGAGTGCGAGACCTGAGGTTCATTGATGTAGGGGTGACATAACTATCGTGGTATCGTGGTAACTATATGAGCCTTACACTGCCACGATCACTGTCATGCCTTTTACATCCCCAAGCAGGGCGTGAACTAGCATCTCACTAGGCCCCTATATGTTGATCACCATTCTGCATTGTTTGCATTTGCAGTGAGTATGGTGATCATATCTTTTGGAATTTATTCATACTTTCTATCTGGCAGTGTAGAGTCACTTTAGTAGGTTCTTAATATAGAAATAAAAAAATCATCTGGCCAGCGTGGTATAGTAGACCAAAACTTCCTTTTCAAGAAACGTCTACGTCAAGAATTGGACTGTTAGAACCTGGTGATGTGATGGTGATGTGATTCAACAACTACAATTTGATTTATTCAAAGAACAAGTTTATGTGATAAAGATTCAGATTTTAGAATCATATTCATCTTTTTAAAACAATAATATTTCTAACCTTTGATAAGATTTTCTTGATTGTAATCTCAATCGTGGGAGAACTATGCATACGCACAAATGATCGGCATGAATTTGTAGAAGATATTGTATACTTTTTATTGTTTATCCCTAACAGTAGGAATAAAAAGTTTTAGAGGATTTATTTTTATAATCAATTAGATGTTTTTGAATATACAAGCAGGGAACTTTTAGTAGGAATATATGAATACATCAAAAATTGGACTGTTAAATGGTGGACTGGTGATGTGATGATGATGTGTTGAAATTTTGTATTCTACTACTAAGACCTCCTTGCTAAGGAGAGACCTATGTCCAGCAGTACACTATAAAAGATTGTTGTAGTTGATTTTGGACTTCTGACGCACAACACCCTCTAATTTTAAGCATTTACATATAAAATAAGCAGATTTTAAGCATAGAAAGTTTAGAAAACATAGGAGTTCGTTTTGTTATTGCAGTTGTAAACATTATTTTACGAAGAATTTGAATTATTTTAGTATATTTGTAAAAATGTGATACTTATATAAAAAATGTAAGGATGATTGTTGTGCGCCTACACAATTTTCAATCCCGGAAGATTTCTACATAAAATGCAGTGACACTCACAGAACAGACACCCGAAGAACATTCAAGACGAACACTAGAGGAACCAATCTTTAATAGGTTCTTGATAATTCAAGGCAATCAAGTAACTAGTCACTTGGAGAACAATAATAAATAAACAGAGAAATATTAATATACATCAGGTTTGATATATTTTTTTTTTTTTTATATTTCTTTTTCACATAGATGAATTGAACCTCTACGAAGATTAATCATAATTATGTTTCGTTTTACTCATTACGTACTAACCAGGACCCTAACTTGCGCTTGGTTATCTCTTTTTAATAGGTTTCTTAACTTTCTTACACAGAAGTAGAATGCCACAATGGTTCAGTTTTCTTTTTATATGGACAAATAAAGGGAAAATGGAGCGACATACATTTATTATTGTCCATGCAAAAGTTATCTTCAGAAGTTCAACAATTTGGTGACGATCTTTGATTCTTGTTTGTAGTTTAAAAGGATGGGCTCATTGCAAGTTATCAAAGTGGCTTCTCACTTGGGAACTAATTTCATTAAAAGTTCCACAGAAATGGTGACGTGTACTCGTATTTTGAGATACTAAAACTTTGTGTTGAAGTATTTAACATTTTTGAATTAGAATGGCCAATGTTTGCAATAACAGTCATAATACTTATCTAGTAATAATGATGTAGGACTGGAAGGAGGTGGCTGGCAGCGGATGGATGCGAATTGCCCAAGACCGGGATCGTTGGCGTTTCTTGGGGGAGACCTTCGTTCAGCAGTGAATGGCGATAGGTTGATTGAGAATAATGATGTACTCCTAGCCACTTTCGGCCACAGCGGCTGGTCAACGGAGACCAGCCAAATATCCAGAAGATATTACAGTTCACAAGAGTGTGCACAAACTCAGATACACTCTGTTCCCTTACTCTCACAATCCGATGGGATGGTTATCCGACATGACTGAGGTTCTCCCAAGTCTTGTCAGATATTGTTGATCCTGCGCCTGATAGAGATCAGGCGCAGAACCGACAGTTTTACGTGCTCATATGCCTCATGTGTTGTACCCTGTACATTAAATTTATTTTACTATGAATCACAATTAGTACCAAAAACGTACGATTTTGTTTCTTTTGTGAAAGATCTATGGTCTATAGCACTGAAGTGTTGAAACCCTAAAGTGTTTAAGAGGTAGTAGAGCCACGCTGATTTCAGAACGAGCAGGCTGGCTTGACCGGGTCAGTCCCAGCAGGCAGACGGAGTATTTTGAGAGTTTATGTGAGAGGTTATTCATCAGCTAGAATTATTTAGTTTAATAATTTATGTTCTTTGGGGGCTAGTATTTGAAACCGCTTCGTAAACTGAGTAGAGATCAATATCGTTAAACTAAACTTTTATTTTTTAAGAATTTAAGCTTAATTTTTGTTCTTATTAACTTTTTATGGTAACATTGTTGTGTAGAATAATATTAATGAAAAATATTATTTTGATAACAAAAAAAAATTATTTTAAATATTATATTTATTATAAAGTTAATAAATTAATTATAATATTTAACAGTTTGAAGACAGGAATAATACCAAAAAGAAATGTTTCCGCCCGGGATCGAACTGGGGGCCTTCTGCGTGTTAGGCAGATGTGATAACCGCTACACCACGGAAACCTATTTATATTAGAATTAAAAGTCGATCTTATTAACTAGCTTGCTTAGTTAACTTTCACATACGTATGTTGTTCAACGATGAAATTCGTGCTACTATCCGGATAGTACAAGAGCCGGTGAAGATCAGCTTACACCCATTTAACAAACGGATGAGATAATTTTTTTTATTTTAAAAATTAATAAACATGCCTCTGATGTCTACCCTAATACAAAAACGTCATGAATATTTTTAATTAAATTAATTTAAGTACTTTTAAGCTACAAACCTATACGCACCGTACTAATTTTTTATGAGGTAGTAGAACCACGCTGACTTCAGCACGAACGGATCGGTTCGACCCGGACAGTGCTACCCTCCCACAGAAGATCAAATTAAAGTGAGATCAACCGTGCTGTCGCGTTTCATTGGTGATTGCGAGACCGGAGGCCCACTGATGCAGGGTTGACAGTTATCATAGTAACTATGTGAGCCTTATACTGCCACGATGACTGTCATGCCTTTTACGTTACCAAGCAGGGAGTGAAAAAGGAACTCACTAGGCTACCACAGTGTTGGTCACCATACTGCATTGTTTGCATTTGCAGTGAGTATGGTGATCATATCTTTTGGTATTTATTCATACTTTCTATCTGGCAGTGTAGAGTCACTTTAGTAGGTTCTTAATATAGAAATAAAGAATTCATCTGGCCAGCGTGGTATAGTAGACCAAAACTTCCTTTTCAAGAAACGTCTACGTCAAGAATTTGAGTGTTAGAACCTGGTGATGTGATGGTGATGTGATTCAACAACTACAATTCGATTTTTTTAAACAAGTTTATGCGATAAAAATTTCAGATTTCAGAATAATTTTTTTTTGTTTAATAGTATTTGTAACATGTGATAAAACTTTCTTGATTGTAATCTGAATCGTGGGAGAATTATGCTTAGGCACAATAGGCTCGACCGGTATTAAAACCACAGCCACTCAGGAAACCATAATGCAATTCTGCCCCATTGATGTGTTTGTTTTGTATGTTTTCTCCTATTGTATAAAAAAATCGTCTGTTCTATACTTGAAGCTTTTTTCTAATTATCGCTACTGGTACATCGAACTTTCTTCATGGAACGTTTTTAATTCTAGTGTGGGGCCTAGTGTATATATGTACAATTGTAAGTGTTGTATGTTGTAAATACATACTACTAATCCAATCGGTAGAAGATATACGATATTTTTCATTGTTTACCCCTACCAGTAGGAATAAAAGGTGTTGGAGATTTTATTTTTATGATTAATTAAATGTTTTTGAATATACAAGCTGGGAAATTTTAGTAGGAATATATGGACACATATTCCCTCATACTACATAAAAGTACAATAGACTTCTGTTAAGAGCAAATAATTGAGTGTATAAATTTTACAAAATTTTAACACGAAAACATTTCAAAAAATACCTAACATCACTGCAATTGATGGAACTATCGACCGACGTTATGTTTCCAAGGGAGCTTGCGATGGTGTCTACGCAAACAACTCTGATGGAAATTTTAATTCCATTCCGTACTCTGTTTGTTTTAAGAGTAGACTGAAAAATTCTAGCGAGGTATTGCTGAACTGTGCCATTTCTCTCGTTTATTTTGTCTATTTTTGTCAGCAACGTTTCTCTAACATGCTTTATGAGTTTTACCAGGCCTACTTATATTCATGTCACATTTACTAAAATTTTACTGAGCGTCCTTTGGTGTATCTTGTAGTACGTAATGATATTTCATCCACTAATTAGTGGATGAAATTAGTGTGAATTAGTTATTAGTGGTAAAGGAATATAGCAATAAATTTATTAACCTTTTTTTTTAAACCCTTTATCCAGTTTCAATTTTTATAGGTTCTTAAATTAGTGTCAAATGTGTTTTAATTAGTTAAGCGGTATAACTGCAAATACAACAAGTAATATATTTCTGTTTATTGAAAAAATATTTAACTAGTTGCACGCCTCCTCTTACTTTTTGCTAAGAAGTTGATTTGAGCAAGTTTCTACTGTAATAAGTCTCCAGAGAAAACACCTACCCGTTAGTGGAATGTTGTGTTTTTGTTTGTAAATAGGGTCAACCGTGAATAATACTACTTATACTACACTTTGAGGGCTTACGGATGTAAGAGACCGTTTGTTATCAGTAAGATGTGAATTTGAGAGTATTTAATGACCTCATTAATAATTATAATAAATATTTCGGTCATTTAACACACATCGCCATCTAGTTTCAAACTAAGCAGAGCTTATACTATGATAACTTTACTGACTTTTAGAATACTTACATACTTTTTTACCGACACCTCAAGCACAGCAGCCGCTTTCGCTACCGCTACGTCATCGAGGCAGTCATTATTGTGTATTTTAAAACTTTAAAACTAAAACCATATCATCAGCTGTATCACGTTACGCTTCGCAACCGCACATCGTTGCATTGATGCGAAATAAATAACAACAACGAAAAACAGAAAAAAAAATTGTGAAGTCTGTTTTATATCGTATCAAAATTTGACTTTGTTCGGTGCAAAAAATTTTGAGTTTTTGAAGCAAAGAAACCTAAGGTTTGTATTTATGTAAATAATAAATACAATGATTAATAAAGTACACAATTTTATGAGAATTACAACATAAGTAGATGAGCAGAAGCAACGAAATGACTATCTAAAGAAATATAAAGAAAATGTTCTTGAGAATTTAGTATTTAATTACTCGTTTTCACAATTTAAATTTTATAGGAATAATCTCAACTAAGATCTTCTCGTCCTTATCGCAGCAAAGCGTTTTAATTTATGCCACTAATGAAGATGTTAGTCTAGGCATTGAGGAAAGACAACGCTCTGCGACGCAATTTCCGGTTTTTAGTTTCAAAGACCCGCGCTGGGGCGCCTGGCTTCCTGTACCTCAGTTTAGAGTAACTACTACACATTCTCGAAAATAAACTAAATGGGGGGCTTTAATATTCTAGGTTTGTGTGGAGGAATAACTATTGCAGAAATTTAAATAGAATTATGTACTTACGTTACACTTTCAGTGCTCTGGCAAGTTAGATTTTGGTGCTCGGTTCTCGTTTTGTCAGTCAACAAAGTCTTGTTTTGTTTGCACATAAACAAGCTAAAAAAGGCAATACTTTTTTTTAGGGAAGAGACATTAAAATACAATAAAGACAGACGCTGTTTGATCTGAATACAACCTATACCCACATATCTGAAATAGCTTCTTTAAGCTTCTTTATTAAATAACACTTTTCTTTTTTAAGAAAAGTGTTATTTTAAATTAATGCGATACTTACGTGTACGCAAAATTATTAAAAACTTATATATACTACACGTCATTTTTAATTTAAGCAACATTTTTTTAAACTTATTTGCAACCACTTTGGCGGACCGTATACGATTAAAATCCTTTTACTCATTTGTAATATATTTATTAGATAATCGATAATCGCCACTACAAAAATTATTAAAAAAATGTATTTATATCGTTAATCCTTAGTATCTGCGAGGAAATACTTTGACAAACGGGACTGAGCTCGGAATTGGTTCCGCTGTTTAGTCTCCGAATTGCCTCTCACGCTAGCATCTTATTTGCCTCAACGTAATTGGGTGTATCACGTCGTAATTTGAAACGTATTGTTGTTCTTGAAAGTATTTGTTCAAGATTGTAGACTTTTTAAATCTGTTTTATACATTTAAATTATCAGGAATCATTGTGATTAAGTATTTTGTTTATTAAGTTTTTAGAAGCAGTACAATGAATACTGCCCTCTATTCTATTTCAAGTCCCAATCTAAACGTAGTCTCATAATTAAGTCCCAAGCCAAGCACAGATTTAATTTGAGTTCTGAATACATTTAATTTTAAGTTCTTTTAATGAATGTATAAAACACTAGACTAATTGAAATACAAATAAAAAATTTGCAATAAACGACCTATAAACTACAGAACCTTTAATGTCGCAATATAATTATCTACTAATAGGCCCTCAAGTAAGCAAATGCTCATAAAACTTTCAAAATACTGACTTAGAAATTGAGTACTATACGTAAAGTAAAAAATCTTAATATACTTGATATAGGAGAAAATAAACCGAAACAACAGGAAAGACAAAAATTGCCAATATCTTTGTTTACCATTTCAATCTACAAAGGAAATCGATCGCCCGAGGACATTGTCGAGATTACAGGGTAGTTGAAGGGGCGTTGGCAACGGGTTGGTCACCCCTGCTTTTAATAAATGAATCTAGCTCAGGGCTATTCTTTGATATTGGAGAAATAAAGTAGATATCATCATAATTTCTAGAGATATTTGTGTGAGCTGAAAATATGAATAGAAATTTGATTGGAATTTGATAGATTTGTTGTTTAATGTTTGATTTGCTTTTCAATTGTATTTAGATAGGCTTTTGTTAGATTGAATAGCTCTTTGTAAAACCTTAAAATTGAACACTTTATTACGTGATGCACCATTTCATGGCTGCCTCGATGGCGCAGCGATAACAAATGTTACTGTTGTGCTTGAGGTCTTAGATTCGATTCCCAGGTCGGACTAAATGTTTGTATAATCTGCAAATATTTATTTTGTATAATATGTATGAATTTACAAATAAAAAGTATATAAGTATTCTGTTAGTCAGTCTAATTATCATAGTATAAGCTCTGCTCAGTTTAAAACTAGATGGCGTTGTGTGTCAAATGTCTGAAATATTTATTGGAACGAAGTTCCTTACGGCAGGCTTGGAGGGGATAGGGATTTCGCTGCGGGACCAAACTGAAAAAAATGTGATAGTAAAACCGTAAGAAAAAATCCGTGAAAAAAGTGCGTGGAATAAATCTGTGGAAAAAAGTGCGTGGAATAAAACCGTTAATTTTTATTATTTTTTTCTATTTTTCTATTTCTATGTAATTTTTAATTAATAATAATGTTGACAAAAAAAAATAAAGATACATATTTTTTTGTTATTTCAGTTGAAATTTGAATTACGATGTTTTTTTTATTTTAAGGAATTTATTATTTTATTATTTTAAGAAATTTATTATTTTATTTCCTAAAATACTGAATTTCCTAAATACTTTCTTGTACTTAAATAAAAACTAATCAGCAAAATTTAAGAGAAAAATCAAGAAAACCTACATAAAATTGAGCACGATTTTTTTTGCAAATTGTGTCGATTCCACATTATCCGAAGGAACTTCGTTCCTACCTGGTGTCCCACGACACCATTCATTTTTTTATTTATTATTGAAAGTCAGTGATATTGTTTCCATTGACATGATACCGCTGTAGAAAAAGTGTGTTTCATCATTTTCATAGCATTTCACATCAAAGATTTACAGTTTGATTGAAATTATCAATTTTCGAATAATTGAAATATTGCAAATCGAATTTCTAATGGCCAATCGTCATTAGCCCAAAATTTGTTGCATAAATTAGCATTATTAATATTTCTTTAATATCAGATGTTGTATCGGTTCCCCTCGAACGGTTTGTATCGAAAAATTTCATTAAGTCGAAAGTAAATGGAATGAAAGCGAATTTCACACTCGAAAAAATCTCAAAAGGAACCAACTTGAAATACTCAATATTGCGTTAAAAAGAGAGACCGCATAATAAAATTTTGTTTGTTGTTTAATCACGCATCGTTCGAACTTGGTACACTTTTGTAGTGCTATAATTTCTAACACTCAGGCTTTGAAACCATGGAAACATGGTTAAGTAATTCCCTTAATTAAGTTTTAAGTATGTAAATGTTAACCAAATTCTTTATTACAATAGTTCTCCGTTACTTGCAGGCATTCTACATTCATTCTACTATCATCACACATCTTACACACGGCGGTCTGATTCCAAACTAGACAAAACACATACTATGGTAACCAGACCGCTGATAAACATACTTGTATATTTATAAATACATACATATCATAGATAAATTATAACCAGACACCTAGAAAATGATCGTACTCAGGACACAAACATTTGTCTTGCGTGGGAATCAAACCCACGGCCTCTGGCCTAGCAGTCAGGATCACTGACTTGACTGCACGTTTGGCCTAGTGGTTTAAGCGGTCGCCACGTCACTCTCCACTTCGCTGAGTGTTGTGGGTGCAAATCCCACTACCGCTACCACCAGATAACACTTTGTGTGATCCATAAATTGTTGTTCAGAGTCTGGATTTTCTTTGTGTTCGTTTTTTGTATGTTTGTAAAGTCCCCCGCGACACAGGATTTGTTCCTAATGCGGGCGTTCTTTTTTAAAACAAAAAAAAAATTAAACAAAACCATTCTCTAGACCAACAGGCCCATCGAAAAATGTCTCTAAAAGGAAATAAAAAGGAATGTACTCCTGATCGTTTATCTGTAGTTTTTAAATAGATCTAATATTCGACTCACTACTTTCCATTACTTACGGTAAACACTTAGATTGTTGGACAAGATTATGTGGCTTTGTAATTTTTTATAAGTAATATTGTTCTACTACATCTAGTTAGTAAATTGGATTCTACTGATGAGTGAACCCCTTAGGAAACTCCTACAAACGTTGAAAGTATGTTAGAGCCCTGATAAACGTGAAAGAGAATATACATATTATTACACAGTATAAAATGATGTCACTTTTTAATCTTGTGCGCTTAGATATTTCCAACTTGAAAAGAGAGTCTAATTAAAAGAAAGGTTTACATATACAATATATGCACATTTTAGTAAATAAATTTCGAGAATTTCTAAGATCTTCGTGTCAAGCCAGGATGTTTCTTATATTTAACAATGTTACTTAAAGTGATATCAGGAACTGGAATACCATTTATATATGTACACTACTATGTATATTATGTAATATATATTAAGACATGTAAACAAAGAATGACAAAAATAATGTTGTCTACGCATTATTTATGTCGAAAAAATAATTATCACAACATGTTTTACGTTCCTAAGTTCACAGTGTATGTAACAAATTTTATTACTAGAATACTCCTCGCAGTATAACGTTGAGAGTCGGGCGCAATCTGCTCATGCGAATCAGAATCGTTTGAGCGTAGTAAATGAAATGTTTCAATGATAAACACCTGATATTTATTACAGCACACCTTGTAATATTGTTGGCAGAATGTTTAAGAAGTTATTAAAAATCAAATAGCGGGAAGTGTTGAAACTGACTTGAAAAAACTTGAAATATCAACACCTTACCAAGACAAGTAACGAACGTAGTGTTTTAATTCTGCACTAACTTTTGCTCGTGACTTTGATTGCGTTAAACTACCATGCGTTACCATAGAAGTGGCGTCAAAGTGTAACTGGGTAGATGACTGTATCGTAAATAAATACCAATGTCCACTTCATTAAAACTAATATCGCGAAACATCTCGGCAGATACAATTAACAGAGCTTTTTATTTTTTTTACGAATTTCAATCAAATATACAGTGAAATATATTGTTCAATTGAGTAGTCTAAAACAGTGACATCACAATTTGATATTTAGTACATTTTTCACACAAAATTGTCGTTTTGACAGATGGTGAAAAGTAACTAATTTGACTAAGGTGTCATCTAGCCTATTAACTAACAAAGAAATCAAGAAACACTAACCAGCTTAGTTTCGTGTTTATAATATTAATTATTATTAAGATGCATTTAGGTTTGCCCTTTGTATTAAAAATTCATATATCTATTGACACTTTGGTTTTGTTATTCACTTATTTGGAAAACTTACAATATGTTGCAAAAAAGAAAAACATTTTTAAAAGAGAAAATTGAAGGAAAATGACTAAACGTTCAGTCTTTTTTTTAAAACCTCCCAAATTGACGTAATCTAGTCTACCCATTGGAAATCATGAATAGAATACTAGAGTTATGGTCACCATACTCACTGTGTAGTATATGAAAATAATGCAGTAGGGTGACTCACTATGGCGGCCTAGTAAGATGCTTTTTCACGCCCCGAGTGGGTACGTATAGGACATGACTGTTATCGTGGCAGTGTAAAGCTCACTTGCTTACCATGATAACTGTCACCCCTGTTTTAATGAGCCTCCAGTCTAATGCACACCAACGAAACACGACAGCTCGTTCATGCTGAAATCGTCGTGGCGCTACTACCTTGTAATTTCATTTACTTTCGAATGCATAATTTCAACAGAACCACCCAATATATTTCATATTAGCGACACAAGTCCTAAGGGATGTGACATACAAGATACGAGGTTTCCAACAAACTTTCCCAGCTTATCCCAACATTAGCATATGTTAAAGGAAAATGTTGAAGAAACCGCGTCATGTGTTCTAGCCTTTATGATATAATAGTTCGAAAGCAATGAAAACGAGATTTGCCAAAAGTACGGTGTGCTTAGACTGTTTAGTGAATATGAAGCTTAACTTTTATTTACAAACATACTTCTTTGTGTCTTTTGAATAGAAATGTAAATTTTTCATTCTACCTAGTCTTGCCATAAATATTGTAATAAAGAAAAAAGAAAATTGTTAACTGCAAATAACATTTATTACTTTTACAGTGTGTCAGTTTAATACATAAATATAAAACAATTAAAAATATAAAAAGCTTATTCGAAGTGGTCTCCATTGGCTGCAATACAGTCCTTTAAACGATGAGGCCAGTTATCAATAGAAGCACGCACTCTTTCCATGGGAAAATTCTTCACTGCCAATCGTATAGATTGTTTTAGGGACTCCAAATTATCATGGCGTTTAGAGCAAGCTGTACTCTCTAAAACTGACCACAAATCATAATCCAGCGGATTAAGATCGGGACTAGACGACGGCCAGTCTTCAGCTCTGATGAAGTCCGAAACGTTCGATTCCAACCAAGACTGCGTGGACCGAGCTTTATGACCCGGCGCCGAGTCTTGCTGGAAGGACCATACTTGGTTATTGAACATGGTGATGTTAAGGGGCTTAACTACCTTCTCAAGAATGGTATCTTGATACACTTGTGCCGATGTTTTGATACCTTTTTCACAAAAATATGGCTCAGTCACTCCTTCATAGCTAACACCCCACCAAACCATCACTGAAGTCGGATAATGTCCACGTTGCACTCTGTCGACTAATTGGGAAGCTTCCTTAGAGCTTTGAGCATAAATACGGTCATTTTGTTTGTTAAAATGTTGCTCAATTGTAAAAATTTTCTCATCCGTAAACAAAATTTTTCTGTGACCTCCCTTTGCGTACCGCTTCAGTAGTTGTTTCGATTTTACCACCCTATTCTTCTTTAAATTATCAGTTAAGAAATGGCCAGTGCGTCTCTTATAGGCTGCAAGTCCTAAGTCATCTTTTAAAATACGCGACATGGTTCTAGGTGCTATCTTCATTTCCCGAGATAAAATCTTTTGCTTTCGGACAGGATTTCTTCGAATTCTTTCCCTTACTGCTTTGACCACCTTTTTCGTACGAACACTACGTGGACGGCCAGATCTTTTTCTGTCACAAACAGAGGAGGTCTCATTGTACCTATTAATAGCCCGGTACACAAACATTTTACTAATACCAAGTGTATGGAGAGTTTTAAAAATTGCATTTGGCTCCATACCTACTTTGTGTAATGCTATCACAGCGATTCGGTTCTCTTTATCACCCCACACCATTTTAATATCGCAAAATATTTTACAATGTATTGGCGCCAAAATGAGAAAACACAATGAACAATCGTATAAAAATGACAGATTCGAAATTCAAATGTAATATTTTTTTATAATTAAGTGTAACAGTATTTATGGCCAGACTAAGTATATTAACAGCCTGCCAAAGTGACTCTACTGTGTCTCATGGAAAGCATGAATAGAATCCAGAAGTTGTGATAATCGTACTTATTGCCAATGCAGACAATGCAGTATGTTGACTCACACAATGGCGGCCTAGCGAGATGCTTTTTCACACCTCACTTGGGGACGGAAAAGGCATGACAGTCATCGTGACAGTGTAAGGCTTACACAGTTACCACGATAACTGTCACCCCTGCATCAATGGGTATAGAGTACAGTACAGAATATTCTCCAAAAGATACTAGAAAAATCATTTAAACACTGATAACGCGCGATCCGATATGGATCTCATTCACTCGGTAGGCCATAATTGTGCTCTCCCACGATTATAGACAAGAACTAATATACCATTGCCACATATAAAAAACACTATGGTGTTTATATTTAACGAAGAAAATACAACTCAATTTATCAACGAGGAAGTTAAATGTTGTAAGTCACACAAAAGCCCAAAACTTGTAAGTCAAATGTAAAAGTGAAGAGCAGTTATTTATCAAACAAATTGGTAATTTACCATCACGAACAAGCCTTTCGCACTGTGATCATAATTAATAATAAATTTCAATAAACGCCTTAAAATGTAACGGGATGACAACAATGAATAATTAAGGTTTGGAAGTTGCAGAGTTTGTTATTCAAATACATTTAGTTAGAAATATTTAAGCAGTGATTTTTGAGATTTACTCAGAAGTTACTTAATTTGAACTTTCGTTCTTTTAATAAAATATTAGAATGTTAAAAGATGCTTTAAGACTGAAACTAAGCATTGTGGGTTCTAGAGAATGAATGTAAACATTTAAATTCGTTTTCAACGACTTCAAAATAAAAAGGGTATTTTCAATTCCGTTTTACTTCTACCAATTTATAAAATTATATTTTTATTTAAGAACTTCATCTCATTGTTTTCAATTAAAATTTGAAGAAAATATATTCACCCTACGAGTGAGCAATTAATAAAGAATACTCTTTATTAAAGTGCATCATAACGTAAGCATATTAAAGTCGCTTACACTTTACAATGTTGATTATTTTAAAATACATTGATACAAGGTATGGGTGCTTAACTTGCATGTGGTACACCTGCTGATTGACGGTCGAGGCTATGGCATACGAATCATACCGGTTAACGTGGGACAAAAACACTAGTGGACGTTTGGTATGTTTCTGCCTACCCCTTTGGGGAAACGGGTGATGTATAATTTTATATTTTGTACATTGGTACATATATTCTATATAAAAATATACAAAGGCACTCTTAATGTTTGAATGTAGATGAAGATAAAGTTTACTTATTTAATTTTGGTCTACTGCGTCACGTTGCAAATCTTTTTGGAACAATATAAGCAGGAGAATAACAAAATATTGAAGCTACCTTTCGCACTCTTAGAATGAAAGATATCTAACCAATCAAGTTCTATTAATTACACTTTAAACTGGCTATACTAGCAACCACTGCAAGTCTGAAAAAATATTCTAAAATATGGGTAAAGGCGAATAACTTGTTCATATAATTCATTCTTCTATTCGAAGATTTTCTCGATTATTTTCCATTAATTGCATTTTTCCGTTGAGCTACTTTCATTCCATGGATGTTCTTTGTTTAAAAATATTCCATTTGCTTTCTTTGTTTATGGCAATTTATGATTGCTAACGTTGGGTTTCGCAAAACTAGGGTGAGTGGCGGGTTTCTTTCATTAATTTATATTCCAAGTTTGATATTTCACGATACAGAAGACCCTTTGACGTAACTTGAATTATTTGTGGAGTTTGAACTCTATTTCAGTTTATACATCAAATATGTCTGATGTTTATGTCGACAACACCTACGTATACATATTTTTTAAATTTTTAGTTTTAAAGAAAATATTTTCGGTATTTGGTAAATACTCCTGTCTCTTTTTTCTTTTCCTCAATTCAACGAAGACAATTTATAACTCTTTGTTTATTTTTAAAATACGTCTGGTCCTCTTTTTCTTATTTTTTTTTTTAAAACAATATTTATGTTTTTTAGACAAATAAAAAAAAAATACACTCACATCTTTCTAGAACCTTGTAGTATTTCCGAATTCATGAATTTTAAATTAAAATAAATAAATAAAATAGTCAAATCAGTAAAACATTCTCGAGTGATTATGCATATACCCGTATCTACTATTTTTTTTATAAAAACAACGAAAATAAATAACTTTGGCTTTCTTTCAACTAATAATTAATTTACCTCGTGAAATATCACTTAGTAAAATAGCAATTTCCTTTATTTTTTTCATTAGCATACAACTTGGTAGTTCAACTAGTTTATCATATCGTTTATGTCAGCCGGAAGTCGTTAGCCGTCGTCACAACCGCCACTTCCGCCCCGTGACAGGATAATAGCAGCTTGATGTGTTTTTATTGCTCACTTTTCAATAATTTAACATAATCGTAAACGATAGAAGGGTTGCTATTTTCTTTACTGGTTTATATTATACCTACGACATTTTCCGTATACAACGTCTTATTTAGTATAGAGAAAAAAATAGAAAAATTTGGCTAATGTTAATAATATATTATTTTGTAGATATTGTCTGTCGAATTTGTCGACTTTACGGCGGCTATTTTACTCAGCGACATTTGTTTGTGATTTATAATTTTTCATTTTTTTTAAATCCACTAAAATGTATGTTGTAAATTATTCAAAGTATATCAAAATGTTGTATATTATACAACGTAAGCATGGCCATAGTGAAGAATTACCACGTAATAATGCGAAGATTTCTCTCCCAAATAAACGTACAAAAGGTATACTTTCATTTTATACTTCAGTTTTTGTGTGTCTGTAAGGACGGTAGAACTAATTTCAGGTTGTAATCGTCAGGTCCTCATTATTATTTTTCATCGAACTGCCTGTTAAGGTGATATTATCATTTATAAGTATTAATCCACATTAATAAGGCTCAAAAACGCATAAGCACAAACAAATAAAACAAATGATCAAGTCAAGATCAACAAAGTGTATGTGCTCATATATATGTATATATATATATACGAGCTCCTGCACTTATCTTGTTCATTTTTATTTCTTCATGCTTTCGTCAGATAGAATAGTCACTTTTGCAGGCTATTAAAAATAAAAAACTAAGGCTATACACACTACATATACCTACACAGTTGAATATTTATACAGTATAATAATATTAAACTATTCTCAAATGCGCGAAGTGAATAGAGAAAAGTGGAACCAAATGTTACAAATTTTTTGGCAATCGACTTGAGCTAGGTATAAATACTTGTATTTCAGGCAGTTGCAACAAAACGGCAACACTCGAATTAATAATATATCATGTACCATGGGAAACTTTAAAACATACAAAAAACGACACAAAGAACACCCAGACTTTGACCAACAATTTCTGGATCATACAAAGTATTGTTCCAAGTGGATTTTGAACCATAACACTAAGCACAGTAGAAGCCGGCGTAGCAACCGTTTCAACCGCTCTCTACTGAGCTACGGATGCCATCTGTGTAGTCAAAGTGTTAGTGGATCAAACACGGGTCTTATTACTCTAAGTTATAATAATTAATATTGTAGTTTTATAGACTTACTATTAAGTCTTATAAAAATAGTAAATTTATAGTCATCATCATCAGCCGGAAGACGTCCACTGCTGAACATAGGCCTCCCCCCTAGAACGCCACGCCGTACGACTAGACGCCAACTGCATCCATCGGATCCTCACGACTCGGACTATGTCGTCGGTCCATCTAGTGGGTGGCCTATCTCCGCTTCGTCTTCCGGTACGCGGTTGCCACTCAAGAACCTACTAATTAATCTAAACTCGGAATTATGACGTCGTTTACAAGTAACAACAAAAATATTTTTGCTGCTTTGGAATCAGTAAGTCTTTAGTATGATGTTAATGTTATTGAGTCCGTAGACAGGTGTATCACCGTCTTGATCTTAATGTCATTTTTTATCATCTTTTTATGAGTTTCCTATTCTGCCAGTACTTATTAAATGAAAATGACACCACTTACTAAAAGGTCCAACAAATCTTATATTATAAACTCCAATCTAAATTATTAAACTTTTATTTACTTCTCTAAACAAACTTTAACCGTCAGAATGAATTTCGAACAAGCAAATTGTACAGTTTCAACAAATCTTTAGAGATGCAAGAATGACCTAGGCTGTCCTTATAAAGCAGTACAGAAATCTCAACCTTCCTGTTGCAGATTTAAAGTTTATATTGTTATATTCTTATTTACTGTTTTAGGTTATTTTTTTTCTAAAGTATTGAAGTCTGAGTAAATATCATTATAGTGAGTCCACAACAGCATTCCCTCTGCGGTTCTAGATAACCACTTAGCCATAGGGTTTATCAGATAATGTTCCTTAGAGTTTTGCTAATAATATGAGTGGGAGGTATAGTTTAACCATTCATGTTATCTTTGTTTGGTTAATGTTATTATTTAAACTTATTATCTTTTGATGGCAAGGCAAGTTTGCTCTGAATACTTTATTATTATATGAAATATTGGCGGTCTGCCCAGGCTTCATTTGGAAATACATTTTGGAATATAAGTAGAGTATTTGGATTACTAATTTACTTACGATGTTTCATATTTCTATTCATAAACCTATTTGTAGTCTCAAAATTTTATTTGTCTATTTTTTTCGCATTTTATTTTATATTTTTTTTTATTAGGGCTTATATTAATTAATAATTATAACTTCTTCTTTCTACATTTTTATTATTTAATTACAATATTAAACTAAACTAATAAAAGTAAGTATTAAACTTAAATACATTTTTAGAAAATTTTGCCTAAAATATAACTAAACATTCTAAACTACATCATTTTAAGATCTATCTATTAAAACTTTCACTATTCAATTTGTTCAAATATTTAAAATTAAAAGTAAAGCCTAAAGTCGTAACAGTAAAATACCTTTTTTTTTCTTATTGTTTACAACGCTTATCATATTTCGTGTATAAACCTACTTTTATTACCCATTTTGCCCATATTTTTCATTTTACTTATATTTTATTGTTATTTTGTTAATGTGTTTGATATTTAGAAAGTTTAATTTTTCTTTTGTTATTTTTTACTTTTTATAATTATTTTCTACTTTTAGATGTATGGTATCACATTTCTTTCTGTGTGTTCTATAATAGTTTTTTTTTGTATCATCAATAGTTTCCGCAGCGCATGCGATGAAAGACATTTTTTTTTATCTTGGGTTATAATATTGAAGTTTTAATAGGAATTCCTAACTTTTTTAACTTAATAATAACGTAGTATTATAATGGTGAAAGAATTTTTGAAATCGACACCGTAGCTTTTGAGTTTTTTCGTTAAAAATAAAAATATAAACATATAAATCATGTAATATTAGTGTAAATACTTATGATTTGTGCTTTAAATAGTTCACAAAACACAAAAAAAGTATAACATTATTATCATAATAAATATTCTACAGCTGATTTAATTTCAATCAACATTCAATTTCACTAGTAATAATGGCTTAAACAGGTTAATATCTCAACCAATTTCATCATTTCGGGTAATCCCCGTGTGCAATTTTACTGCAACCCGTCCGCCGCGAGCCTTATCTGACTTAGTGAATTAATTTGGTAACATTAGTTGCTACTTTTCATAATGTATCAGGTCTTCGGTATTAAAAGCAATCGGACTTTGGAAATAAAAAATCATTTGAAAGGTTTTCCTTTCTATAAATTAAGCGGTAACACTTATAATTGTTTGAACTTTTGAGTGTCCGTGTACTTGTGTTAATTTTTATATAAATAAATAAAAATAAGTGACACTATAAAATGAAATATAGTAATAATAATTACTTATCCGGTAATCGATGCATCACGTGAAGATTTTAGAAGCGTTAATTTTTTTTGAAAAAAATTTTTACGTTTTCTTTAATTCTGACTCCATATAAAATAGTTTTTTATTGCTGTGTGTGTTATTACACTGACTAAACAGGGCTGAATTGCCACCAAAAACGTTATAGTAATTAATAAAACTATACGTGAACATTCAAGTAGGCAACTTAAGAAAAATAAAAATGTATAAGAGCCGCATAGAGGAGTAAACTACGCAAGACAACATCACTGCAAAAAGAAAGAAAACTGGAAAAAACCCTACACCAATCTATCTGGCGAGTCTGATAGAGAAGTCGAAACCGATGTTCAGTAGTGGACTATTAAAGGCTGTTGATAATAATTACAAAGATAGACAAAGTCAGGCTGTTCCAATAGTCTATGAAAAATTCCTGTATCAATATGGGCACTCGGTTACGTACAACTGGAGACGAGTCTGAAGTAGATTCTAACCAAATTTTGTGTTCAAAATAATATGTAAAGCCTGATTGAAACATAAATATTATTTTATATTAATTTTAATTTATACTTTAGTAAATTTTCGGCAAACACGTGCATGTGAAAAGGATACACTCTTTTATTACATTTATTCCAAAATAATTTTTGCATTTACTATTTCCCCCTTTATTTGTATGTAATTCTGCCCACTGTTTGCATTTACTTGGAATTTTCTTCGATATTGTGTGCATATCAACAAACCATTCTCATTACATACGAAGCATCATATTTCAGCCACATTTTATTTTTAATGTATTTCCAAAGTTTAACAATTTAAAGTTATTCACAACTCTGTTGATTGCTGAGTTATGCAACGAACTTGATTTCGTCAATCAGTACAAAAATGATTTTGTAGCAGAAACTGTACAAGATATCTTATTTGGTTTAAAAGAAATGAAAGATCTTAAAAATAAATTAAATTAATTTTTAAATATTTAGATTTTAACTTTTGTACATCTTGTAGTATTAATATGGAACAAAATAACATAGAACATGATTTTTTTTTGTTTTTCTACGTAAGTCCGTGAGAAACCCAAAACTAAAGATATATTTTACATTAAATTTGAAATATTCTTATTAAATTAAACACGTAGCTGTTGAAATTCAATAACGTTCTTCTTTATTAAAACACACTTCTAACACACACATAATAATATACATATAGCATTTTATGATTAATTTCAAACGCTCTCATTCTCTGTGCTAGTAACCGTGAACACCTTGCCAAATATGCTACCAAATAATTGTATTAAGTCGGCACTGTATCAAATGACAATGCAAACATGACAACCCTCAGCGAGTATATTAAAGGGAGCGTCAGTGATTCATCAGTTGAGCAGCCCTCGCTCAATGGTAGATGTAAGGGTCTTAAGTACTAGACGACACAGCATATACATATATGTATTTACAACATATATAGACAAGAAAAGAAAAAAAAAATACATATTTACTTCTTTTTCTTTTTTGTGTAATATAAGTCGTAATCCATCGATAGTTTTCGTATATCTACTGAAACACAAATTATTTTTGTACTGAAATTAACCGAAATAGCCATGAAAGGACCTGCCAAAACTATTTTGAGCTATCACACTTTGTCCAACCAAAATCAAATTGAAATAACTCTAAAATTAGTACCAATATAGAATATTGTTTGACTTAGCATAAATTTTAAGAGACACATAAGTAGTTTTAGACTCTTTGATCACCCTTATTAATTTAATAAATAAAATAAAAAGTAAAAACATAATAACCATTGTGTACCAGAAAAAAAAAATGCAACGGTCAAATATGCTCCAGTTTTTGTAACTTCATAGAAATATAACGAAACTTACCTTTAATTGTACACTACATGCTTCCAACAGGTGCACACCCTTTTATCAATAAAACTACTACCAATGGTCTACAAAAATACAAATGAAATTCTTAGCTGCTTACAAAAATCGCACGAACAGCAATCGAATGCGGTTTTCAGTAAACGTTTGAAGGCTTTCAATGGAGGAGTTTTCTAACAAAATATTGCGTGAGAGTATTCAACGTCAATGGCTCCGCATTTTAAAATAGCTTTTTATGTAGAATCGCAACAAAGCGGCACTGTTTATAAAAGAAAGGTGAATAAACATTTTTCTTTTATTTATTGTTGATAAACAAGTGGTTCTTTGCAAAGTATTAACACTTTTATGATAGGTTTCTCCACTCTTTATAACTCACAATGAATTGGTATGATTTATTTCTACATTGGTGTGGGATAAATCTATTAGAAAATGTTTCTAAAAGAGAGACGTTGTGGATTCGAATATACATTGATGCCGTAACAACAAAGATATACAAAATCATTTCTTAAAAATTATTCTTTAATAATGATATAACTATATCGTTTACAGGAAATTTCCCAAATTTCTATTTTTCTGATGTAAAATAAACTCTTTATTAATGTTTTCGCGAGTTTACAAAATCAAAACATCTAAGTTTAAAATGAATAGTAATTCTTCTTCTGTTTTAATGAAAATGGAACAAAAAGTACCAAGTAAAATTTAAACTGCGGGGTAAGAAAAAGAAAAAAAATTAAAACAAAGCTTTAAAAAATAAAACTTGTCATTGCATAAATAAAAAAAACAGTCACGCCCGTCGTCATGTCGGCCTATTTGAGGTTATTGAACCGTAACTCCCCTTTTCTGAAATTTGTGCAAACGACCGACACCCCGTTGTAATTAGTGATAATCAGAAAAAAAAATTACAGCCCCTTTTTGTAATTTTAACGGGTAAGTTTTTTTTATACTCTGTTACTCTTTGTTTAGATATACTTGAACATATATAAGCTGGAATATCCCTTCAAGTGTCAAAAACAATAAATCAAGACGTAAATAACTGTTATGTAGCCTTTTCTAATTGAAAGATCGACTGTTTTAAATGTTTTGTTTCATTAACCAGTATAACATAACTCATCAGACTAAGAAATATTCTTTGTACTAATTAAAACCCATAATATAATATTTTTTCGTTGTCATTTAATATTACATATTTATTTGATTATGAGTATTCGAGTTTCAAGAGAAAATCTACCAACTGAAATACTGAAGAAAATAAAAGTAATTAATGACTTGCATTTTACTCCCTATTGCTGTTTTTACACACACTCTATTTTAATAAATCTGTCACGAGACCAACACAATAATCCTTTCTAAATATCCAGACCACCTAATGGGAAGTACCTTTAATGATTTTATGGCTACCTAACACAAAATCAAAAAGCCGGTAGTATAGTTTCAAATACGAAAATACCCACCAAGCAAGCTATGTATGTAAACTATATAGCTATATAAACTTAATTTCTCGTTGGAAAACGGAGCAGACGGTTCACTTAGAAGGTAAACATCTATTGCCCCCAATGGACATCTGCAACTCAAGAGGCTCAAGTGTTAGGAATTTTATTTTGGTATCACATTAACACATCTAGAGCTTTTCACACTCCAGTCCTCTGCTGAATATAGCCCCAGTATTCTACGTAGGTTGCTCCTTTAGTCACCTCCTACGACACCCATTGGAAGAATGAGGTTGCCGACACTTCGTATTTTTAATGCTGGCTTTGATGGTTCATAGTAACCTTAAGGTACGGCCTCTAATAAACTTAATAAAACTAATGAAAAAATCAAAACTAAATTTAACAACATAATTTACAACATTAACATTTATATCTCGCTTCTAGACAATATTTTATCACATTTCCTTTTGTGAAACATTTTAGTTAAAGTTTAGAAAAAAATCATTTATTTCATGAATATCTTGTAGGTGTCAAAAGAAGTTATAAAATATTTATTAGACAGAAGCTCGGAGTCAGGATATATTTTATTGAACGAAAATTATTGGAAAATGTGTTGAAGTAATATTGAAATACAGTTTCTTTTTTTGCTGGTTTTACAATTTTTACATTTTTATGTGAAAATTCTGAACATTTTAAAATTGAATCGTCATAAACTTGTTAGGGAACGTCTCATTTAATTGGCCCGGACACATTTTTGAGTAGCCTGGGTAACATACTTTTAACAAAATTTCTCCTGTATGGAAATTAACCTTATGACTTTAGACTTTTTAGTGGCTTTAGATCATTAACCATGAGATCAACAGATTCAAATATTAAATTTGGAATAAACTCTTTCGATGTATTATGATAAATCTATTATGCAAATAAACGAATTCTAAAAGCTAGTAACGGTTTTTTTGGTTTAACACAAACACTTAAAAACCACAAATTGAAATATACACTGAGATAAACTCTTTAAGGGTTTCTACAAGCATTAAATTGTCATTAAGTAAAAGCTCGTCTGGGTGAACGGTAAGAATTACTTAATTAGGTCCCGGCGCCCTGACTCTCTCAAATTGAGATATATTGTGTTTACTGGGGACATTTTTAAGAAAGCGCTTTCTGGAAGAGGACGTTGAGGTTTAAGTGATAGTAAAATTCTCACACGTGATTTTTTGGAAATAATTTCTAGATTTTGTCGTGGGACAGCCATGATCAGATGCGATTAGACGCGACTTTTGTGATACCATTGCATCACAGAAAACCGGTTCCAATCATAGTTTTCATTTATTTTAATTGTTCTCGATTTCCTTGACGTGCCTAAACAATGAAAATTTTACACAAGCTTAGGGTGTGAAGCGTGAAGCGTGAAGGTGTGGCGACTGTAATACAGTTTACACTAGTTCGGTCACCAACAAATTCTTTGATCTTATTTTAAACGTTTTATAATAAATTAATTAAGAGAACGAATTGTTAAAACTAAATGATGAAAATTAAACTCATTTTTGTGTTGCTAGTTACTGATTAAATGAGGCTAACAGAGCCCAAACACCACTGATTCTAGAGGGGGTGGACAAGACAGCAGCAACGCACTTGAGTTACAGATGTTAATGAGCAGTGATAGTCACTTGCCATCAGATGTTACGTCTGACCTTTTACCCCATCTGCCATAGAACGGAGGCTGTTTTAGTTAAAAGTTAAATTATAATTGACTTTACTTACGGTTTTCTTTAGGATTTAGCCAATTAAACACAAGATAGAAAAATAATAAAGGCTTAAAAAGCTTTCTTATTTTGAGTGTTCATTAAATGATTATCACGTTTATATACTGAATGGCTAATGTATCTCACGTCATGTAATATTTCATTATATCCTGATATATTCCATTGAGCGTTGCTTGATACCAAATTATGTAGACTCTCCGATAAACATTTATATATATACTTCTAATTACACATTTCTGACTTCTGAATCCTGAACAAATAAGGATAGGACAATCTATTTCATCACGAACAGAGTGCTACTACCCATATTCCTCCTATAGGTATTGCAAGAGGCGACTAGGGGAACAAAATACGCAAGATAACATCACCGCATAGAGAAGGAAAACTTGAAATAAACCTCATACTAATCCATCTGGTTAGCATGGTACAATAGACCAAAACTTCCTTGTTAAGAAGAGGGCTATGTCCAGCAGTGGACTGTTAGAGATTGTTGATGAGGACGTTAATAAATCTATTTTGGACACAAACAAAATCTACTCAAAATAAATAGAATAAAGCATATATTATAACACACATTATGAAATTACGTGTAGAATACAAACAATTTGGTAAAATTATCTAAACACTGCCCAACATTGGTTAACAAAGCACATTAATGGAAGTGTAATATTTCACGGTTATTGCACCGTAACTACAAATACAAACAGCTCAATAAACCTATGAACATTCTATTTTACGACACGTGTGCCACGTTAAATTTGTTAGCTAATCTGAACATACGAGTATAGGCGCTGACAACTGTAACAAACCTAGTTTACTAACAGTGAAAGCCTTAATAGTAAAACTTCAGTAATATAATTTTAGGTAGGGATTAGTACGCTCGGTTACAAAAGTGTCTTATTCGATTGCCAGGTGTGTGTCCAAATAGATTTTGATTATTCTTTTTAAAATTTCGTGATCTATTTATAAAGAATTTAATTTACGGTTTTAATCACGTTGGCTAGTCTTAAAACATACGGACATGCTTTTTCAAAAAGTGTAGCGACATTCCACGATATTTTATAAGTACAATCACATCACATGCTGAACACAGATTTCGCCATAGAACAGAGGTTTAAATACAAATTACCAGCGCAAAAGCTTTATATTAATGTAGCTACTACTTCTAGAATTTCTACTTTTTAATTATAAGAGTATCTTGTTTTATATCATCACTTTGTATTAATGATTCAGTTTTTGTATGTAACTTTAGATGAATAATAAAAGAATCTTGATATACAATATTAAATAAATCGAACATAATGTTAATGATATCAATTGATTCACACTGTAAATTTATATCAGTTTGATCAAAATATTAAAGACATGCGTATATGTTTTAGTATGGACTGTTGAGATAAACCACATAATGTTATTTTTATACCACATGCAATACTGCTAACTCTACTTTGTTCTTGTATAAATGTATGAATGACGCTTTACGGTACAACTGTCTAGATATGACAGAATCTACCAAAATATGCTTCGGGCAGCACTTTGCTTTAGGCATGGGTTGCATCGTGCGACAATAAGTAAAAATGTGAGTCGAGTAAGTATATTCTAAAGTAGAAAATTAGTAATCAGTATTTGTTGAATTTTCGTGCTCTAATTCCCAGCAAGTTTTCATAAATTTTCGTCTTCGTGGTATATAAAATGACATGAACGTATTGTTTCGCCCAGATAAAATGTGGGCGTGCAAGTCAAAAGGCATTGAGTTAAGGCCAGATTCGGTATCTAGAATTGTCAAATGACAATATGAATAAAAAAAATAGACCAATGGATTTTGATTTAATATCATAGATTGAGACACTCTCAAAATCAACATATACTTATATTAGTGACATTACACAAAAAACAATTACAATTAAAATAAAAAAATTGATACATAGTTTAGTAAGAAGGTCCATTTGTCGGTGGTTAGTAAAAGTAAGTAAATACGACACCACAGCGCAATAAAAACCTGTTTTCAAATCAAACTCTATTTAAGAACTTTTACTCTATTTAAGAAATAATATAATAAAATAAAAGGACTGGAGTTTTTAGTATTTAATGAGCGGAAAAAAAATTACTTTGGCCACTGGTACCTTTATAAAATTACATAATTGCCAAAACATCACAATTGTTCAAACCTCACGTGTAGTTTTAACGTTATAATTATAAAGTATAATTATACAGACGACTAGGCAGTATTATAACATATTTTATTCCAAAAAATATTACACGACGGCCAATTATCTTAAAAAAATACCTTTTTAATGAAACTTTCTCTTAAAATTTGTTGTACTTAGAAAAAACTACCTCGTTGTTATGCGACTGCCGATCAAGAGATCTTGGGTATCGGCCCAGGTCCGGCAAAAAAGTGTTATTGATTATTTCTGATTATAGAAATTATAAATAACTGCTTGAACTATGGAAGAGTAGTAGTAGTTGGGTGTTAGCCATATAAAACAGTCGGTCCTGCGCCTAATCTTTGCCCGTTTGTGTTGAATAATCATCCCATGGGCCATTATAGGGCACACACATGTGCACTAAACATCTATTGCGTAGTTGGATTGTTTTTATTAAGACTAGATATACTTAAACATGGCATTTACTGTATGTACTTGCACATAATTGAACATTAATTAACAACCAAATGAAATACAATTTTTACACACAACCTCACAAAAGTGCGTGTAACTCGGCAACTTAATGTGTTAAAAGGACTCTTTTTCTTGTACGCCCACAAATACTCTTCACAATCGTTTCCTGACCGCTGTTGAGATCCGTCAGCGGCTTCAAATCTCCAGAGGTGTGAATGTTAGCGAGCGTACGGTGAGAAAACGTATGGAGGAAGTTAATTTGAGAGCAAGAAGACCAGCCCGTGGTCCACAGCTCCTCCCACAGAACAGAGCAGCTCGACTTCACTTCGCCCGCGAACACGCTAACTGGACTTTTGAACAATGGGCAAGGATTTTGTTTACAGACGAGTGCAGGATCGCTTTAAATGCACCTGATGGTCGACAACGTGTCTGGAGAAGGAAAGGGGAACGCTATTTGGCGATGACAATCACACTGACGGTCAGTTTTGGCGGAGGCTCTATAATGGTATGGGGTGGCGTGAGTTCTGATGCTCGTACGGAATTAGTCATCGTCAATAACGCCTTACATGCAACTCGATACGTCGAAGAAATTCTTCAAGATCATGTTGTGCCCTTCGGAGGGTTTATTGGTTATGACCAATTCATTTTAATGCATGATAATGCCCGTCCACATGTCGCTCACATCGTGAATGATTACCTTCAAGAGGTTGGTGTTCAAAAATTGCAGTGGCCAGCTCGCAGCCCGGACCTAAATCCGATAGAACACGTATGGGACAAACTGAAACGAGCAATAAAGTTATCATCGAACCCACCACAAACCCTTAACCAGCTTCGAGATGCTGCACTTACTGCCTGGCGCGACTTATCACAAGTCAACATCAAGAACGTCATCCAAAGCATGCCAGACCGAATGCAGGCGGTCATTAGGGCTAGAGGAGGCAACACACGCTATTAAAAAGGACAGAAAGCGACAAAAAATCAAACAATTTTAAATTCGTAGTGCTTTTAACTCTAGTGTAAAATTTTGTGAAAACGTGATTTTTTGCATAAACTTCATTATGAACCCGAAAAACCTTTTAATGTGAAAAGAAGTGATCAGGAACGTTGACTGGATAGACTCCGATCACAATTAGCCAAAATTTGTAGAGCTAAGTGAAAAAAAAAGGAAGTTGTCATACGTTTTGTACTTGGCCAAGTTTCCGTGCCGGTGAGTGTATATATACATATATCACTTCTTAGATAAGATGAGTGCACGGATGGTGTAGTGGTTTAAGCGGTCGCCACGCCACGTTCCATAGCGCTGAGTGTTGTGGGTTCAAATCCCACACGCGATTACATTTTGTGTACAAATTGTTGTTCTGAGTCTGGGTACTCTTTGTGTTCGTTTTTGGTGTTTGTGAAATCCCCCGCGACATAGGATATATTCCTAATGCGGGTGATGTCTTCAAAAATGTTAATAATAATAGGTAATACAAAACCAATAAAACAACTTGAGAATCTATGCTCTGTTTTTGAAAGTTGGTTCAAAAGGGTTACGTCAAAACCCATCGTGATCTTTTAAAATGTTTTGATAAATTGGCAATTACTCTATTTAGTTGGTACTGTACCTAAATGCGATTCAGGCCTTATTTTGAAGTCACAGGCTTGGTAGTGTAATTCACTCACTTCATGTGCACGTTGTGCTTTAGGATACGTTCATGATGTAAGTCATATTTGAGTGATAATTATCATATTTTGGGCCTAGAGGTACTGCATGCTTTTATCCAACAAAATCGTGTATATTAACAGGGAATTAGTGTTGCAGCTATAATTAATAGGAAAGTGCTATATTAGTATGCAAATTAGTTTAATGTGACTAATAGACGTCATCATAACGGAATTTAAGAAAGGGAGAGTAAAATTCTTCGTAGCTGTGGCGGCTTCCACATACAGCGCCAATAGAAAAACATATTATAGTGCCATCTAGCGAAGATAGATTGAACTACGAGGTATAATGAACTACGAAGCAACTACTAATCCTGTATCGTGAAATAGAGATTCGCGTGGCGATTAGCATGCTTGTATATACAATATCCCAACATCAGCCCTTGGGCCGCGGCCCGCCAGGTATAATCACCTTGCCTGGTTGGAGGATTCTGTTTTTCTGTCGGAGGGCACACATCCCTCCACAGTAGCTTTTATTAATCCCAAAATTTTTTGGGTCTTCCACTAATGGAACCGATTTCACTTGAAAATCAATTTTTCCACGAAGTTACTGATATCACACCTCCGCAACCATGACGGCGGCCTGAATTCGAAAGTTGAACTAGTTTTCAGTATATTTAAGGTCACTTACTTCTCAATAACACTTACCACAGATGCTTATGATAACTGGAATCGATGGCTTAACGTGCTTTCTAAGGCACGAATGTGAAACGCCGCCGATTTCCACACTTCAGGCTATTATTAACAATGTCTTGTAAAAACTACACAACAACACTTCTTAGTCTGAAATTCTACCCGAGACCACTTGATAGGTAGTCGCATACACTAACCGCTAGACCAACGAGCCAACAATAACGTGTAATGACTTTCATTAAATAAAATAAAATCACTATCAAATAACCTATCTACCATGTGCCTCATACGTGTGTGTTGGTGTTCTTAAGCATAAGTACAGTAAGAAATAGAATTTGCTTGTAGCGATGTTAACTAATAATTGAAACTGATATAAGAATAAAATCTGTTTGTATCATAAATATTCAATAAAGTGAATTAAAAAAGCATAAAATAAAAATTAAAAGATATCATTATAATATATCACATTTATTATTCGTTTAAAAACTGTAATGATTGCCTTGTCTTTTCAGGTAGAAAGAATTTTGATATTTAGTCAATTAAACGAACCGTTTAAAATATTCTAATTGTGTAGTTCTAATTTTTTTTTTAATTAAACTTAATTTAAAATTATTATTTTAAATTAAGTCAAATCCGTTAAAAATTTATTTTGAACCTAGGAATTATGAAATTTATAGCATTAAAATATTATTTTCAAAAAGATAACCTACTACTATAATCAAAACAAAGTAAAGTAAGGTAAAGCTTCGAAGTCTACCATATTTTTTCAATCTTTGTACATTTCGGCATCATTTAAAAAATCTGATTCTTCTTCGACAGGTAAACAAATGAATTCTCTTTTGATAAATAAATAGACTATTTGCTACTCAGTTTTCAGTTACATTGACTTATTCTAGTCTACTTCAGAATCCTTCCGGGTTATAAATTCGGTGGCTCAGCATTGTTTCCAATATGAAATCAATCATTTGAACGCTAACAAATTTCCTCTGTTTATTTCAAGTGAAATATATATTTTGAAATTCGTATATGTATATTTAATCTCTGATACTGTGAAAGTATATGATCCCTCGATGGACGGTTTGGATCTCTGATATATATTAGAACAATATTTTAGACTTTTGGGTGCATATACTATGTTATTTCAATAGAAGATTGTTACGATGTAAAAACACCGACTGCCACACTTAGTTTTCCTAGTTGTAAAAGTTTCAGGACATACCTATGCATACGTATATATACCTGCTTTCTATATCTCTTTAGAAAGCAAGTTTATATACGTGTAGTTATCAGGCTATGTCCAGCAGTGTACTGTTAATTGGACATAATTGTACGTATGTAAATATAAATATACTCGTATATGAGGTATACATACTTAGTCTGGCCATAAATACTGTTACACTTAATTATAAAAAAATATTACATTTGAATTTCGAATCTGTCATTTTTATACGATTGTTCATTGTGTTTTCTCATTTTGGCGCCAATACATTGTAAAATATTTTGCGATATTAAAATGGTGTGGGGTGATAAAGAGAACCGAATCGCTGTGATAGCATTACACAAAGTAGGTATGGAGCCAAATGCAATTTTTAAAACTCTCCATACACTTGGTATTAGTAAAATGTTTGTGTACCGGGCTATTAATAGGTACAATGAGACCTCCTCTGTTTGTGACAGAAAAAGATCTGGCCGTCCACGTAGTGTTCGTACGAAAAAGGTGGTCAAAGCAGTAAGGGAAAGAATTCGAAGAAATCCTGTCCGAAAGCAAAAGATTTTATCTCGGGAAATGAAGATAGCACCTAGAACCATGTCGCGTATTTTAAAAGATGACTTAGGACTTGCAGCCTATAAGAGACGCACTGGCCATTTCTTAACTGATAATTTAAAGAAGAATAGGGTGGTAAAATCGAAACAACTACTGAAGCGGTACGCAAAGGGAGGTCACAGAAAAATTTTGTTTACGGATGAGAAAATTTTTACAATTGAGCAACATTTTAACAAACAAAATGACCGTATTTATGCTCAAAGCTCTAAGGAAGCTTCCCAATTAGTCGACAGAGTGCAACGTGGACATTATCCGACTTCAGTGATGGTTTGGTGGGGTGTTAGCTATGAAGGAGTGACTGAGCCATATTTTTGTGAAAAAGGTATCAAAACATCGGCACAAGTGTATCAAGATACCATTCTTGAGAAGGTAGTTAAGCCCCTTAACATCACCATGTTCAATAACCAAGTATGGTCCTTCCAGCAAGACTCGGCGCCGGGTCATAAAGCTCGGTCCACGCAGTCTTGGTTGGAATCGAACGTTTCGGACTTCATCAGAGCTGAAGACTGGCCGTCGTCTAGTCCCGATCTTAATCCGCTGGATTATGATTTGTGGTCAGTTTTAGAGAGTACAGCTTGCTCTAAACGCCATGATAATTTGGAGTCCCTAAAACAATCTATACGATTGGCAGTGAAGAATTTTCCCATGGAAAGAGTGCGTGCTTCTGTTGATAACTGGCCTCATCGTTTAAAGGACTGTATTGCAGCCAATGGAGACCACTTCGAATAAGCTTTTTATATTTTTAATTGTTTTATATTTATGTATTAAACTGACACACTGTAAAAGTAATAAATGTTATTTGCAGTTAACAATTTTCTTTTTTCTTTATTACAATATTTATGGCAAGACTAGGTATATCATCATAATCTAAAAATCATCAGAATCAGAGATCAGAATCGAATCAAAATCTAAAAATATTTTTTTACATTCTGCAAACTTATAAGTACCAAAAAACGTTTAAGTTTCGACGTACTGTCTATATAATACTACACATCATTCTCTACAACGCTAAAATATTTTGTGAGTATTTTTTTTTAAATGGTACCAACTCGTCATACTTTTTACTTTTGAATCTTTTATCACACTTTGTAGCAAATGCAAATAATAACTGGAATATTTGTGAAGGAAATTGCATTGCATGTACTATCACATATTGTATTTGACACAACCTGAAACAAATTCATCTTTTATTGCTTCAATAAGCTGCTCTTTACTTGTTTAATAAGAAGAACCTCAAAACTGTGTTCTACGCCCCAATACTTGTGTACAAAGGCTTGTGTAGGTGTCGGTGTAATCGGCTGTTCTCATTGTATCGTCCCGAGAATGCGCCGCCGATCAGTGCGTTCCAGAGATAAATAGTTTCATTATGACTGGCTTTTGGTCTTTCGCTAGGCGCCATATAGTATATGTAAATTTTTCAGATACTTCATTTTGGGTTTACTTTTTATTATAAGTTTTTTGTGTACAAATAAGTTGTGGATATGGATACAAATAATTTGTGTTATGGAACCGAATGAAATAGACTTAAGGTAACTGAACTTCGAGTTATAAAAGAAAGATAATGTCTGAAAGTTAGTTTTAATTATAACTAATAGGTACTTCTTATTTGATAAACTTACTTTGACGAATATTACAATGTCAAAAAAGTTTTTAAAAGAGGTACAGAACCTCTTTTAAAAATGGTAAAGATATTGTTATGTCTTTGGATATAAATTTCTACTATTGTATGTACATGTCAATATTAAATTCAACACGATCAAAAATCAAATAGGATCATCAGTCACCGGCTGGGTTATTTTTTGTATTTACTTTATTGAATTTTAGAATAAAGGTGCTTTGATTAAATATTTATTTCGAAATACATACATACTATAAAGAGTAAAACTCATAGATGAAAAAAAGTATTTAAGCAAAATAAATTATTATACACATATATTTATCGCACATCTTTTGCAATTATAACCAAAAGTCGTTGACCCACGTAACATAGTATGTTTTGTGATAAGTAAACACATAGAAAGTATGTGAAATCTTTCTGTATACTCTATCTTACTAAAGGAGGAGCATATCAGACGGAGTCATTATTTTGCCAACAGATGGCAGCACAATCGATTACAGGCTACGCCGGGAGCGAACGGCGCAATTTGCGATCCACTCAGCCGTGAAATCTACAGAAATGAATAAAACTATCCGAGAATCGAACACTTGACTGGTTCGATTCTTGGTTTCGTTTCGCTTCGATTCTGATTCGATTTTTAGTTTATTATTCAGCTTAGTATGTTTTTTAACTTTATTTATAATTGGATTATTATTTACTGCCTTTTTTTCGATGTTTTGTAGTGAATATATAATAGTCATGGTATAATTACATTTCAGACTGTATCTCTAGTTGTAACAAATTTTTTCATTCATTCAAAATTCAGGAGTAATCAGTATCATCTATCCACGATTCATCAATCTAATCTTTCACGATCATAATATTCGTAGGTACACAGTTATAAAGAATTCCTAATTTTAATTTAATTACAAGGAAAGGCATATTAAGTTAGTATTCATGTATCTAATGTGCATTAATATTACTACCGATGATGCGGCTGCGGGTTCGATTCCTAGTTCAGGTCAGAAAAGCATTAGTGATTTTTCTGATTATAGAAATGCTTAATAACAGCCCAGAGTTTTGGAAATAAGGGTCTTGACTACCGTGCCTCGAAGAGCACGTAAAGTCATCGATCCTGCGCTTGATCTCTCTCTGATCGTGTTGGATAGACATCTCATTGAATTGTGAGAGTGAGAGAACAAAGAGTGCACCTGTGATTGCGCACGTATCCATAAATCAGTATATCTATTATTTTCCTCCTTCATAAATCAGTATATCTATCCTTTACTAAATGTGCTTTATTTTTGTAAAACTCGTTATTTAATAATAATGACTTCAAAATCTTACTGACGTCACGGCAGTCTGATCCCAAACTACTAAGGATCTGTACTATGCAAACAAAATCAGACTGCTAATTAATCTACTTATATCTATAGAAATAAGTATAAATTAAATAAAGCAACATTAAGACACAAGTGGGTTACTAATAAAAAGAGTAACAAAAACACCGAAGGGGGATGAAAACAACAGAATTACTTTTATAGATAGAAATCGGGAACCATTGTCTGTCTTCGTGGTCATCAAAACTTACTTAACGTGAACCCATTACACAGCGAATAAAAATAATTGAGGTAATAAACTAATCTGAAGGGGATACATGAATAGTCGTTTGCAGACCCTTTTTATTTAATAAAGGGCTATAGGCATGTAGTAAAATACATTAGCATAAGTTGGTCTGAACAGGTGGTGCTACATGCTATATGAACAGTCATAACCTCCGCTATTGTATGTCTCATCATGCCAACTGTCTACTTCAACCTACTAATAATAATCTTTAACTGCCTCGATGGTGCAGCCGTAGTGAATGCGACTACTGTGCTTGAGGTCTCGGGTCCGATTCCCGGGTTGGACCATATGTTTGTATGATTTGTAAATATTTGTGTCGAAGTTTATTTGTATGTATTTACAAAAAAAGTATAAAGTATTCTATCAGTCAGTCTAGTTATCATAGCACAAGCTCTGCTTAGTTTGAAACTAGATGACGTTGTGTGTCAAATGTCCGAAGATATTTATTATTATCTTTACAGTACCTATGTTCAGTATATACCGAATGAGAATCCTTTACTTTATTTGATTTGATTCTGGATTATTTATATTTTGTTGGAACTATTTAACATAAAAGTAGTCTAAGAAGATCACATACTGTCTGATAAACTGATTTATTTTCTAGAACATGGTGACATTACTTATACAAAATATACAGTTGCTGTTCTAAGTAGCAGTTGCTAATACATACGAAGGGTACTAAAGTCACACGTTAACATTACACGAAAAGAGATATTAGAAACAAATAGATACCGGGACTAAAACCTATTGAATTGACGTCAAAATCCTACCGTAATACCTCTTGTTACAGAACATGATCCGATAAATAATTAAAAAGCAATCACGGACACCTTTCAAAAAGCCAACCACTAATACGGTACGATATTCGTGTGATCAGTCTCCATTATATATGTGGGACGACACTTCGAGCGGGTTTTGTTTTTTAGTTTTGGTGCCTATTTAAAATAAGAATACTTTGTGAAAAAAGGGTAGTCAAATAGCATGCACTTGTCCTTATTGTATATAAAGACAAAAGCAGAAGCGAGAAATCGTTATAGCTTAATATTTTATTAATAATTAGCGTGTCATACTCATAGAGTTATTGCTTTTTTTGTCTATTAGCTTACTCTCTGTTACAACACGCAAATAAATAGATAGACACTTTATAAAAATTACTAATCTTAAGTTAGTTAGTAAGTAAGTATATAAAATTATTGTTAGGTGTTTTATATACACATGACAACCAATGTACTGTTTCATTTAAACGTTGTCAGTGGATTATTTTACTCAATCCGCTTCAACTAGAGTCGCACCTTTAATCCTAATTGGATGAAAGGACCCGGCAGGCGCAGTAGTCTACACACGTATAATTGAAATAGGTGTATGTCTATCTAAATATCTATGTATTCTGTGTGGCTCTTCAACTGTCCAAATATTGGTATTTACTTTCGTGCGACGAGTTACATAGGTAAGCATGTAAATGATAGGAGATAGCATATTAATTTCAAGGAATTTAATGGTATTATACAACTCAACTTGATTTTGACATGATTCTGCTAAGCTGTTTACAGCCTGGCAGAATTATTCTCTGGTAGAAACGTGAATGATACGTGATCTCTAGTAAATTTGATTAATTTATAATCATTGTCATTAGCGGTTAATTATGAAAGCATTTTCTTTTTTAATATTGATACGCCAAAATGACTATAATCGGCATAATCGGCGACTAAATTCATCATAGTCATCTAATTTTATGTAATAAATGATTGAACCATTAGTCAGCTGGAATGAAGTAGGTAAATGACAAAAGGTCTACGGCGTAGCAATATGATACTACGGTGAAGTAGGTACAGGCGACTGGTTCCGGCATACATTTGTTATTACATAATAAAAATAATAATTCGAATACGTTATCTCGTTGTATCTATGTTATGGGTACCAAACCACTATACCCGGTTACGATCGTGCCATCTCCTCACTGCCAATACCCGCCCACGAGCCAGAGAGCTTATCTGCCCATTTCCTGATTGCTTAATATCCAATGCCAAATTGAGTACATTTTTTAATTCTGTATACTATTCCTAACAGGTAGGTTTTAATACACACATGTATTAATAACATTAGTTTGAAAAGAAAAATTATTTCAGTGTTGGATGGTCTATTTATTGATTAATATTATTATATAGAATCACACTATGAGTAATGGGAGCCAAGTATCGGTGAAAAATGTTGCGAAAACGAGGAAAATTTATCTCTTTTGAGAGATGCCGACGAAGTTGTGTGGTTCAGCTAGTTAATAAATAAAAATGGTTTGCCTGCAAATGTTAGAATCTTAAACATCCAAATACGTGGTATATTTACTATTCCATGAGTGGGAGCGTTCAACAGTTGCTTAACGTCTTATGGTGTATTCAAAATTAATTGTTTAAATAAATAAAGACATTAGTGGAATCTACATCAGATCAATAAAAGTCAAATTCTCTTTCGATCCAATGGCTTCTGTTCCAATTTCCCTTCGTTCCGTTTAATTTAGTTTCAACTGTTCCGTTTTCTCATCAACGCGGAACATCGCTTAATCGTCCGCTGACGCTCCTCCACAACTCCATTAAACTAAAGTTTAAAGTTTGTTGTTGACATAGACGTGATTAGACGCTAGCTTTCAGCTCCTATTAACAAATTCGTTTGAATTGTATTGATTACTGTATGATGTACTCCTAGCCAATTTCAGCTACGGCCAGTCTCAAGGGAAACTATCCAGGAGATATTACAGTGCACAAGTGTGTGCGTAAAACAAGTGCACTCTCTGTTCCCTTATTTTCATAATCCGATGGGATGGTTATTCAACACGACCGGGGAAATATCTGGCGCAGGATCAGTTAAACTATACAACATAAGTTCTCTAGAACTATAAAACCAACATCTGGCTATCATCCTCAATATTGCGTATATACCTATATTATAAATATATATGTATCTATTTTAGGAAACACATAAACAAAAATACATAATTTTTCACCACACAAAGAGGTATAAAATATTTTGCGATTTAAGAATAAAAAATAGCCACGGAACTACTGCACCGTCAGATCATAGAAACAAGGTTTTATATGATGTGATCAAATCAACAATCAACTCAAATATACTCGATAAAATTCAACGTAATGTTAATTCCTCTTATGAATAAAAGATTTAAAAAGTTATAAGGTTGTCGCTGTTACGTATAAAATCAATCTTTAAATAAGTGATAGTTCGGTAAACATGTTTATCTAAAGTTTTATTACACGAACACGATTTAGAAATCAATATCAAGTCATATTATATGTATCTACATTATCTTCGTATCTAGTTTAAGCAATCTGAGCAATGTTTTGAACCAGAAACTAGTAAACACGGCTATACATAACATTGGACCCAACCGTTTGTCAAACGAAATTCCCATTGGATTTAATTTGTCACGTATTTACATAATAAATGAACGCCTCCGCCTCGAAGCGGTGTAATCCAGCTTAAATCGGTTTAATCCAGCTTAAACCGCTTTTATACATCATTGAGAGACTTGATTCTCGATCGGGAGACAATTTGCATGTTATTTCGTGTTAATACCTTAATAGTGGGTGAGCTCAGTAATTTTGTAATGACAACATTTGCTTAATGTCGAAGGATCGTGTTTAATTGAGAATACGTCTTATTGTATACGATAAGTCGGTACAAGTGCTTAAAGATATTAAATCACGCGACAATGGAGACAAAGGTTTCAATACTTACTTATTATTATCAGTTTTCAATTATGAAATTATTAAAAGATATTTTGAATAAATACTAAATAGCTGTAAAGTCTATTTAAATCTATTTAAATTGATAATCTACATATTTATATGTATTATTTGCAGGTTGAAAAATAAGTATAAACTTGTTGTGTGCATTTTGTGTATTATTAGTTACATCAGCTCACATTTCATGGTGTAATGTGCTAGTACTGTTAGTTGACGTGATCTATTTACTAAACTTAATTTATAGTTAGGTACTTTCGTAATGGTCAGCGGAACTCGAGCAACTTCGCACAGCGTGTTAGAGAGCCCGTCGCCGGTTTCAAAGAACTCGAAGAAGACAGCGACCCATAACCGAGGCGATTGCCGAAGTGAGGCGGGAGTATGGCGCCGCAGCAAAGGCTGTAAGCCTTGCGATCGTGGCAGCCAAGGTTCGGTCTTGGAAGGAGCTCATACAAGGACTGGACAGGGACCCATGGGGGCACCCTTACAAACTTGTGCTGGGCAAGCTCAGACTGTGGGTCCCACCACTGACTCAGACTCTGGATCCTGTATTTGTGGGCAGAGTTGTAGATACACTCTTCCCCAGGGACCAGTGTAGTCCCTCCTACCCTTTATTGCCGTCGGATTCCACTATGTGGTCTGACGACTTTGAGGTGACGGAGGACGAGCTGGACCGAGCCGTGAAGCGACTCCGAGGATTCCGGGTCGAGCATGGGTGTGCGCTTCGGTGATCCTAGGGAATAGGTTGAGGCAGCTGCCTCTGTAACAGCGTATTCCCTTCTAGCTGGAAAGAAGCCAGGCTGGTACTCATCCAGAAACCTGGCAATGCTGCAGGCTCCCTCGGCGTTCCGACCTATATGCCTGTTGAACGAGGCCGCGAAACTCTTTGAAAGAGTTATCCCCGCCCGTATCAGCCGATACCTGACGCAAGTGGGCCGTGACTTATCAAACAACCAATTTGGCTTCCGACAGGGACGTTCAACGCTCGACGCAATCGAACGCGTCCGTTCCTTATCGGAAGAGGCACTGGTATATCCCCAGTTGCCTCCCTACCTGCAGCACATTGTCGGGACCTATCTTCGTGATAGGATATAGCCTATGTGGGTCGGCACGGTGAAGAATTTCAAAGGGAGGCCACATGTGGGTTTCCCCAGGAGTCGGTCTTAGGACCCCTTTTGTGGAACCTCGCGTATGATGTGGTCCTGAGGGCCAGTCTACCTCTTGGAGTGAGTGTCGCCTGCTACATGGACGACACTAGTACTGGCTAGGGGGTATGGCTTCCAAAAAGTCCTGGAGCTCGCCAAGTTAGAGGTGACCTACGTCGTGCAAAAGATCAGTGATTTGGGTCTACGCGTTGTACCTCATAAGACGGAAGCCCTGTGGTTCCACAGGAAACGCAGAGGTGCCATTCCTATCAGCTCGCTTATAAGAGTGGAAGGAACGAAGGTCGAGGTAGGTCGCCACATCAAGTACCTTGGCCTCACCCTGGAGAGTCGCTGGAGCTTTGAGGAGCATTTCGAGCGGATGATCCCACGAGTTCGGAGGGTCGCGGGCTCCCTGCGGAGGCTGTAGGCTGTTGCCTAACATAGGGGCCCGCGAGAAGAAGTGCGTCATCTCTACTGTGCGGTGCTACGATCCATGGCCCTCTACGGAACACCGATATGGGCCAAGCGCCTATCGGTCTCCTCCCGTTGCCGATCTAAGCTCAAACGAGCGCAGCAGGTAGCGGCCATTCGGATCGTCCGAGGATACCGCACCATCTCGTCTGAGGCGGCAACAGTCCTGGCACGTTGCCCGCCTTTTGATATCCTGGCGGATATGGACGCGAGGGTCTATGACCGTATTCGCGCTATCCACCGGGCTGAGAGCGAGGAAGGCCACGACGAACTCGAAATGCGGCGGAGCACTCACCGACAGGAATTGGCACAATGGCGCGCGCGGCTGGAACAGCCACAAAATGCGCGCCAACACGCTGTCGGTGCCGTTCTGCCCAACCTCGAAGCTTGGGTAGGTAGGGAGGGAGGTCGTGTCACCTACCGACTGAGGCAAGCACGGCGTTGGAGGGGACCTGACATAATATGGTCCGGGTCCACTTCAGAGAAGGACACTTGAGACCGGCCGCGGGGGTGGTTTTTAGTGGAAATACCACACACTCCTGGCTCTTACGTCCCCGAAGAGCCGGAGATCTGAAGGGTTTTTCCAACCCGACAAAAAAAAAAAGGTACTTTCGTAACATTGCTAAATACAGACCAAATCTATTATTTTACACATTGGTGATGGACCAGTAGGTATTCTGTACAATCACAGGTAGAACACTAAGAACCGTAGCTAATAGTATCGTCAGCAAACCTAAACAGATAACCTGAGAAGTACTCATCGGTTACGTGTTCGTACGCTGACCACATCTGTCTGGTACATGCAAACAAAAACTTATGTGCCATAGAAAGTAAGATGCACGCTGATTTAACTAAGATTATAAAACTGTAACATCATAATGGCATTGTAATTAATGTAGATAAAACTGAGAGGTCGTCGCGTATAGTGGGTTCCAGTTCAGGGTGCTTACACGGGACCCGCGACACCGGTGACGGTGTTATGGAGTATGCGTGTATAAATATTGGTGAGGAAGTACAAGTATTTAGGGATGACTGTCAATAGCAATTCCTCATGGGAATTACGCGAATGTAATGTGCACTTGTGACTTCCAACCTCAATTTTGTACCAAACTGGGCTACCTTATGTACTGTTTACTATGTGCTAGTGGAATCGCTGATTTCTAATGAACTGACGTGACACGCATGCACTTTTAAAATATATTTATTTCGAATGAATAAAGTTTCTACAAATCAGATCACCTACTAAAGTGCGCTCCAATAATAGCAGGTGATCCGGCAGAGAATCAAGGTCATCGATATAGAGCGGGTTAGCAAGCTGAAGTGACGGAGGGCTAGCCATAAAAGCCGCAGAATCGAAAACTATTGTGGTAAAAGTGTTATAGAGTGGAGACCGTGACTCGGAAAACATAGTGTAGGATGTCCACCGGCCAGGTAGAGTGGCGGGTTGCACAAATTGTAGGGCAGGAGTTGAATAAGAGAAGCCTAAAATCGATCAGAGTAGCGTGCTATGGGAGAGGCCTATGTTCAGCAGTGATGATGATGATCTGTGAGTGTAAAGTGCTGCCAGTATTGCATTACACATATTGTTGTGTGCATTGTGTATACAATAACGCAGAAAAAAATTGAAAGTATGCGTAAGCGGAAGTTTGATGTACCTGTTTGCAATAACTACTATGGGAAAAAGTCCAGTAAATGTGTACTGCCAGTAATTTTTAATAGTCTGCCAGAGAATATTTGCAACATATGCAGTAGCACCAACTCTCATGTAAAAGAAATATTCAAATCGAGGTTGGTGAAGTTCTTTTTTGAGAACCTATATAGTAACATTGGTTTATTTTAGATGTTTAGAAGTGTCTGAATATTTCGATAGTCTTTCATGTGAAATAAAAAGGTGTGTGAAATATAATTGCACGGATAGCGTAGTAGCTTAAGCGTGTAAATATTCCTAATGCGGGCACTGTTTTTTTTAAAAAATCATCTTTCTTTTTTTAAACAAACTTTTTAGCCCGAATATGGCCCTTTTTGAAAGGTCATGCAACCTGGACTGTGAGCGTGAGTGTTAGGAGTGAAACCTTGCACAAGCATGGCATTTTTGAAATATATACGTAAACAGAATAATTATTAGAAAACTGTTCTAAAATATAGTGTACTGAATTTATTTATTTAGTTAAAATGCATCATTCGTGGTCTTAATCATAACTCTTAGCTAATATTAACTATGAAATTTAGCCAAAGAAAAGTCATTTTCAAACCTTTTCAAAATTTACACGCAAACTTTATTCTACAGTTTTAATCTGCGTTCTTAATAGAGTTTTTCAAAGTTTCATCTTTCCCTTTAAACAGTCCGGCCTTTGTCAAAAGAAATGAAATTTCCTCCATGCTATACTTTAACTTGAAAACGTGATGCATAAAAAAATAATGTGTTTGAAATTGCGTTTGCGTTCGTTTTATATTTGCCTGGAGATGATTTTATTGTTATGTTTAAACTATTTTATGGTCAACTTTGTTTATGATCTCTTAGAACAAAAAAAGACTGTCCAAAGTTTGGCTAAGTGTAAGATTTTAAATTTCTGGATTTAGGTCTCAGACAAGGTCTAGGTAAAGCGACAGCATCCATGCTGTCGTGTTTCGTTGGTTGGTGTGAGACCGGAGGCATATTGATACAGGGGTGACAGTAATTGTGGTGAGTGTGTGAGCCTTATACTGTCACTATGACTGTCCTCTTTTTTTTTGTTTTTTAAAGTATTAAAACCCCTCGGGCCGTTACCCCACCGGGGTTTACGGCGGGGTGGTGTGTCGGAATCGGACCGACTAAAACCATACGGTGTGCCACTCTGCGCCTGAGATAGGAGGGATCCGGGAACCGCTGCTATTACGACATCCAGATCCCTCTTAGCGCCTGCCCGCTACCTCGGGCACCATCTGCGGGTAAACTCTTTAGTTTAGGCGACGTATGGCATACGCGGACGTCGCCTCCTCGCAGCTGGCCATTGTAGCGGATGGAGGGGAAAACCCGTCCCGTCCACCCGCGGCCACACTCAAGGCGGCAGGAGGCGCTGGTATGCGCGCCTGCACCGCCCAGCTCGCCGGCGGCGAATTGGGTCCGAGTGGATATCGTCCTCCCGGGCCTTCTCCGCCGCCTCTTTCCGCGAAATTACGTCTTCGCAGAAGGTTGCGACCGCGGTAAAACAACTGTCGCTACCGGCCATGGAGCGTATAACGGCCGGTAGCGAGAGATCTCCTCCAATAACTGCAGTAAAGACCCCACGCTACGCGCCGCCCAGGCGGAACAAACCGCTAGCGTGTGCTGAGCCGAGTCCTCACTGCAGTCGCAGTGGTGACAGGCGGGACTTAATTCCTTCCTGGCGACCGAGTGCAAATACTTCCCGAAGCAACCGTGCCCGGAAAGGACCTGCGTCAGTCGGAAGGAAAGGGTCCCGTGCTGCCGCCCTGCCCACCCGGCGATGACCGGCTGGAGAGCCTCCACGAGGGCAAAGCCAGCACGAAGAGTCTCCGACCGGAATGACCAACGAGCCATCGTGGTTCGACAAGCGGCCTCACGCCACTCGCGTATCTCTTCGGGCGGGGGCCGTATGCCGCTATCAGCCCGGAAGTCAGCCGTCCGCCGATAAACTTCGGCGAGCACTTCCGCCTCCAAATCCCACGGCGGAGTTCCGACCAAGGCGCACGCCGCCTCCGTCGATACGGTGCGGTAACCGCGTATGGCTCTAACCGCCAATATCCTCTGAGGGCGCCAGAGGCGAGCCCTATTCTGGGCGGTTAGTGCCACCGCCCACACCAGCGCCCCATACAGCGCCATTGACTGGACAACCCCCGTGTATAGCTGTCTCGTCGCGACGCTGTCTCTACCCAAATTCGGCAAAACTCGCCCGAGGTCAGAGGCAACGTCGACCAGCTTTGCAGAAAGCTGTCGGAAGTTCTCGTCGAAGAGCCATCTCCCGTCGAGGATCAGGCCCAGATATTTCATCTGGGCCTGAACCGGTACGAGGATCGAATTGACTACGATAGAGGCGGCGGGTGGTGGACCACGACGGGGCCCATGGAACAAAAGGGCCTCCGTCTTATCTAGGGCCATCCGTAAACCCAGCGCCTCAATACACCCGACCACCAGAGAGACTCCCGTGGTGGCCAGGCGCGCCGCCTCTTGAAAGTTCGCTCCCCGGGCTGTGACCAATTTGTCATCTGCGTAACAAATTACGCCCAGCCCGGGGGGAAGACGACCTCGAAGGGCCCAGTCGTATCCCATGTTCATGAACAGACCCCTGTGGAACACCGCACGACATGGGCCGCCGCCTCAGAATACCATCTCGGTCCTCGTACATGACGGTACGCTCCTCAAGATAGTCTGCCACAAGCCGCCTTAGGTACTCTGGCACCCCGTGGTAGTGGAGGGCTTCCCTGATGCAGCTAAATGGCAGACTATTAACTGCGTTGGCGATGTCTAATGACACCGCCAACAGCACGCCGCCACAGCTCACCACCTCTTCTGTAACGGCCCTCAGGCGCAGCACGGCATCGACCGTCGAACGCCCCGCCTGAAAACTAAATTGGGCGTCCGACAGATCGGGGCCCACCTGGCAGACATGCCGGACGATGTGGGCAGAGAGTATCCTCTCAAACAGTTTACCCGCCTCGTCCAGCAACACGATAGGCCTATAGGCCGCTACCGATTTGGCTGGCCGTCCCGGCTGCCTTAATAGGACCAGCTTCCCGCTTTTAGAGCACTCAGGGAAGCGTCCGGACGCCAAACTAGCGTCCAGGACCTCCCTGAGGCGTTCCGGGCGGGGACTCGGGCAGGTATCCCGTCCGGTCCGGGGGCGGTGTTCTTAGAGCGGATCTGTAGAACAACCGCCCCTACCTCCGATTCCCTGACGGGCGGAACATTGTCTTCGTTCACCCCGTCGTCTTCGACCATGAAACCCATCGACGGAGGTGTGTGCTCCGCCCGCTGCGGGAAAAGGCCCTCGACCACTTCCCGCAGGAAGCTGGGCTGAAGTGTCTCTGTAAGGAAGGGGCCCGACATGCGGAGCTTTTGTCGCACCGCACGATAAGGGTGACCCCAGGGGTCACGATCGGTACCCTCCAGCATCTCTTTACGCTTAATTTCTTTGACGCGGCTGATGACCAGCTTCAGAATTTTCCGCGCCTCTCGGTACTCCTCATAAAGCTGGTCTTCCCTGCCTTCTTCGCGGTGTCGCCGCCGACTACGGGTGTAGGACCTCCGGGCACGAGTACAGGCCGCGCGGAGGTCCGGCAACTCCTGGGACCACCAGTAAACCTCCTTCCGTGAAGGCCGATAACCTCGGATGCGGGGCATGGCCGCATCGCAGATTTGCGTAATCGCATCGCGGAAACGACCAGCCCCCATGTCGACCACCTCGGTCGGAGCCTGCGGTGACAGTCAAGAGTGAATAAGTGGTCCCTATTCAGTTTGGCTACAGCCCACCGCGTGACCCCTACTGGGGTCCTGGATCCGGGAGAGCTCAAATCGAATGTAGAGGTGATCCGAGAGCGTCTCAACCTCTTCCAGGACATACCAGTTCCTTACTCGTGCGGCGAGGGTAGGGGTAGCGAACGAAAGGTCCACTATCGATCCTCACTGCTGTCGCACGCACGTGTTGGTGGAGCCCCTGTTCAATAAACAGAGGCCCACCGAGGCCGCCCACTCCTCTACGGCCTCGCCCCTGGCGTCCGTCCTGAGGGAACCCCACGCAATGGACTTTGCGTGGAAGTCCCCCAGCACTAAGACGTGCCCAGACGTTAGTCGCCGCATCGAGGTTTCCAAGTTGTTAAGGAAAACCTCGAAGTCGCTCAAACTCCGGTTGGGGGAGAAGTAAACACCATATACGGTGATCCCCCCCCACTCAGCAGCAACATATCCAGTACCCTTGTCTCTAGCGACAAGTCTGTGTCTGTTAGCGACAAGGGTGGGTAATGAGCCGCCGTAGAGCCGACGACTGCCACGGAGCCGTCCCGGTCACCCAACCAGTTTGGTCGAGGAGGAACGTAATAGGGCTCCGCGGCTACGGTAACACCGATCGACCACTGTGCTATAGTTTGCAGGAAGAGGTTCTGTGCTGCAGCACAGTGGTTCAGGTTCGTCTGGACAAAGAGGTTGGAGACTTGGTCCATTACTGAACCGTCTCTACAACCTCTTCCATGGGCAACGATGCCGACGTGCGGACAACATCGGAGGCAGCCTGGGTCGACTGGCTAGCCCCCGATACTTGTCGAGATCGCGGGGAGGTTTGCACCCCACCTGCCCAATCTGGTGATTGGCGGGCTTGTCACCCGCCGCACACACTGGGCAGTGAGGGGCGGCAGAACACACTGCCGCCTTGTGCCCCGGTCGACTGCAGCGGAAAGATAGTCTGCTGCAGTCAAAACAACTTACGCACTTGGCGCGTGTGTGTCCCGATGTTAGACACTTATAGCATCTCATCGGTCTCGCCGCCAGGACTGTGATCCTAGCGCTCACGAAACCGACGAGTAGTCTACCGGCAGATACGGTACGGGAGAGTACAGAGACGGTACGGGACAGATGACCCACACTGCGCCAAGTCCTCCTGGACCGGGGCGGATGGTGCCGACCTTAATGTTCTCCACGTTGCAGCCTGTCCTCTCTATAACTGCAGCGCGGACATCCTCAACCGTTACGGAATCGTCCAGGCCCGAGATACACAGTTCAGCGCACTTGGTGGGCCTGGCGATTTTAACACCATCAGTGGCTGCAAAAATTCCCCGCAGCTTCTCGGCGAAAGAGTCTGCTGTCTTTACACCTTCAGCCCCAGGCAACTCGAGGACCCGAGCTTCCGTCTGGGCGAGGCGCGTTCTAACACCCACCGTCCCGAAGTCGTGTGCGAGACTGTCCCGGGCTTTCTTGAAGATAGCCGCGTAGGACAGCCCACCATTAGCCGCCTCCGGTGACATGATGACCACCACCGCCGCAGTTTTGGGCGCTTGCAGTTTGCGCGGCTTCTTTGTGGCGGCCACTGCCACCGATGGCAACTGCGGGATAGAAGCTGCTTTTTGGGCAGCCTTTTTACCCCACTTTCGGGATTTCTTAGCCCCCCCGACTACCTGCCAACCATCCGTGGACGGAGCAGATGTGGAGGGAGCAGATGGGGAGGGAGAAGATGTGGAGGTGCCAGGTACAGCGGCTGGAGTGGGGAGCGGAGGGAATTCCGCTCTAGACTTGACCGCCGTTTTGGGCCCTGACCTCTGTGCACCCGTCTTAGCTACTGCTTTAGCCGCCTGTCGTGTCCTCGGAGCGGCCGCAGGAACAGCAGACACCGACACACGACCGCCCACAACGGGAAGCGACGTCAGCGCCGATGCGGCCTTTGGTCTATGTGCCTCGAGCGGCGGCCGGACAACAGGGGCTGGAGGTAGTCTCGCCTCCAGGTCAGCGAGACGTCTGTCCATCATGCGCCACACTGCGTCTGTGATTTGGCGCAGGTGGGCATTAGCGATGGTACCGGGATTGACAGGGGCAAGCGATGGAGACAAGCCACGTCCCCAATAAGGTTGTCAACAACCCCCGCAACTGCAGAAGAGGAGTCCTTAAGGGCCTTTACAAAACACCCTTAAGGTTACTCGACTTGGTGGCTACCTTGTTGATGATAGCCACCGCTGCTTTCGCTCTCTCTTGCATGCACGATGGCGTTTGGGGAACAGAATCCCCTACCATCGGTTCCTTAATTCTTAAGCAAGAGATCTGCGATCTCCTCCTCTGCAAGTGCTTCGCCGTCCGCCCTAACCCGCCTATAGGCTTCCGCCTTACAGAAGACGGAGCCTGACAGGATCGAGACCGAAGTTCGCGATCTTCCTCTACGACGATGACTGTCCTTTTTTTTTTTTTTTTTTTTTTTTTTTTTAACGTGTGGAAACCCCCACGGGCCGTCACCCCACCGGGGTTTACGGCGGGGCGGTGTGTCGGAATCGGACCGACTAAAACCACACGGTGTGCCACTCTGCGCCTGAGAGAGGAGGGATCCGGGAACAGCTGTTATTACGACATCCTAATCCCTCCTAGCGCCTGCCCGCTTTCGCACACGCACACGTCACCTCCTCGCGGCTGGCCACTATAGCGGATGGAGGGGAAAACCCGTCCCGTCCATCCGCGGCCACACTCAAGGCGGCATGAGGCGCTGGTATGCGCGCCTCCGCCGCCCGGCTCGCCGACGGCGAATTGGGTCCGAGTGGATATCGTCCTCCCGGGCCTTTTCCGCCGCCTCCTTCCGCGAAATTACGTCTTCGCAGAAGGTTGCGACCGCGGTAAAACAACTGTCGCTACCGGCCATGGAGCGTATGACGGCCGGTAGCGAGAGATCTCCTCCAATAACTGCAGTGAGGACCCCACGCTGCGCCGCCCAGGCGGAACAAACCGCTAGCGTGTGCTGAGCCGAGTCCTCACTGCAGTCGCAGTGGTGACAGGCGGGACTCAATTCCCTCCTGGCGACCGAGTGCAGATACTTCCCGAAGCAACCGTGCCCGGAAAGGACCTGCGTCAGTCGGAAGGAAAGGGTCCCGTGCTGCCGCCCTGCCCACTCGGCGATGACCGGCTGGAGAGCCTCCACGGCGGCAAAACCAGCACGTGGAGCCTCCAGCCGGGACGACCAACGAGCCATTGTGGCTCGACGAGCGGCCTCTCGCCACTCGCGTATCTCTTCGGGCGGGGGCCGTATGCCGCTACGCGCCCGGAAGTCAGCCGTTCGCCGATAAACTTCGGCAAGCACTTCCGCCTCCAAATCCCACGGGGGAGTGCCGGCCAAGGCGCACGCCGCCTCCGTCGATACGGTGTGGTAACCGCGTATGGCTCTAACCGCCAATATCCTCTGAGGGCGCCAGAGGCGGGCCCTATTCTGGGCGGTCAGAGCCGCCGCCCACACCGGTGCACCATACAGCGCCATTGACCGGACAACCCCCGTGTATAGCCGTCTCGTCGCGACGCTAGCTCCACCCAGATTGGGCAAAAGTCGCCCAAGGGCAGAAGCAGCGCCGACCAGCTTTGGAGAAAGCTGTCGGAAGTGCTCGTCGAAGAGCCACCTGCCGTCGAGGATCAGGCCCAGATACTTCATCTGGGCCTGAACCGGTACGAGGACCGAATTGACCACGATGGAGGCGCCGGAGGGTGGACCACGACGGGGCCCATGGAACAAAAGGGCCTCCGTCTTCTCCAGGGCCACCCGCAAACCCAGCGCCTCAATTCGCCCGACCACCAGAGAGACACCCGTGGTGGCCAGGCGCGCCGCCTCTTGAAAGTTCATCCCCCGGGCCGTGATCAATGTGTCATCTGCGTAACAAAGTACGCTCAGCCCGGGGGGAAGACGACCTCGGAGGGCCCAGTCGTATCCCATGTTCCACAGGAGTGGTCCGAGGATAGACCCCTGTGGAACACCGCACGACATGAGCCGCCGCCTTAGAACACCGTCTCGGTCCTCGTACAAGACGGTACGCTCCTCAAGATAGTCTGCCACAAGCCGCCTCAGGTACTTTGGCACCCCGTGATAGTGGAGTGCTTCCCTGATGCAGCTAAATGGCAGACTATTAAATGCGTTGGCGATGTCCAACGACACCGCCAACAGCACGCCGCCACAGCTCACCGCCTCTTCGGTAACGGCCCTCAGGCGCAGCACGGCATCGACCGTCGAACGCCCCGCCCGAAAACCAAATTGGGCGTCCGACCGGTCCGACATGTGTTCGAGGGCTCGGGCTAGCACTCGGGCAGGTATCCCGTCCGGCCCGGGGGCGGTGTTCTTAGAGCGGATCCGTAGAACAACCGCCCGTACCTCCGATTCCCTGACGGGCGGAATATTGTCTTCGTTCACCCCGTCGTCTTCGACCATGAAGGCCATCGACGGGGGCGTGAGCTCCGCCCGCTGCGGGAAAAGGCCCTCGACCACTTCCCGCAGGAAGCTGGGCTGGAGTGTCTCTGTAAGGGGGGGGCCCGACGTGCGGAGCTTTTGTCGCGCCGCACGATAGGGGCGACCCCAGGGGTCACGATCGAGACCCTCCAGCATTTCCTTCCTCTGCACTTCTTTGGCGCGGCTAATGGCCAGCTTCAGAGTTTGCCGCGCCTCTCGGTACTCCTCATGAAGCTGGTCCTCCCCGCTGTCTACGCGGTGTCGCCGCCGACTACGGGTGTAGGACCTCCGGGCACGAGTACAGGCCGCGCGGAGGTCCGCCAACTCCTGGGACCACCAGTAAACCTCCTTCCGTGGAGGCCGGCAACCTCGGATGCGGGGCATGGCCGCATCACAGATCTGCGCAATGGCATCGCAGAAGCGACCAGCCCCCATGTCGACCTCCTCGGTCGGGGCCTGCGGAGACAGCCAAGAGTGAATAATGGCCGCCTCCTCTAGTAGGTCCCTATTTAATTTGGCTACAGCCCACCGCGGAAAGCGAGAAGAACGCCGCGCCGCGTGACCCCTACTGGCGTTCTGGGACCGGGAGAGCTCAAATCGGATATAGAGATGGTCCGAGAGCGTCTCAACCTTTTCCAGGACACGCCAGTTCCTTACTCGTGCGGCGAGGGCAGGGGTAGCGAACGAAAGGTCCACTATCGACCTTCCCTGCTGTCGCACGCACGTGTTGGTGGAGCCCCTGTTCAGTAAACAGAGGCCCACCGAGGCCGCCCACTCCTCTACGGCCTCGCCCCTAGCGTCCGTCCTGGGGGAACCCCACGCAATGGACTTTGCGTTGAAGTCCCCCAGCACTAAGACGTGCCCAGACGTTAGACGCCGCATCGAGGTTTCCAAGTTGTTAAGGAAAACCTCGAAGTCGTTCAAACTCCGGTTGGGGGAGAAGTATACACCATATACAGTGATCCCCCCCCACTCGGCAGCAACATATCCAGTGCCCTTGTCTCTTAGCGACAAGGGCGGGGAATGAGCCGCCGTGGAGGCGACGACTGCCACGGAACCGTCCCGGTCACCCAACCAGTTTGGACGGGGAGGAACATAATAGGGTTCCGCGGCTACGGCAACACCGATCGACCACTGTGCCATGGTTTGCAGGAAGAGGTCCTGCGCCGCGGCACAGTGGTTCAGGTTCGTCTGGACCAGGAGGTTGGAGACTTGGGCCATTACTCGACCGTCTCTACAGCCTCCTCCATGGGCGACGATATCGACGCACGAACGACGTCAGAAGCAGCCTGGGCCGACTGGCTAGCCCCCGACGCCTGCCGAGAGTTGCGGGAAGGTTTACAGCCTCCCTGCCCAATCTGGTGATTGGCAGGCTTGTTGCCCGCCGCACACACCGGACAGTGAGGGGCGGCAGAGCACTCTGCCGCCTTGTGCCCCGGTCGACCGCAGCGGAAACATAATTCGCTGCAGTCGAAACAACTGACGCACTTGGCACGTGTGTGCCCCGATGCCAGGCATTTGTAACACCTCATCGGTCTCGCCGCCAGGACTGTGATCCTAGCGCTCACGAAACCGATGAGCAGCCTGCCGGCGTCGCCCAACATTTTAGCCGACGCTACGGGACAACTGACCCACACTGCGGACGATGACTGTCCTAACCTAACCTTTTATGTCCTCAAGCGGGGCGTGAAAAAGCATCTCACTAGACCACCATAAGCAGTGCCGCTGGTCACCATACAGCATTGTCTGCATTTACAATGAGTATGGTGACCGCAACTCTTGGATTCTGTTCATGCTTTCCATCAAGAAAAGTAGAGTCACTTTGGCAGGCTCTTAATATAAAAAAAAGGTTCGTTAAAAGAACAGTGAGCAATTCGTGAGCTTCGATAAAAGAAACTTTATTTATAGAGCCGATAATAGCGTTGTATTCAACAGAACTATTGCTTACTTATTAACTGCCTAGCTTTATATTGTTGGTCAGATTTTAAGAAGCACCTATATATCTGTAGCGACTTCCACATTATAGCACAAATAAAAATATACCACAGCGCTATCTAGCGAAGATACACTGAACTACAAAGTATGAACAAAACATGAACAACGAAGCAACTACTATCCTGCATCGTGGAAAGGAGATTTGCGTGAGAATTAGCATATATACAATATCCCAACATCAACCGTTGGGCCGTGGCTTGCCAGGCATGATTACTTCGAGTGGCCGGAGGATCCTCCCATTGTGTCGGAGGGACATGAGACCCGTTCTCTCCACAGACCCTATAGTTCTCATCAACTTATTTTACGTTTCTTGATACCTTTATTTTACTTCTTTTTCTGTCAATTAAGTAGTTTGTAAAAGTAGAACAAATCAACAAAGTTTATTTAGTACACATAATAAAGTCCCTTTTATCTGTGTTACGAACAAACGTTGTCGAATCACTTAAAAAATTAATAAGAATCTCTTGATGAAACACTCAGACATGTAAACAAGTGGTCTGTATAACATAATCGTTGATACGCCATCAAGTCCCCATTTCCACTCGCGTACTACCCTCGATTCAATTAAACTTTAACCAAGTTCTCGTAAACAACATAATTAATAACAAGACAGTGAATTTTGAACTCTATTTTAGTATTGCAAAAGATTTATTATAGAATATCGATGAGAAATGATGTCAATTATCAAAATGCTATTGTTTTGGTATCATAGTCGGCAAGTTAAAATGAGTTTATTATGATAGTGATATTGGGGAGATAATTTATTGGTTACATGTATATGTATGTCACAATAGCCACAACCCTTTAAAAGCGGAAATAGGCACAACAGGATTCATGAAGAAAAATTAATGGTAAGAGTTTTAACAAGCTTTGATCAATAAACTTGAACTCTGTTTGTAGATACTATATTATTTAATGGTGTTGATGATTCATATTATAATTATAAATAAACAAGAATATTGCCGAAATGTATGCATTTAATATGCCTCTGCCTAGCCTGCCGGGGAAACAGTCGTCATTTTATATATGTATATACTCGTATATATATAATTTATTTTAGTTCATACCTGATCTATTGCTGGAGTTACTAGGTAGGCTTCAGTCTTGAGATTCGTTTTGATGATCCAAATTTTGCTGTAAAAATGGTCTATGATATGGCTATATATTTTTATGTATTTTGTGCGAAAAATCAACAAAACGTTTTTCGAAAAAAAAAACATGGAATCTAATGTTTCAGCCAGCTTCTATTTGAGAAAGCAAATCCTTTCAAAACAGATTAGCTGGAGGTTACAACATAGAGACAATTTTTTTTTGTGATATCACGAAAGTCACAGTTGATTGGACATTGCACTCAGTTGTATTAAGTATAAACCACACTTTCAAAACTTGGGCATATTAACGTTGGGGTAAAAAACGGGTAAACCAAATCCTGTTTGCCAAAACAAACGACAACTATGCAGGAAATACGACCTAAACTCATAAAGGAGGCTGGTCTTAGAATGTTTTTCAAAACCACTTTGTATAAAAATAATTGTTACTCAATGTGTATAATAGTGTATAATACGGTTCTTGATAGCTGTAAGAAGTTACCACTGTGTCAATTTAAGTACAGTCTCCAGATATGACTTTTAGGAAAATCATATTATTCCCAGAAATAATTTCTGAATTCCAAATGAAAATGAAGCGTGTTCGTATTATTTGTTGACTTAATGTTAATTGTAGATTGACAGTTTTGCGATTTCTTATTAATTAATTATTGATTGAACACGAATTGTCTTCTGACAGATCATGATAACATATTTAAATCTAAGGAATTTTAATTAAATTTAATCAAAATACTTATGTTAAGGAAGATTGAATTTTTTTAATGTTAAATATTTTCACCAATTTAATACCACCAGTGGCTAAATAGATAGTCTATAAATGTACTCTTTTAAATATGAAATAAATTATTTCAATTCATGTGGCACACGGAAATTTCTTGCATATAAAATTTTGTATAACATTTTAAAGGTACACCTCAAAAAAAAATGTCGTAACATGATATAACTGTAAACAAAAGTTTCCTGGTAGTTCCAATAAATGATTGCTTTATATTTATGAAACACGAAAACGTCGGATATCTAATATCCATTCTAAAACGGTTGCAAACATAGCAACGTTTGATCTTATATTGTATGGTTGAAGTACTAGGTGCGAGGGCAACAAAAAGAGCGATAATGTACAGTTGTATTAAAAATTTCACTACTTTATATAGAAATCTTTTCGTGGAAAGATTGTTCCAGTTACCCAAATATTTGATGTAACGCCTATTTGTCCATTTCCCAAAGGAGTAGGCAAAGACAATTGATCCATTGTAAAGTATAATATTTCAAAATTTTAATGTCTTCGTATACATTTCAATATTTCTTTTCCTAATTTTGTTGTCGTCTAAATAAGTAAAGTAATGTCACACGACAATATTGTTTTTTTATATCTTCTTTTTATATTGGATTTAAAAGTTTCTTCAAAAAGTCACATCTGTTATTCTCGAAGGTATATCAGTAACAACATTTTTTTTCACTCTAATCTGAAGCACAACTTAGATTGATAAATATAAAAATAAAAGCTTAAAACTATAATCCGACAACGTAAGACCGGACGCACATTGATGCAGGGGTGACAGTTATCGTGATAACTATGTGAGCCTTACACTGTCACGATGACTGTCATACCTTTTACGTCCCCAAGCGTGGCATGAAAAAGCATCTTACTAGGCCGCCATAGTGTTGATCACCACACTGCATTATCTGCATTTGCAATGAGTATGGTGGCCACAACTCTTTGGATGCTATTCATGCTTTCCGTCAGGCCGAATAAAGTCACTTTGGCAGACTCTTTATATAAAAAAAACGTATAAATAAAGAGTCTAAAAAGTACGAATCAAGAAAATAATTCAGATAGAAAACTAGAATTGTATAGATACAAAATTGGTCAAGGTAGATCCTGTATTGCGCTGCTCTTGTCATCCTAAGTAAGTAAGTATAATCTGTTTTGTCTTCTATACGTAGGTTTTAATCGTCGTCATCAGCATCATCAAATGGTTTGCAATTGGGTTTGTTTAAAGTTTTAATTCACTTCACAGTGATGTTCTAGTTCTATTGCGTAGTTTTCTGATTTAGTTACCTCAACGATGTCCCTAGGACGAATAGGATTAATAATACTCTAATTAACCATCACGCAAATGAATGGGTCCTGAGTTTTAAAGATTCTTCTTTTTACTTCAAACCAAATATGAGGGAAATACGACTATGCTTAAATCTGCTAAACTATGTTATAATCAGTATAGATACTTCACTAAATATCATTACTATTTTGAATAAAAACCACGAAAGATAATGCTGAAACGATTTTAAAGTTATCACAACATTTTAACTATTTCACCGCTTATTTTATAGCTCTACCATAAAACTTATTATCGTCCCTTGTTTCACCTCCCGCCTAGTAACGTATCGATCACGTCACCTAGCATACGTAAATTTATTACAGTGGTAAAAGGACGAAATAACTTAACCAGGCAGTTTCGGTCAGATCAGACCAAGAAATAAACTTTTTTACACATGTTTCTAAAACCTTGTTGAAACACCGCCGGACACAACAATTTTCTATTCAATTTTCTGATTAAATAAATTCAATTCTCAAGTTTAACAAATAAAAATATGATGAACCTGTCAGTCACTTACCACAGAATAGGCTTCTTGATGAAACTCTTCTAGTAAGCTCTTTGGGTGTGGATAGTGTGAGGTATCTTAATTGTTATTATCTAGTATACAATGGTCCATGGTTAAACTGCACCATATCTTTAGCGCAGAGATCTTTGTTTTTTAATGTTGTTTAAAAATTGTTACCTTCATTATAACCTAAATGATAAAAACCTGAATTGAAAGAGAAATCTTAGTTTTAACTGAATACATTTTGTGTTGAAACAGAAACTCAGTGGAAAGACAGAAATATGATTTATGCAAGTAAATTAGGGAGTAATACCAATAGCTGGAGGTCAGAACTAAAGTCCGATCTCTTTTCCAAGAAAGTAATTTCTAGATATTGATTTAAATCATATTGGTAATGAACGTTTTTATATTCAATACATTCTGCAGGACGTAGTTACAGGCATATATACATTTAAACCTATTAAAAATATAGTTCTAGTTATGAACTAACAAGGTTTCATAACATGGGTTGTGAAGTATATCACATTCCTAAGCCGAACAAGGCTTCTTGTTACTCGGATAATCGGGTCGGGCTCTGTTTCTTAATGAACATATAACCGTAATGGAACATTAACGCCTGCCTAATTATTTTCTTCGTATTAAATAATAGTAAAAAGGTAGATTAGTTTTGATTTCGATGCATGTACTCGCTTTGATGGAAAGTTAAGCTTTAACTTAAATAAACTAACTCTTACAATCAGACGACCCAAAAAAATATACATGAATCTTGAAAGGGATAGGGGAATTGACACAAACTGGATAATGTCGTAAACAAACATCGATTTGCTTAGATTATAAATGTTACACTATATAATAGTATCCAAAATTAATGATTACAATATCGTAAAACAGGAATGTTGAAAAGTCTTTGGGATAAGTTTGTTGCAAAGTTTTCCAAAACTGTAAGGAAATTATGGGTACTGTTGCAAATACGAAGGTACAGTGTTAACAAGAATAGTTATAGTTTGGAGATCTAAGTTATTGTGCAACATAATTATAGACGTAATTATAATCGAAACTTTTTTTTTGTACACATTCCGGCAATAACGATGAAAAGAGTTTTTAGCCAGCACAGGTATTTTAAATTTATAAGGCAAAGTTTGTAAATGTTTTACTACGTAACAACAATTTTGTTTTATTGCACCTGAATTTACAGCTTGCAACCGAAGTTTATTGAGCAGAAACCCACAGTTTGTATGTCCCGGCTTTTGCTGAAACCGGTGGTCGTATCGTAAATTTTACTATCGACTCTATGGACCGACACTCCCGCTACCGTAAAGTGCACATTGCACGTTTTGTTTCCTTTAAAATTTACGGCGTCAGTACCAACGACGCAATGAACGTATAAAAGTTTAGAGTGACTATAGATAATAATGCAAATGTAAATAATGATAATGTTGTTTACGATAAAGATTGTATAAAGTCATGGAAATTTATTGAATGATGTTTTATATGCCTAACGGCGGAACATAGTATGTACCTACTATTTTATGTAAATTTCACCAGACTCTTTACGTAGTACCGATCATACCGATAAAGTAGAAGGTAATTTGTACTTATATTTGTCTGTATAATGTGTCTGACGATTGTCAATATAACTTTGAAGTTGCTTACTTGCCTAAAACGTGCTCGACAGATTTAAAGTTATTTATTTACTCATTTCACTTTTTGATACATTATTGTCAGGATTTAATGGAATATTGCTATTGCTGTAAGCTTAGAAATTCATCGAAATAAAAGAAAAAAATGACACAAAAAACTTATAAGAAACTAACGCTGAGTTTTTTATCACTTTACTATAGCTCACCATTTCTTTTCGCACCAATAGCATGGTGCTCTATGTATTTCTAGTCACCTAGACACATTAATATCTACTTTTTCTAATAAGACCGTAAATAAACTCTCACTGTTTCTTAAAAAAATTGGACGTTGCAGCACTCTGTGCATAGAATTTCGTATAGTAACGCATCAGTTAAGTATGTAGTACTATATGTAAAATTAAATTCTAACAGATGCAGTTTATCACAGTGCAACCACATCTTTATTTACCTATTGTGAAAATGTCAAATTTTGTGCCAAATAAAGTGTTTTGGGGGGAATTTTATTGCACTATTTTATTCAAAAGAAGTCTGCAGTTGAAGCACATAGAATTCTTGTTAAAATATTTGGTGTCGAATACGACAGAGCATTGACATTGAGAGGTTGGTTTAGGCGCTATATGTTTCCAGACGGGATACCTGCCTGAGTGCTGGCCCCAGCCCTCGAACACATGTTTAACCACCTCAGGGAGGTCCTGGACGCTAGCCTGGCGTCCGGACGCTTCCCTGAGTGCTGGAAAAGCGGGAAGCTGGTCCTATTAAAGAAGCCGGGACGGCCTGCCGATTCGGTAGCGGCCTATAGGCCCATCGTGTTGCTGGACGAGGCGGGTAAACTGTTTGAGAGGGTACTCTCTGCCCGCATCGTCCGGCACCTCTGCGAAGTGGGCCCCGATCTGTCGGACGCCTAATTCGGTTTTCGAGCGGGGCGTTCGACAGTCGATGCTGTGTTGCGCCTGAGGGCCGTTACCGAAGAGGCGGTGAGCTGTGGCGGCGTGCTGTTGGCGGTGTCGTTGGACATCGCCAACGCATTTAATAGTCTGCCATTTAGCTGCATCAGGGAAGCGCTCCGCTACCATGGAGTGCCAGAGTACCTGAGGCGGCTTGTGGCAGACTATCTTAAGGAGCGTACCGTCATGTACGAGGACCGAGACGGTGTTCTGAGGCGGCGGCTCATGTCGTGCGGTGTTTCACAGGGGTCTGTCCTCGGACCACTCCTGTGGAATATGGGATACGACTGGGCCCTTCGAGGTCACCTCCCCCCCGGGCTGAGCGTAATTTGTTACGCCGATGACACATTGGTCACGGCCCGGGGGGCGAACTTTCAAGAGGCAGCGCGCCTGGCCACCGTGGGAGTCTCTTTGGTGGTCGGGCGCATTGAGGCGCTGGGTTTACGGGTGGCCCTAGATAAGACGGAAGCCCTTTTGTTTCATGGGCCCCGTCGTGGTCCACCCCCCGGTGCCTCTATCGTAGTCAATTCGGTCCTCGTACCGATTAAGGCTCAGATGAAGTATCTGGGCCTGATCCTCGACGGCAGGTGGCTCTTCGACGAGCACTTTCGACAGCTCACTCCAAAGCTGGTCGGCGCTGCTTCTGCTCTTGGGCGACTTTGCCCAATTCGGGTGGAGCCAGCGTCGCGACGAGACGGCTATACACGGGGGTTGTTCGGTCAATGGCACTGTATGGTGCACCGGTGTGGGCGGCGGCTCTGACCGCCCAGAATAGGGCTCGCCTCTGGCGCCCTCAGAGGATATTGGCGGTTAGAGCCATACGCGGTTACCGCACCGTATCGACGGAGGCGGCGTGCGCGTTAGCCGGAACTCCCCCGTGGGATTTGGAGGCGGAAGTGCTCGCTGAAGTTTATCGGCGAACGGCAGACTTTCGGGTGGGTAGCGGCATTCGGCCCCCGCCCGAAGAGATACGCGAGTGGCGAGAGGCCGCTCGTCGAGCCACGATGGCTCGTTGGTTGTCCCGGCTGGAGGCTCCACGTGCTGGCTTTGCCGCCGTGGAGGCTCTCCAGCCGGTCATCGCTGAGTGGACAGGGCGGCAGCACGGGACCCTTTCCTTCCGACTGACGCAGATTCTTTCCGGGCACGGTTGCTTCGGGAAGTATCTGCACTCGGTCGCCAGGAGGGAATTGAGTCCCGCCTGTCACCACTGCGACTGCAGTGAGGACTCGGCTCAGCACACGCTGGCGGTTTGTGCCGCCTGGGCGGCGCAGCGTGGGGTCCTCACTGCAGTTATTGGAGGAGATCTCTCGTTACCGGCCGTAATACGCTCCATGGTCGGTAGCGACAGTTGTTTTACCGCGGTCGCAACCTTCTGCGAAGACGTAATTTCGCGGAAGGAGGCGGCGGAGAAGGCCCGAGAGGACAATATCCACTCGGACCCAATTCGCCGCCGGCGAGCCGGGCGGCGGAGGCACGCATACTAGCGCCTCATGCCGCCTTGAGTGTGGCCGCAGGTGGACGGGACGGGTTTTCCCCTCCATACGTCGCCTAAAATAGAGAGTTTATCCGCAGATAGTGCCCGAGGTAGCGGGCAGGCGCTAGGAGGGATCTGGATGTCGTAATAGCAGCGGTTCCCGGATCCCTCCTATCTCAGGCGCAGAGTGGCACACCATGTGGTTTTAGTCGGTCCGATTCCGACACACCACCCCGCCGTAAACCCCGGTGGGGTGACGGCCCGAGGGGGTTTCCACACGTTAAAAAAAAAAAAAAGGCGCTATATGTTTAAAACAATTTTTTAAGCAATAAAAACAGTGAGAACTTATTCAAATTCCTATTATAATTGGTCTCTATGATAAAGTATTTGTGAAGTGATGATAATTAACTTTTTAATTTGAAATTGACAAACATATCGAAGAAATCGTCTCCTCGTATTTTCTAACCTCAGTTACACTCGAAAATAAAACTGTATCGTTTTTGTTTTTAGTTTTTTGACTGAATAGAGATCGTAAGGTATAGCCAGCTGGATGGTATGGCCGTTCAGTTAACGATGTATTGTACCCATCAATACAAGCAAATAGAACATTGAAAGTAAATAGGATTGTTGGCTATAAACGTTTTGTGTAAGCAGTGTGAAATAATATGATTTTGAACAACAGAGTCTCAATAGCCACGATATTTGAGTGACGTTTTTTTAATTCTTTTATTTTAAAAGCCTGCCAAAGTATGTTTGTTATATTTGGGTGTCATTAATCCAATTTTTATCTTTATTTTTTGGCCTTTAGATACCTTTTTATTAGTACTTTAATTTTATTTTTAAGAAGTTTTTCATGTATTTCACAAACTTTTAACTTAGCACTACTACTTACTAATATCAAGACTCAATTTCTACTAATATACAGTGGAATGAAGTAGCCAAAGTATAGAGAACCGTGTTTCATAAAAATGTATATCGGCACTGCAAAAACTTAATGTATTAAGTATTCTGAGATTAAAAATGTTTGAAAACCTGATGTATTGAGTATACAAATATATTTCATAATGCTTGAACCCATAAGAGTACAGAGTGACACAACCCTTAATTATTACGTGAAAGTAAAGTAAAGTATTTGTAAAGTGATGTTAATAACTGAGTTAGAGTTAATTAATTGAGTGTAGTAGAAGCCATATCAACTCGTCATTCCAGCGTGTTAAAATAACTTAAAATATTCTTTCTAAGGAGAAAGTTATGCCCAGCAATGAACTACTAAAGGTTATTGATGATTTTACTAATAAAATAATATTAATTATTAACTATTGGTCAATACATTTTGTAATTTTCACCGTGTATTAATTATCAATAAAGTTTGTTTATTCCAACACATCATCATATACATAGGCCTCTCTTTAGTCAGGAGGTTAATTATTATTTTTTTCCACCACAGTACACATACATTTCTTTGAGAGTGACTTTCAATCGTAAACCGTAGTAACACTCTGCCAACATCCTATATCTTCACGGCAGCTAATAACAACGTCACGGTGACAAATGTCTGGCTCCAGCTATTAGATGCTAACTGCGATTGATGTGCCATGACCCAGACCACTCATAAATTTTAGTACCGTACCTACGTGCTTTTCCTTCTCAGGAGAAAAATCGATGAATGTTTACGTACCTTGGTATTTAATACTTTGAGAAGATATTTTATTTGCACTTACTCTTAAAAAACTCAACTTAAAGCAACGAAATCACGTGATATCACTCTTGACGAGCTTTCTAATATAGTATTATGTTATTAAAAGTACTGTCGTATTATCGATACGTATGAATTTTAAAGTCAATAGTTTTTCAACGTCAGTAAATTTCACTACGGATTTTAGGTTAGTAGATTTTACAATATTCTGTGGAATGCTATTAACTCCGCTTAGAAAAGAAAGATCGATAGGAGAGTCGAAATACTTTGAATATTTTAGATAAGTTTAATAAACTATAAGAAGAGTTATTCAAATCGTCAGAAGTGACATAGTATAGAAATATTATTTGTTTTTAAAACTTTGTCTTTTACTTTTTACCGCCATTATATATTTATGGTATAAAGGGGCAAGCGAGCAGACGAGTCACCTGATGGTAAGCAACCACTTTCGTCCATGAAGATCTGTAACTCAAGAGTCACAATAGTGTTGTTGTCCTAGGAGTCCCATTCCCGTTTCTTCGAAAGGGGGATTTTGGCTTTGGTAACCTCACATGGTGAAAAGCAACGAAAACATTGTTTAATACTCGTTTTCTGTGAGGCCGTTGTGGTACTCCGATCGAGATTGACCTTTCATACTGAAGCGTGGCTCTCCCACGGTAATTGGAGCCTTACTAAGCCGTGGCCTAATTATGTCACTTTATGTTTTAAACAATTTAAAACTTGATGTTAATGATGGGTATAAAAATTATCCTAATGATGGGCCTAGCAGACTTCTGATATCCCCCTTATTAAAATCTTATTCTATGTCTTTACTAGAGTAATAGTTTTTTTGGCTGTTAAAAGTAATTCTTTAACCAATTTATAAATATTAAAAGATTGTACGAAAGCTCAATTTACACTAATTGGAAAAGCTTTTTATTTTCAATTTCTGAAGTCAAGAAACATGTGAAAAGCTAACCTGTGTATTTGTGAAGAGTAGCTATGTATTTGTAAACAAATGAAAAGCCATTTAATAAATTGAGGCTTGATATTGCTCTACAATGTTATTGAAAAAAATCTGTTTAGCTGTCTAATGATATATTGAAATCGTTAAAAAAAATTTCGAGTTGAAGATGTTTTCAATTTTTACTATTTACTTATATGTATATATTTTATTTTATATTTTTCTTGTCTTTGACGAGTTCTAGTGATTTTGAATAAACATATTGTGTCATAATCAGATCTTATATGATTAAAATCTGAGAGGAGATATTAGAAGAAGCTGTGAGAGTAGTTATAGCAAAGTTTTAATTCAAGTTACAGCGAAGGTAATTGCTGTAACAAGTTATCTTAATTATCCTTAGTTTTGGAGTTATGCGGTACTAAATTTCAGTGTAATATTGTGTAGTAAGCCATTACGTAATTAACCATATTACGCAAATAGCTTATAACTTTGAACACGTTATAATTATGACGGAACCCGATGGAGGCTTTACTGAATACATACATTACATTAAATTCAGACATAATATCACTCCAGTTGCTCATTATCAAAGAGTGCTTAATGTTTTTTTTACAGTACCTTATTTCAGTACCTATTAGTAATTAATTTATATATGTCTAAATCATCACATGCTTTGCTAAATTGCCTTGCTCAATTTTTGACACTTAAAAGCAGGACATTTTCTTCAAATTAAAATGATATAAGTCTGATGTACAATCAACTGGATTGGAAAACGGATATTCTTCCAAATAATTTTCAAATGAACAGAATATCGTTTAGTACTCACGAAACAAAAAAAAAACAGTCCAATTTAAAAGCTTCTGACTGTGACTGAAAGTACTGAAGGTTAGCTGGTATATAGGAGGCCGTTTGTCAGTGGCTCTAAGTTCCTAATTACTGTTGTATGGTTATATATTAACACTTATTTCCTAATTTTCCCTATTGTATTGAATTAATAATACAAACTGTTTTTAATAGTATCGATTTCTATTAATATGGCATTTAAAGCATGAATGCATGTAAAAACAAACAAATTAAACTATCAATATGGTGCTATTTTTCTCGATAATTTAAGGAAAGATAATACGAGTAGTTTTGTCAGTTTATATATGCATGTTCCACTGTACGCACCTCAACTACTGAACCGATTTTAATAAATAAGGTGTCTATAGATTTTCAATAAAGGTCCAGATGACACAAGCTGTATAAATTTTATCTAATATTTTATATGACAAAATTTAAACCTCAGGCGAGCTCATTACACATATGTAAATATATCATATTGTTTAAGTCAAAATACATATTTAAAATACGATCTAACAGTTAGCGTGGTACAATAGTTTCAGTTAACGTTCCTATTTTTACCTAGCAGCGTCACGGTCTGAAATTTTCTTGAAACGCGACGACTTCGATATTGCAAAGTTAGTGTATAAGCTTGATCGGGAAGTCGAAAAGTTCTAAATGAAAGAAAGTAAATTTGAAATACTTTATGGTGTATCCCGACTACTTAAAAAAGGGATCTTAAAAAGATGAAACAATACAATAAATTAGAAATTCAGAAATGTGCAGGCACAAAATAACCAAAGTCGTATCTATTATATACTTACTGTGGTTAGGAACCCCTACATTGACATGATAGGTACACAATGTGTGCAACCACGATTTTGCCTTGATCATTTTTATGTCTTCATATTTCTGGATTTTTAATTTATTTACCACCGTTTTTGGATAACTATTTAAATTAATTTTTTACTTTTTCCTTTTTAATCCCGTTTTTACGAAGTCAAGTTATGGTTTTTTGAACTATTTTTCTATGATATTGAGGCCAACACCATGTTGAGATTATGGCATCCCTCCCGTTGACTCCATTGTGTCGAATGACTCTCACAGGTTAGAAGTATAACGCCATTGTAATAACTTTTAATAAATCTTTGTATCTTTTAAACTTCAGACGCAATATAAGCACCGGTTCTAAGCTATCTCAAAGCATAATGCTCGCCTGCAACTTAATTAAAAACTGAATGGGTAAATTATAATTTCATTTGATGTCGCCGTAAACTCTGCAACGACTCTAGAACAATGACAAAAGTTTTAATTGTGACACAGCCGAGATTTAAAGTAAACAGTGAAGATATTTAAATTTACTAGATAGTACGAACTAAAAAGTATTAAAATAACAAGTAGTAACAAATTTTAGTCAAATTTATTTTGAGTAATCTTCAATAGGCTTAGTGCACCTTGTTTTTTTTCTGATTTTTCTGATTTTATAAAATATATTTTTAATCTTCGTGTTTTATTCGCGTGTTACTTTGCTCAAAACTGGCTCATCCTGGAAGGAATAACCGAAGTAAATCTACTTTAACTTACATAAATTTCATCTCTAAGGAATAAAAATTCAGAACTGAAGAAAATTTATAATTACTATCTACTCTACCTTTTTTATGTATATTTGAATTTGTAAAATTAAATCATTGTGTTATTATATCAATTAAATCATTATAGTAAAGTGGTAAAGTTTAAAAATCTAAGTTATGAGTAGCAGTAGGTATGGCGGGTGCAAACTGCTTTTGTACGAAGACACAGTTTCAAAAACTTATTTCAGAAGACGTAATAGCAACTCGACTCAAAGAAGATTAAGTGTGCCCCAAAAATTTTACACTTTGCTCTAACAAATGATAACAGTAGGTCATCTTTGGTCAACGGCCCCGCTCCTAAAATAGATGACTTGGCTAAAACATAAAAACTAATACTAAGAATAGAAAACACTACCTTAAAAACAACATAACACAAAAAAATGCTTTCAGTTGTAACTTTGTACCAATTAGGTTAAAAATTGTATGCTACGAGCTGTCGCTTATGATCTTTTATTAGATTTATACAGACAACATTAAGGACACATGTTGCAAAGGTGAGAATGTTGAGATTGTTCTCGAGATAAGTGTGAAGATTGGCTATGGCTCTCAAGTGGTCGCTGGCCTGTAATGAAGGGCGATAAATCGTGGATAGTAATGCGATCCGTGTTTCTCGAGTAAGAGGACCACTCGAGTGGAGAGATTGAAATCGAAGCTGCCCTTTTTACTGCTTCAGGAAAAAAGACATTTAATGAAATTGTCTATAATTAAGACCCCACCAAATATTTACGGTTGAAACAGAATTATATTGAAAACTTGTCAGTCACAGTCTCAAACATTCTTCATTAATAATTTAAGAAATTTCGAGCATCTATCACATTCGACGCAAGTAGTTAAGAGTCTGAAATAGTTCACCTTTGTCATTCAGGCTAGACGTTACCTTGTCTATGTTTAGTAAGTAAGTAAGTAAATTTACAAATATGATCAATAGTTTAAAATAAATTGAAAATTCTTAAATCATTGAGATGATGGTGCGTGTTAAACTAAAAACTGTTAAATGTTAAACTGTTAAACTGTGTGCGTGTTAAACTGTTAAATTTAGCATTTAACTTAGAATGAGTTACATTTGTTGTTTTGTTTGTTATCGATGCTGCTCTCCTTTTGGTTGTAACGTGATGATATATAGATCCATAAGTTATATATCATTTACGTGATGAAAAAAATAACGAGGTTATTTAGAACTGAAAGAATTTTTAAATAAGTACATAAACTTCAGCTTTATAATACGTCCTTAAGTGGGGTGTGAAAAAGCATCTCACTATGCCGCCATATTGTGAGGCACTATACTGCATTATTTGCATCGTAATAAGTGGAGTGATAACAATTCTTAGATCCAATTCCTGCTTTCCATCAGCCAGAGTTACTTTAGCAGGTTCTTAAAAAAAGGATATTTTAAAAAATTACAAATATTGGTAACTTCATACAATTAAGACATGACAATATGATCACAAACTTGACAAATCCTGTACTGTGATAATCAGATTGCTTATATTTACTAAACACATTACACGAATAAATTACACCAAAACATATAGTAAGTGATTGTTTTCATTATATACTATGGTGTTCATACTTCTAAAAAAAAACTACAAAATATATAATGATACGTTTCATGTACATTAAATTAAATTAATATTTATTTTTAGCCACAATTCCATGTTAATTCCATGTTCAAGTCAATGTCCAGACTAAGTTTATTAACTAAGTAAAGTTAAATAAACATTCGACTTGATTTTGAAAATAGGTAATTCATTTAATTACCTATTCTCAAAATCAAGTCATCAAATAGGTAATTCATTTCTATTCAATTAAACTATTATATTTCATTCTCTCTGGCATAAAAGTACAATATTCAAGTAATCTGTTTCACAAGAAAATACCTCACCATTAAATAATATTAGGTTTCTTAATTCAGTATTTATTATTAAATTGTGATATTTAAAACTAGAGCTTTCAAATTAATTGCTTAGATATCATGTGTTTTGGAATAATAAAGAGTTTTTTTTTCTATATAAAGAGCCTGCCAAAGTGACTCTACTCTGCCCGATGGAAAGCATGAATAGAATCCAAGAGTTGTGGTCACCATATTCATTGCAAATGCAGACAATGGAGTATGGTGACTCACACTGTGGCGGCCTGGTGAGATGCTTTTTCACACACCGCTTGGGGACGTAAAAGGCATCACAGTTCATCGTGATAGTGTAAGGCTTACACAGTTACCGCGATAACTGTCACCCCTGCATCAATGAGTTATTATTGTGTTGACTGAATCACATTTATAAAAAAACACATTTCAGTGGTATCTAATACGCAATGTTATGGATCACTTAGTAATTCTGTATCACACTATGATAGTCTGATTAATATATTTGATGTATACTTAATTTCCTAAAATCAACACTTGGACGGTGGCGTGATAGGCTCGGTTACCTCACCTCGGTACGATATATGTAAGAATGTCACTCGTTCCTCACACATTTAACATTGTACTCGTAAATGAAATAATCGATAACCGTGAGTCATTCAAATACTTCACTAGCCCAAAACACCATCCAGTTCACCTGGCGTATGGTGCGCAATTAAAACCCTGTTACATAACTGACGATCTTAGTTTGAACTTATTTTTTCTTTTTATCATATTGTTTCTGTTCTTTGACTCATTTCTTTTTCGTAAATTTTGTATAGAACTTTTTTTTTTACCCAACATGCCTCAGGCTGGTTTCTTTCAGGTTTCGGTTTTTTTTTTTAAAAAAACATAAAAAAGTAACAAATAGAAACATTGATTATTATTAAATTTTGTATTTTTTTCTGCAACTTTTAAACCTTCATGTCACTTTACTAATTTTTTTCCTTCTTTGAATCAATAACCTTCTTCTTGCGAGCAATTTTATACCTATAAAGCAATAAAAACAGTTTATACGTTCATATAAACACCATTTTACGACACAGTGGTCGCGTCGTGTGGAATTACTTCATTTGTCCACTTTTATGCTCCCGTTAGTGATCTTAGAAACTGTGGATTTAGTATGAAAGGCTCGGAGATCGATCAAACTGTATGGGATGTCCCGTCTAATGGAAAAGTAAACGTACAAATCCACTGCGTGAACTCCACTAATATTAGCTTCAGTCAGATTTCGACTGTTTCTCTTTTTTTCATTGTAAGAATACTCTATGTTTATCAACCTATTGCAATTCATTATTGGTTATAGGCTTCTCAATTGCACGTCACTTGATTTGCTCCTTGCTTCTCGCATCAAGTTCCTGCCAGATGTATTACGTAGATCATCACTTCAAGTTTTGTCTGTGGATGTCTACATTACGTTTGCCTAAACACGGTCACGACCTAAAAATATGTTTACCACAACAATTATCGGTTCCGGGCTAATATTGTCAGCTCACTACCACTTAACAGCGAATGGCGGGCACTGTGGACCGTGACTTTTAATGCATCTGCGTTTAAGTTTTTGGCTATAATTTACAACGTCATAATTTTGGTGGATTTGAAATCTCAGTGCAGAACTTACCACCGACCTATTGCATTTAGCTCTGCCTGTTGTGATGGATACACCGCCATCGTTCGGTTGCCAGAGCTTTGTTCATCGTACAGCAAGTGGTACCACGTGCAAGTGAGGATGACTTGGGTCCACAGATGGGGGTTGGCTTCTTACATTCTATGCATCATAATGTATTACGCTAATAACATTAACTCCATCACCTCCTATCCATCTGTACATCTTATGAAACTTTTTGCGTTAGTCGTACCTGTAGATGTTGCTTTCACAAAAGTTAAGTGAACTTAATGCTTCGTTCTCTTATTAGCCGTTTCTAATTTCTAACAGCCTAGAGTGATGGCTGCACTATTTGTAACATCTAAAGTTGTAAACTATGAAAATGCTTAGGTAAATCAAAATTTCCTTGCTGGTTATATTGAACATCATAAAAAAGGTTGAGAAAATTGCTACAAAAGAAATAAATGTTTTGAAATCTATCCAGAACCTTGAGAGGAGTCACTAGTTTATAAATAGTTATTGCTAAGTAGTTGTATACTACAAATATAGAACTATACGAATGCATAAAAACAGTTCCAATAATTAAAGGAAAATCTTTAAAGTGTACTGCGTTTTAATAAAGTGCCAACTTTTTTTGCACAATCAATATAATCTGATTAAACTGCACGGTCGGCCGATGTCACGATTGGCAAATAGCTTTGTCTATAGTAATTCAATTAAAATGAATCCAAATTGGATTGAAAGCGTGACGAATGAATTTTATTTAGTTCAACTCTTTGAATTTTTACAACTGTGTGTTTTCATATCGTCGTTATCACGACTCGTTTGATTTTAATTTGGTGCTCCTATGTACGTTTTGTTAGTGTTTGCAGATTTTAAAACAAATGTCAGTCGCATTTATTCAATTATTCAGGTTTATATTATTATAACATTTATTATCATGTGAATGTTGCACGCAGAATCATAATGCCAAAATGATTTAAAGTAGTATATTGGAAATCGAATCGATGGAAAACACAAATATTCCTTCACAAGTTAGTCTATTACAATAGACTTGAGCGATACGGATATACTCTAGCGAAGAAATCCCTTATATAAACTTTGCAGTCCCAGTTATAAAACATTTATAGTTACTGACATGTTTTTAATATCGCGAAGAGGCGACGTCTAAGTGTGCCATACGTCGCCTAAATAGAGAGTTTATCCCTAGATACACGTAGATAAACTGCGATAGCCTGATGCTAATAATATTATAAGTAAATAAATCTAATATTTATAAACAGGAGATTGTTTTATAACTCTAGTTATATTATATTATTCCTGACATCTAGTATTTAAGTCTTTATATACTCAAGCGTATTTACACAGTAAACATCTTAAAATTTATAACGTGACGGCAACATAACGTAAAAAGGACCCTAAAATTCAGTGTCTTCATTTTAATATCATCAAAAATATATAAAGGTAACCCCTGAGTATAAACGTTTACATTTTTTAACAAACCGTCTCGAACGAGTCACCTTTAGGAGTCGACCCTAAAGCGTTGAGGTGAAAGTAATCGCCGAATCAAAGCGAAATTTGTCAAAAACACCGCTCCCGTGCACTTCCGTCAATTCCGTCCAATTAATAACTTGAACCTGTCCCTATCTTACTTTAAGAGACTTGTATAAATTTGTCTCCCTCTTGTTCCCTTGTTTGAGAAGCCCCGTCGAGATAGTATATTGCCACTTTGTCGTTAGATCCCGCAGGCTGTATATAAAGACAAATTGCAATATTTTCTGCGAGTGACGAGTGAGAAAGACAAATATTGGATTTATAAAGTTAAGCCCTGCATCAACTGATCAAAACATAGACCATGTAAATAACATTAATTTAAATCCTGAATAAAAAATACTTCTATTAGTTTTCACTTGTTACTTTGCTCGTCTAAAAGTCATTTGAATTTTGTTTTGTGCGACAGACCTTTTTAAAAGTGAATTAAGTGATAATAATAAAGTAATTATTATCATCGTCATCATTTTTGGAAGAATTTTGTGATTTTATTTGGAAGCATTTTTCAATGTTGCATAGACCATTGCACACCCACCAATACCAGTAAAACCTCAGTGTTAACCGTCTTATATAAATTGCACAAAAATACGAGTATCGGTGCAAGTCGTCGATCTTGTAACAGTTTACGAGAGACAGCGCCTACATTTGCCCTATCGGCTCATGTAATTGCACCATAGTTCATAGAATTAGATAATACATAAAAGCTCTTTTTAGAGTTTTCATTAACTGTTCTAATATGTTCGAAAAATGAAAAGTTTGTTTCGAAAACTAATACGAAATAATAAACGGAGATTTTATTTTTAATAGTAACATTGCTTAATTTAATGCAGGTGCTGATTTTTGATATTAAAAATTTTAGAAATATCTGGCAGATTTTGTTGGGTGCAAAAGATAAGCCATTAATTACATTTATCCTATTGAGATATTACGTTCAAACATATATAATGATTAATTTCTTACACCTTACATGTGAGGTAAACGAAAAACTTTTGTCGTTATACAAAGCCAGTAACCGATGTAGATACTTTTGTTGCCGATATTTAAAGTATTTCGTCGATCTGATTATTTAAAATGATGTAATTTCTTCACATTATAAAGACGTCCTGTTTTATCAATGGATAGTAAATAAATTCTTTAAAAAATTATTTAATGTTTTGATACATACTACATATAGCATACGAGTATGTCTATCTAATACCTTTAAACAACGAATCCTTGTATGTATATACGAGTTTACAATCTGAACCTTGGAAACGACACTAACAATTTTCATGAAATTTAGTATGTCGGGAATTTCGGGGTCGATAAATCGTTCTAGTCAGGTCTCATTTTTAGAAAACGTTATTTTATTCGTATTTTCAATCAATGAAAAGTTTGTCTAAGGTCCATTTTGACACTTATCTATGTGACAAAATTAGGGATGGTAAAAAAGAAGTTGGTAAATATCGAATCAACTATCACACAATAATACCGAGCAAAGCTCGGTTTCCAGGTATCATATTTTATAATCACTATATTTCTATTAATTTCAAATAAAGAACAGAAATTTGGAGTAATACCTCACAGTAACTTAATCAGGCAGACAAAACAAAATTTTCAAAATGTCTTTTTTCTAATTTAGAACAACTAAACTTCTCATCTAAATTATGTAATCGGAGTTCAAACAGTTGGAACTTGGCCACTGTTAATCTAATGATAAATACTGGCCGGGAGACCATTAGGCTTGCTGATTTATTACCCGTGACCAAGCCTCCAAGTTTCTGGCAACATGTAACAGTAGTTCTGGCTTTTGTAAGCTTACGTAGGGTAGTTTTTTATAGGTCAGATTCTAATGAATCTCGCCTAATGGCAATTGTAGTGTGAAAACCCTTTGAGATTACAGGTTTGAATACCTATTCCTCCCTTCGGAATAATTAATTGTTAAAGTTCTATGGTATGTGTTAATTACTTACCTCAACAACTTTTGACACTTCACTGCTGGACATCCGTTACTTTGCAAAGATGTTTACTAGTTACTTATTTCTAGCAAATTGACTTTTGAATTTCAACTATTGTAGGCATATGTTAATATTGTGTTACCGTTGCACTGATAGATCTTTGCGAGAATGGAAAATCTAAGAGTGTACTCTTACTTTCCTAAGGACTAACTTCACTTAATTAAAGCTTTAATTCATATATACTCTAATAAATAATTTCGTATGAGAGAAGTTGCATACTATAGGTGCACAAGCAATGATGATAAATAATAAATATTTCAGACATTTGACACACAACGTCATCTAGTTTTAAACTAAGCAGAGCTTGTGCTATGATAACTAGACTGACTAATAAAATAGATATCTACTTTTTTTTTGTAAATACATGCATATTATACATAGAAAACACTCAAACCTTGAAACAAATATTTGCAAATTATACAAACATTTGGTCCGACCTGGGAATCGAACCCGAGACCTCAGGCACAGCAGTCATATTCACTACCACTGCGCTACCAAGGTAGTTTAATCATAGTATATTCTACATAGTTGTTTTGTTAACAATTCAGATATCCAATATCATTATATTAAGCAACATTACACATATTATCCACCCGCAAGTAATGATGTCTACTTCATAAACATTAATGTTGGCTAATTAACGTTGCGTCCGGGTGCACGTCGAATCTGTGACGTAAAAAGTTTTAAACTTTGTTATTTCTGCTAAATACACCATTCCATTAATTCAGGTCGACAGAATTATATTATCATGAAAAGCAAAAGTTTTAAAGTTGGTAGAGCAGAAGAATGATTAGTGACGGGTTTGCCTTTATTAAGAAAAACATAATAAAACCAAATCTTATTATAAAATAACATTTTTATTTCATTCATTGTAATTGTTATTGAAGCCATATCGATTACATAGTACATACATCCACTTATTATTAAATAAACAGTTACGTCACTTATTTTTAACATTAAAACACATCGTAACATTTACTTAGAAAATCACATTCATAATCTGGCACTCAAGTCATTATGACGTCACATTTCTCACTTTCCTTAATTCCACACATCGTAATAAATTTGTTACAATTTCTTTATCATTGATAAAAAAATATTTTCTAATGATTTATGACGGAAACTACTGTTTAAATAAGAAGAAATAGAAGAAAGATTTTTCTTTCCATAGATCAAAGATTAGACAAAGTTTGAGGGTATGATTTATTAAATTGTTTTAAACGCTATATCAGTATATTTATTCAGTAGGCTAGCAACATTTGACAGTTAAAGTATGTGTATACTCGTTATTTTGGTATATTACGATGTTTCTATTTTATGAGTTTAATTTATTAATATGTACACTCGGCACCTAAAAGGTGTAGATCATAAAACACGAAATATTTTTTTAAAGTAACTAAAATGTCAAATTAAAGTTAAACAGTTAATATTATATTATTCCACAACATCGATTTCACAACAGCGGAATTAAGTTACAAGCTACAGGTAAATTCGAAAGCGCAAACTATTATTCTGCCCAATGAAATGTGTATGTGCATTAAAATGCCTAAGAGTAGAACACCCTGTATATTCCCATAAATGCGCTTTAAATACAGTTACACGTAATATATAGATAGCATTTACATACTTACAAAATTTTGAAACTACCGTCCTCAAAATATAGCTTGACCTCTGTGACTTGACCTATGTTGGTTTGCTTACGAAACTGACAAGTAAATTTAATTAAGCATTTTTATTTGGTATCATCTACATATTCATTCTATATGCACCAGTTTTGTCACAAGCGTAATGCAATACATTATAAATATAAAAATGTATGCTTTAAATGTATCTCGTGCGTTCTAGATTGACACTTGTGACAAATGTCACAGAGATAAAGTCATATTTAAAAGTCTATAGAAATGTGTCACAGGGTCTTTGTAAATAATAGGTTCCTAGCTTTCTCTATAAGAGATTTTGTTGCTATCTGTAACTTTAAGCCCAAAAAAAATACATATGCGATATACATAATTTATAAAAGTATTAATAAAAGTATTGAACACCATATACGCGACATGTTCGAAAGTATCTCATCAAATGAAAACATAATTATTGTTTGTTGTTTGTTTGATTTCAAAACAAAAACTATAAACAATTCACACAAATGAAGTTATGTACAGTCACCCAAATTCTAAAGTCAGGTTACACTGCACCTTGTTATTTCTCCTATGGCATTGGACATATCCAATGTCATCAATATTTATAGATTTGTCAACAATTTTTGCATCTGATTTATTAACATTATACTTTGTATTATTTAATGAGACATTCATATTTTATTTGTGTTCAAACTTTATATATATAAAAAAATCAGGCATCTAAATCTGCAAAATGTAATAAAGTAGTTTTATAAATTGAAAACTCAACAAGGCATAAAACGATAACGGCAACAATGCATCGTTTAGCTATATTAGTAAGTATTAGAACGTATTAGAAAAGTTAGTATCATTTATATTCATGAATTTTTATTCAGTACTAATAAGAATAGTTTCATAACTGAATATTATTTTTAATTTATTTACGTCGATGACTGTACGCTTAAAGTCCCTTATTTCCTTTGATACAAAAAATAATATTTATTTCTAATATTTACAATATATTTAGCTATCAATTGTTCAGATTTCACATTATCTAGACAACATACATTTGAATATAGTATATTTTAAAGTTTTATCTATTTATAATTGTGGTATAATAGACGAATATCTGTGTTACATGGCCGCTTTTGAGTGGTTTGGCTTTAAGGAATTTAAAAAAAAAACAACGACACCAATTCTTATACTTATTTGTATATGAAATAGAACATTAAAATAAATTAAATATTTTTCAAATTCGTCAAAACCAAATACTAGCAATGCCATGAACATACTACTGTTTTGGTGTTAGATCCTTTTTGCCGGCCCGGACGGACTAATAGTCCCCAGGAACTCTTAACCTAAACTTATTTTACTTATAAAAAACTTATAACTAGTTCTATACTTTGGTGGGATGCCACATAGAGATAAAATATATTTTTATCAGTTAATCCATTAAAAATATTACTTTAAATGCACGATGAGCCAATTCTTAGCTTTGCATTCGAAATGCTAAGATACATTTTACAATAGCTTAGAATTTACGAGATCTGTATTTGACTTGTGATTGAATTATAGTTCAGTACATATCAGCTACGTTCGCTATCATGATCATCAATATCCTTTAACAGTCCATTGCTGGACATAGGCCTCTCCTTAGCATGGAGGTTTTGGCCTACTATACCATGCTAGTCAGACGGGTTGGTATAGAGTTTGTTTCAAGTTTACCTTGTCTTTACAATGTTGTTGTCTTGCTATTTTTTTTTTTTTTATTTGTTAACTCGCCTCTTACGACACTCATGGAAGGAACAGGAATGGAGATACTCTATATTATTAATCTGTCATCACACAGATTACACGGAGTTTGGTTCTATTTTTCAAAAAAAGAATGTCGGTTCAGGCACTCCTTCCACTTATTTATATTTTCTATTACGTATTTCTTATTTTCACATGGTAAGTAAAAATTTGGAAAATACAAAAACGACATTGAATCCTTTTTCGGAAAAAAAATATAAAGGCAGTCCTTTTTTTCCAATATAATATACATACATCCATACATTCTTCAATGATGAATTTAAATACTGGTGGAATGGATAATCAAGCAATATCTTTATCTTAATAACCTGGGTTATTACTTGATAGTGATCAGAATTGGGACAGTCTACAATTACGCTTGAATCTTTGGGTATTGAGAAAGCTAGATCTATTAATATGAAAGCAATGTCAGCTTTTCAAATCATTTTGAAGATATTCATTATTCCTACTTTATATTTCGTGATTTGCAAAATCGGCTTTCAATAATTTTTACGAGTTCTACTATTTGAGTCATCGTTGTTAGGCTCTCTGTTATGACGGGTCAGTAAATATAGAGGATGTGTGTAGTCTCAAAAAGCCATTTTTGCGTAAATTTTTAAGATTGTTGTAAAAGATTAGAGAGGTTGAGGTTTATACACAACCATGAGCTGCTCGCTCTACTCGTATTAATTGTAATCTAGCCGTATATTAAAAAAATCTTTGCAATACTTGCTTTAGTTTTTCTTTAATATCAAATTCCCAATTTTAAAATTCTACTGCTCAAAATTATCCGGTTGTTAGTAATGAGTTTGGCGCTATCACATACAGACTAAATTTTAGTCTGAAAATGAAATGCATAACATTCTCCTCGACCCCTTCGGGGATGTGCGAGAATGTGTATGAATATAAATATTATTTCAAAATGTTAGCTTTCTGTACTTTCATTTTTATATGCACTATAAGTATGTCTACATTACAGCTCGTATTCACGAAATATTAATTAAAATACATACAGAGATTTCATTTTCTGCACAAAACGGTCTTTTACTGGCTCATCAGTATACTAACCTAAATGTAATGAATGTATATAAAATATTTTCAACGTACATTCACTGCATTATTTATTAAACATTAAACTACTTTAATTTTAACATTAAGTAGAAGCATTAGCTTTCTCTAATCAAAAATTAAATTCCTTTTGCATCGTTTTCTTATGTACATACTTAAAATTTACTTGGTTCTACACATTCTTTATTTAAATTTCGGCGTATTCATGATTCTTCATGATGGGATTCTTCATATTTATAATACTCCTATTACTTAGGGTAATGTGCTCTTGCGATAGTGTAACAACGGATAGTGGTGATTGATTGGTGATTGAGTGGTGATTGAATTTAATACTTATTATGTTAAAGATACTGGCAGTTAAGAATGTTAATATTAATTAACTATCATTATTAAGATAATGTTACATTAATATCCATTGTTTTTACATTGTTTCAAATTTACGTACGTTAGTTAGTAGCAGTTAACGTATAGTTCCGTATTCTTTTCTGTGACAGTAATGTTAATGTTATAATTATCTAGCGTTTTAATCTCAACGTTAGGCTTAAATTAACACCTAAATTATTTATATCACTTTTAAAATCTTACTTGAAAATAAACGTAGGTTTCTTTGGATTTTTTTTTATGTTTTACTACAACTAATTCTTTTCGAATACCATTTGTAAAGTGTTGCTATTGTTAAATAATCTTAAACTTAACTATGGTAACCAATTTTGATTTTTGGCAGGCACTTTGGTATCGAAGAAAATGAAAGAAATAGTGCCAAGAATTCGGGAAATTGACAAGTATAGATAAGACTACCTTAGGTTTTGGAAATTTGGTACTTAGTGTACAAATAGTAGAGACTAATTTATCTAAATGTAAGTGCTGAGAGCTTGCCTGAAGTCGTGAAGGGCTGCTAGAAGCTGTGGGGCTGTGGGCCGAGCTTGAGGAGATAAAGTCCAGCACCATGACATCAAGCCGTACCTAGAAAGTGTAAATAAAACACAAAACTTATAGGTTAATAACATAAGATCAACCTCTAACCAAACATGGTAGGATTTGTGATTGGATTGTTATTTACTAAGCAAAAATATCATGAATTTATTTCAGTATGTTTTTCGGCTAAGCTGGTTAAAAGTTTCACCAGTTACAGTCAGCATGGAAATTTACAAAACACGAAACATATTCCGTTTCGTAAAGATCACAAGCAACGTGGTACACATTAAAATTGGGTCTGTTTCTAATATCAAGTGCAGATAAAAGCTCCACCAACACAGTGAGACTTCTCATGCCATAGTTCCTTAAAAGGCCCTCATCCGATCCGAAACTAATAAAATATCCCCGATAATTTATATTTAATATACACTTGACCTTACATCTTTAAGAAACTCTGATGCTTGAAAAAGTAGATTTTTATGAAAATTAAATAGCAAATAATTTAATAGTCATGAGTATTAAAAAGCACTGTCGAACACTTAAAATGTTGAGCGATAAACAAATACACGACAATAAACTTCGACAACGAAATTTCTGATACAAATGTTTGTTTAAAATTCTATTAATTCCGAATGATTCCTTGGAGAATTGAGTGTTAAGACTTGGTCAATAAGAAAAGCGATGGTAGAATATAGAAAGTATTTTTAGTAAATTGCATTTTAGACTCGAGAAATTGAATGTTGATGTGATTCAGTAGCGATTCAGTAGCGATTCAGAATCTAATTTAACTTTTGAGTCGAAGAAAATTATAGTAAAAATCAGAATTTTTTTTATTAAAAACTGATTGATTTCTAATTCTAAATCAACATAATTTACTATAGAACAGAAATGAAGGTCGTGACATTTCTCGGGCAGTACTCCATACTATGATTTTTTTAAGTCTATACATCTTAGGATTCACAACTTGAACGGTGAACACGATTTCAAAATCACTTAAGAAACGAGCTTACCATCAATAAAAAACATTCTTTCTTTATTTTCCTTTGTAATATTAGTGACTACGAAAAGATTTCGTGATGAAATTTTAAAACTGCTGAAATTGACGTGTATACGGAACGAGGAGTAAATGTGGTGTGTAGTATCAGGTAATAATATTTGACCTGAATACTTAAAGCTTATAAACTCTCACGTGCTTAACTGATACTACCGTTAGTGATTAACTTACAGCTCATCAGGACAGTTGTGTGGTTGCGATGGTCTGTATCCTCCACTCAAAAACGCCCCCACATCAGCCGCGTCCAACTCTGCCAACGGTGATGCTCCTAGTGTCGCTAACTCCCATAGAGATATTCCTAACGACCACTGCATAAAAAAATATTAGCCATAGTTTAATAATGCATAACAGGTGTAGCGGTTAGCATGTGACTGCCAATCAAGAGGTCTCAGGTTCGATTCCCAGATCACAGCAAAAAATTGTTGTTGAGTTTTTCTGATTATAGCAATGCTTGATAACAACCTAGAATTCGGAAGTTAGGGTCTTAATCTCCGTGTCTCGGAGAGCGAATAAAACCCCCACGGTTGTGTCGGATAGCCGTCCTATTGGATTATACGAATGAGCAAACAGAGAGTACACATATGTTTGCACACATACATATGCACTGTTATATTTTCTGCGTAATAGGATGGTCTCAATTGGAGACTGACCGCCGTGGCCGAGATTAGCTACGCGTACAACACCATCACATTAAAGAAGATTTTAAACACTGTCTGTCATTTCTTTCAAAAAAGTAATTTTTATATTCTTACACATTTTTTTTTTAATAAAAGTAACCTAAAATCCTAAAACAGTTTAACATTTTATATTTTTAAATAACTTGGCTTAATTTAGTTTACAATATTCTGATACCTAAATAACTTAGAAGTGGCTGAACGAAAAATAACAAAAAAAGTATAGAAACCAGAAGGTTGGTAAATTTTATTTATCAAAATAACACTTACAACATCAGACGCGGTCGTATATTGATTCTGTAATAATGTCTCTGGAGCCATCCATTTCACTGGTCGATTTTCATTGTCTCCCAAACAATGGTAGTCATCAGGAAACAGATCCCTTGACAAACCATTGTCTGTCACCTTCAGCCTTAATTTCTCATCCACTCTAAAACAGTAAAAAATATTTAATCCAAGAGTCAAATATATTCTTTGACCTACTTCTAACTCTAAAATACTTTAGATTTTACTAAAACATTATTAACGTACATTCTTCCACACTTTGCCGAAGTTAAACTTCGTATCTGAGTAATTAGGATTTAGGAGCTACGGAGTTTTACTGAGAGTTACTGTAAGATAAATTACTCTTTTAAAGGCAGATTAATTTTAACTTTGAATGTACTTATCAACAAGTACTTACACACAATTTCTGGCGGCAATATCAGCATGTACTATTCGCTGAACATGTAAATACGCTAGCCCACAGGCAAGTTGAGCACCTAAATCCACTAGATCTCGAGTTGCGGGAGCTGCTTGATGACCTAAGCGGCATGACGTCAGGAACCTGGTAAACATAGTTTTCATATTTGTTATATTTTTTTAATTTGCCTTATCTTAGACCTATTAAAGACATTTACTTACCTTTTCAGATTTGAAGAATGAGAGGGACAGCAATATACTAAGAGTGGTTTCCGAGCTTCTTCAGCACAAGCAGCCATTGGTGTTAATACATTAGCATGAACAAGACCAAACAGTCTCAACCCTTCAGCTACTAATAGTGCCGCTTGCATGGCTGATGCTGCATCTAAAATCAATTCATATTATTATTTCGGTTCATCTGTGTCTTGTGTAATATCATTATTACATTTAAGTTGGAACTGCATCTGTTTCTGTATTGCCAATTAGAAATATTTTTATTTTAAATGAAGTAAAAAAGTTAACACAGGGTTTAATAAAGAGTTTTATTATTATTAATCAAGCAGTCGATGTTGAGTTTACCTCTCTATGAATGGATCACTGTATTCAATAAATAAAAATCTGATATTTTCTGTAATTTTTCTGTAACTTTTAAACATACCTGAAACAGTCTTAACAACCACCTCTTCATAAGTATCTCCTTTCTTAAAAACTCCTTTGTAAACTCTTCCAAAGGTTCCTTCATGTACTAAAATCTCTAAGCGTATATTTGATCGAGAAGTCGTTAGCAATCGTAGCTGTTCAGCGGGGTCCGTAATGCGATCCTTTGTTAACGTTTGCTAAAAATTAAAAGCAGAATTTGAATGTGATTATTATCCACTGTTTGTTGACAGTGTTAATGTAATTATAAATTAGTTTAATAATAGTGTTGCTTGATAATAGAATGCCGCAGATGCAAGTTCAATAAGATTTAATTGGTACAAAGTTTCGCAGTCAATTGTATTTTTTTACCTTAGTAAGACTTCGAAAATAAAAATTGATCAGTCTAAATGCAAATCAAATATAAGTTAGGTAGTAGACCCATGCTTCTTTCAACATGAACAAGCCGGCTCGAACGGGGCGTATTTATCCTCTCACAGAAGACCAACCTAAAGCGACATTATCCACACTGTCATGTTCTGTTGGTGAGTGTGAGACCAGAGGCCCATTAATGCAAGGATGACAATTATCGTGGTAAGTGTGTGAGGCTTACACAGTCACGATGACATCCCCAAGCGACGCGTGAAAAAAGTATTTCACCAAGCCGACATAGTGTGAGCCGCCATATTGCATTATTTGCATTGGTGATGAGTATGATCACAACTTATGAATTCTATTCATGTTTTCCATTAGGCAGAGTAGAGTGCAAATAAATACAAACATTCCGATTTCCCACTTTGGCACTAATATATCTATGTTCTTAGGAAGTAATGTCAATCTAAATAGCTACTCACGTTGTCATTTGTTTTCCTTAATTTTAATTAATTTTTGTAAATGTTTGTACTACTCACTTCGAATTAAAAATAAAAGGTAATCAAAGATCAACGTTACTGTTTACTGTGAAAAGAGTCTTTAGTTTGTAAATTTCGCTAAATGGTTAGGGAATATAATTTTCATATTGTAGACAAGTTACTCTGACAAAGTTACGAAAAAACAACGTCTTTTGTATCTAAGTCAGTAATTTAATAACTAGTTTCAAAAACTTTAAAAATTCAAAGAAATTTTGTCCTCAACTCCAATATTCAGAATCTAAAGTTATCAATCTCTAATCGACTCTACAAAAATGGTATCCAGTTAGAGCTAACGTGCTAGTCCATAGTACTAGCCTTTAGTTAGTCACAGGTGTGCGACTCATAATTGCATTGAACCGGTCCACGTCCAACGATATCCTTAATCGAATTTGCTAGATAGCTTCGCTCTGCACGAGTCTCATGTCACATTGAAGTAATTTAGTCGAATGATCAAAGATGCCAGAATGTGCAAAATTATTTCCGATTATTATATATCCCTGAAACTCGTTACTGGAAAATGAGCAAAAATCAAAAGACATATTGTTATAGCCTCTATCTTTCTCACTTCTAATTTGGAGTTTCTTTTAACATCAAATATTACGCAAGTTTTTATGATAAACCCACATCAAAATCAACAAACTTTCAGAAATATTGAGTCAAAACAGTTATAGTATAGTAAGGGCAAAAATTAAGATTGTTACTATATAGATATGAATGCATCAGTGCAAATTTAATAAATGCTCCCAGTCAACTTTCAGGTTCTCATAAAATACACTTTAAAGACGCTCAGATTTCAAATAGAATTTCTCTTTGTATCAAGAACCGTCTCGCTTAATAACAAACTTCTTATTTACACCTCCGTTCATTAACGATCCCTCTTCACTGAGGACACTAATTCATATTTCCTTCCAAAGCCTTTCAACGGTGCGATAAATTTTACGAACAAAGGGGATTGCAAATTAAAAACTCGGTTCCTTGCCAAGGCCAATAACGAAACTTTAAATATGGTACTGGATAAGACAGAAATGCACAATATCTAATAATGAGCATGCAGTTATAATCGCATAAAGTTATACTTTCTATTGCTTTTAATACTATAGTATTTACTTTGCATATTTTAAAATGTGAATTTTGTTATCGCAATAACTTGCGATAGACTAACGTCTATTTTCCTTCTATTTCAGTCTTTGTAGCATACTCTCACATTATGATTATCAAGATATCAGATGTTATATTATATTTACACTTAAACCATCTTTTAGAGAAGCTTCACTTGTGATTTTATGATTACAAATAACATAATAATATTATAGTTTTAAAACTATTTGGAGATCACAAAAAGAAAAGAATACTGAGTGTAATTTTTACAACATAATTCTATTTTAATACCCAATATTAAGAATTGAAAATAGAACTATCTATTTGTAAATATATCTTTGTTCAATGCAAGGTAAGAAGAGTGCTAATTGCATTACGCTTGTATCACCTGCAGGGGAGGTTGGTAACTCGTCTTAAATTGGATTCTTAATGAGGTAAAAGGCTCGTTTTATGCACAATTCCCTCGCCCTTGTAATGCACAAGATGTGTTAGGTCTGACTAAGATGCTTTGTACGTGAACAATATTTCTTGGCAGAATAGACATCTTTATTTTATATATTTAAAAACTTTGTACAGAAAATGTACAATGGCGGAAGTAATGGTATAGGCTTTCCCTATCACTCTACCGTAGGGCGATATGGAAATGAATGAGAAGAAATGCATTTTGGTAAGCAATATTAAAGTAAACAAAAAAGTAATAAATATAAAGTAACAAATGAGAAAAGAAACAATAAACTAATCTAAATATATTTATAATAATATTAATATTTATATATATTAATAATAATATATATACTAATACACATATACTGTAACATACACATACTATAATTTAATTTAATTATGTTTTTGTTTTCAATGAATCGACAAAACTGTATATACTTTTTCCACTAGGTACGATAAAACTTTAAATGTATATAAGATGTAAGTTACACATGAGATTAAATCAACATATAATAAATGTGTAAGTACTTTAGTAGTACTTAATATTTCTCATGTAAGGTAAATTTTGCTTAAAAATAAATCATCATCAACAGCCATTTACAGTCCATTGCTGGACATAGGCCTCTCCTTAGCAAGGAGGTTTTGGCCTACTATATGACGCTGGCCAGGCGGGTTGGAATAGGGTTTGTTTCAAGTTTTCATTCTCTTTATAATGATGTTGTCTTGTATACTTTGTTCACTTAGTCGCCTTTTACAATACCCACGGGATGAATAGGGGTTGTAACACTATGTATTCTTAATCCGTAACCACACGGATACAGACTTGGATTAAAAATGAGTATAGAAAGTAAATTAAGAGAGAAAGCTGGAGGCATTAGGTCAGGTTTATTTCATTTTTTGTATTAAATACCTCGACTTACTATAGTTCTAATTCTATGCTAATAATAGATAACCAATATTGATTGAGAATAAAAAGTACGGAGCGTCACCATCAATTTGTATCCGTAAGCGACATTAGTTACACACCATCAAAGTAACCCGTCTATAACTCTCAATCCAAAGGGGTCTAAGTAACCCCTACGCTAAATAAAATAGAAAAAAATTCAAGAAAAGATATTTATTTTTCAAGGGACACTTTAACCTTAAAAAATGGGATAGTGACATCTAAACTACGCTTAGGCTAACAAAACTAACAAAAATATTTCACAATTTAATCCTTCAGTGATTGTAACTCGTATGTGATACTAACTTTCGCCTAAATATAAGCTCATACATTATATTATTAATCCAAGGGTGGGTAACCTCGGGCCGCACGTAGACATATTGTAACATTAAATGTTTGCGGGATTGTTCAGCCAAAGATCAAGTGTAACCTCGTAATGTAGGTTAATTTATCTGTGGAGGTGCCGGAATTTCGTCGTAAGGTGAAAGTGAGAACCGGTCGCATATTTCATTTCGTCTTTTACTAATATACATTTTTATGGTATAGAGAGGTAAGCATCACATGATAAGTGTGTCAAAGAGACTACGTATCTAATATTTTAAACGAGTAATTATATATACATATAATCTGAATCTCAGAAACGGTTCCAACGATTGTCATGAAATTTGGTATGCTGGGGGCTTTGGGGGTGATAAATTGATTTAGCTAGATTTTATTTTCTTTTAGAAGTAATTGTTGTTTTATCCGTGTTTTCAAACAATGAAATGTTGGTCTAATATGCCCGTTTTGACACTTATTTATGTGACAAAATTAAGGATGAGAACAAAAGAAATTGGTAAATTGCGAATCGATCACACAACAAAACCAAGCAAAGCTTGGTTTCCATTTACCATCTCTTAATGTGTGTAGTACTTTAATAATTTAAATTAACTTCGAAACTTTGGCCCATAGAACACGTTGAATATATGGTTGATAAATTAACATAATTTCTAAGCAAATGTTCTATAAAAGTAATTAAGCTGGCTTTAGTTTAATTCCGCTATCGCGTATACCATGTACTCGTACAGTACCCAATGCCACCTCATCCGAACCCGCCGTAAACTAAAATTTATTCCGACACAAAACTAATTTATTATCCACTGAATGTAGAACCACACAAACTACACAAGGTAATGTATTTATTAGATCACATTTTGATGAATGATCATATGAATCGTTGTGGTTGTTGGTTTAGAACTTTTTGTTAGGTGTAACATCTTTTCCCTTGCTTCTTTACTCGTACGTTTGTAAAAGTGATTTCGTCCAAACCTACGGAAAACGTCTAGTACCTACTAATTAGTATATTACAGTATTAGTACCTACTAATTATATGGAATGTGTGTTAATCTAGAAAATTCTTCATGACTAAATATAAGTATTTATAAAAATAAGGTAAAACTTAAATTTGGAATGAAGATTAAACATTTAAGAAAGTTATTTTAGCAATCTTATAAGATTACGAAGATAGTATTCTTCGCTACTTAAAAAAAATAAAACTATCTATGCAAAGCCATAAAAGGCAATAAAGAACGATCAATTTTATTAGTATTTGACATAGAAAACATCACCATTATGAAAATGAATGTAGGTATAAAAATATTGGTAATATATTAATAATACATTAGTTATGTATGTATGTATATAATACAGTTCACACAAAACATCATTGAGTATATGTGAAAGTATAAATAATATGATTTACTCTTAAACCCTTACAGTGTTCATCAAAATAGAAATTGGTAACCTAAATCTGTATCATAACCAAATAATTCAAATACCAAATAATCAGTGAACGAGAAAAATACATTCTGGGTCACATAAAACAAACTATACTCAAGCTACAATACAATAAATTAAGTGGGCATATTTCAATACAAACCTACGATTACGTAAATATATGTATTAGGTACGTGTTCGTGAGTCTAATAATTATAATTTATCTAACTATAAATTCAGTTACTGCCAACAGTTTAACGTTGATAATCGGGTCACGTAAGGGTTGATTTAATGAAATTAATTAAGTAATAATTAATTAATTATTTAATTGTCATGATGTGCGTAATCAGTAATTATTGGAGTGACAGATTATGTATGTGATTCTAACACTATATTAATTATTCTTAAATAATTTCGACCTCCGTTTTCGGCCTAATTCTTACAAAACTAAGGACGATACTCTAGGCGTATAACCTCGATATTTATAGACATAGTTTTAGGTATATATGAACAAAGTACTTATTGTAATTATTTCAGTAGCTGTTTGATTCAAACATATACACGTTTTTTTATTATATCTAAAGTTAAGCAAATGTTTTATTGCTTTCAAATAACTACAGACATGAAAGTTTTAATCATATATTTCACGGGAAATTGATGGATTCATGCGAGCAAACGAGTGAATTCAAAATTTCATTTTGAGTTATTTATTCGAAACATTTTGTATTTTTTTAATCTAATACGAAAATCACTCACAGTGCGTTGATTGCCTGTCATATAAAACTATGTGTCATAAGTTTGACGCATTGCAGACACTTATTTAAGTATTAGATTATGTTAGTCCTCGAGGATTAAAATTGAATAAAAATTTAGTCTCGTTCATAAATTTCTTATAATATTGAATATGTTATAAAAATAAAATATATTAGCTAGTCTGTCGTCGACTTTATAAACTAAAAATTAACTCGGAATGTCTATATACCTTTGCGGGGCTGATCTTATTCACCAAGTGCAATAAAACTTATCTAACTTATCTATTAAATAGAAGAACTTTAATGTAAAACTTATTTCCCTATATTTTTTTCTGTCAATAAGTTCCGTTCTGTTCCCTAAGTTCACATACTATATCTTATCCATTTTCTTAACTAAGTACCTTGTTTCTGCTTTGGCCCTGAAATCGATCACATTCACAATAAAAGTACGTATCAGCTTGACCGTTAAAGAAACCCAATATACATAAATAAACTGAAATGAACCTGAATTAAAAAAAAAATAACACTGACATCCCTAAATAAAATTCCCCTATTTTTCTTGATCACTTTTATTAATTTAAGTTTCAAAAAAATATCTACAAAACCCTCAAAAATTTTGAAACAAATTTGTAACTTAACGAACCTGGATCAGGACGGCAGTGGATGTTAACAAATCATAATTAGCTTACCTGTGAAACGTGTGTTAAATTAGAGGCGGCGTAATACGAAACCCTTGACTCTGGTTTAGCGTAGACGTGCTCTCCTATGTGTGTTGTTGCGTACGGCGATGGAGAACGTCGGCTACCTGCACATAAAAAATATGAATGTAGATATTTTTTTATGCTCAAACAGAAACTTATTCGTTATTGTTGGGTAGGAATATAATCTAAAGATAAGGGCAGACAGTGTGCGTACTTTGTGTAATATACCAGTGAAAGCATAGAGCGTAATACCGCCATGTAACATTATTTAAATTAACTAGTTCATGCCAGTCGCCTCATAAAAAAACTGATATTCAGCTAACACTGGATGAACAACATAATCTTGAGACGACGTAAAACTTTCGATACATCAAACAGTTTGATTTATTATAGACTTAATGATCCTATTGCAGTATTGTATTAAACAAACAGAACATATATAATCACTTTACTTAAGTATATTAACGTTGAATTACATAAATAGGCCACATTTATACAGAATTAGTATTATAAAATATTCAAACTTTTCATTAATCTGTTGAGATTAGTGAGGTGATAAGTTATTATTTGAATAAAAATTATTTTCCTTATCAAATAAGCCAATATATACGCAGTAAATAAAACTTTTTAGGTCATTTCAGGGCCTTACCGCATTACTGGGGAAATTAATTAAAGAAATATTTCTATTGTTCCTTCTATCGCAAAAAAGAAACGTTATTTTCATTTTCTCTGTCGAGTTCCTCTTTTAGTTGGAGAAAGTTAATTGGAGTATATATTGATTTTCTACTTATTTAGTTATCTGATATCTAAATATGTAGTAATAAAAAGTGATAAAGAAGTCAATCACAAAGATCTGACTGCTTCAGTGGCGCAGCGGTAATGGGTTCGTTTCTCGGGTCGGATAAAACGTTTGTATAATCTGCAAATACTTGTTTCGAAATTTGGGTGTGTTCTATGTTTAATATGTATGTATTTACAAAAAAAAAAGTATTTAACTATTCTATCAATCAGTCTTGTTATCATAGTACAAGCTCTAAAAAAAGTCTAGTAACTAGATGGTGTTCTGTGTCAAATACCTGAAATATTAAGATAAGATTGCTCTGACACTTAAAATTGGCCACATTTAACTCCTTTCAACAAGAAAATACTAACTTTATGATGTAGTCTCGGTACTACTGCAATATGAGTTTCATGAAATTTTATCTTTCGGCACTGTCTTACAACTAAAGTTTATTTTAAGTATACGAGCAAGCTAGAAACTGAACATTCCATCAGAAAACTTGGTTTAGCGGAAATCCAATTTTATCTAGACAGATATCATTCCGGAAGCACTTCACTTTTGTAAAGGAGACTCAAAGAATGATGAGCAAGGTTCAGCTACCTTTGGTTCTTCTTATTTGATTAATTTACTGTATAAACAGAAGAATATAAGATTAATAATAATAAATAAGTATTTTAATAATAAATAAGTACATTTGACACACAACTTCATCTAGTCCCAAACAAAGCGGCACTTGTACCACGGTTGCTAGACAACTAATATAAATATATTACATTGTTCTTTTCTTTGTAAATACACTCGTATTGTAGATGAACTCAAACTTCAAAGTAAATATTTAGATTAAGAAAATATTTGCTTAATCGCAAATATTTGGTCGGATCCAGAAATTTAACCCGTGACCTCAAGCACAGCAGTCGCAATCACAGCGCCACCAAGGCAGTCAAAATTATTTTGTGTGTAACAAATACTTAATTTAAGGTGATATGTTATGTATAGCAAACGCATACTGTACAAGAATTCTAAAATAGTAAGCTTATTAAAATATATTACGATCACTTAACAATAAATTATTAATAATAATTTTGTTTTCAAATATATCATACAAAAATTTTAGCATTTACTGTAACCAGACAGAACCTGTGCTGTGGCTATCAAACCTGGTCTTACTACCATATTAAAAATGGTTACTTAGTTAAATATAAAGTTCAGTTTATTGGCTGAAAAATATGACGTCAGCCGACCTGGATATTGGATCATCGATAGTGGTGTGACTTTATTTTAAATACTAGATTTATATATAACAGTTAATAAATTAGGTTTTAAAAATATCTGGCGGAATTGGTGCAGCGTCTAGTTTTATTTTTGAAATAGAGTTTCATAAATATTTACACTTTTAATCTATCTAACAAAATAAATGCAGTAACAGCTACGAGGGGATATAAATCTCACGTTATGGAACATAATTGTGTGCAATAGTCAATAAGCATGAATTTACGAATATTTTTTTACAAAAAAGAATACGATTACATACAGTGAAATATAGAAGAGTAGTATAAGTAAAAATATTTCTTAAATAACGTCACCAAGTAATATAATCGTAAACTATATTATGATAATTTTATCTAAGTAATTTAGAAACAGAATCTTTTCGAATTTTTATATCTTTTTAAGAAATTACTTTCTATTACGTCTTCGTCAATTATCGTTTTCTCGTCATCGAAGAAACACGAGAAATTTTTACCTGCCGACCTTAATTCTTGACAACTTATTACATAAAATATCATAAAAACTTCATTTGAAGAAAAATCAAATCCAGGGAACACGAATAAGCAATCAAAAGAAAACGAAACACTTACCAAAGGGAAACTTATGCAAGCTGGCAATTGTGGCATAAGATCCTGTAGAACTTGGCGGTCTTCCAAGAGTATCAAGTCTGAGTAAGACGTTTTGATGGCTGCCGTAAGCTGCTGTTGTATATGATGTACTGCAAATAAAATAATAATGAGCATCGTACTGATTTCAGTGTTCACCTTGCTAATTGTCGATTGAGTTTATTTTATTATAGTCCTATAACCTAGATGCTTTAACTGTTACGACTGGTATGTAAATTAGTTGTGTAAATTGCTGTCTGATAATGACAACATAGACATTGTTAGTGGCCAGAACCCCATTGCTAAGCGGTTTGTACTCGCAATAAGATCTATTTTATTCGGTATCATTTTATTGCATGTATCCAATTTCAACATTAAAAATTATTTTAAGTGAACAATGAAAACACTAAATATTGAATTAGAAAATCATTAAGAACCTTCACAAAAGACACCTCGATTTAACTACTCAATTTTATCTTTAAAGCCACCAGAAAAAGCCATAAATAAAATATTTCAAGTACGCTCTGTCAGTTTGCTCTTTTATTTCTTTTTACTAAAAAACTATTACTCCATGCATCCGACACATCATAAAGCTCTTGATCACCTATAATAGCTATGGAACAACACTCAAATATCTTAATAAATAACTATCTATTGAGTTCCCTACAAATTCAAAATCTGTTCCTGACGTCTTCCCATAAACGTGAACATAAATTTCCTATTTTGTGCCATCATAAAAGCACGATAAAGTCTTGAGGATATCGAGTAACTATAAAAACATTTTGCTTGTCTATCATAGAAGCGTACCGCATCATCCATCACACACGTCAGGCCGCTGCCCCCTATATGTTTTTGGGATTTGGTTTAAATTAGGAGAAGTAGCGTTTTTTTAACCTTAATGGGTTACATGTAAAATGTAAAGGCTTATAATCAAACCTGATTATGCCACGCTTATTATATCCCACAATAACTGCTTACTGCACGGCTTGGATGCGATGGACTGGAAAGTACTTACATTTGAGATATTTATTTTTAAGCTGGACACTAATATTTTACTTTCTTTTCTGTATCGAAAATTGCCACTATCGAGTGATAGACATCCTTAGCAATTAGACATTGTTTACAGTGAAGACTACTGATTTTCTTCATTAAAAAGTTAAGCTTGTTAAGCAGAACATGTCCAGACTCTAACGTATGTGCAGTAATTACATACATGTTACTGATAGTGTTATTTAGACCTAGCGTTAAATGATAAAAAAAATAATTAATTGAATTGTTTATTACTACTTATTATGGAGTCGTAAGGTAATATAATTTATGTAAATTTCAGTAAAGGCAATTATTTGATTAAAAAAATTGTATAATGGTTTTAAATTTTAAAACCCTGAATATGTCTTTAAGATTCAATAGCATGTATGGAGTTAGAATAAATACCCTATTATAATTCTTCGTCTTTTTATTTTTACTGTAAGAGTAAATATGACTTTATTTGAAACAGATTGTTGAGCATCTTATGACGAAGTTATATGACATAGTGGTTCCTAATTGTTGGTTTTAAATATCACATGACATATCAACATTTAGTATTTTATTATATGCCTTAAACTCATTAGTATCGAATAGCGTAGTTCTATCTCGGATAATTAGTACAAAAATTTTGATAACTTATATAATGCTTTTTAGTACCATCAGTAAATTGCTAACTGATAAATTTATGGATGATAATACATCCAGTGTGGATCAATAAACATTTTTTTATCAAAAGTACATAATGAAAAGCAAAAAAACGAAGCATAAATTTAAAAAATTAGATTTTTTTGAAGCCAGTAGAATACCAATGTACTTTAAGCATTTAAAAAAATGATATACTCCCGATATTAATTTATCAATATTGTATATACGCTTATGTGTTTATATTGTGCCATACAAATGCTTAAGGTCAACTTCAACCTGATATTGTGTTGAAATTGGTACATTATTGAAAAATTTATAAAGCCCAGAAGGGCACAATGCAGAGGGTTGGGTCCCCCACGGAAGAATATTTTCTAAGAATTTAGTTTTGCCTTAATTTACGGCCAGTTTATATGCCATGCATAATGTATCGCTTTTGTGTGCTTTATACTGAGCTTGTCCATTGTGGCACGCAAATTTCCGTATTTCTCAACATCGTAAGGGTAAAATTGGTAGAAAATTGAATTTGTTACGGCGGCAATTATTACACAAAGTTAGTGTGACTTTCAGTTCAGAGTTCTGACGGTAATAAAATAAGTGGTTGGATTGCTTTTTTTTTATTTTTGTGTAATAATAAGAATAGTGGATTAATAAGCAAGTAATAATATAAATGTGGATGTTGTTAGTTAATTATTAATGGTAATATTTTGTTTAAAGAGCATCAATTGACGTTAAACGTATTCCAATTAGTGTTACTCCTATGTTTTAATTATTTGTTATTTGTTTTATCTTAATTATTTTCATTAAAATATTAGAGTACTCGAAGCCTTTCAAAATAATTCAATTCATGTTAGAGGACCCCTGTCTTTAGGTAATATCCTTGACCTTGTTTTTCATTCCTTTCTACCATTTTTTTTTCAATATACAGCAAATGTTTTAATAGGCTAACCCCCTTTTCTAGGTGATTGTCACGTTCGTAAAGTTTATGTATATATTTGTATGTTTTTAGTTTTTTTTTTTGTGAAAGAGCAGGTGACTGGTGGCAGGCAAAGTGACTGCCGTCGCCCAAAAACATAATTATTATAAACAGACTTCTAAATTTCTACCCAGACCATGTCATAAGTTTGCCATTTTAACTTATAACATTCTCATGTTAACTTATAACAGACGATAACAACTTCATGCGTAGCAGTGTACACAATACGTAGCACCTTCTCGCCCTGTAGCACACCGTAGCATCGAATCAAGTAGATCTAGTAGATCAAGGCACCAAGATCAGGTGACACGTTCAATAATTGTTCTCTATGCCATAAAAAAAAACCTTGTAACTGATGTTTACGTTTCCTGTGATAAGTGTCCACTGATCAATATTCTTTCGTGACCTTTTATATGGAATGTTTGCAGACGATTTTTCTTTAGTTTATTATTAATGAAAAGTGATTTGCTTTGGTGTCAAGGAATGTCCTATTTTCATAGTGATAATTGGAAACGTAGTACTATTTATGAACCTGGAAATGCCTTTTGCACCATACTTTCCGTAGGGTATGCGAAAGGCGTGAGTAGGACTCCGGGAGAACCAGTCTACCTACTAAACCCCGTGGTAGCCAACCTCAGAAGTCGCATGGAGCTCTACAAACGTATCAGCGGCTTCTGGGTTCCTTCCTGTCGTACTCCACTACTGGCATACATCTCGGGATGATCAGTTAACCTCTTGGCAGAATGCTGTCACGCCCTTCACCGTTCCACGAAGCGAAAGGCGAAACACCGACTTACCTTAGACGACCTGGCCGTACTATGGTATCACCTGTCTCGGATTATTTGTAGCGGTCACGTCACTTCAAGGTGTGGCCGCCTCAGGCGGCGACAGGGCATTAGTGACCTTTACCGTGTCCCCTTCACCGATTCCTTGGAGCGGGATCGGTCCTTTCCCGATCCCGCTTTGCGGACTCCTTCTGGAGCATAATGTCCTCATAGAATGAGATCACAGCTTTTCATAGTTGAAATAACTACTGTTATTACCTACTGAAAACGTTTTTTAAACACAATCACGAAATATTTATCTATAACCCATAAATATGTTTATCACCGGCCAAGTTTTACAGCAAATCTAAAAATAATTTAAAAAATGTTCAAAGATTTTTCGAATTCACAAATTTCACCACAGCTAACACTAGATTACTATAGTGTACTAGACGGTAATGTAAAATAGGTAGGTACCGGGGCTCTAACCGCTTTGTGATAGTTTAATACTATTTGCGAAGTTCTATACACCTGTTATATGTTGAAAACTATGTGTAATGGTAAAGGTAAAAGTTTGTTCAAGTATCAGAAATTGCAGTATTTAGAGTTGGTTTTCCAAGTAACCTACATAAAGAAGTGTACTTTCAATATTATTTCAAAGACAAGGATCTTTTATTAACATACGATCTAATCAATTGGTTATTAGATTTACCTAGAAAAATATCGGGCAAGTGTGTATCCGGCGAAACGCTGTGTAGGGTTTCGAAACTTTTTATTAACTATCTATTACAAGTGAAAACTTTATCTAAATATTGATTGTTTGGTTAGATTTTTCACACGTATGTTGTACATATGCATGCATTTAGTTTTCTTTATTACTGCATGCTACACGGGTTTATTTAATGAACTTATAATTAGATTTGTCTTGGTATCCGAAATGCTTAGAAAAGAGATGCAAAAGAAGCCAACGTGACATGATTTTTTTTGGATACAATAATAAATATACTTAGTCTGGCCATAAATACTGTTACACTTAATTATAAAAAAATATTACATTTGAATTTCGAATCTGTCATTTTTATACGATTGTTCATTGTGTTTTCTCATTTTGGCGCCAATACATTGTAAAATATTTTGCGATATTAAAATGGTGTGGGGTGATAAAGAGAACCGAATCGCTGTGATAGCATTACACAAAGTAGGTATGGAGCCAAATGCAATTTTTAAAACTCTCCATACACTTGGTATTAGTAAAATGTTTGTGTACCGGGCTATTAATAGGTACAATGAGACCTCCTCTGTTTGTGACAGAAAAAGATCTGGCCGTCCACGTAGTGTTCGTACGAAAAAGGTGGTCAAAGCAGTAAGGGAAAGAATTCGAAGAAATCCTGTCCGAAAGCAAAAGATTTTATCTCGGGAAATGAAGATAGCACCTAGAACCATGTCGCGTATTTTAAAAGATGACTTAGGACTTGCAGCCTATAAGAGACGCACTGGCCATTTCTTAACTGATAATTTAAAGAAGAATAGGGTGGTAAAATCGAAACAACTACTGAAGCGGTACGCAAAGGGAGGTCACAGAAAAATTTTGTTTACGGATGAGAAAATTTTTACAATTGAGCAACATTTTAACAAACAAAATGACCGTATTTATGCTCAAAGCTCTAAGGAAGCTTCCCAATTAGTCGACAGAGTGCAACGTGGACATTATCCGACTTCAGTGATGGTTTGGTGGGGTGTTAGCTATGAAGGAGTGACTGAGCCATATTTTTGTGAAAAAGGTATCAAAACATCGGCACAAGTGTATCAAGATACCATTCTTGAGAAGGTAGTTAAGCCCCTTAACATCACCATGTTCAATAACCAAGTATGGTCCTTCCAGCAAGACTCGGCGCCGGGTCATAAAGCTCGGTCCACGCAGTCTTGGTTGGAATCGAACGTTTCGGACTTCATCAGAGCTGAAGACTGGCCGTCGTCTAGTCCCGATCTTAATCCGCTGGATTATGATTTGTGGTCAGTTTTAGAGAGTACAGCTTGCTCTAAACGCCATGATAATTTGGAGTCCCTAAAACAATCTATACGATTGGCAGTGAAGAATTTTCCCATGGAAAGAGTGCGTGCTTCTATTGATAACTGGCCTCATCGTTTAAAGGACTGTATTGCAGCCAATGGAGACCACTTCGAATAAGCTTTTTATATTTTTAATTGTTTTATATTTATGTATTAAACTGACACACTGTAAAAGTAATAAATGTTATTTGCAGTTAACAATTTTCTTTTTTCTTTATTACAATATTTATGGCAAGACTAGGTATATGAGTATCAAATTAAATAAATTTTAAAATGCAATCTCACTTTTATATTTTATGTTATTTGTATTATTTATATTTATGTTATTTAAGCATTTAAACAAGATACAGCTAAATAAATAAAATAAGTAAATAAATAAAGAAATTAGATGTTATAAGAAATATCCATAACTAAGTTGAAAAAAAATCAAACCGTTATGGAATTTGTAACAAACGTGACAAAAAATGCTGAACTATAGAGTATCTTAATAATAAATTTATAAAAACATAATTAAAAAGTGTAAAATAAAAAGATAAACTAAAAAATAAATTAAACCGACTGCACATGAATAACTAATAATAACTAACAATAGTAAGCTTAACTTTAAATAATTGAATTGAAAAGAAAAATAAAAATTCAGTCCACAAGTTTAGAAAGCAATTTAATCTCTATAAAATTAAAATAATCTAATGAGATTGAAATTGAGATTGATAATGATCAATAAACACAAAAAAGGCAAATAATAAATTCTGATACGAAACATATTGACTACAATAGTCGAGATTTAATGAATAATCTAGACTAAAATTATTTTATCCAAAATTTGAAGTAAAGGGCTAGCAGCGGATGGATGTGAGTAGACTACAATTTTTTAGCACTACTAGCCAATAAATACGGACAGATGGACAGACACCCGCACCTGGCGAAACTGTGGCGACTTCCACATTACAGCACAAACAAAAATATACAACAGCGACATCTGGTAAAGATACATCGAACTACGAAGGATGAACGAAACGTATGATTGTAATGAACTACAAAGCAATTACTAATCCTGTATCGTGAAATAGAGATTCGTGTGGCAATTAGCATATATACAACATCCCAACGTCAACCGTTGGGCCGTGGCCCGCCAGGCATGATCACATCACCTGGTCGGGGGATCCTCCCTTTCTGTTGGAAGGACATATGACACACATCCCTCCACAAAACCATAAGCCTATTATTTTTTTAAATACTAAGGAACCCAAAAAATGAACTAATTAAGAAATCATGATAAGGAATATTCTCATTTCCACAAAACTAATTTGAATAATTCTTAAACCTGTTTACCTATATAAAAATCAAAAGTTCTAAAATAAGAATTATTTGATTTCTGTTAAACGAATTCATTGCCTCACTTCAATTTAGGTTGAGTACTTGACTGTCAGAACTTTTAAATATATTTTCTCTCTACTGTAATGTGATTAGAATTCTTTACTGTTGAAGAGTACTTGTGGGCTTAAATGGCCTTATTAAACTCGTATAAGTTAAGTACGGTAACGAATATTAATGCTTTCGTAAACGAAACTTAAGATTGAGTTTCTAATGTAATATAACTACCAAATTATTTGTGTTAATATTATAAATAGGAAAGCAAATCTATTTATCTGTCTTTATATTTTAAAATCTTGGCCAAACTGAATCAATTTTGTTGAATTTTTGTAGATATTTAATCACGTCTTAGTCTTAGATTATTTGCCCGGCAAATACAATGTTAAGATTGTGATACACACCATGACAGTTTAAGGTGATGAGATTTGTACAGCGCCCCTGACTTCCGTAAAAGGAATTAATTTTGGTAGGAAAACGATGTGAATTGACTATCGTATCGTAATTGTATTGTCAAGTACGCGATATGTGACACTTTATTAAAAAATTTGAGAGTTCGAACGTAATTTTGACGTACTTTAAAGCAAATTTGCTATCGAATACGGATGTATGTTCACCTTAGATTTTTCGGCAAGATTTTTTCTTATATCCTGCTTCTAGATCATTCTATAAAATTTTTCAAATACTCGGGCTTAAAACATATGGTATGATGGATGTAAGTAGTAAAAATAAGTTAATATGAATATTTTTATCCTACTTCAAAAAAGAAGAAGGTTTCTCAATTCAACCGTTTATACATATTTTTTATGGATGTTCACGTATAACTTTATCATTTATAAACCGATTTTGATGATTATTTTTTTTGATGGAGAGGGAATATTTCAAGGATCACACGATTAGAAAACCAGGATCTGATGAAGGCATTTCAAAGAAACCTAGGTAAGCTTTAGCTTTAAGCTTTAACTTTCATTTAAGATTTTTTCTGTGTGTGTGTGTATATATATATATATATTCAGTTAAAAAATCAGTTTTATTAAATTTTCAAATGTATAGTTCATTCAATACAATATTCAATTCATCTCTAGGGTTCGTACCTACTTACGATAGGATGACGTCACTAATGTAATCGTATCGAACTCTCGATACCCTACCACTAGTGTTTCGAACACTAACCTATCGTAATCGTATCGAGGACTCGAAATGTTTACGTTACGAATTCCATAACTTTTCGTACTCGACGTACTGCTCATGTAGAATCTCAGTTCGAAAGCGTATTAAAGTCAGTGAATTTTTCAAAAGTGAATTATTAGATTTTACATCTTAATACACTCACAACATTACCATATAATATCTGAAAAAAAAAATACTTCAAAATGTTTCAGTCCGTATATCCGTATCGTGTGAGGTAAACCTCCGATAAATCACAAACCTTGACAACTATGACGAAAGTAAAATTAAAATTATATTATTGTAAAATATGAGTTTAATAGACGGGTGTGCTTCGATGCCAGCGTATGAATGTGTAAAAACTTACTGTATCGAATCATGATGCCTCTCCTTACTGCCTCTCTTGTACAGTGTGCCAGCTGCAGCGGCAGCAGTAAGTAATGCTAGTGCTGCTGCTGCACACCCGCCAGCTGCAAATAGTACCCCTCCGGAGTTTTGTGATGCATCCCCTGCTAACCGGGCAGTTTCATTCCGTGGTTGTGAGATCGTTGATAACCCTGTAGGAAAAAATTGACTTACAGAGTTCGTGAATTATTTACGACTGTGATGTGAGACGACATGTACTAATACAGAAACGTGATGAACATGACGTACTAATACAGAAACAGAAATAAGAAAAATTAAAGGATGATGATGACGATGATGATGATGATGATGACGATGATGGTGATGATGATGGTGACGATGATGATGATGGTGGTGGTGATGATGATGGTGATGATGATGATGATGATGCTGATGATGTAGATGAAATGGTGGTAGGGTAAGTCACTCGGTTTGAATGATTATTTTATCCTTATTTAATATATGCTAAAATTGTGAGTATTTTATATCTATGAATAAAAACACCTTAGCTCGTTAAAACTCTCATTTGTAAACTCATAAACTATAAAAAATATAACACCTAATTACTCTTATCGAGTAACAAATGTAGACAATATAAACAACGGAAAAATTTATGTGTTGTACAATAAAATGGGACTCCATCATTCATCCACATTCACAATCATTCAAACCTATCTAATACCAAATAAATGAAATATTGAGTGTAATAAAAAACTTCAAGGTAAGAAACGGGAACCATAATGGCGTTATAATGAGTTCGAATACTTGGGTACTATGAGTATGAGTATAAAACGCCCCTTCCAATATCAATAACATGAAGAACATTGGAAAAAACTATATTTTTCTTTGTGACAATGTTAAGTTAGAACTCTTTACGGAACAGATTAAAAGTTTTAAAGGTTTTGTCGAGCTTAATAGTAAGTAACTTAGTTTATTTAAGAAAAATGAACCAAGACAAACTAATTAAGTTTAATATAGAAGCTCAAACGTAATATCCATTTTCCAAATATAATTTGTAGAAAAAATCTTAGTTTTCTGACCTAACAAGAAATCAGTTTACTATAAAATGTTTTGCTTTTTGAAATCATTAAAAAAGCTAAATAAGCTTTTGAGATGAAATCTTACTTTTTAACTTAATTTGCGTTTGAGTATGTTCCATTTTTGAACCAATCCAACCACAATGTGCTACAGCGCAGTTTCGTAGAGAACAACTAAAATATATTAAAAAATACACCTCTTTAATAAGTCGACACATTTACAATCAGCGTTCGAGCTCACTGAACTTGCTAAAGTTTGTAATGGTAAAAGTCTTATTCCTCTGAGTCCTAGTGTCCTTAACCGGTTGAGTGGCTTCGAAAATTACCTGTAGCTAACTAAAACTTTCTAACAGTGTTCGTAAGGGCTTTCTTTCAGTAAAGAAATATATGTTTACTTGAAATAATTGTTCTAGAATACATAGACAACTTGAAAATAGAACACCGTCAACTTTAATATCTTTTACTAGATTATTATTTAAAATTTATTTTCTATTTTTATTAAATAGCATTCACTTTGCTTTTTTTATTTGAAAGCGCTAGATAGAAGGTTATATATTTCGAGTATATGTATGTAAAGGAGAAAGGTACGACTTCACAGTCTCTTCGGTTCAGGTGTTAACTTAATCATATCTACTTTATTTCTATACCACGGCTTCGCTGGAGATTTGGTGACATCTGCTTATCCAGGCTTCAATTTATATGAACCAAAGACCTTTTGAAATGGTAAAGTTCACACAGCTATCAATGTCCTCAATATCTAATCATTTTCCCAAAAAAAAAGAGTCATATATTTCAAAATAAGAAGATCTGTTGATAAGGCCTTTATTATATGGTAAGTGCGTACATAAAATGAACGAAAATAAATAGGTGTAAATTTTCTTCTGCCTGCTTGGAGCTCTCATTTGTTAATCGGTGACCAGAGTTGCCAACTGCAGAAAGATTAAAGAAACTTGTTTCTCTAAGAATCGATTTCACTTATCAATTGCGAAATATGTGTCAGTTGATTTTCACACATATTCTTAGATTTTATTCATATTTGTACAAAGAGAGGCCTATCTCTACAAGAGGACTGCTAAAAGCTGCTGACATGATTCACAATCGATTGCTAAGAATTTAAATACATTGTATTTAATAATTTTTTATTGTATGTTTTATTTAAGGTTTTCTTGCTTCCTGGGTAGGTATTTGTAATTTTGCTTAGATAAAATAACGTTTTGTTAAATACACATTTCAATTAGGTAATTGCTAGCCCCAAAATTGCTTTCTTTGACACTGTTGCTATGCGGTTCTTCTTTAAGCTAATAACTGTACATTTTACCCTAAATACTATTCTATATCTAGACTCTTTCGATGTGTTTGCCTATTGAAATAAGATTAACAAGAATCACAAATATTTTTTTTCCACTGTCCATGGAATGTGTGTATATGTGCTAGATGTCAAAGCTATTACTTACTAACTAATATATGTACTATTTATGATAAATGTACGACTGAAAAATTTGAATTACATTTGATGAACTTATCTTAAAAGGTACAAAGATAAAGATACAAAGAGAATTTGTAGCACGAGTAATATATTTCGAGTTTATGTAAGATTCAAACCTAATTTTATACCCTTTTTTTTCAACATTTTATTAAACATTTTACAATATTTTCTTCCTTGAACTGTAATTAATTCTATGATTTTTAATATTTTAGTAAAAATATCATCATAAATTATCATATTTAATTATTTGATAATCTATGATGCCACTATTTTACACTAGATATCATATTTCTCAAAAATGAATTTTGTGTTGATGGTAAATGGCTTAGAATCTTCATTAAAAACTACAAAATGAACCTCTTCCTAAAACAAACGTTCACTTTACTTCAGCAAAAAACTTGGTACCCTCCTAAATCTTATAAAAAGAAATGAACACTCATGCTGAAAGAATATAACGATCTATTGAATATATTTCTATAAAAATCAATTAATTGATTCTTGGTCGGGCCTCAGAAAAAAATTGATATAAATACAAAAAACTGGTATAATCATACCGAACAATCTTCATTATAATTACATGAAATATACATACGCGAATCTCCCTCATGAATAGCCCTCGCTTGACGATAAAAATTAACATTACAAATACGTCATAGAACTTACGAATCTTTTGATGTGGCTCGAAGGCTTTCGCTTAAAAAATAAACATAAAGAAACGTTAACGCGTGTAAAAGGAGCAAGAAAATTTCCAAGTCAAATAAGACGTGGAATAGGACAATCGATACTGTCTTGTAAACACATTAAAAGAGGAGGGTGCGTAGGGCTGCGTCGAGATTTCCACGTGATTATTCTAATGCAAGGATTACTAAGGCTTTTCGTGGTATTTTGTTTTATTTTTAACATGTATTGTGTCGGAAACTTTAGAATAAGACGATAAAATAAAATAAATACGTAAAACTTGTATGGTTACAAATAGCTATACCTACCTCCCTTTGTGTTTTAGAGTGTGCCAAGAATTCGTTAACATTTGAATCTAGTATCCCGCGCAAATATGCTACGGAAGTTCTTGGGACCGATGCTACTGTAATTTGCTGGCTACAATCATAACACATGGTTTCAACAAGATGGAACCACTTGTCACACATCGAAAGTGTGAGTGGTCAAAGACATGTTCTCGGAAAAACTGATTTCCAGACGAGGCGACATTCCATAGCCACACTCAGAAGTTCAGATCTATCCTCAGCAGACTTCTTTTAATGGGGTTATTGGAAGAATCGCGTCTACATAATAAAGCAAATACACTACGTCAAATAAATACTACTAAATACTAAAAGAAAAATCAGCGAAGAAATGTCGATGTAATTTTTAAAAAATAAATGCTCATTAGCTTTTTTGTAAATATAATTTTTATAACATATCAAACGATCTTTTTAAATGTTAACTAATTTGTGGCCCACCCTATGCAAATATTTGTTTGGTTTTTGTATTAATTTAAGATTTTATTGTTAACTAATCGCAATATATAAGTTCATGATAATTAATTTACATCGATATTATTCTTTTATGGGTATACTTGTGATAACAATTTCGGACATAAAACTGGTTTAAAAACGCTCCTAAGTAATAAATCATTTGTTGTTTTTACGTTTATGTAAATGTAGTATATATAAAATATTTACATACATCTCGATTATCTACTCGTTATCAAAAGAATACATTACATCAGTAAGTAATATGTCGGGAGATGGCCGCAGGTCGTAAGAAGAGAAAAATGTCCTCCCCGCCTAAACGTCCTTAACCTTATACAGCCGTATAACCTTGTACAGACTTATAACATTGTTATTTTATGTCTGTATTTCTGTACATTTTGTTATTCTTGTGTATTTAGATAACTCTGATAAGATCTTTTTCTCAGAATCATTTGGAGATCTCAGGTTTAATTTAACATTCAATTATTAGAATCAACTTCTTCAAAATCCAATTGAAGCAAAAATAAATTTTTCGTGGCATCAGATAATTTGATACTTGGTAGTAAAGAAAATCGATAAGGTGCTTCCAGTAAAAGCTGAAATTAAAGTTCCAGTAAAAAGGTTCATTTACACATTTAAATTCACAGTATTATATTGTGTTTCTTATTCAATATTCAGCTTTAATGAAACAGTATGAATATGACAAAATTATCACTAGAATACATAATTCAAAACAGGTACTGCGTATCAAAACTATTCATATAAATTTCATTTTGTTTGCGAACGTTTTATGATAATTAGCTCATTAAAAGCTACGTGACTATGAATGTTTCATGTTAATAATGTCTCTGATACTTTGTCAAAGTGGATTACAATAAATATTTCTGTTTATATCATCAAATTTATATAAGGATACATTTAAAATATCTTCATATTATCCAGTTTAAATTATAGTCAGCCTAGATTCATAAACTTACCTAAAGCTATCAAAAATAAAAAACTAAGCTATTTTAAAATTCATATCAAGAGCTAGGAGCTTCTTAAAAGTTTTATAATGAAGTTTTTCTTCCTTTTTTCTTAGAGTATTGCCGACACATTCACGGCAGGATGTTTAATTTCTTGAAAACAAGTATCAATGTGGTTCAAAAATATCAAGGCAACTTTTTTTACTGCTCTAAACTATATTTGAGGCAGATAAAATGCTATTGATTAACAAATTTCTTTTCAAACGGGACGAGGTGTCTCTAAAACCTGTGCTAAAAAGATTTGAAGCCCTAAAAAATTTCGAATAAAAATTAAAGACGCTGTCGTCAACCCTACGTGTCCGGGACCCTCTCGATACGTCTCCATCCCTCAATATATCCTGTTGCTTCTACATGCTAATAAAGAGTACGCCAAGTGATTTGTAGCGCGAAACTCTGTGCGATAAGGATATACGATACGATGTTATTGTTTTTGATTACATTTCTGTATCTTCGTATTTTTCTTCCTATGTTTGTTTTTAATATTTTTTCTTGCCATTTGAAATCAATTTAAAGTATTATAGTAGTGACTTAATGTTGGAAAACTTTTTAGAGACACGGCTTTCTAGTTGAAGAATACACATCCTAATGAAGATTTTTTTGTGAAAAATTAGAGATCTAGTCACTTACTGTTTACTAAATGTAGCATTACAATTGTTATTACCTTTAAGGTATATAGAATACTTAAAAAGGGAAGACATTCTGGGGACATTTTTTTTACTTTCAAGTCATAATCAAGGCATATATCGTTTTACCAAAACCAACCCTTTTTTTGTGCGCAAATCCCCACCAAAAAAACGAAACCAACACAAGAAATATTTATTCAAATATTTTATTAACAGTGGTCTAGAAACTCTCTCGTCTTAGACACTGAGTGTATAGTTCTATTATCGTAGTCAAAGAACAGGCGTTCTATATAGGATTGTTTGTTATTCTGGTGGCAAGCATTTGATAGTATAACAGTGATAAAAGACGCGTAAAACAATTGATCCTAATTTTTCGCAACATTTGTTAATTAATTAATATGAGTTGCTATGTCGATTGATCGACGCATTATAAAAAGGCTAATGTCTAACATTTATGAGATGTATACATGGAATACGAGGACCTAGTCGAAACAAGCGATAGTTTAATTAACAACGAGTAGGCCAAGACGGCGGTCCACTGCCGGGAAAAGGGAGAAGCTTCATCCAATGAGGATAGTGAGACGTTCAGTAGTAGTATTTTTTTTACGTTAGTCAAATGTTAGATGGTTTTTGATTAATGACGTTAGTTGCACGAGAACGAACGAAGTGTCAGTCTGGCCGTGTTGCCATATCAGCTAAATAAAACCTATTTAGAGTAAATTTCTTTCGCTCTGAAGTAATATAGAACGCTGGTGCTCTTTAAGATGAATCTCCGTTCAAATGTTTGTGCAATTGTTCGACATAGGCAAAGCCGGGACTCTTGGATTTGATCTGTGTTTGTGAGCTTCCCTACAACTGGAAACTGTAATGTGGTGATGATCATTATTTGTATTGTATCGTACCCGAGTGCTATGAGTGCTGAGTGCTATTCTGTAGAATGTCTGTTTATAAGTTTTTGAGGTCAAAAGTAATTTTGTTGCCAAAATATGTAATTGAGAACATAAACTGTGTGATTCCTATGTAATCGAGTTCTATCTTACTTATCTGAGAACTCACGTGCATATACAAATCCTAATGTGTAACCTACTTTTATTAGTAGATGAGGGATGAGCCTATAATAACATATGTTTGAAAGTTAAAGTTATATGAGAATAGTTAATTCATTAAGGCTTCCAATACAGGCCTTTACTAAGGAGCACAGTAATCCTATAATATACCTATAAGGTAACACGTATACTTTACATAAAAGGGTTATCGGCCTTATTATAAACATAGACATACGCTCTCGAACTAAACGGTTCGTATCTTCCTTCCTGCGCAAATCAGTTAAAGCGTGGAATTCATTACCAGCGCACGTGTTTCCCTAACACTACGATCCCGGGTCCTTTAAGCGGGGCGTGAAAAAGCATCTTACTAGGCCGTCATAGCGTGGGTCGCTATACTGCACTGTCTTCATTCGCAGTGAGTACGGCGACCACCGCTCGTGGATTCTATTCATGCTTTCCATAAGGCAGAATAGAGTCACTTTGGTAGATTGCTATAAAAAAAAAATTTTTCTGCAGTTTTCTTGTTGTATCAAATATGTAGTACTGCACTTGTAATAATTTTTGTTTCATATTTGCCATTTTTTCATATCTAATTCAGTACTAGATGAAATCATTTTGATTGTTGATTATTCTTAACTTTATTCGTTGTTATAGTACTCGGTGCTTTTATTAAAATTGTGTAGGTTAGCTTACTCATATTTAGTCGTATCATATTTCTTTTACTCAGAAATGAAGACTATTCTATTAAAAGATGTAAATAATGAGGACAAAAATGTTTTCGGAACACACGAAAAATACGGCGTGACTGTCCGTATTCTGTGTACTCGTATGAATAAAGTACGCACGCAATGAATCAGTTATATTTGCCAAAATTCTTTAGTTACTCTCCATCTAGATGTAAAATACTCATTATGTACTACGGATCTTGAATACTCAAAAAAAATGATTAGTATTATACGCTAGAACTAAATAGTTATTCACTCCTTTTACAATTTCCTCGAAAAACGCCTATTTTTGCAATTTACTGATGCTACGAAACTTACAGAAAGCCATATTTTATCCCTCTGTGAAGGCAGAGGCTTCTCTGATAAATTTATTGTTATTATTATACTACTGTATTAACATTTGAGAAACACCCATCGCAGTCGGTTTTAGTGCCAACTGTAGTCATAAAATGATTTGTTTGGAGGGGAAACTACAGTTCGTCAGTTCACAATTGTTTTGTCGGATTTTGAAGTGCTACTGAAAATAGCGTACTTGAAATTGTTGGGGTGTAGCTCTGACGAAGCATAAACTATTTCAAATTTGTGGTTGGAAAGTGGGGAGAGAAAATAAACATAATAAAAATTGTTTTGTATTATGATATTGCAGAAAAGATAAATAATACCACAAAAAAAAATCCATAAATATTATAAGTAAAACATCAGAAGAATAATAATAAAAATAATAATCGAAACAGAACTAAAAATTGTTCAAATATGGTATGACATGTCTAAAGAACAATTGAATCTGTTTCAATGATTCGGGTTCATTAACATTTCACTGTGCCAGCTGCAATAAGCTTTCGTTCTTAAAAAACTCTTACCTTTTAAGCAGATCTTATTTCTCTTGAAGAGTAACCGGACGTCTTTATGAGCGCGGTCGGGTGCTGAAATGTTCAGCTGCATCGTGACCAAGATCTCTGCGCTTCTGGTGCCCGTACAAGGCAATCGCACTCTGGACAAAAGAATATATTTTTTAGGGATTTGCACTTCACTATATCGTGAACGGTACAGTACTTTAACTAAGTGCAAGTGATGATGATGCCAATTCAAGAAATTCTTTAATATGTAATGATAACTGCCTTATAAATTAATAAATAATTTTTGTTTCCGTTACAAGCTGGTAGATTTCTAAAACTTATCACTCTAAATGTATTTATGTAGGTACCCCATCAATTGCTCATTACTAATTTTGTTACTTTTATATTTTGCACTTATTGGAGAAGTCGAGAATTTTCTTGTAATACATATGTTTGATAGGCTACTAAGTTATGATTATTACTTTAATTCAGAAATGGAAAGCTTATACTCATATGCCACCTCTAAAAAAATACTATAAATCTAACAGAGTAGTTGAACTAGTAAATTATACTACCTTACTTAAAATATTGAAGATCCTGGGGTAAAAAACTACATGACAACCTTATAATATATTAAAGAGACATGATTCACTTCATTTCGAATTCAACAATGTATGTTTTTCTCACCTAAACGTCTGGAGCGTGGTAGGCACGAACCCTCTCTCGGATATATTGACCTGAGGTGGCTGCATGGCGCCGCGGCTCTCATAGTCTATACCCATCACGTACGGTAGCTGGAAGAAATGACACTATGTATATTTCAAATAGAATCCTCGTAGAATACATGAAATACTTTTAAATTATTGAGTAAACTTTAAGTTGCTAATTTGAAGACATGTCGTTCTGCTGAAGGGTACAATGCCATGTTCTTTGGTTTACTTTAAAAGATCCTTCAATATTACGTGATATTTGATTAAGCAGTGAAATTGTAACAAATGAAAAAAGCTGTGAGATGGCAATATGATGAATATAATTAATTATATATTTATATATTTTCACCCAAATAACGAAAAAATTATCGTGCTCATCACAAAAGTGTTTGTCCTCGATAGCCATAAAGCCCACGAGCTGTCAAATCACGAGCTCAGCAATTAGGCTCACTAATGTGCCATAAAATATATGACATAATTTTAAACGATCGTGTAGAATGGTTTCTGCTATCTCATCTATATTTCAATCTGACTTAAAATATTACATTTAAATTAAACACAACATGAATGTGTTACAAATATTAAAACAATTTTCAGTACAATGAGTTGTTAATGTAAATGGGTACACAAAATGTTACAATAAATAGAAAATGTATGCGGAGTGGTCTAATAAAGTGGTTGTGGATCATATAATTTTACACGCCACGCTAATTGTATGTTTACAAAGCTACTAAATAGTTTTAGCGGTCGAATTAATAAAGATATATGTAACAATGGTACGTATTACACTTTATGTGTTTATGCCCGTGAGCTTTTAGATTAGTGTCAGCATGACACTACTAAACGACTCATCTAAGTTTAACGTTACAATGATTTTAAAAAGGGCACACAAAAATTATGGTAAATGAATCATCCACATTTGTAGCAGGTTTTCTGTATAAAAAGACACTTCATTCATGGTCTGGAGATTTGTCATACAGGTTTCAAACTTAGTAGGGATTCCAAATCTCACTAAAGAGCTTTGTTTTTTTATTCTTCTTCATACATGTAATGAAAATATTCTGTAACTAAACTGTATTTAGTAAATGAAAGTTACTATTAATACATTTTTTTTATTTTACGGTAAGTTTTGTCAACAGCACTCTCTGCTTGGTACTGCTCCTTTGTGCGAGTTAACGTAGGCGTATGTGTAGGTTCTAAATTCAATCTACCGTAGAAAGGCTAAATAAAAATCCTGCGTTCCCGAAATATTTTTTACAATGCCTACTAAGAATTCTCTTAGTATATTAAGATACAGACGTACTAATCGTCCTTTGTTTGCCGATGAGTCATTGCAACCATGAACTATGACGTCAAATAGATCAATACGCTTTAATAGACTATTGACTTACTTTGTACCGAACTAAGAAAACCAATCTGGTGAGATTTAGTTTGCTCCTAGCTTGTATCGTAGCTTCGATTAGTAAAAATATTTTTCTGAAAAATAAGACATCTAAAGTGTCATAAAATATTTTTCGTCCTTTAAATTAGAGAAATATAATATTTTACACTTGAAATGAGACAATTGTAACTAAGATAAAATCAAAACAACTCAAAGAACTCATTAATGCTTTTCTAAAACTAACTTAAAAAACAAGAAAGTTTTTAATTTGTTTATTTTTATTTTGTATGTTACACGATATCTATGATATATATGCTAATCGGTGCGTGATTTTCTATATCGCGATACAGGATTAGTAGATACTCCGTAGTTAGGCATGTCTTTGGTAGATGGCCCTGTGGTTGCTCGTGGTCGCTACAAAGAAAGTATTTTTCATTTTGAATTACGGATTTATATTAAAAAACTTATAATAAAGAATGAAAATTATTACAGATATTTAAGCACAAAATAGTCAACGACACTTTTTTAAGGACAAATAATGTCTCCTATTTGAAATATAATATGACGAAGCAAGATAGAATATTAATGTACTTAAAAATATTTTAAAATCAATAATGAATAAACAGGACATCTATCGTCAGCCGTTAATATTCAAAACTCAGCGAAAAAAGATAACTTAATCAGAGGTCTATGTTTTCCAAAATTAAATCACTTTCAGGTTAAATTGGAAAATGTAGGGCGAAGCTGAATGCGGTCGAGTATTTGCTCGACAGAATACAAATTTAATATACAGCAAATAAAATTATTTGTTGAACTGCTAAAGGATATTTAATTAAAATAACATTTACTACCGAATGTACAGTAAAAATTGTATTATATACATTGTAACAGTAGGATTGGCAGTAATGTTGATAAATATATGATATAATGATAAATTGGAAAATGTAGGGCGAAGCTGAATGCGGCCGAGTATTTGCTCGACAGAATACAAATTTAATATACAGCAAATAAAATTATTTGTTGAACTGCTAAAGGATATTTAATTAAAATAACATTTACTACCGAATGTACAGTAAAAATTGTATTATACACATTGTAACAGTAGGATTGGCAGTAATGTTATTAACTCTGTTCCAGAGTTCAAATTGATAATATTTTACTGCGTATTGGTGACAGTCAAATTGCATTTGTTTCGTATATGTATCACAATATATGTATGTTAGCGAAGGCATTTAAACGTATTCGAATGTATAATGAAATATAATTGGTGTTATGATAAATTTGTATGCTCAGAGAATATTGAAAATCCTACTAGTATTATAAGTGTGAAAATTTGTGAGAATGGATGTTTGTTACTCTTTCACGAAAAAACTACTCGATGGATTTGGATGAAACTTTACAGTAATATAGGTTATACATCGAAATAATTTATAGGGTACAATTTTAATGATTTTTTGTAATTTTGGTCGTAATATAACGATACATATCATTTAAGTCGGCATAAAATCGGGTATTAGAGAGTTATCTTGGCGTACGTTGCCTAAGCCATTGAAGTTACACAAAGATGATATACTGTAAGATTGTTTGTATATTAAAACAATATATTTATTGAATATAATCTGCTACGAAACTTAATGTTGGAGACCACATTTCACGCGAGTGAAGCCATGGGCAATAGTTGGTAATTAATATACGCATAAGTAAATGAAACGAACGGCTTGTCGAATCAAAATTTGTCATTTTTGATTTCAAATATGCTTTTAAATGATTACTCTCTCCATATATCATATCCTTTTTACAACTACTTTAGCAACTGTTATCATTGCTTTATGTGTAAAAACACAGATCTTGTATATATATGTTTCAACAGGCTAGGTGACACCTTAGTCAAATTAGTTACTTTTTATCATCTGTCAAAACGACAATTTTGTATGAAAAATGCACTAAATACCAAATTGCAACGTCACTGTTTTAGACTACTCAATTGTACAATACATTTCAATGTATATTTGATTGAAATTCGTAATAATAATAAAAAGCTATGTTAATTGTATTTGCCGAGATGTTTCGCGATATTAGTTTTAATGAATGGACATTGGTATTTTTTTACCATACGGTCATCTACCCACTGTGACCTAATTTTGTCAATCCATGAGTTGTTTATTGACGATTGTACTTGCAGGCCCGTAGATAGTTCGTAAAATATTATCCAATCTTTGCTTATTTCTGTGTTTTTTTTATATTACATATCCATTATATGTAGCTCCATCTTTTATTTCAAATTTGGATTTTGTTCAGCTTTGTATTGATGGTTTGATATATATCTTGAGTTATTCTTGCCATGTCATATTACTGACCCATAGAAAAAAACTACTGAATTATGTAAACTGTTTAAAAAAATAAAAAGATACGTTGATATAACTTCTAGACTCACCGGTCTACTGCCAAGGGTCTGCCACATGAACTCCAAGTCTGCAATATGAGCTGGCACCGGCACTATAAAGCTGGTCGCGTATTTGTTCACAACACCTTCTCTGACGTAGTATAGCTCGGCATCAAGACCTGTAACAATAATAATTCTATTTTAATTTTTAAGCAAATTTGTAGCGCATACTTACTTACGTAAAAACGAGTATAGCTCATCTGATATTAGCAATAATTTATTACCAAATATGAGATATTAATTATCATGGATATCGATTATAAGCGTGAAGAAACCGTTACTGTTTTTAATAGATTTAAAATACAGAATAATAGTTGCACTTTAAGCAGAACAAAAAGTACTATTTTATTTATCTTTCTTATTAGTAAAGTTAAAGTATTTCAGTCACAAAATGTATTGCGCTCCCTCATAAAAATTTCAAACGCATAAAAAAACTAAAATCATATTATTCTAATTCGAAATGCATTACGGACGATTGCGTTGAATGAGAGTGTGTCTCCCTAGAACAGATGCAGGTTCTATTCCCGAGGGGCGTGCCGCGTCAAATTATCTAACTAACTCTATTTGCTTAGCCGAAAAAGAAGTGTTGGTATAGCGCGAGGGGAAGTTGTAATAGTTTTGATATTTTCTTTATATTTTTTAAAGTTGTTTAGGGACCTACCCTTTTTTTTTACAATCAAGACTAAGCTACTTTCTACTATTCTTGTACTACAATATAATAATCAACTTCATATGCCTACAACTTGATTAATTACATTGATTTATTTCTTAATTTTTCACACTTAATGACAACATTATTTCTTATATCTTAAATGTGATGCAAAGTGAACTATCTCGCTTCCTTTAATAATATCCAAATCTGTACATAAATGATAAAATTTTTAGGTAACGAATATATAAAAAAATCAACTGAATGTGAAACTTCCTTTCTTTAAATTCAATTAAAAATGAGTGAGTTCTAAAATTAAATAAAGATGTACATTTCTGTGTCTCCTCAATTGTTATTTGTATGTTTTTTTTGTATCTTTTCTTATGAAATAAACGAAATAATAACACACAAACTAAGAATTATGAACACATTCTACGCTCTAGGCATGTACACCTCGTCGGTATCGTCTCTAAGTAAATGAGATTTTTTTAAAATAAAAGTTATCCTCTTCGCCATGGGAAAGACGCCTAAAGCAGTACAGAAACGGAATAGTCCATTATTTTATATCTTCTATCTGAATTTCTTAAGGCTTAAGACAAACTAATAATAGAAATATAATAATAAAATTTTCTTATTCATTATGCAATTGTATTAATTGCAATTTACAAACAACTACATCAAACATTACTAAGTAATAATCATTTAAATTGAATGAATTATAACTTAAAGTTTCACGTGAATATTTTGAAAACAATCTGGACTATACAGCTACAAAAAAAACCAAACGTCCAAAGAGCGGGATGATTCAATCACCCTACACTTACAGACCCAAAACGACAGTGAAACGGACTGAATATGAAGTGGCACTTTTGCACAATTGATGAATCACTACCCCTACCTTCTATACCCATATATAAATACCTCTGCACAACCCTACTTTAAGAGAAGAATGAGCCTCGCATATTAAATGCATGTATTTATTTACTAGAGTAACGATAAGTTTCAAGTTGCTAAAATTCTAATTTTATTAGCTCGTATTAACGAGTGTAAAATTGAAAAATTGCGTATATATACGTACCACATATTTTTAATCAACTTGATCTTAACTAGAGAGCTTAGTTTTTTATCGCTGTAGAAAGTGACTAATGTTGGTGGGGTGTCAATGGAAATAAAACTAGCCGACACACAGTACTACCAGTGCTTTTTTCAAAATGCGCTACGTCACCACCTTATAAAGACGTTTACCCCAATTCAATTAGAAATGAATATTGTAAAGTCAAATATAACGTAAATATTATTCTAAACGGTAGAGTTAAGATAACACTCTACTTGTAAACGTAGTTCAATTCCTATGACAAAAATGTTTTATTATATATAAATAAATAAGAATCCGTGTGAAGTACATAGCAAAATGAACTATATTACTTTAAAATATACCTGAGAACGAAGTATTCAGCGACCTGAGGTTGGGCATTTATGTGAAACAGACATTCTGCGACTACACCTTTATAGTTCATTTATTAATGAGAATTAAAATACAATCTTAATTTATACTTATGAGGTTACATCTTCAATGTTTTTCCATATAAATAGAGGCTAAGAAACTCCACCGTATTTCTTAAGACCGAAATTAATGGAAACTACATACTAGCGTAAATTTTATTGTTGTTTGTGAATAAGATCACTAGGAATCGTAATAATGTTGAAGTTTCTAATGTACAGTGAAGATACCAGCATACAATCAGGCGACTAGTTTTATAATTAAACTGAAACCTCTCAGGAAGACCAGCTATTCAACAAATTGTTGAACTAAAAACGATTTTAAATAGTGCGCACAAGAATTGTCGATTGGGTCTAGATTAATTCTATACATCAAAACGTATAAAAAAATCGATTACATAACATAACAGTAGATAAATTGAGTGTATATAGTCTTTTTTTTAATTGTTAGGCATTTAGATTTATGTTAATATTTTATTTATGGTGAATGTTATAGTGAACTCACAGTTTTAGAAATAAATAATATAAAAACAGATGTACAAGAGACACATAATAGACAACAGACATAAATAAGAATTACTTTTCGTTGTTCATTAAAGAAAAGCAAAACAATAGTTCGTTACAAACATTTACTAAAAGGCAATAGGTAGTCACAAACCACACTTAGACATGAAAACAGAATTTATGACTACCTCCAACACCTGTACACTAAAAGCACAAACAGACTTACATAAAATATTCAAAATTCAATTCACACATTTGCAAGCTATCCTTTGAGGTGACTACGTTTATAATTCACCGTCAGTAATGACAGACAATACGCGCATGAACCCTATAGCGATCTCTTTGTAATTATCACTCAAAGACGTTAATGCTTGGACAAAGGCATCTGAATAATTTAGGAATTTAGCCAGAAAATACATTTTGTCTACAGAACATATTATAAAGTACCTTAAAATAATTACCTTTTGTTTTAAAAAATATATCTCCGAATGTGATAAAATTGCAGGGATATTAATATTATTATATTTGAAAGAATCAATGTAAAGTATAGTTATAGTGGTTATGGTGCACACATTATGAGTACTTACTAAGTAGCCTTATCTACAGAAAGGCTAAAAAATATGTAAGAGACGGCAGCTGTATAACATCGATAATGGTATTCCGTAGTCTCTGAGTGTTTGTATGTGTGTAGAAATAAAAACTTATTCTTCATAGGTATACGTATTAAAAGATATACTTTATAATACAAGAAATATGGTTATGGTATATCTAGTTTAGTTTGACTGATTACGTCCTTACTGAGTCCATTCCAAGTATTTGTACAAATGAGTGCATAAAATATATGATATATTAATAAGTACAAGAGCAACGTGCGAACAGTTTCTTAGAGATAGGCATTAACCATTTTTTTTTTTTTAACGTGTGGAAACCCCCTCGGGCCGTCACCCTACCGGGGTTTACGGCGGGGTGGTGTGTCGGAATCGGACCGACTAAAACCACACGGTGTGCCACTCTGCGCCTGAGATAGGAGGGATCCGGGAACCGCTGCTATTACGACATCCAGATCCCTCCCAGCGCCCGCCCGCTAATGCGGGCACCATCTATGGGTAAACTCTCTATTTTAGGCGACGTACGGCACACGTGGACGTCGCCTCTTCGCGGCTGGCCATTGTAGCGGATGGAGGGGAAAACCCGTCCCGTCCACCCGCGGCCACACTCAAGACCGCGGTAAAACAACTGTCGCTACCGACCATGGAGCGGATTATGCCCGGTAGCGAGAGATCTCCTCCAATAACTGCAGTGAGGACCCCACGCTGCGCCGCCCAGGCGGAACAAACCGCCAGCGTGTGCTGAGCTGAGTCCTCACTGCAGTCGCAGTGGTGACAGGCGGGACTCAATTCCCTCCTGGCGACAGAGTGCAGATACTTCCCGAAGCAACCGTGCCCGGAAAGAATCTGCGTCAGTCGGAAAGAAAGGGTCCCGTGCTGCCGCCCTGCCCACTCGGCGATGACCGGCTGGAGAGCCTCCACGGCGGCAAAGCCAGCACGTGGAGCCTCCAGCCGGGACGACCAATGAGCCATCGTGGCTCGACGAGCGGCCTCTCGCCACTCGCGTATCTCTTCGGGCGGGGGCCGAATGCCGCTACCCACCCGAAAGTCTGCCGTTCGCCGATAACCTTCAGCGAGCACTTCCGCCTCCAAATCCCACGGGGGAGTTCCGGCAGATAGGCATTAACCAACGCCAACCCAATTTAGCCCCAGGTAGAAACTTCTTCGATAGAGTTTTTTTTTGTATTTCTAAAGTGAAGGGCGATTTTGAGCCCAGTAATTACTAAATTGAAATATTAATTAAAAAATCATAATATTTCATAATCTACGAAACGAGAAAAGTCAAAATAAATTATATATTTAAAAAATCATATGAATACGACAAGTCTGAATTATTTGTTATCAACAGTCAGTCAGTCAAGTCAGTAAAATCTAAGATTACACATGAAAACCAAGTGATAAGTGTTTCACAGTTGTTTGGTGAAATAGATTCATAGAGAACCAAGTTGCTTTAATCTTTCTACAGTTTGCAACCCTGGTTACCGACTGACATCTGTGTGTTTTATCATCTCTTGCTATTTTAAATTAACTGGCTCTCTGTTTTGAAGCAATAATTACGCCTATCGAACAGATGTTAAAGAAATAGTTGTGTGAACTTTAATATTGCGACTTATGGTAGCAACTCTATTGGCAGCAAAGTTTTGGATAATGAGACGAATTTATCAACCTATGAGTACCTCTTTCAGTTAGGCTTTTAACCGATTTATATACCTAGGTCTCCAACGTGATGCTTGTAATATGTCTTTTTGTTAGAATTTAAAACAATATTTTTTAACAGCTATTTAACTGATTCATTCGTCCAGTAATCTATGTAATGTCTCGTTTGACTGGTTTAATCTCAATTATTGACGATGAATAATATTTATTTATATATACTCGTATACTTATTGGATTATTATACTTTCTTTTTTCAGTTCTTTAAAAAGTTAAACCTACATTACCTATATAACGGATATTGGATCGTGATCTGTCAGCACGGAGGCCTAGCTTTGAGCGAGATATCACGTGGGCGTGCGCAGCCTATTCTGTTATCATGTTTTTTCGTAATTCGAAGAGAGAACAAATATCTTTGACCTTTGTACTTAATGTTTGTTTCATTAAGAGAGTTGTTATTATCATTTCAAATAATTGTTTTGATTTACAAAAACTATCGTGTAGGGTTGTCACGCACACCCACAGGTATACCCATAGTCTCGTTGTTACAAATGTTACACGACTGAAGTAATTTAAAAAAAAATTATAAAAGAAAATGAAAAAACTACAACGTAATAATATAACCTCATTTTTAAAATACAAGGTAACATAAATTCATTGTTGGATAGCCAAACATCACCAAAATTGCCAGTAAAACTTTGATAGATATTATATACTGTAATAAATAAAAAAGGTACAATTTACTCAAATTTGGGCTCATGAAACTATGGAAGGGACCATATGGAACCTTTTACATACTTTATGTTCATAACTCAGTTACAAAAAAGTTTTAAATAGCTTTTATTAAAAATATTCACTTCTGTAAACTGCTTTATTATTATTATATGTAAATTTAAGAATATATATGGAATTATATAAACATACAGAAACAATCATGACTCTTAAATTTCAGCAAAATTAAAGAAAATATTACAACTCCTCATGATGTCAGCGCACTTAATCAATCATACATAAAAAAAACTAACTAAATTAAAATTGGTTCAGAATACGTACAAAAAAATAAACATGCAATACATATACAAAAAAATATTATTAGCTTATAATTTACTAATTATAATTAATTCTATGTAAATAAAAATATCTATGACATAGATGTTATTATTTATTAATGAGTCCTTTAACGTGTTACTCTGATAGACAATACGTGAGCAGCCTAAGGCGTTAACTTTGTTTTAATTATACAAAGACGAACGCCTACACCCCGGACTAAATAATGCCTATGGGGGATCACATTGTATAGTACTTAATTCGAAATAAAATTATATTTCATGACTATATTTTTTTAAAAAAAATCTTGAATATTCTCACAGAGTTCATAAACAAATTGAAGTTTTAATACAGTCTGAAAATATAATAGTTAGTGATCAAAAAATAAATTAATTAACTAATCAATTAATTATTATACGTCACACGTCTTACTGCGAAAACAAACTTCGGAGATGATTTCACACCAACACAACTACTAGAAAAAGTTACATAAAGGTTGTACACGCTATTTAAAACATACCTATATTAAATAAACTTAAAACTAACTATATAAACAATAGTAAAATTAAATTTAGTACAGCAAAAAGAAGCTGTCATTTGACTATTACGGTGGCACAAACTATTTCACTGTAAAATATTAATTACTGAAGGACTTCAAAGCTGTGTAATGAGGCTCTGAATGAGCGAGGGGTGAATAATGAGTCGTTCTAGCTGCGAAATGAGGTGTAGTAATATGAATATTTACAAAGAACGTTTATTATGTCTAACACTGTCCCAATTATAAATTTTTAACTGTCCAGCATATAAAAATGCTGTGATATCTCCGTCAAAGAAAATATCTATGACTTAAACTTTACAGTCTCTTAAAATTCAGTTTGATCTCTGTGATAGATGACTACGAAGCCGAGGAAGTAACTTTGAACACGCGATTTCATTTGGCATCACCTATATTACCATTCTTTATGTGCCACATTAATGAAGTGTCACATTATAAATAAAAAAATATGTATAAAATGTGCCTCGTAGGTTTTAAAGTGACACTAGTGACAACTGTCAATGAGATCAAGCTATATTTTTAGGACTATAGTAATAAAGAAACGAAACCTTATCTCTGTAAGGTTTGGACTTGGATATTGAAGAAGAAAATAGAATGTCTAGTTAGTTAGTTAGGTTACTAACTACTAGACCAACTAGACATTCTATTTTCTTCTGATTGCTAAGCTAAAGGTCGTGGGTTTGACTCCGATCCAGGATAAATATTGTGTGATGAACACGGTTATTTGCTCCATGTTTGGATGTTATGTAATGTATAATGTATATACAAGTATGTATGTATAAGTATGTTTATCAACAGTCTGGTTGCTCTGTCTAGTTTAGGATTGGAATGACAAGTACGAGATGTGTGAATATATTATTATTGTTATAGTGACGGACATCATAAAACCACACCAGTTCATTCACAGGTAAATTCACCCGTAAGTTGTGCAGGCAAAGAGCACCAGCTCTGTAAAAAGCCCCAACTAAACGTTTATAAGTCTCAAATGCCAAATGAAGCCACGGGGTGTCGTATCACCTGACAACGGCATATAATGGTTCATTAAACCTTGGAGCGGAGTGCGTATCCTCGTCACGGTGGACTACGTTTATGACCACATTAGCGTCAGGAATGCTCGTTGCCGCATTTTAAATATCATTCGAGTTGTGTGGTTGTTTACGGTGTTGTGTTTCAAGTGTCGTTATAGAACTCTATCAATTACTGTGTTTCTTTTCTTTTATGCAGATGCAAGAACAGGATTAGATGGGCCGTTGATTAGGAGATTTTTGGACATCTTGATGTTATAATCCAAGTCATTTCTCCGAACACAATGTAGACATACAAGTTAGTAATCTGTCCCTTGCAAACTACTATAATCTTACGAAACTAACCATATTTCCTTCAGTTTCAGGAAGTGGCTTTAGAAAAACCTTTTGCTCTTACACTTTGCGTTGACCCTAAATGTAATGTAAGTAAAGGACATAAAGGTCTCTTAATATATAAATAAAAGAATTCATATTATGCAACGAATATTCCTTAGAATATTAATGTAACTTTAATAATGATTTAAAATTATTATTATACAAATTTAAATTTAAATTCCATTCATTTGTTTCATGACGTAATAATAGAAGTGGTAAGGTATATTTTATCATTTATAGTACCTACTTTATATTAATATTTACAGTAAACACAATTAGTATTATTTAGTTTAATGGTTATTAAATAGTTTGTTAATAAGTTTGTATTTTGCTTGTATACTAATTATTACCTTATATCTTTCTTTTCGCTAATTTTTTCGTTTGTAATTTAAAAAGCTGTTTCATTAATTAGAACATAATTTTGTTTACTGAACTGCTAGCAAAAAATGGATTTGTACCTGTACACTCTTTCAAGAACATAAGTGTAAGTTCATATTTATAAAACATATATGTATAAAAACTCAGACCGCACCGGCGATCACTGGCAGCTGCTACAATAACTTTAGAAGTAGCAAAGATCTTAGTAGCTATAGTGATAATATAGACCAAATAGAAATACCTTTAAAAAGCAGTTGTAATCTTAAAGTAACTTTTAGTGAATCGCATGTAATCCAGAGCATTCCTCAACATTATCGTGTCAACCCAATTTAAACCCGTCGCAAAAAGAACGACAAAGTAGCGTTCACTGGTCGCGTGCTAACCGAACATGGAGACAATAAATAAAGGCTTTATCGCCATTTTAATAAATGTACATGGAACCTTTCCAGAATAAATAAAAGGTATTCAACAATAAACACGGTATCTTTACTAAAAGGAACACAGTGCGACAAAAATATTTATTTTTATTAAACTATAGCAAGTTGTAAATGTGTTTTAACTTTAAAGTTGTAATTAACGTCACTTAATTCTGTACGCATAGCTGATCATAGTGACTGTCACAAAATTACTTACTATGTGTAAAGGAGAACGACAAAGTTGCATAAAGAGTGTAGTATTTTCTGTTAAATCAGTATAATAAGTGTACTTAGCGCCAAAAGCTGAATACGCTTCGATGTCATCTCATCTTCTATTTCGAAACGACCAAGGATTTTCGAATAATAATTGCATTTAGTAATATTCATGAAATTTATTGAATTTAATAACTAAATAGATATAAGGATATAAGACTGTTTATTTATATACAATGTCTGATTTATAATGTATAAGGGGCGGTTCTCTAAAAGTAATCTCTTCCAGGCAACCTTACGATGAATCGAATCGTTTCGTAGAGACTGTAGTTGTTGACGGTACACTGAGTTTTGAAGAACCATTTGCTAACACACACGCATATATATAAATATTATATATATTTTCCCAACATATGTACATACATATGCATACAACTATAACTGCTTAATCATATCAAATTTAAAAAAGAAAAACTTTAACATCATATCCTAATTTGTAACTAACTCAATGAGACTTATAAATTTTTGAACTCTTATTGAAACTACTTGCACTTTTCTGTCTGTACTTTACTTATATTTATTATCAATGTGTTCCATAAGCGTACAGCTTCAATAGTAAAAGATTGGTTATCTTGTCACAATTTTGTGGAATGCAGAGATATCTCCAGTCTGAAAACTTTGAATTACCTTAGACATTTTCATATGTGTTATTAAGGAATTTCAATCATTTTTCAGGTAGAAGGGGAAAGGATAAAAAAGTTGTTATAAAGGAATAGGAGAATACGAGCATGCCGGTGAGAGCGAATCGGAAGCCGCTTGAGTACTTAACGAAATTTTGAGACTTGATCACATTTTCGTAGCTCAAATACAAATTGTATACAGGGATTTGTAGTTGCTCAAGTTTATCAGACTGTCGTTCAACGAGAGAGAGATTCGGATAATTGACATCGGTATAATCGAGAATCGGTAGAAGTGCTTGTGCAAGCGCAGCCCTAGTTGCAGTCGGCAAAAAGTTACGTAGCTTTCGTAGCAACTTGAACAGCAACAACAGCAGTCTTCCCGTTTCGTAGAGACGGTTGTATACCAAGCAGTAAAGAATTTTCGCCAAGGAAATTACTGGGTTGAGAGTGGAGGAGGCGTTCAAACACTGAAAGGTGAAATAGAAATGTGCTGATAATCACAAACGAATAAGTCTACTTGTATTTCGTCATTGTTTCAAATAAATCTTATCTGAAATAACAAAAATAAAATTGTCCTGAGCAAATAGGCACGGATATTTATATATCTCACCTTATCCGAATTATTAAATTTACTGTTTTATTGGAAATAAATGCGACTGTTTCTTTCTGCAATCTCTTCTATTCGAAATAAGAATATCTTACGTTTTATTGTTCTTACTAAAAATAGGATCGTATATTTTTGTATTATACATTATATTTATAAGAATTTAAGAGAGGTTGAGATGGATTAAAATGATATCATATATATATTTACATTTACGGCGAATGTTTAATACGTTTAAGCCAGCTGAATAATAGGAAAGAAACGTTACAATAATCCTTCTTATCAAACGTCACTTGTAATTTCTTTTTTTTTATAATTCTTCATTCTAAAAAAGAAGCAAAGAGATTATACGATCACACCTTCTTATAGTAAAGGTAGTTTGTATGCAATAATTTGGAATAACACGATACGATGTGGATAAAATTACAAACAGAACAGCATCAAATGTTAAATATTAAATAAGTTCAAAGTATTGTATTGATTTTGAAAGCAAAATATTTTTAATACAAAAAAATATATAAGTACTTTTTTCATATTTCTAGAAATAGTCACGAGAAATTTTCACCTACATTTTTCTTAAATATACTTGAAAAGAGTTTGGTTGACGGTAATAGGATTATTACTAGTGAATGTGGGACGTATAAAAATACGTCCCAATTTGTCAATGGGTGCTAATAATACGTCTCCATGTTTCTACTTTGATAATACAGACATGAATGTATGTCTAGTTACAACATTAATCCATTAAAATTTAAGAATTCAGAATGGCAGATTTCACCGTATTGCTGCGTATATACTCGTATATAATATACTGCGTGTTACATTCTGACATAGTTTAAAAATCAGTCATCGTGACAGGTTGTATACTTTAACCGACTTCCCATCCATAATGGAACTAAAGTTTGCATTATTCAGACTACAATTTTGCGTTATTTTTATCACCGAACTTCACTTTACAAAGTGTGCGGTAAACGCAAGAGTACTACAAATGAAATTTATGCCGCCTTTTGGAAGTTTTGTTATCACCGCTATAAATTCCAGTTTGTGCTGTACCTCATTTTCACAAGCGAAATTTGTGGGTATTTGCCAATTTTTGTTTATAAAACTGTTTTACAATGTCTCATTTTTTCTGAAAAAAGAGGTTTCGGTCTAACAGATAACCTTTCAGTAAAACTTATTTGTTTAACATGTCAAGTACAGTAATTGTGTTGTACAAATACTTTTACAATTTCTATTGTTAGTATTTATATTTATGACAAGAAAGAAAGCAATAATATTTATTTATAACTTTGTTTATGAAGTTTATTATATCTTTAACCAATCTGGGCATAGACAAATTATTTTTCTTAAAGCTCGTGGCTTCCGGTTAATAATTCATAATTCATACCTTCATTGCTGGTTCTGGTTTGCTCAGATTCAAAATTAGTAAAATAATAATATTCATTTGATACAATGCAAACTGTATTAGGCAGCCGTACTACGAAGAGAAGGAAAATTTGAAACAAATTGTATACCAATCTGTCTCCTAAGGTCCACTGCTGGACATAGGATCTCTGTCCTATATCCAACAGTGGGCTGTTACTAATCCCTTATATGTTATTGCATATATTACGTAAAGAATTTTAAATATGCCGTAAAAGTTATTTTGAATTATATGCTAAAAATATTTTGATTGCTCATACTCTGCAATATATTTGAGAGAAAATTTGTTTTTAAAACAATACTGCAAAAATCCATACCGTAGTTAAAGTCTTAGTACTTGCAAGTGTTCAATAAAATACCAATATAACCTATTACCACAACATAACACACCTTACAACTACGTAACAATATTCATCAACCCTTGTCTTCCACCGTCTAGCTTGCGACAGTTCGTAGTTTATTATGATATGTTCGTAGAAATTATGTATGATCGATTTTCTTATAACACGTGAGATTTCTCACGACAGTTTCCTGTTAACGCTTTGGTGTTTTAGTTGAATAACAACACTGCTGTAGAAATTGTCGCCTTAGTTGAATAAAACATTAAGCTTTGCACTGCAGTGTTGGTACTCGTTTTTGTGACAAACTGTGAAAATGTTATTTACTATTTGAATGTAAAACTAAAGATTACATCTAAAATATTACATTTTTCTTTTGACGAACACAACTTCAAAAAGGCGCTATTTATAAAATTTATTTAGTATGCGCCCAAGTTATTAAGGAATAAGTCATCAAATGCACAAATTACATAAAATTAAAACCGTTGTTGCAGTTACTGTTATTTTTGCATTATCAATAAGTTTTAAAAAATATTTTTTTTAAATTAATTTAATATTTATTGTAGTCTATTAAATCAAATAAAATCAAATCAGCCTATCGCCATCCACTGCTGAACGAAGGTCATTTGACAGAGAACGGGAGTAATTGACATCGCGCCGAGAATTAGCACGCTGAAGTGGAAGTGGGCCGGTCATGTCTCCAGATGAACAGTTAGATGCTGGAGCCGAAGTATGCTAGAATAGAGACCGATGGACAAACGACTGGAGGATGCTCTGCGGAACGATGGACCGACGACTTGTAGAAGGTGGCTGGCGGCGGATGGATGCGAATTGCCCAAGTGCGAACCATCCCTGGTTGGCGCTCATTGGAGGAGAATTTTGTTCAGGCTACTAAATATAACTTATTTATTTTAAAGTAGGCTTTAAATTGTTCACTTCTGATAATGCCTGATAAATTCTTCTTTATCTCATAATTTAATTACTTCAAGCACCTTTATGATTGATTGAAAACAGTTAGTGTGTTTAACAGTACGAAGTGTTAAGCATGATAAGATATATGACAACCTTTTATAAGACAATAAAATTGGAATTATATGCATGTTACTGTATTAAGCGTTGATTGAGTGAGTTTTTTTTATGAAAGTAAAATGGATCATTCATTTTAAAGTTATACATTATTAAAAAATGGTGTCAAAAATTCTGCAAGAAAGTAAGGAATTTTCAATAAAATATTCTTGAAATTGTTTCCATACTTTATTATAAGTTCCAAAACAAAAATAACTAGTACATTTCAAGAAATACGAAGTAACATTAAAGTTTACATAGCGAATTTATAAAGCAAACTCGAACAACAAACCCATTTGTTATTGCTAATGAACACAACTTTGAAAAACTTAGGAAAATTAGGGTCTACTGATCAAAAGTCACTTCCAAATAATGTTTAAATGCTTGAAACTTGAAATATATTTGAGTTTGATTAACAAATTTAGAATTACGAAAGTTGTAACATTAATCCGTTATTTTGATGGATGATGTTAAAACTAAACACTTTGTTCAATTTATTTCATACATAATAACAATACGTATTTAGTGATTAATTGAGGGTATGACAAAAGACTTAGAAAAAAAAGTAAAACTCAGGCAAACATTGAACATAGTTGTTCAATAGTCTTATTAGATTTAAAGTCAAATTGAATACCTCATATCTAACTTTTATCAGAGTCAAGAAATTTTAATGGGTAAGCTTGAGTTAAAGAATTTGTTCTAAGGAGGATTTTAGATCAAAATGAACCACCTAATTGAATTAGACCAGGAGAACACTGAGAAAGTATAATTGTATAGAAAGAAATCACAGCTAGAAAAGTCGCGAGAAAGAGAAAGTATCAACGCGTGATAACTAATCCGTGTTTCGATATCTTCCAGTTAAGAAATAATAAAGAAATCATTTCGATAAAAGAGGAGCGAACTGTGAATATCTTTTTTTCCCTTTCTTGTAATAAATAATCTTTACAAAAAATTAACACTTCCAATTAAGATTTTTTTCGACGTCTTAAATAGAAAAACGGCACGTTTCAACAACGTTTTATCAGCTTTATAAAGAAATAGTATTAATTAAAATCCTGTTTAGAGTTTTGCCTTGCAAAGAAACCCTTATATAATCACTTTCTTTGATGTTAATAAAAATGAAACTTCTACGTCGATACAATTAAACGATAACATCCATTTTGAGTCCAAATTAATTTTATCATTTAGCTTCCCAGTTAAAGGGTCATTTATAATCTTATGAATTGACCAGAAACATGTTCTGATGGCACAACTAAAGATAAAAATTACAAATCATTGCTACATGTATCTACACATATGATTTATAAATATATACGTATATAAATAAAAAATACCAGTTTATAACCACCTATAATCGGTTAAACCTACACTAAATTCTACATAATATTATTCGAAGTTCGAGAGCTTAGCACATAGTAAATTGCTTTCTAGATACGTTAAGATACTATAGACGGAAAGACGGTGGGAAGACGCGTCTGTGCTCGACGTTGGACCATTAGTCAAATCTTGTGAACCAGCAAAAAACATTGACATATTTACGAGCTAGAATTGGATTAATACAATAATAATAGTTATGGAATTTCAGGAGAATTAAATAATAAGTTATTTAGTGCCAGTGAATAACACAGTTAATCAGACGCTCAATATAAGTTTTATTTATTTAATTTTACATTAAACAATAAAAGTCATAATTAACGACTGCCTTGGTGGCCAACGGTAGCGAATGAAACTGCCGTGCTTGAGGTCTCGGGTTCGATTCCCGGGTCGGATGAAATGTTTGTAAGATCTACAAATATTTGCTTTGAAGTTTGGATATTCCTATGTATAATATTTATGTATCCATATAAAAAAGAAATAAATAAGTATTCTATCCGTCAGTTCAGTTATCATAGTACAAGCTCTGCCTTGTTTGAAACTAGATTGCGTTGTGTGGCGACTGCCCGAAATAACTTAAACAAAAAAGCAAATTCAATTTAATGATTAATAGTAATAAACTGAGTTCTTCATTTTTAATTTTGCCACCCTGTAATACTTCTTCTATTAACTTAAGTAGAATCAAACCAAAAATATAATCGGCCAAACAAAAAAATAAATAAATTGGTTCGCAAATGACATAATTTTAATCTGTCAATCATAAAATGGAAATATATCGCTATTTAGAGTATCCCTCTTTTTAAGGCAGTTAATAAGTACTTAGATAACATGATAGCAATATTAATGTTAAAAAATGACCCGGCAATAATAATAATTATGCATGGTCTCAACGGTTTAGTTTATCAGTAAACCCCACAATTTATCAAGTGAGAAGTCACCGACTGATGAGCAGAGCAGACACTGAAACTTTTCCACCTTTTACTTTTAATGGGACTGCCATACTTGTTTGTAGGTCGATGAAAGAGTTAGATTTCCGCTTTGATTGCACACTGAACTGGCATGACTGACTAGGCTTGTGGAAACCCTTATCGGTCCCCATATTCAGATTCAATTCAAATAATAAAATTGTATGTTGGATATACCTATATACTATATTTATTATCACTGAAAACTATATCGTACAAGTTGTATTTACAGTTATTTTTATTATATTCAATTATTGGACGATGTGGACTTCGATAGGCTGATGATATTATCTTTCAGTCGAATTTTGGGTAGTGCAGAGCTGTGTGTATCAAGTGTATAAATGGATAAAGTGAGGATAATTGAAGTTATAAACATTTGTATGTACTATTATAAGTACAAAAAATATAAATCACACACAAACATTCATACCCGTGCAATGATGAATATAAGAATGATTATTCCGATGTCTCCTTCGACAAGTTTCCATAGAGCTTGTGTATTCATCTTGAAGATTATTCGATTGATTGACATTCTAACATTGAAGGAGATTTACAGCTTGTATAGTGAAGGAACAACACCAGAATTACGCTACGACGACAAGAATGGAGGCGATTATCAGAAGAATAAAGATTTCTTTCATGGTTAAAGGAGAGATATTATAAATATGATGTTAGGTAGGTAATGGCACGCATGGCATAGCAGTTTAAGCAGACGCCTCGCCGCTTTCTACTGCGCTGATTGTTGTGGGTTCAAAGTTCACATGGGACAAAATTTTGTGTAATCTAGAAATTGCTGGTCTAAGCCTGAGTTTTCTTTATGTCCTTTTCATGTATGTTTGTAAAGTCGCTCGCAACACAAGAATGTTCTTAGTGTAGGAGTTTTGTTAATAATTTTAAAACTGTTCATTCCTTTGATTACTTTAATCTTGGTTTAAAGTAACAATAAGTTTTATTTTTAAAAGAAAGAAAGAAAGAAAGTAAAAAAAAGCACCAAAATATTCCTATTTTTAAATAACATACACTTTGTAATAACAAGTAATATTTTCAGCCAACCGTGTTACCAACGTATCCTTGAAAATACAGTAACTTGTAACCAACATATACCTAGTTTTACAGCATACCCTTGCCCCAGTTAATATCCTTTTTGTCCAAACATACTATCCGATATCAAAAATATCTTGTTTCCGGTTAATTTCCCATTGTGGGTCTCTCAATGACATTATTTTAGGACTAAGTGGGTCTCCATGCACGTACGAGTGCGCAACAAGTGGGCTTTTACCAAATATATTATTGACAACTAAACCACAAGATTAAGGCTCATTTGACGAACGACAGAAAAATATTCTGTCAATGATTTGTTTCATTTTCAGTTTTATAAAGCATTGCACAGCGGTCTGAGCTATCTTCTCAAGAAACATAAAATGTTTAGTTTACATGATTATGAATAGAACTGTAGGTGATTTATATTATTTAATTGTGTTTTTAAAGACACAGTTTAATAGACACTTTATTTCTGTACACAGTGAACCATTTTTATTCTCGATATCGAATGTCGGTTACCTCGAAAATATATGTAAATAACTGTATTACAATTTGTATGAAATTGGGCTACTTTAATATAACCTTCGCTGATACAATAAACTGATTAACTTGACATATACCCTTTAAATGAAGTCGAGGGCGTGTAGAGTGAACCATCGTCGCGATCCGTCTTGATTTCGTTCCAATCCTGGTCGTACAATAGACTAGTATACTTTAACTTTAAAATTAACCTGTAAGAACTTTACCTTAGTTATTATTATGTAATTTTTTTAATTCTAAATAAACATACAAAACTACTGATATTTTATCTAATTTAAATTTGACAGACCATTTGAAAATATTAGAGTATGTTATGACGCTTTTAAAGTCGCGTAACGCGGAATGGTTGTAAGTAAACCACTCACAGTGTGTACAACAGTAACTTTGCACCGTACCCACGTGTAAGCTAGTACGCTATTAAGCGGCAGCGCATTGTATGTTGTAAAAATCTCTCTGAAACTTAGAAAATATTTTAAGCAAAAACTGTGAACACTCACTCTTTTGTTGCAAAAGAAAAATTCAGTTACTTAAAAACTTTGCCTTCTTTCCTATCTTAATATTGTTTTTACCCATAATTTATCAAAAATTACGGTAACTTGGACATCAACAAGTGGTATACAAAGTTTTGTGTTACATAAATAATTCTACGTTCAGCCCTCGATGCCGCGCTCGCAGTGTTAAAAATATAACTTCATTTTTAGAGTAAACATTGGACGAGGAAAGAAAATAATTTTATGATATAAGTCATGCTTAAGGCGATATCTCGCAAAGGATGGATCTCTCTTAATAGAGTAATAACAATAATAATTTAATCGTGTAATAATATAACATTGAACTAATTTAATATATGTGATAAGTTGAATTTGATAAATTTATTATTGCATTATAGAAAACAGAATATGGCGTTCTAGATTCAGTCGTAGTGTAACGAAACCAATGTAACCCATTACCCATATTCGTAATAAATAAAGTTTGAAGCGTATTGTCGCTAACTGGCATTAGGCTTCGGTATCAAACTGTTAGGTTGGTCCTTCCGTCTAAACATCAATCTCAAGCAATATTTAATACTAAAACATCGGCAAAGTTACACTTTAATATTTAATGAATAAATAATTCATTACGTCATATTAAGTCCATAAACAAAATTAAGCCTATAAACAAACTTACATCTGATATATAAGTCACCTGCTATAAGTCCTTCAAGCGCATATACTTCAGCACTCTTACTCACCGCGCACTCTTAGAGCTATCGTAAACACTTTATACTCGGTTTACTTTGCCACTGAGTGCTTTCTTGTTTTGATTATGAATATGCAAACTAATAAAAAGAGAGAGGAAGAGATATTAGTTATTAAAATTATTATACTGTAATATCCGTGTGATGATGTATTAAGAGTATAAAGTGTCACCACACCTATTCATCCCGTGGGTGTCTTAAGAGGTGACTAAGGGAGTAAACTATGTAGGAAAACACCACAGTAAAGAAAAGGAAAACTTGAAAAAACTTGGAACAAACTCTTTTTTTTTTTAACGTGTGAAAGCCCTCACAGGCCGTCATAACCCCCCCCCCACCCCGTGGCTTGTGGTGGGGTAGTGTCTCGGAATCGGACAGACTAAAACCACACGATTTGCCACTCTGCGCCTGTGGTACGAGGGTTCCGGAAACAGCTGCTATTACGACAGCCAGATCGCTCCTAGCGCATGCCCGCGTACGCGGGTTCCATCTGCGGGTAAATTCTCTAATTAGGCGACGTATGGTACACGCGGACGTCATCTCCTCGCGGTTGGCTACTGTAGTGGGTGAAGTGGAAAATCAGTGCCGTTCATCCGCGGCCACATTCAAGGCGGCATGAGGCACTCGAAAGCTCGCCTACACCGTCCGGTTCGCCGGCGGTGAATTGGGTCCAAATGCAGATCGTCCTCCCGAGTTTTCTCTGCCGCCTCCTTTTGCGAAATGACGTCTTCGCAAAAGATTGCAACCGCTGTAAAACAACTGTTGCTACCAGCCATGGAACGTATGGCGGCTGGTAGCGAGAGATCTTCTTCAATAACTGCAGTGAGGACCCCATGCTTCGCCGCCACACAGATGGAACAATCTACCAGCGTGTGTGGAGTCGAGTCCTCACTGCAGTTGCAATGGTGACAGGCGAGACTCAATTTCCTCCTAGCGACAGAGTACAGATACCTCCCGAAGCAACCGCGCCAGGAAAGGATCTGTGTCAGTCGGAAAGGGTCCCGTGCGGTCGCCCTGCCCACTCGGCGATGACCAGCTGGCCTCCTCGGCGGCAAAGCCAGCACGTGAAGTCTCCAACCGGGACGACCAACGAGCCATCGTGGTTCAGCGAGTGGTCTCACGTCACTTGGGTATCTGTTCGGGCGGGGGCCGTATGCCGCTACCCGCCCGGAAGCTGTGCGCTGGCTCTAATTACTAATATCCTCTGAGGGCACCAGAGACACGCTCTATTCTGTGCGGCCAGAGCCACCGCCCACACCGGTGCACCATGCAGTGCCATTGAACAGACAACCCTCGTGTACAACCGTCTAGTTACGACGTTGGCTCCTCCCAATTGGACAAAAGTCGCCCAAGGGCGGAAGCAGAGCCAAACTTGAAACAAACAAGAAAAACAGAAAAAAAAGAGAAGTACTTATTAGTATTCGGCCAATCTTTTTATAAGTCTTTATTATAAGTTTGCTTAAAAAAGAAACATAATGTTTTCGCCCTGAAAATATCCCCAAAAATATTTGTTGACTAGAGACCATTGTGTTAAGCAAGAAATGCCGTATAATATAGGTGAATTTTCTTACGCCTCTATATATAAGCTTCAATAAAACTAAAAAAATATTTTCGTCAGTTTTTCGTAGAAATCACTATCCTTCAATAAATAAGTAAACATTGTTACAAAATTATAGGTTTCCATCGTGCATGACAGCAACACAAATACCACGCCTACAGTTTATTCACGACATAAGCACGGGCTATTAGACGACTCGACGGCTTAAAGCCGTTACAAGAATGACATTTAATTTTCCGAGTTCCCCGGATCCGTAAATAGTAATTGCCCGCGGAAGGGTTGACAAACGGCTCCGCACGTCGCGTCGCGACGGCCACCAAATGGTTCCCACGGTTATCTTATAGTTAAGGTTTATAACCACTTACGTTACCTGTAATTTTTGTAATTATTATTTATCTTAACAATTAATTACCTTTGAAAAGCTTCTATAAATAATATTTATTAAACTGATTTTAATTATCACACTACCTCTTGAGGTTTTTATTTATTTTTTTGTTTGTTACTATACAATTTCGTTAATTATGAACCTATTTTTAAAACTCTTGTTTTATTTGAATAAATGTACTTCTCACTTGGTTCGACTTAAATTTCAAGAAAAAGAGTCTTAAAAGTGGACAATTGAGGAATGTATAATATTATTAGGGGTTTATAACGTGATTCGCTGAAGGCAGTTACAAAAATTTTTAAGATTAACTTCAATGATTTTTATCGTCTTTTTTCTAAATATGTAAAAAAATTGAATTGTTTTTATTCATTAGCTGACCCGCATTTAAATGTCATTATGCCCGATATAAGTTTTCCATGGAGAACCTATTATTACTGAATATAGGTAAATAATGCGTAAATGAAAGAAATTAAAAAAAGTCTACTTTGACACTACTTTGATAAGGTAGAAACATAAAGTTGTTTTCTTTCTGTTTGTAGAAAATCACCAACGTAAAGAGATATACGTCAGATCGTTTTGTTTTTTTAGCCTCGTAGTACTCCAACTCTAGACTAAGTAAATATAATGCAAGGCATATTTTGAGTATATTGTTGAATAGATTCGGACTCGACTTAGTGAAAAGCGTCACATTATTTGTTGATGAAGTTTTGCGATTAAATTTTAAGTCAACTGTTCTACTTACTACGTTTACAATAGTGACAGACACTAATTACTACTCAAATACTCCGTTTCTAATATTCATAGTTGAAGAGACTACATTTTCTAATAATAACTGATTCGATTGATTGAATATAAACACACAACTATAACCTGCTTAAATTAATTGCTTATATTTACTAATCCACCCACAAAATCTTTGTCTATCCATTTCCTGTCATTTCAAATTCCTTACCTTCTCTTTCCAATCTTTCTTTGTTATCCAATTTCCTTTCAAATACTTCCAAATTCTTCATATAATCCCTAAACGATTAAAGTAGCTTCCTTTAATCCTTTAGGCTAATGATGGCTAATGACTTTTAGAGAAGAATTGGATTGTTTTCCTTGTACTTTTGTAGTTAAAATTATAATTGGTAAAAGTGGACACTGAAACGCCTTTGCTAACCGTTTTGAGAATATAGCGAGTTTATGTATGTACTAGCTTTTGCCAGTGGCTTCCCTCGTGTGGAATTTGGTCTGCCTCATTAAGTTTTGTGAGAGATCATTTTATACATACATACATCATCTTTATTTAACTTCAATGGTCTTGGCAGCGAACGTCTAGATAAATCTCACGGGTCGGTTTTTTTTCCGAGTTAATGGACATGTATCGTTATATTACGAATAAATTACATAAAATCATTACAAATTGTAGCCTATATGTTATTCTGATGTAGAATCTGTATCACTGTAAAGTTTTATACAAGTCCGTCCAGTAGTGTTTTCGTGAAAGAGTAACAAACATCCAAACTCACAAACTTTCGCATTTAGAATATTAGTAGGATTACTAAGAATAATGTATGAAGAAAACTAAAAAAAAATCAGAAATGACATTAGTTGTTTAGGGAGACCTATAAAGATACATCTGAAACAGTCCACACATTGTTCTTTGTAAATTGTAAATGATCCCTTGATATATATAGGTACAATACAAACTGCAATAAATTTGTCCTAAAAAAACAAATAACAATAGCTCGTAGTGTCCAATCAAACAGCCCCAGTGGGCTCGGAAACGCAAATTCCGGGCCAAAAATGATAACTGTTGAATTATCGCCCTCATTGTAACAAACGGACTCACTTCATTCGGGTCTAGCTTCTGGCGACCTTTCGACGATTTTATCAGATGTTTTATTGAGTACGAAAAAAGTTTTTTTTTTACTTTACGCTTTTGGTTACATTTATCACGAGTTTATGTTGAAATAAAAGTTTTCGTAAGATCTCGTTACTATCTACATTTTATTTAGCACCCTATTCATTTTCTCAAAATATCTACTATTCATTTGAAAATGTAAGGGATTCCTTATTTAGATAGACTCCCTTACTAATTGGTAATTATTTACCTCAAAATTAAACATTCAAAGGTGAGTAAAAAACTTGATTTACGGTCTGTCACGGGAATTCTATAATTTGATTTTATGTCACTTATTGCATCCTACTTAATATTATAAATGCGCATGTAAGTTTGTTTGTTATGGTTTCACGAGAAAACTACTTAACCGATCATGATGAAATTTAGTACACATGTTTTTTAAGGTATTAGAAGTAATATAGAATACATTTTATTAAAAAAAAATATATTTAATTAAAATGATCTCTTACGAAACTTAATGTGGCAGATCAAATTCCATGCGATACGCTAGTTGTTTGGGTTTCGTTTTATTTACATACAAGCATGTTTGACTTTAGTGTTAAGAATTGCAAATTAAATAATATTAATATAAATATAATATATTATAAATGATTGTAGATTTGAGTAAGTTTCTGGTTTTATCCAATTTTATTTGAGGTTTGTACAGTGTATAATATTGTAAAGTGTTATCACAAGTTCACTTTGGAAAACCTGAGATAGGGAGAGAGCTTACAACTATCCCTGGAGAAAGATCTAGCGAGAGAACTAGAGTATATTAGGACGAATGGCACAAATCTCAGATGAAAAATGATACCGAAACTGTGCATCTTGTAATCGGTGTACTGGGACAGGCAAATCTACAGTTCTAATTACTGTTATGCTTGTAAATTTGCTACAACCTGTAATTATCATACGTTACATTTATAACAATGAATTGAACTCCACAATTAACTCTGAAATTGAGAGCAACGCTTGATGAACTAAAAGAATGACGTTAATGTTTCATTTGTTTTGGAACAATACATGGAGCAAATTAGCAAACAAGATTACTTGCCTTATATATCAATAGTTAAAAATACATTGCCGGTCTCTGTTGTCACAAAAAAACTTAAGAACCAAGTTATTAAAACATCTACTTAAAACAAGTCATTTGACACGTGCCGATCATAATAAATCAACGTTGGTAACCATAACTTGCATACCATATCTGTCCTGTTACGTCAATTTGTACAAACTAGTGGGTACACTCCTTAAATCATAGAGCATGATATATCGCCCGGACTCCACAACACTTGAAAAATGACAGCAGAGTTGTCAATTAAAGCGTAAGGCGATTCGTTGTAGATGGGACCGTATGAGTACTATAACTAACGTGATCTTTTTTATCGCAGTAAAGGGTTGCACTGACATATGAGTGTTGTGTTGTTTTTCGTAACCATTCGGTTCCAGTTGCCTGTGTATTTATGTAAGTCCATTAGATGAGGTGATATGTCGTAGAGGTTTGTTTGATTTATGTAGGGTTGTCACTATGAAAAAATGTGTAGAGTTTGACAGTTTTAAATAAACGTGTATATGTTTTTTACGGAATAAAAGTTTTTGATCCTAATTACTTATGTTGTTTTAAAACTTATACTTTAAAGATACCACTCTTGGGGAATTAAATTATATTTTATTTGTTATACGAATGGCTAGAATTTAAAACCTATATTAAAAATATTAAGGTGTACAAATATTGATTGTTTATGAACTCTGTTATAATGTTATAATTGATCATACTACGTACATAATAAAAAAAAATTAACCGAAAGATAGTATAGCAAGTATTTGGAGTGCCTGTTTTTACTTTCTTGTTTTTACTGTCGTTAAAAATATATACTTTTTCTCTATTTTCTATTATGTGTGCTTGCTCAGAAACTTCTGGATATTATTGATATTAATAAGTACTAAATATGTTGTTTACTTGCTAAAGATTCTTAGCCTAATACCACTAGTACTAATTTGTCTGAATAAACTGCACTAATTCTTCTATTTTTGCAGTAGCGTATTGTAAAAATTACCAAAGCGAATTCAAAAAAAAACCAACGGAATCGTCGTATCTAAAAATACGAAAAAAAATAATAGAATGAATTATTTATTTGTTTATCTAACTACTTAAATCAAAGTTTACTATGTAACTATAATTTAACTATTCACTTCGAAATTTCAAATGAACGTAAATAATAAATAATTTAATTATTTAATCGAAATATTTCTCTTTATAAGTTGTTACGACATACTTGTATTTACAAAATTCCTACGGGACAATTCTCGTCGAAATCTTATTACTTATTAATTAAAATAAAATATTAGTGCAATATGTGATACGTACATAAAATCTCCTTAACTAATTATCAATATTTTAATTAGAACACTAATGTAAGCTAAGTAAAGGTTATGGTGTAGGTTACAAAAGTCAAACCTCAGCTTTGTACGTCTTTGGTCAGAACATCATCTCTTCACCTAACCTATCAAGTCGCTTGAATAACTCTCAATAACGACAACTAATGGTGTTTCTTAAAGACAATATAGACAGCTAAAAACTTTCAATAAATACGTGCATATGACATTCAAAAAATCTTCTCCTAACCTCTAATCGTTAAGAAATTTACGCTCCAGTATCAACCTACGTGAATAACTAGAAAGAACGCAAATTAAGTGCTATATATATGAGTGATACTGAAATAATCATCCTCTAGTTCATCATTGTTATGGAGCTTTACTTTCTATCATCAAATCATATAAACAACTTGAAAGAATACAACTAAATATCTATGCAAACGCATCATATTAAAAGAATTATCCTACAACTCCAAACCGTTAAGGATTTGTATCTTCTATCATCAGCACACCTAAACAAGTGGAAAGAATGTAACTAAAGGTAATATACATATAACATTTTAATATTTATACTCCAAGTCCTAACCGTTAAGCAGTTATCTTCCATCACCACTTCATTACCATGAGATTATGATTGACAGACGTAGATATTAGAAAAGTTTAAGAAAATATGTACAAAATATAATACGTACCTATAAAATTTGTGGTTGACTTTAATTTTCTTAGGACCACATCACCGAATCCTACTATAATGATAATCTAAAGTATACATTTTTGAACACAAAAGACTTTTAAAATTGAGCAAAAATTGACAAAGTAATCGGTGAACATACACAAAAACACACTGGAACATAGACTTGCCTCCTTTTGCAAAGTCGGCTAAAAGTAAGGATGTGTCTAGGTGATAAAACTAAATTTAAGTACTACATTGATTTAGCTAAAGTGTTGGGCGGTTAATGGTCTAATAATAAGGTCATTGATATCAATATTACCTCACGGTAAATTTAGGCCACCATAATGTTCCACGAACACGCATCCACTTCAACAAGTGGTTTATTTCCCATAATATGGTGCAAACATCCTTACTGATAAATTTATATGACCACACCTTTTATGCGTAGGTTTGAGCCTATTGGGTAATTGGAGTGGGTATACTATGAAGTCATTTGTTTAAGAACCTGCCAAAATGACTTTCTCTGTATGATTTTTAGAAGAGAAATTGTAAAAATCGCGTTCAGAGAACGGAAGGGAAACAATTTGAAGTGTTTTTGTGAACCCTTCAAATTAGCATAAATATCGTGTTACTATATTGTGTAGGTAGATAGAAGATATGATAGAGACGAATAAAAATATATTTATGATTTCAGATTGATGAATGTTTCTACATTCATCAATCTCCACACAAATCACTGATTGTAATAGAAATTACAATCAGTGATTTGTGTGGATTTAAGTGTGAATTTAAATTAACATTTTTTCGTTATTACTCTAATTGTTGATATAAAAATTCCAATTTAAAAAAAAAAATTATAACAAGAAAGCAGAACATAAAGAAGGGAAGAACTTTGTGGTAATCCATTAGAATATTGGTTAGAAAGAGTATATTTAAAATTGATATGTACACTGGGCACCTTATCGCAGGCAATTACTTTCAGGTAATCGTGTGATGGTAAAAAATGTAGTTATGGTGTGGAAAAAAATAAGAAAAAAACCGTATTTCTACTGTACGAAATTTAAGTATTTACTTGGAGTTACGTTTAAAGAACTATGTTAGAAGCACCTGAAATCGGCGAATGTTTAAGAAAAGAGGCCTGCACAGATAATGTAATGGTTCAAGTGATTGCCTCACTGCTTCCTACTGCGGACAACTCTTAGTGTGATCCACTTTGTTGTTCTGGGACTAGATATTCTCTGTATCCGTTTCATTAACGAATGTTCTCATGTATTCATGTTGTCTGAGAGTAGTCTTTTAAAAAAAATCGAAGAAATGTGAGAAGGACAACCTGTTTGCTAAAATCACAACAACTGACTTTTAGTAACTGAATATGCCAAACTTATATTACTCCCGACAGTATAAGCTATAAAGCTAGATAGTGTAAAGAACTAAATTAATACTATTACACACGCAAAATTATCAAATAGAAACTTCGATCAGCTGAAAATAAAATCCCTACTTGTATTTCCAGTTCAATATTACTCCACCCCACAATCTAATTCAGTCTGAATCACATTCTTCTTACTTCCTACAAACGCAATCTCATATAAAAATAAAACAGAAGAAACAAGCAATTATCTTGGCCAATGTATGCATGCATTCAAGTTGCAACGACGTAAGTAGTTGGCACCCCACCCTGGCTCGACGCGATAAGGCCCCTACTAAATTGATGTTTGAACTGTCATTAATTCCCCTCACTGACAGATGCCACTGGAGTCTATTATTTTTAACACCTAACTGTCATTTGTCGTTTTTATTTCGTTTATCGAATGACAGATCGGGTTGTTGAACTACGATTCTAATTGTGTTAAGATGTGATATGAATCATTCCTTAGGATCGATTGAGGATAATATGATATGATAGACGTTTTGGTGTCAGACAATAATATTATTACTATTTTTCTATTATTCGTAAGAGAAATAAGCTAGTTATCGAGTAGGAGTCCCTTCTGCATCAGACCCTTGTTCCAGCTTTGTAACGTGAGCCATTTAAGGTGTTGGACGAGGCTCTTAACTATCAATTATTATTATGTTATGTAAGTTTGACTCAAATTATAGTCAGCAAAACGCCCACAGCATTTGCCTCACCTCTGTATCCCTTTAGAAATGAAGCCGTGAATTAAAGCTAGATGATTTGATGAAAAAAGGGGGTTACGTCTAAAGTTTTCCTGGAGTTTTGGGAATGAATATGAATTATATCTTTACCGCTCGCGTTTTCGCCGTAAGTTTTTTAGTGACATCTCCTTTCCGATTCATCATACGATAAAAATATTGATGTGAAGAATTAAACTAGAGAAAAAAATTAAAAATTATTTATTTACAACTTTTTCGTAAAATTAATAGTTTTGGTGTATAAAACTCCTGGAAAAATTTCCAATTAAAACTACCAGTTGATTGGATTATTATTTTTTATTATGCATTGTAATAATCTTTTATTTAAACTGACAACAACTGAAAGAACTCATCTAAGAGTTTACAAATACAAAATATAATTAAAAGAAGTGAAGAAGAAATAGAGTCGCCTTAACATTTGAAATAGATAAGACGTGACCTTTACATCGGACTCAGACATTTATAGTATCAAAAGGTTCTCTTAAATCCGACTATTGTAATTATTTCACAAAGTTATTCATCTATTTTCGGTATCTGAAATAAGCCGTCTAGTGTTATTTATAACATATTTTCCAAGACTTGAATAAATAATATTTATTACACAAAACTATGTATAATTCAAAATCTAAATAAAGAAGAACATTTTTAATAAAATCATTAAAATATTACGCTAAGACTTTGTCACACTAAGGCGATCAAGACGTTTACTGATTTTAAATTAATTTTTTAACACGAAGAACTTCTCAAAAAAAAATTATGACATTTTTAATTTACATCTTGGGTGCTCTTAACCGATTTGAACGACCGCGGCCAGTTTTAACGGAGACCAGTCAGATACACAGGAGATATCATACTGCACAAGAGTGTGCACAAACATAGATGCGCTCTCTGTTCCCTCACTCTCACAATCCGATGGGGTGGTTATCTGACACGACCGAGGAGAGATCAGATGCAATATCGACGATTTTACGTGATTTCCTAGGCACGAGGGTAACAGTCCAGAGATTTGAAATAAGGGTTAGACCCTTACTTCCAAACTATTATTATTTAACATTTTTGTAACCAGAAAAGCTCAATATCAGTTTTCCCCCGACCTGGGAATCGAACCCGAGAGCTCTTGATTGATAGTCGCATGCGCTAATCGCTACACAAAGAGGTAGTTCTCAACCTGATTTATCTTACATGGGGCTATTTTATAAAACTTGTATATTAGCTATTTCAACTGTATTTATTGCTCCTGCATATCTTTCAAGAGTCATAAGGTTACTTCGTAAATTAAAAAAAAGTTCCAGGACTTAACGCATTTGAATATTATTTTCATTACATTAATATGGATAACTGTAACAAATTCACTGTTTAATTAAAAGTGTATTTTTAACCACAACTTAAATAATTTTTATCTAATTACAATTTACGTACATAACCCTAATTCGCCAACTAGGGTCATGCAGGCCAATAAAGTATATCGAACAGTTAAGAGATTTTTGTGGAGTAAATACCAAATGCTTTTAATTACAGAGTTTTTTGGAAAAATAAAATAAAATTCACATTAGTATGATAGAAGCATGAAATTTTAAATTCTATGCGCCGTCATACTGATCATTAAGCATATTTGCATTCTGTGACTTCATCTTATAGCAGTTTGATTTACGATTTAGTCGGAGTTATGCGAAATGATTAGGCAATCTTAGTTGCGTATGCATTGCACGGCGGCAAGTTTCTTTTATCTCTAATAAGATTCCAATTCGGATGGTCTGATGTCGCGAGCTCCCTAAAGTAATAAACTAGTAGTGGAGTGGTGCTCGGTGTTTATTTCCATTGCTAAAGACGATACGTCTTTGTTGAAGTTATTTGACTGAAATGTTATTGGTTTTCGTGTATAACTTTAGTCTAACTAATTTTAAATTTTCACTTGTAGTATGTGAGATATATTACACATATTATTTTTCTTTTTGAATATTGTTATTGTCATCATCGTGGTATTAAGTGGTAGAACTGCATCTTGACTAATTTTTAACGTATAAATTAGAAAAAGAAAACCAAAAGAAGCTTATTATACGTTAAATAATTTATAAATGAAGTTGTTTTTTTGACATTTAATTTAAGAAATTAGAAAATTATTTCAATTTTTTTTTTTTTAATCTAAAATAGATCAAAATGCGACGCCATATTCTTCAGTTGTTAAATAATGGACACACGTCCAATTGCGTAGGAAATACGTCGAATTTGTAGAACAAATATAAATGGTTGAGGGTAGATCGAGGGTAGATAATTACATTTTTTGATCTTCGGAAACTGGGGATGACGTTTGAGACGAAACCTTTGTTCGACGTGTTTCGATACTGTCACAGATATGAATCGTGTATATATAGAGGTATAACATTATTCCCCGCCGTGGTGGTAACATAGTGGAAAATGACGTCATCAACCCTTGTTTATGCTACGCATGTGGAAAATATATATTGGTAGCTAATGGAGTATAACGTTACGTTTTATTTGTTCAGATATTTTTAGTTGTTACCTATTATTAGATTGAGTAAGATATAAATTATTTTTTGGAATTAAAAATAACCTAATGATTTGAGGAAATACTTAGTTATTTTTATAATAACTATATACCTTACATTCACAGAAATATATATAAATTATTTTATGACTGAGAGGCAAAAACAACATACCTCTTTGTCAAAAAATTAAAAAAAAATGGATGTGAAATTAAAATTAACTTATAAAAGATTTCAAAAAATAAGGGGGTGCTATGTTTCATGCTAAGCATTTTTTTGTGAAATTCCGTCCTCTACTTATTTTTAGAAAATTTAGCATTGGTTCGTACAATGTCCTTCTTAGAAATTAAAACTATGTTACTTACGTCAACCAAAGACGTTTAAATCGAGAAATAGCAATTTTTCTACTTCTTATAGAAACTGTAGCTTATATATACATACATTACTATATACATGTATATATACATTACGTTTTGTTAAATATTTGTTGCTAGAAAGAACAATGTTGGACAGCACTGTGTCCTATAGCGGCACCATTAAACTAATCACATCTATTTATTTCAGCTCATTGAAAAAACACACCTGACAAGTTATTTATAATTTGGTTGATGGTAATATTTGTTTATTATTAGAGATAACTGAATTATAAATATATAAATTTAATTGGGTTTTGCACGCGTATTATATTGCAATTTTTCCGAAGTTGAATCATCATAAAACAATTATAACTGTTTGTTGAGTCTATCACTTGATAAATGTTATTTTTCTCTCTACTTTCAATCAAATAAATTTACGTAAAATTATAATATAAGTAAGTAATTTATATCGGTTCTTTTAATACATTAAAAGTTGTCATACAACTAATATTGTCACGAAAGTTAACGTTAGACATATGTCAAATTTTAGTGGATGATATTAAAATAAATATTATTAAATAAATAAGTAAATATTATTAATAATAAAAATTAAAATAAAAGAAAGAAAATATTCTTTCTTTCATTAAATTATTTAGAAATTACATTTTTAAGTATATACATATAGAAATATATTGAAAAATATACAAAATAATAGGCCACCGAATTCGGATACAGGGACCAAAATACCGGTGGTTAAGACACACAGACAGGATTCTCCTCACTATACGGACCCTGTCAAGAAGGACTGCCTTCTGCATCAGAATCTTGATCTGGCTTTCCAACGTGAGCCTCTCATGGTATTGGTCGAGGCTCTTGGCTATCGATCCCTGAGCAGGTACGGCTATCGGAACCATAATCAACGAATCTCACACACATTTCACATTTGAATAATCCCGTAAGGTAAATCCAAATGTTTTGTGTGTTTATCTTTTTTAACTTTTACAGATTCTCGTCAAGGTATCGACAATCATTTCGCAGCGATTTAATCGATCTATCAACATCAGGCTCATTGGCAACAATATTTTTGTCTGTGATAATATATCGATTCCAACACAACGTACCGCGGCGATGCCTGTAGTATGGCAAGTACAATCCTAGCTAAGTAGATATTACGGTACGGTATACGGTGCGGTATTACTTAGGTATGACTGTACAAATATTCATCGTTAGCAAAACAGATGTCAACCATATCATCTTTCAGGATATGTTCGGTTTCTCGAACCGAAACCGAAAACTTCAGTTTCTTCGTAGAGATCACCGTAGCCAAGACTTAGATGCTTTGAAGTCTATAACAGACTCATTTCATTATAGATTTGCACCAATTCTGTTCACCAGAGTAAATATAGTGAATCATTATGGAATGTAGAAAATAATCTCTGAGATTGTATATCTCGTGATTCTTATCTGTGAAGACCTTACGTCATCATATTTAATAGTCCATGAATCCCAAACTTTCGCAGAATAAACTTTATAACCGATGAACATAGGTGGTGCATACGGAATGCAGTCCGCAATGTACTGACTCTCCTGTCAAGGACTTCAAACTGAACGAAGAATCTATCTAAATATACCACAGGAACACATAAACCGTCGTGATTCAACCATTATGAAATCTCGTCTAATTATCCTTTGATAAGAGACTTTTAAGTACTCTTCTCATTCAGTCAAAGAAGCGTTCCTGCAACGTTTGTTTCATAACAGATTCTGATAGTTCTAAAGACTGAAGTACCTAGATACTTGTAGGTTTCGGTGGTAAACAAAGATTCGAGTTTTGTTGAATCTATTGCTTCAAATTCTACAATCACGTCCTTCTTTACATACTTGACTGTACAGACAAGACAGACAAGTGTACACTTGTCTACATTAAATTCAATCTTGATAGAATTATTGAAATTTCAATGACCTTTAGTAAAGTCGTTAATTGTAATTTAGTGGTTGTTAGTGGTTTAAAATTATTCATATAAATAACTATTTTAGTATTAAAATCTACTATACAAGTTATTATTTACTCCATATTGTTTGTAATAAACGTGATTCATTTTCTCTAATGAATAAGCAATTAATAATTTCTTAACAGATATTGGCACACTCTTCAGAAATAACTCTTATATTTAATAATTGTTATTTTCTGTAAGTTTATTATCGTTTACGATCGTAATTCCTTTCCTAAGTCTTGATACGAGAGGTTAACCTTTAGATAACCACTCTCGATGAATATTTTAACTATTTCAAATCGCTGTTCAAGAACAAGATGCATTTAAACCAACAAACAATCAAACAAAAAGAAAATATTAAATTCATAGACTTGAATTGGCTTTCGTCGATATAATTATTCTCATATGTTGTTGATTTGCTTACTAGAATATATTATAGTATTTGATCTGATATTGTAAATATAAAAATTACTAAACTATGAAATTAATTTAGACCAGTATTAGATGTAGTGTTAACAGATGGATATCTTGTATGATATCTTTATATGGATATCTTGTAGGATGTAGACCTCGAAGGTCGCTAATACTTATAACTTAGATCTCCCCAGCTAAGAACCGTCCGTAAACAAATTTGCAAAATAAACTCTAATTTGTGTTTCGTTCATCTATTCATTCATCTCAGTCAAAAGACATCCACTGCTGGACATAGGCCTCCCCCAAGGATCTTGAGAACAGCCGGATCTGGTGACACCTACATCCAGCGGCTTCCCGTGACCTTCGCCAGATCGTCGGACAACCTTGTAGAGAACCTACTAACATTGCGTTTCCCGGTACTAATTTGTATTACAACACGTAAAAAATAAATAAATGAACTATGATTACGTTCAGTAACAACATTGATCACTTTAAATATCAGAAAAGATGAGGGTATACAAACAAAAAATATCGAAATTATCGGTTTCGTATCGTTTTATCGTTTACTTTTATAACTGTGTAGAGTATAATTCTTCATATTCGCCTTTTTCTGAATGTAACTACATAAAAAGATGCAATTATTCTATGATGGCATGCCTTAGTCAAACTTTACGCATCCTCGAATAAATGTTAAATGTATCCAGTTACGAAACAATACCCGCTAACTAGATATTACTCAAATCTGAACACAGCTCAGCGTCTTGAAGCAGAAATCGATAGTTTCAAATTCAATAACTTCGATGTTGAAACAGTTTGTAATCAAATCGAGACTTACCTAACAACTTCATTACTTCAGCCTGGCTGATGAGAACGTTCAGATGGCTCGTTGCCAACGGCAACGTTAGCCAGGCCGCCCAAGCGATAACAAGTATTTTAGCAGCCATTTGTGTTACACTTCACTATATGTCATTTTATTTTCACTTTTGAGTACATTTTTACACGTGATTTCTTTTATAAAAAATTCATGTCGTATCCATCTTAGTGACTAAATCTCTCTCTCTCTACTCATATTTAAATAAAGAATAAATAGTAAACATAAATTGCTTAAAAATAGTTTTTATGATCTGTAAAACAAAATCTTACTTTCGTAAAAAAGTATAAAAAGTAAACATAATTCATAACTTTTTGCTAAAATGATATCAAACGAGTATTATAAGATATTTATTTAATTTAAAAATAAACAATCCAGATTTGAAAATTAAATTATTTTCGAATAAAGCAAACCGGAAATTTTTCGAATTCGGAAGCGATACGTTCGGAAATGTTTACAAGCGGACACAAGTCAGAAGCCCGCGGTACCGCGCCGCACTGCCGTTCAACACCGCTCAGCGAACCAACAAGTTAGTTACTGACATGCGCACAGCTAAACCCCATCATTTTCTGAATTCAAATTATGTATACATCGATGACTTACTTTAGTATCTCAATAAAATTAACCTGTAATAAACAGCAATGTATATATATTTATCATCTATCTCTGAAATAGTCAAAATGTGTTTAAATTTTAAAGGCTTCATCGAGAGGGACTTGTGTTTTAAAGGGAATTAATTGAGTTTGTCTCAAGGGAGAGGTGTTTCCGTTTTGCATTAGGGACGTACTGTAGCACTAATAAAATTATGTTCTCTTTTATAAATAAAGTGCTCTGCAAGTTCGATACGTAACTAAGTAAAAACGTAGAGTGCTATTTTACCGTAGATAATAGAGTTAGGCTTGCAATGTACCTTCGTAGTTAGATTTAATAAATTTTGACATAAACTAAAAACAACGTAAAACAATACTTGTCCAATTATATACATCATAGTTAAAGTAACTGAGCGTTTAGTCATGTGATGAAGCTGAGTTTGACATATTGCTATAGTTACTTTATTTGATGTTATCGTGTTTTTGTAATCGGTATCTCGTTAAATCACGGTAAATTATAATAACCCGTTTATTAATTTATTTTTTCACCATTAAGCTGGAACTTATTTAAGTCCACATCAATAACGAAAAAATCCACCAATTTAAAAACAAAAATATTTTGTCTATTCTAGGATTTCTTTTCGGACTTGTTTGAACTGCTTATTAATAACATTAATATTATCGAATGAAAACTCATGGTAAACTTATTTTTTATCTAATATTTATCGTTCTTCAAGTAACCTATCATATCTATTGCAGGAAATAACCATCGCCCAATATGTGATATTCATCATTGTTAACATTTTCCTTGTGACCTTCCTTATCAGACCTCCTTACCACACAAGTTATCTTAATGAAAATACTGGAATCCCTACGAACTATTTCATCTTTCTTCAAACATTTATTTTATCTTTATAAAGTTTTAATGACTATGCTCACATAAACTTAGGCTATTATAAAAGCCAAACAGAAAGGATTCAATTCGAATTAAAAAAAAATATTCGAGTGTGTGAGCCTTATGTATTCGTGTATGTATCGAGGTAGAAAGGTGGTATGAAGAAAATGAAAACATATTTAGGCGTCTTAACGTTAATACATCAAAACTGAGGAGTTTTCTTCCCACGTCAGATTAGCTCGCCATGGTGTATGCATAAGTAATAGGCATACCATTGGTGGTGTGACAATGATGAATGATGTAGGAAGTTTCTTTAATTGTTAAGTAAATAACCACTTACTTCTGTATTAGGAATTTAGCTGTCCCTTATGCTGTCGTAAGTATCAATTTAATAAGTAATCTTGCTAAGTACTCGTATTCTTTTTTTTATTATCAACTTTATATTTGTTGCACCAAAGACCAAACTGATTCAAAGTCTATCTCAAGAAAAGTATCTAAGAGATATTTTCAATTTTTTATCATGTATTTACCGTTTTTATAATTTCCTCTGATGATCATATCAAATCTTTCACTCTGATTGATAAGTCACTAGGCTTATGAAATTAACTTTAAATTATTTTGGAAATTAATTCTAAAATATCTTTCGTACATGAATAATGCTAATATAAAATACTTTAACCACTATTTTAAATGAAAACACACTTCGTTTGAAATAGAAATTTTAAAATGAAATACAAAACTGTTCACAACCCAATATTTGCAAATATACATGTTATCTTCTACATATTGTGATCAGACGACGAAAGCTAGAGCGATCGGAACTCACTCTTGCGGAAAATTCTGGAAACTCACACGACTGTAAAGTATGCACCGGCGAAAGTTTACGCTTGCATTTTTTATTCATTTTTATATTTTGAAAAGAACCTTCTATCGAATAACGAGTTTATGCTCGGCGTGCGAGTGACAATTTATATGGATTGATATTTAAAATCGAGTCTCGTGGATGGATTTTGACTAAAATGAAAGAATTCTAAAATTTTATTGACGTTAACGTATCGTATTGGTCTGATTTAATCTCTCGATAGTTTGATAGAAATATGAATTTGTGAAGTTAAATTATCTATTTTAATTTATAATGTATATATTGAATAATTTTTTAATTGAATACTATTCATAATCTCTGAAACCGGTCGAATCCATAGAATTATTATTACATTTAGTAGTCATTAGCGGACGACGTGTGACGTGGTTGAAACCGCATGTAAAGAAATGATATTAAACTAATTTAACACTTAGCATCATTTGAATTCGTCAAAGACAAAGTCAAGTTCAAAATATTTTATTGTGGATCATAGGTATATAAGGTGGTTACAAAGTATTAAGGTCAGCAATGACCTGCTATTTGGCCATACAATGTTCGTTTCTAATGCGAAGTGCATACATGTCGCTGTTGGGGTAGTCTGATTGTATGTACCGAAAGCACACACTTTTAGCATTTTTAAAGTACTTAACATGTTACAGAAATTCTACCAACACAACCCGACTCAGGGTCAACGTGATATAGTAGACCGAAATCTCCATTCGAAAGAGGCCTATGTACTGCAGTGGACTTTCGAAGGCTGTTGAAATTGATGCAGAAATCCTACATTGACCTAAGATATTTGTTTCTACATGTTTCAGAATAATCCAATATATATATAGTGTTTTGAACTTTACAAAATAAAAATCTCACATCAAATATTTTGTTAAAGGTAGAGAAAAACAACCTCTCTGACGTACGTTGTTGTTGCTTGTTTTGTGTATGTACCAAACACAAAAACTTAACTTCGTTTCTACTACATATGAATATACACTGTTAACAATGCTGTCCCTCTAAAGTAATTTTTAGATTTAGAACTAGCTGTGTCCACGACTTCGTTCGTGTAGGATTTGAGTCTTGAATTTTTACCTTAGAAACATGGTGTTTGCTGCGTAAACCCCAATCCCGTGGAAAATTCATTAACAGAAGCCTATATATATATTGCCCTTTAACTTTCTCTATTTCCTAATGAATATTTCATTAAAAACGGTTAAATGGTTCTAGAGATTAGCCTTGACAAACAAAAAATTAAAAAAGTAGTTTATGTTTTAGTGTCGTGCAAACAGACATAAGCATTTGAGAACAGTTTTCTTTAAATCACAGACAGACACTTCAGTTTATTTATATACATTGATATATTAATTAACTAATTTCATTTTTGTTTTAATCATACTTGAGCATACTTTCTCTTGCCCATACTTTAATTACATATAAGAAAAACGATTCACTAATCCACTATTGTTTTACTGACCAGTCACTTTGGAACAGTTCCAATTAATCTACTAGTATAACGGAATTTATAACAATTATTATGTTAATGTGTAACTGTACATTTAAAAAATACCAATGAATAGAAATATTATTTTTCATAAAGTTTATTTTGCTATTAAGTTCATTTTAAGAGGCGAAGTAAATTAGATGAAAAAATCTTGTGAAAATACTCGCATGCGTGTTTGTACCCTTTCAAAGCAGCTTTATTAAGGTTCATGAGGTTCAAACTAGATATTATTTTTATCATCTAGCAATGTTACAACTACATATTTTTCAAAGTGTTAGCTACGTAAAGGCAAACAAACTTCTTGCGCAGATATTGTACAGAATAAGGATAATGATAACGCAATTTTTTGATATTTTATTTTATGTGAATTTAGAGCAACTCGTGGTTACGTAATAAGTCAAAACGTTTTAAGGTTAAGCAATCCAAGCCCGTTTTATGGGTAGCTGATCATTCTTAACACATTGAAGAACCCCGTACGTTGATGTCGATCCCGATTAATATACGAACATCTGTGGCAATCGTTACGCATAGTTACAGCCCTAAAAAGCCAAAGAGGAGTAATTTCGTCTATAACTTGGGTAGTGGAGATATGCCGGCAGTTGCTCCAGGTCAAAAATTGAGTCAAAGTTTAGCCATGTCTTACTAGACTGAAAGTTGACTCCAAATAAGTTTGTAAAATAGTTAAGATGATACTTTGTATTGTAATATGAGGTAAACAGTACGTTGTGAATAAGTGCCGCGTTTTACTTCGTTTTACTCTTTTGTTTCCACATTGTTTTGTGTGCGACGTTTAATAGTATTTTAGGTTTTAACCGTCAGTCTGTAGTAACTGTTAAGATAAAGCTGCAAAAGCATAAAGTCAAATAAAATAAAATTACGTTGACTTTACAAATGAACTGTAACTATTCTAATAACATATATACTCGTACATGCATTGGAACTGAGTCAGCTTATAATTACGACCAATATAATCAAAGGAGTCCAAATATCAAGCAAGTCTGAGGATTTATAACAAATAACGATTTGCTCAGGCATTTAAAAGTTACAGTGGAATAAAGATTTTCTCGTACATATCCGTGAAAAGATTAACCATCTTACAAATAGTCACGTAAAATAAAACAAGTGCATTTAAGGTTACCCTCACATACTATTGATTATGATACCATGACTATAGAGAACTTACATATGTAAAATGATCTGATATACAAATACTATTGCCGAACCCGATTGGATTTTTACTTGTGTTCTAGAAACTAGTGTAAGTTATTTTTCATTTTAATGTAAAAGATTTTCTCTAATGTTTTCTGTGAAATTACATTACTACTCAATTAAAAACTTCAATACTTTAAGGCTAGCAACATAGAGCTTGACAAGTACATGGAAGACTGCTTCACCTCTTGGAATGTCCTCCGTCGAATTCGAAACTAGTTGGCTGTCCCGAAAATACATACGTAACTAAAACCGTGATTAATCTATAAATCAGTTGAAAAACTTGACATTGATGTTATAAAGAATTTTTAGTCATCATCGTTAAGAGCCTTTAATAGTCTACTAGTGGACCTTGACCTCTGCTTAGAAAAGAGGTCTTAGCCTACTATACCACACTGGCCAAACGGGTTCCTATAGTATTCTGTTCCAAGTTTTCTTTCTCTATTTTAGTAGGATTTCTCGTAGATTTACTTAACATTTTTCTGTGTGAAGCCATTTCATAATTCAAAGCTGCAGCACGTACATATAAACATTGTTAATAACAGAGAAAGCAATTTGCACAAACGCTGCACTACGATATTGCGCCCGGCTAACACTTTTTGTTTTACGTAATAGCCCGCTGTTCGTATGTGGACGGCTTTGTTAGATATTAGGTTTTAGGATTATGTTGAATGTTGTTGATTGAAAATTTGAATATAATGTCGATTAATGAATATAAAAGTCTAAAAATTGTATGACTTTTATATATTTAAACATGAACCTGATACTAGTTTTGTTTGTGGCAATATCAAAGTAAATCAGTTTATAGCAATTATTTCATTGTATTTGAAGAGTAAATGAAGTTCGTGGAAGGGTGACAATTGAAGGCTGGTAACACATTTGTGTTTATAACTTATGTCTCTTGTGTGTAGGAGTCCATAGGCAACGGTAATTACTTCGGTCGGCTGTCATTATGTTGGCTGTCTGCTGGTTTTACTCTGATACTTCAAAAAGGTGGGCAACAATAAAATGTTAATATTTTTTTCATGTAGCGTATAATTTAACTGTTAAATAAAAATGTTTATACATTTCTTTATTTCTCTCTCTTTCTTTTCATTGGCAACGACACGTATTATTTACTATTTAGGAATTCAATTCCATTTACATATTACATAAACGCATGTACGTACATGTACGTTGTAAAAACATAACCCTTACTTAGATTGCATTATAAGAATAATACAATCTCCAAGTTTAAAAAAACAATAGAGAATAAACAATACAATATTATATAGGCACACACGTAGAGTACTGATTCGTAAGTGTATTTCAGAGCATTTTCATCGTACCAAGTTTGCTCTCAAGATGAAGGCCGTCATATTTATTCGTCTGATCTCGACAAACATTTAGCGATCTCTTACAATATTGAACGGCTGTTTACTGATGTGTTTTATGATAATCTTTGTGTAACATGCCCTATATTCTGTTTGCTTAAGTTTCTGAAATTTATCCGAATATATATTGATATGTATCGGTTTTTGAAGAATATTGATTTTAATTTCAGAAGAAAATGTTATAGTATTTCTAAACTTGTAACCTTTGTCTAGTAAGCCTCATAATATAAGATTAAGCCTTCTTCTTCTCTGTGAAAACTTCAGTTGATGTTTATTTTGCTTCAGCCTATTGCCGTCCACTGTTGGACAAAGGCCTCCAAAAAGCACTAACTATCACGTTTGTGGGCAATCCACATCCATCCGCTGCCAGCCATTTTTCTCAAGTCATCGGTCCATTGCGGCGCAGGGTGCCCTACACTAAGTTTGGCTAGTCGCGGTCTCCACTTCACACATGTCGATCATCAGTCACTAAACTTCAGCATGTTGATTCTGCGTGCAATATCGGTTACCCTAGTTCTCTGTCGAATTGCTTAATTTCGAATTCTATTGATTAGAGAAACACCCAGCATCGTACACTCCATCGCACGCTGTCCGGTTTTAAACTTGTGGACTAGTCCAACAGTCAGTGTCCACGTCTTGGCTCACAATAGTTACGCGTAGGACGCATTGGTCTAAAACTTGAAAATATGACGAACTTTATCATGTCACTCCACCAGAAACAGCCCAGACGAATTCTTATATCGGCTTCCCGATCAAAGTTGTGCCGGCGGGTAGGTAATGTTAATGTTGGTAAAAGGATAATGAAGGCAATTTTTTTGTTTGTTATAAAATATTTATTATTTCAATTTTTGTCCTTATAAGATATCTCAGTGAGTGGTTCTCATAAATTTAGCAATGTCTAAAGACCTAGTGATTGACAAGAGAAAATGACACAATATTACTAGTCCTACCAATCACCAATGTTTATATTACTGCTACAAATATGTGATGGATGCTTTTACAGATACTGTAACGATGTTTCAATGTATTCTGAATCTACAATGACAATAATCAACTTAATAAATAGTTATTACTATGGTAACACATTTGCTAAGGTGTAACACTTAAAGTAAAATATGATCACTTTTGGTACTCTTTCAGGGAGGCCTTCGTTCAGTTGTACACTACAAAAGACTGAAGTGAAAAAAAAGTTACGGCTGCACCTACTGCACTACCGTGGTGAACCGATTACTAACGTGAATACTTAACTATAGGGGTTACCATGTTACTAATAATTTTGGAAAATATACATAACATGAATGTATTCAGGATAATCGGCTGTCTGGTTACCGGTACATAGGCAATTAGAAACAGAAGAATCTTAGTACTGTATTTAGTTCATCATACATTTAATTACAATCAAATCAACAGTTTATGCATAAATTTGTAATATATCAACATCACATCACCAGCCTCTAATAGTCTAGTGCTGGACATAGGCCTCTCCTTAGAAGAAAATTTTGGTAGACTATTCTACGCTGGTCAAAGGGTTAATATAGAGTTTCTGTCAAGTTTTCCTTCTCTTTGTAGTGATGTTGACCTGCTTAGTTTGTTACCTTAGTCGCCGCGTGTACAAATAGAGGTGACGACACTTTATGCTTTTTTTTCATTCTAAAGGCCTGCCAAAGTGGCTCTACTCTACCGGATGGAGTCGAGATCATTATACTCCATTGCGAATGCAGACAATGCAGTATTGATCAACACTATAGTGTCCTAGTGAGATGCCTGGGGACGGTAAAAGGCATGACATTCATTGTGGCAGTGTAAGGTTTACATAGCATTGTATTGCACACATTTACCACGACAACTATCACCCCTGCATTAATGGGCCTCTGGTCTCACACTCCCAAAGGAAATACGACAGAACGGATACTGTTATTTTAGGTTGGTCTTGTGTGAGAGGGTAGTACTGCCCCGGTAAGTCGGCCCGTTCGTGCTGAAATCAGTGTGGCTCTATTAACCAATATTCTTAATCCGTCACCAAACGGAAATTTTTTAAGAGACACAGATTATTGTAAAAGACATGTTCATGGACTATATAGGTTTTGTACTCAAAGTAAATGTGACTCATATGACTGACCAATGATAATTAAATAGATTATATGTAATAAAACACAACACACAAAAACATTTGTTTAACATTTACATTTAAAATGAGGATGGTCTCACATAATGTGAAATTGGATTTCACATTGCTATATTATGCGTAACCCAAATTAATTAGTACATGCTGATATTCACAATGCTTACGAAATTAAATATTATCAGTATAATACGATATCGCAAGCCAAACACATTTCCGTTTGTTTTGAGATTTGTAAACACTGAAGCCCCGAATCTCTTGTTACTCGGAAGTTCCGAATATGTTTCCCGGTCAAAATAAATAAACGCGATTTGAATATAAGGAAATATAATCGAGATGTTCATATTGAATTAATTATACTTTATTTGGTTTCTTCTCGAGTTTTAACAGAGCATAAAGGTTTTTTTTATTTCATAAACCAAGAGCGTAAGCTGCTGTAAATGGCCATTTGATAATATATGTCATAAAATATCAATCCTGGAATTAAATCTTATCCAGACACTATGAAACTGATGCAAGGGTGACAGTTGTCGTGGTAAATGTGTGCAATACAATGCTAAGATGGCTGTTATGTCTTTTACGTCCCCAAGAGAAGCGTAAAAAATCGTAATAGGCCACCATAGTTTGCATCACCATACTGTATTGTCAGCATTCGCAATGAGTATGGTGACTACAACTTTTGGATTCTATTCATGCTTTCTATCAAGCAGAGTAGAGTCGCTTTGGCAGGCTATTAAAAAAAAAAGAAAACACTAGATATAAAAAATGTTATGTAATATTAGGAGACTATGTTAACGACATCCATTTATCACGCCGTTTCCATGAGTGTCAAACTCAAATAGTTACCACCAAAGATTTTCACATATCAGTTAGTCTGATGATAGAATTGTAAGATGTGAAATTAAAGTATTGTTATTCAATCAATATTACTGTTATAAGGTTTTAATTTCCTAGGATTAGTTGTAAAACTAAATTAAGCTAATTTAAAAAAAAAAAATTAATAAAAAAGCCCAAAACTATTTGAAATTTATAAATAACGAAGTATGGAGCTCTACTGATACTAGAACAATTGACAATTAAGGATTTACACACGGTAAAAGTTTCAAGCGAATAAATCCTACAATCGCGTGCCTCATTCATTGGCAACACAAAAAGCACAATTTGTTTGTGAACTCAAAAAACGAAAGCGTGTATGCAGCGAGATTTTGGAACGAAAAATATATTATCTCTTGCCAAAAGAAAAATCAATTTGGTTTTTTACGTTCTTTGATGGAATGCTTGAAATAGCAAATATTGTATATCAGTTATGCTTTTAATAGTTAATTCTCAATATATATAGGTTCAATATTCAGATTTCTAAAGTTCAAACCCAAGCAATACAACCAAAACAATATTGTTAATAAGTTTACTTTTTCGTCTGTTTGTTACTTTTCAATATCCTAATAACTCCCTGCATTATATAAAGAAATTGCATTAAAACTTGTAGATATATTTTTGCTCCTTCCAATGGAACACTACATTTTGCCGTATTCACATTGATTGTCAGTTTTCTCAGTATGTTATTTAATCAAAATTGGTGCAGCCGTTTGAGCTTTAAGAAGTAAGAAATATAAAACACACTTTTAAAAACTTTTGTCTTTAATAAATAAATAAATAAATATTTCGGACATTTGACACACAACGTCATCTAGTTTCAAACTAAGCTGAGCTTGTGCTATGATAACTAATCTGACTGATAGAATACTTATATACTTTTTGTAAATACATACATATTATACATAGAAAACATCCAAACTGTGAAACAAATATTTGCAGATTATACAAACATTTGGTCCGACCCGGGAGTCGAACCCGAGACCTCAAGCACAGCAGTCGCATTCACTATCGCTGCGCCACCGAGGCAGTTAAATATACTTTTGATGTCATCAGTTTTATAGTTTGTGAATTTGTGTATTTACAACATACTACTGTATACATAATGACGTAATACATTTTAATCTCCTGAATAACTGGCTTGTTCGTCTAGCGGTTAGCGTATTCGACGGCCGATCAAGAGCTCACAGGTTTGATTGCCAGTTCGAATCAAATAGTGTTATTGAATTTTTCTGGCAACATAACTTGCGCCTGATCACTCCCCGGTCGTGTCGGTTAACCGCCCCATCGGTTTGTGAGAGTGAGAGACATACCACTATTGCTTTTCATGGCCCTAATAGGTTCGACAACAAAGTTATTGTTGAACAAAATCTAAACTAAATAATTGGCTTTAGAATAGTTTTTTATCAATTTATCTACAACACAAATACTTTCTTTCACAATATATGTATACAACATGTAATACACTCACACTGTAATAAACCTTATACTTGCAACTGTCTACCTTTAACCTAATCAGGTCAAATAAAATACCCAGATATGAATAAAAATATTGATCTAAACTGTAATTAGTATTACCATATTAACATGCTCACCCCCAGAGTCAGGATTCTTATACATACTTTTAAAACCCTCCAGCATTCTCCAGACAGCGAAACACTTCTTATGATGTATTGAGCTCTCTGTGCTTCTATCGTAACCTCCTGCATTCCAGTATAGGGATGTGCTAACAAGTTCTGTTTCACTAAAATTGAAAGAGAGCAGTGCTTACAGTTAAACACGTCAAACATTTTTGATTCTGGATAAAAGAACTATATCAATTTCAAAAACTCTCACTGTGAGGCAACGTTTCATACAACGTGCAACTCTACGCGATTTGCTGCAATAGCGCCTCCTGGATGGATAAAAAAAAAACTCATGCAACATCCCTTCTCACAATACTACCACTTGCTTACGATAACTACCTATCCGCGTATATAAAATTTACAATAAAATCTATAAAATTGTAGGCGTGAAATCCTTAATTTCAAATTAAAAAACAGACTGACAGTATGGCTTCCAGATAAAGACTACGAAGACATGAAATTTCCCTTAAAACTTTACATTAAATTTAAACTGAAACATACACAATGACACAAATATCATATAAATACGAGTATATATACCGTCAAATTACCACCCACACATGGCACATCACAGCCACTCATAAATTTCACGTTACATTTACTAGTATGACACACACACGCACACACACACATTTAAAAACAAAAACACACACACTAACGTTTAACTTTTATTTTAAATACTTTGGTTGTGTCGTGTTCCTCATATGTAAACTTTTAATCAGTAAGGAGCGAGCCTGAATATTTTTCACCTAGCTCTCACTAAGGTGTATCATATGCTCGTACTTACTGTTGTATTAACAAGATAAAGTTCACATTTAAAAAAAGAACACAAAGTGTACCTGTGTCTGCGCATACTTGCATACAATAAGATCTCTTGCGCAGGTGGCTGCTCTCCGTTGAGAGGGGGCCGCTGTGGCCAAAAATCGTATAGGAGAACATCGTCATCATCATGAGGTCCGCTCCTCTTATGATGTAAATTTGACATAAAAATCTCAACAAATTATATTTCATGATATTGAGAACATAATTCATAAGTAATGCTCCTGTTTACAACATAAATTACAGTGAACTCGTACAAAGTTCCGTTTAGACGCAGCGACGGTACCGCAAAATGCAATCTGAATTAGGGTTACGTAAGTGTGTGGTTGACGGGCTTTCGAAACGAACCGACTGGTTCTATTTTGTGTTATACGAACTGTCTAAATTGGATTCTAAATTACTTGTTATTAATTTTTGTTTGCTTTGCAGACGATTTTACTCATGGTTGACATTTTGATTTGAAAACAGATTCATCTACTCGTAACAATTGCCTTCACAAAATTACTTATGTTAATAATGATCATTATCTGTCCAAATAGATCTGAATTTCAAAATGAAACTCATAGTTGCTTTTAATCTATATTTTAATTATCTACATGCCAATACATAAGTATTTGTTTTTCTAAAAGAGAAAAACGTGCGTGTGCTTACGAGTAGGTACGTACGCATATATATACTTAGTCTGGCCATAAATACTGTTACACTTAATTATAAAAAAATATTACATTTGAATTTCGAATCTGTCATTTTTATACGATTGTTCATTGTGTTTTCTCATTTTGGCGCCAATACATTGTAAAATATTTTGCGATATTAAAATGGTGTGGGGTGATAAAGAGAACCGAATCGCTGTGATAGCATTACACAAAGTAGGTATGGAGCCAAATGCAATTTTTAAAACTCTCCATACACTTGGTATTAGTAAAATGTTTGTGTACCGGGCTATTAATAGGTACAATGAGACCTCCTCTGTTTGTGACAGAAAAAGATCTGGCCGTCCACGTAGTGTTCGTACGAAAAAGGTGGTCAAAGCAGTAAGGGAAAGAATTCGAAGAAATCCTGTCCGAAAGCAAAAGATTTTATCTCGGGAAATGAAGATAGCACCTAGAACCATGTCGCGTATTTTAAAAGATGACTTAGGACTTGCAGCCTATAAGAGACGCACTGGCCATTTCTTAACTGATAATTTAAAGAAGAATAGGGTGGTAAAATCGAAACAACTACTGAAGCGGTACGCAAAGGGAGGTCACAGAAAAATTTTGTTTACGGATGAGAAAATTTTTACAATTGAGCAACATTTTAACAAACAAAATGACCGTATTTATGCTCAAAGCTCTAAGGAAGCTTCCCAATTAGTCGACAGAGTGCAACGTGGACATTATCCGACTTCAGTGATGGTTTGGTGGGGTGTTAGCTATGAAGGAGTGACTGAGCCATATTTTTGTGAAAAAGGTATCAAAACATCGGCACAAGTGTATCAAGATACCATTCTTGAGAAGGTAGTTAAGCCCCTTAACATCACCATGTTCAATAACCAAGTATGGTCCTTCCAGCAAGACTCGGCGCCGGGTCATAAAGCTCGGTCCACGCAGTCTTGGTTGGAATCGAACGTTTCGGACTTCATCAGAGCTGAAGACTGGCCGTCGTCTAGTCCCGATCTTAATCCGCTGGATTATGATTTGTGGTCAGTTTTAGAGAGTACAGCTTGCTCTAAACGCCATGATAATTTGGAGTCCCTAAAACAATCTATACGATTGGCAGTGAAGAATTTTCCCATGGAAAGAGTGCGTGCTTCTATTGATAACTGGCCTCATCGTTTAAAGGACTGTATTGCAGCCAATGGAGACCACTTCGAATAAGCTTTTTATATTTTTAATTGTTTTATATTTATGTATTAAACTGACACACTGTAAAAGTAATAAATGTTATTTGCAGTTAACAATTTTCTTTTTTCTTTATTACAATATTTATGGCAAGACTAAGTATATTATTAGGTACTTCTTGGACGTGTAAATATTTTATCCTTCGCGTAACCCTATCTTTGTAGAGAAAACGACAGTAATAATAGTAAAAAAGGGTATATAATACATTGAAAGAAAATTTTATTACAACACATTATCTAGTTAAATAAATTTTATATAAATGTCATTATTTTTTCGTAATAAATATTAAAAAGAAACTAAAAATTAACTTGTTAATGTCATGATGATTATTGCACAATTGATTCAATGACGCACGTTAACCATTTTTAAAATATGTGATGATTAAATGTAAAATTTACATTTTTTTTATAATGTGTGGTATAAATTTAAAAATTGTATAAAATCGTCCATATATACTACATAAAACTACAGTCGTTCAGTATATTTTAACTTGTCATGGCACAAAATTATTTATATAATGATAATCATATCAAAATAGTAAATAAAATAAAACAAGACATCAGTAACATTTTTGAGCTCTAGGCGATCCCTAAAAAGAAGTTTTCCCTTAGTACATTATAAAAATAAATCCCTTTTTTTTCCACTATTACACGTTTTCTGATTTGCCTAGTGTATAAAAAGGAATTGGTAAAAACGCTTCCATTTCTCCTGAAGAAATTATTCAGTCTACCATTGCAAAAAAAGTAGCCTCTAAGTATTTCTATTTCTAGGAAATTATCTAGACACCTATTCGTATATCATATTTGCCTATTTTTATTACACATAAAATTACTACTTATAGGTAGCGTACAATAGCATACAAGTAATAGCACATAAGATTAAAAAAATAACTGCAAATATAAGAGACTTCTTTTCCACCAATAAAACCATAATCACTGAAAATCTGATATAATAGCAATACAGACAGTAAATACTGGCATAACAGTAAAGAAAGAAATAGCCATATTGGCATTCTTAATTATAGCAATAACATAAATTGTCTTTTGTAGTTATAATGTTCTACGTTAATAAATTACTAGACTCTTATTTTTTATGCTTCATAACCTATTCAACTGTGCTCTTTAAAATTAATAATATAGTAATATCATCTGAAATATTACTTTTACCAAACTTGCGCACAGGTAAGGGATTCCTCAACAAACAATGAGTAATCGAATCCTACGAAGTCGGAAAAAAACACTAAGAAAGTGTCGACTAAAGCAGAACTTTTCTGAAGTCAATTATTTCTCTACAATATTGTATCAGAACCAGTTTTCTAAAACAGAATGCTGTATTGTTTTGCTTCTTAACCGTTAGCTACTGTATGCTACCGAAGTCCGTTGAAGTTCACCAAAGTTCGCCGCAGTTCGCTTAATCTTGCTAGAACGGGAGTCGTGTCGAACCACGATAGTTAGACTTTGTATCGTAAACTTCACGTTACGGGGAGAGGTGGATGCCATTGAATACTCCAAGTTAGAATTTCGAATTCACTTGGTTCATTCACAGAGATTTCAAGTAGTTGAATATTGTGCCAGCAACTACATAATATTGCTGGTTAAGACATTATCAGTATTAATAACAACCGAAATGCATTTTAATAAATATATTCTGATACAGTTTTTACTCATTGAACTTCATATTTTTATGTCATTCATATTTGTGAGACTAAAATACGGGACATGAAATAGCATCTCATTACGCCGCCATAGTACCACCATACTGTATTTTCTGCATTTGCAATAAATATAGCGACCTTAACTCATAAATTCTATTTATGCTTTCCACTAGGTACTAGAGTAGAGTTACTTTGACAGGACTTTAAAATAAAAAAATATAAAACAGACTGATATTCGAATCAAATCGGTTGAACTAGTAACCAACACCAAATAATATTGGGAATAATAAGGGTCAGGAAAGTGATTTAAATATCGCTATATTACAACGCTATAATACTTGATTAAGAAAGCTTATAGTATTGTATTTTAGTTTACCAATTGTATTTTTTTTTTGAAAACGGGTAGATAGGATAGGATGTTAGTAAAGGAACGTGGACACTTGTAACTCACGTGTCGCTGAATTTTGAGTAAATGAAATAATCATAATTAATCCACGAAAGAATTACTTAACACCGATTTCCTGTAATTCTGAGGTATTGCTCCGGTCGAGTTAACCCCCTACTTACTTTCACTATTCCACTTTGAACCACGGGTTTTTTAATAATATTATTATTTACTTAGTAATATTATTCAAATATTTTTGTTAAACTACAGTTCACATTATACACGCTCACATTTTAAATGTTCTTGATATCGTAGACTCTAAGATTACTTATAAAAATATACCTTTCATTTTCTTTTAGCTAATCTTGAAATATAACCCTATGATGGAAATGCCGGTTGCGTGTAATAGAATCAAATAGGTGACACATTTGACATTAATTAAAAAAAAAAAATATTACTTAATTTTATTAAGTAGCAAAACCTTCCAAGGTTTATTAGATTAATATTTAAAATACTTTATTTACTACGAATAATATGTACGCAGTACACCTAACCGTACACACCGTACTTGAATTAGCTTAATCATGTACATACAACGGCATATATTTCACCGCTGAGCGCATAGTTATAAAGTCGTAAACCTAGAAAACTTTGGTCTTTGAATTCCAAGTAATAGTTTATTTTATAAGTGCAAGCGGCTTCAAAGTTGTTTTAAATGAACAGATATTATACTATCTAGAAATCGTAAAAAAGGAAATATATTTAATGCTATATGGGTCAAACGATGAAGCTGGTCACGTGATGGTAGGCAAATCAGTATAACATGAAAATAAGACATAATAAAGGGATGTATATTATATTAAAGATGAAAAAAAAGCAAAATTAATTAAAATAAAGGCAAAATGACCACACTCTAGTTTATCAATAACTTCATTAATAAAAATAACTAATTCAAAAATTCAGATTTTATGTAAACGGTTTAATACGTTATCTTAATCCCAAAAAAACACCAAAGCCTAGCTTATAACAGCTAAAAACATTTGAAATTCAATTATTTCAAAACATAATTTGTAAGAGTAAACAAAACAAATAAAATTATACCCAGTCTCTTTTCTATTGAACCACAAAATTGGGCGTTGAAGAGAATGGTTGACAGTCATGCGAGCGTAGCATGTTACTTCAACATAAAGTGTCGTTGGTTTTGGTAAACTTTTTAAAATTTTATTACCATTCAATGTGCGTTGTTCTGTATTAAGTACGAACATATTTTTCTTTTACATGTGCGAAACTAATACTATGAAACAACATACGTAACCTTCGAATACCAATGAAAATGTTAACACGCTTAATAAGCCTTAAAGTAAATAACGTGTCATGAACATATTTTATGAGATTAATTAATAACATTACTTACAATTACTATTATTAGTTGAATGGTTTTCTCAGTATTCTATGATCCACCACAGAATATATACGAATTATTTTTTTCATTTATTATGGAATTTTGAACGACTACTTAATTTCGTACCCAGCTCAAACATATTAACAGAAAACAGTACTCACAAGCACCAGAAAACGGATAGGGTACTTAAAAATACTCAAGTACATAGTTATCTGTTTATGTTGCTGGATGAAGAACTGTTAAGCATTCGCGTTTAACGAGGATGCATTGGCTTCTAGTTTTATGTGACTGTCCCTTCCATACTCTTCAAAACAACAGTTCTTCATCCCTTGATTTGCCACTCAGAAATGTAAGATTCTATTTTCTATTCAATACATTCTTCTACTAGTAAAACTAATTCAAATAATAAAATTCAAATTAACTCAAATGGAGCAATTAATTTTTTAAATTAACAAAAAATTTGCTGACCAAAAACGTTTCTGTATTAAATCAATGTTAGCATTTGTACCGTACCGTTCTCTTTATTATAACAAGAGTTGCATCCAAGAAGTTTTCCACTCGAGCGAGTGAAAACTGAAATAATTGCTGGAGCCAGAACGAATCACTGCACTTTTAGCATTGAAAAAGCCGATTGTTACACCGAAGTGAACATTTATACATGATAACAAATCGTCATCACAACGTTTATATTGGCATCGGTAGCACTAAAAATCGTGTCTGTATATATAGGTTTCTATAAAATTTTAAATAATTCTAAAGATATTAAGAACAAACTGAATCTAAGTGAGTATCTAACTAACATGAAAAATATCATGTGTGCAGCAGTCCAGTGACTGCCGCACACCTGATATTTTAATGCTGCTAAAAATTAGCAATGAATACCGAGCATTGAGCCCTGTAACTCGACGTTTTTGAGCGTTCAAGTTGAAGAGCGGGTATATTAATATTTTTTTAATTAGAGATCATTCTTTGTTCATTACGATGTGTGTCGTGCATAAACCTTCTACTCAAATCTGTAATCGTTTTTATTGACGTGTTCATATACATGTATTCTATGAGCTATCATTATTTTATTTTTTGTTTTGCGTTTATAATGTCGAATGTTGCGTGTTGCACTCAAAAATTGGACTACCTAAAAGAAGCAACAGATTGAATAATAAAAATATTGAGGCCTGTTTGTGTCTTTGTTCATGGTTGAAGAGTATTTAAGACATATATCTTTCTTGTTCATCTTAATCTGTAGCTCGATAAGGAAATAAATAAGGCAATAATATCAACTTTTCTTTAAACATTTAATAATATTTTATTTAAAAAACATTAAACAAAGTTTAATTTACGAATAAAACTGTTGCTTATCATTTAAATACTAATATTTATTACTTTATTACTTTACTTATACTATACTACCTAAGTAACCGTGTCTATTATCAATACTATAAATATATGTATAAATAACGGCAGACAAACAATATGCTCCCGAGAGAGGCGATAAAACTTTATCTGACAAATAAACCCCACGCTGGTAAAATCCCGGACATAACATGTATCAGTTTTTAATGAACTGATTTATGCTACACATACTTTGAGCTTCGAGTTCAGCGGTATAATTAAGGCTTTATCTAAACTCTACAACCACCGAGCATTTTTACAACACTACAACCTACTGGATCAGTCTAGTATATCAAGGAGCCCAAGTTCTTATAGCTTAATACGAAATACAGTCCGCTTAGCTACTGTTCTTATTACATAATAATTATGTTATTTGTAATAATATAGATAGGATATTTTAATTGAGTTGTCAAAACATGGTTAACTATATTCTGTGATATAAGTAGTATCAATGTAATAGTGAAATAATAATGAGTTTATAACTTTCCAGTTGAAATTCTAACAAAGCGATAAGATATCCACTTCATCAGATTATGCAAAGACTTTTTAAATTTAATATACCTATCTATAAACAAAAATCACACAAATAACAGTTCAGTGTAAACATATGTCGATAGATGGAATTCTAAAATGCGATACAAAGAGTAAAGAGAGCTAAAGTGGCTCCCCTTTATATGTGCGAAACGTGCGATACGTTTTGTAAAATAATTTTAAAGTGCGACAATTGGCCCGTCAGGCAGATACCTCTTGTCCTTCTGCTTTGAAATACCACTAGCGATGTTTAAATTTGTTATTTTTTAACCCATTTTAGTATTGAGTGTTAGAAGATAGTCACTTTGATAGTTTTGATGTGATTTATTCAATGGAAAGTATATTTAAAAGTGAAATTTCAAAGTTTGTTAAGGTACGAGGGTAAGTTTTTAAGTTCGCGGAATGACAGTGAAAAAGGCGGGTAAACGCGCTCTTTTGATGCCTACCGTATTCAGTGACTCATAATTAGTCTGCATAGTAAAATTTGTTGTGATTGGATCATTAGTTATTAAACTATCGTTGACCAAGTATTTTAATCGGGAACGAAGTGAAAAAAATGGAGAAAATTGAATTCCGTGCGGTGATAAAGTTCCTTACTAAGCAAGGAAAGTCTGTTCAAACCATACTCAATGAGATGTCATCGGTTTACGGGGATTCTTGCCCAGGAAAAACAATGGTCTACAAGTGGCATAGTTTATTTAAACAAGGCAGGGAATCACTTGAAGACGACCCGAGGCCGGGGCGCTCCGTTGAGGTGACTACGCCAGAAGTTATTGCAAAAGTAGAAAAAATTGTATTGGAAGATGCTCGACTAAAAAAGAAACAACTCGCAGAAATGGTTGGAGTATCGGATACAACAATTTTTAAAATTTTACACGATCATCTTGGCATGACTAAGGTTAGCGCACGGTGGGTGCCGAGAATGCTCACGCCATTGCAAAAACAACAGCGCGTGGAATGTTCACGTGCGTTTTTGGACCTCTGCAATGAAGACAAGGATGGCGTATTGAATCAAATTGTTACTGGGGATGAAACTTGAGTTCATCATTATGAACCCGAGTCCAAACAAGACTCCATGCAGTGGCACAAAAAGGGCACAGCACCACCCAAGAAATTTAAGGTTTCACAGTCGGCTGGGAAACTCATGGCAACGATTTTTTGGGACTCAGAAGGCATATTATTGATAGATTATAAAGATAAAGGCATTTCTATAACGGGGGAATACTACGCTTCAATCTTAGAACAGTTAAAAGAAGCCATCAAAGAAAAAAGACGGGGAAAATTAACGAAAGGTGTCCTGCTATTGCATGACAATGCTCCCGTTCACAAGAGCCGAGTCGCACTGGCTGCCCTGCATAAGGTGGGCTTCGATATTTTGAATCACCCACCCTACAGTCCAGATTTGGCTCCGAGTGATTATTATCTCTTTCCAAAAATGAAAAAAGAATTACGTGGTAAGAAATTTTCAACTGATGAGGAGGTTAAGGAGGCGGTTTCGGCGTATTTTTCAGACAAAGATAAAACTTTTTTTTACGAGGGAATAAAAAAACTAATTGAAAGATCTGAAAAATGTATTCGTGTTGCAGGGGAATATATAGAAAAAGAAAAATAATTTTGTGTTTTTATTATTACTCAATACCCTCCATTCCGCGAACTTAAAAACGCCCCCTCGTAATTTATTTAAGCAAATATATATTGACTGTATTTTTATATTTTTGCAGCATATTTACAGCCGAAAACTGCCTATGGTGAGTTATTATTAGTATGTAGACTGTGCGATGTGTTCACACGATTGAATAAGATGAAATCTGGTCTTCTACATGTCAATGATCCAAATCCATCGTTAATTGTTGGTTCCGCAGTTCAAATGATCGGATAACATTTTTGTTATGAATATTTCGACGACAGAAGTAAACCTACAACGCCCTGTCTGTTCACATTAATTATGTAGATTACACTTATTAAATTGATGTCACATGAATCATATTACCTTACTACACATATTTCAATTCTATCAATATGAAAAAAGGAGATTATGACTGTGAGAAAGTAATGAAATTCTCATTTTTTTTTGTATTTAGTGGCACTTTTCAGTTGTAAATTAAGCATTCGGTGACATTCCACTGTAAAAAACCTAATATATATTCTTTATTTTGACATAGATACCTATCTCGAGTAAATGCCACTACAATAGACAATTAAAAATTTTTAAAATAAAAAACCCCTACATAAAAAGTTAATGTCATAACAAAGATAAACTTGAAAGCTTTTAAACTCTACAACATTGAAAGTCATTCTTAAAAAACCTAAAAATATCAAATGCAGTGTAGTGAAAGGAATGATTTCCACTTTGTAAGCTTCCCTTGTATTCATAGCGTACAGTTCACCGATGCAGAAAAGTGAAACTATTCACTATTCGTGTCTTTCCACTATTGTACTTTACAAGTTATAAGCTTAACACTGCTATAACATTTTTAGTGCAATATTAGATTTGTAAATAGCAGAAGTTACTTTAGTACTTTAAAAGAACAAAAACCTTCTTTTGAAAAATTATTGGATTTTGTTTTTATATATTTTTATAATATATATTTCAATATAAGCACATAATTAATATTGTGTGAAGGACTGTCTTTTAGTGAATAAAAAATAAATCCAAGATATTTCATTTGCAAAACGTTTAAGTTTGATTCGTTCATACAAGGACAAACTACTCCAATAAAAAAATTATAAGTTATTTTTCAAAGATTCTACTACGAAAAGTACCCAGTTTACCTTTTGCGAAATAAAGTCGCCAGTGTATATATAATACGTACTATAGCATTATGAAAGCAACTGCATAGCTCGAACTAAATTCATAGATATTATTTATAAATAAATAATACATCGTTACTGCAACTTCTAGGTAACTATAGTACAAACAAGTTAATATTTTAAAACAAATTTATATATAAGGAAACTGAAAACAAATCTTTTTTTATCAAAAAAAATACAGTTAAATGCTAAAATTACCTTTCAGTCGAAGTACGTGCTGAAAACACTTAATGCGAGCCCAGATATAAACACGTCCACGATAAACTGTTAATAAGGTATTTTGTACAACTAACTGAATAAATACTTAATAACACGCGTTGAATTCGAGTAATAATACTTTTTCATCAAAACGTAACTTTAATTAATGTCTGTCCTTTTCAGTTAAATAAGGTTTTAAAAGCTTTCTCCATTTCTAACAAGCACGTTATTAAAACCAACAGACGGCAATGAGACTTATCTACTCTTTGTAAAAAGGGTAAAAATTTTGCCTTTTTCGACGTTTAAAACAAACCTATTCTAATAATCTTAAATGAGAAATGTGAACCAAAATGGAGGCATTGTTTTTAGGAATATTGCTTTCGTGGACTTAAGTAGCACGTCTCTATAAACAAGTACATCACAACCCTTTTACAGTGTGTTACTGTCCCGTTACACCCGTTGTTAGCCCTATTCATAATAGTTTTTACCACAACTTAATACTACTTGATATAGATATTTTCATTACTACTATCATAAATAAAATAGGTGTATTTCAGAAATGTTGGCCGTGTGGTGACGGATTAAGAATACATAGTGTTACCATCCCTATTCATCGCGTGTCGTAGGAGGTGACTAAGGGAAGAAACTATTCAGGAATATATCATTACAAAGAGAAGGAAAACTTAAAACAAACCCTATTCTAACCCGTCTGGCCAGCGTGGTATGGTAGGCCAAAACCTCCTTGCTAAGGAGAGGCCTATGTCCAGCAGTGGACTGTAAAAGGCTGTTGATGATTTCAGAAAAAGATTGTAACTAACTTTAAACAAGGTCGTAACTATTTAAAACCTTTCACTATCCATAAATTATTATCAAATTATCTATAAGATGCAAAAAGAGCAGTAATATCAGAGAAAAACATATATATCAAAATTACATTTCGATATCATTTTTAGAAGACTAGCACGTGTTAAAAGGTGGTAGCAGTCATTATCCATGCTTGTTTGACCGCTCGATCATAAAAAAAATTAAAAATTATTTCTGAAATTTGTTTAATTTAAAATCAGTAAGTCCTTAATGAAGTCAACAACATAATGTACTTAGTCTGGCCATAAATACTGTTACACTTAATTATAAAAAAATATTACATTTGAATTTCGAATCTGTCATTTTTATACGATTGTTCATTGTGTTTTCTCATTTTGGCGCCAATACATTGTAAAATATTTTGCGATATTAAAATGGTGTGGGGTGATAAAGAGAACCGAATCGCTGTGATAGCATTACACAAAGTAGGTATGGAGCCAAATGCAATTTTTAAAACTCTCCATACACTTGGTATTAGTAAAATGTTTGTGTACCGGGCTATTAATAGGTACAATGAGACCTCCTCTGTTTGTGACAGAAAAAGATCTGGCCGTCCACGTAGTGTTCGTACGAAAAAGGTGGTCAAAGCAGTAAGGGAAAGAATTCGAAGAAATCCTGTCCGAAAGCAAAAGATTTTATCTCGGGAAATGAAGATAGCACCTAGAACCATGTCGCGTATTTTAAAAGATGACTTAGGACTTGCAGCCTATAAGAGACGCACTGGCCATTTCTTAACTGATAATTTAAAGAAGAATAGGGTGGTAAAATCGAAACAACTACTGAAGCGGTACGCAAAGGGAGGTCACAGAAAAATTTTGTTTACGGATGAGAAAATTTTTACAATTGAGCAACATTTTAACAAACAAAATGACCGTATTTATGCTCAAAGCTCTAAGGAAGCTTCCCAATTAGTCGACAGAGTGCAACGTGGACATTATCCGACTTCAGTGATGGTTTGGTGGGGTGTTAGCTATGAAGGAGTGACTGAGCCATATTTTTGTGAAAAAGGTATCAAAACATCGGCACAAGTGTATCAAGATACCATTCTTGAGAAGGTAGTTAAGCCCCTTAACATCACCATGTTCAATAACCAAGTATGGTCCTTCCAGCAAGACTCGGCGCCGGGTCATAAAGCTCGGTCCACGCAGTCTTGGTTGGAATCGAACGTTTCGGACTTCATCAGAGCTGAAGACTGGCCGTCGTCTAGTCCCGATCTTAATCCGCTGGATTATGATTTGTGGTCAGTTTTAGAGAGTACAGCTTGCTCTAAACGCCATGATAATTTGGAGTCCCTAAAACAATCTATACGATTGGCAGTGAAGAATTTTCCCATGGAAAGAGTGCGTGCTTCTATTGATAACTGGCCTCATCGTTTAAAGGACTGTATTGCAGCCAATGGAGACCACTTCGAATAAGCTTTTTATATTTTTAATTGTTTTATATTTATGTATTAAACTGACACACTGTAAAAGTAATAAATGTTATTTGCAGTTAACAATTTTCTTTTTTCTTTATTACAATATTTATGGCAAGACTAGGTATAAAGAAATATTTTACGATTAATATATATCCTACTGGTTGTTGCGGAGAGTCTAGGAGTAGGTCTATGTACATTAATGGACGTCTTTCGGCTGAGTATGATGATGACAATGATATAACCTACCTTCAATTAAGAACAAGTCATAAACTTCATTTAGGTAACAAGTAATTTCTACTACGTCTTACACACATTCAGAAATTAACAAACGCTCATTTCTAACACTTGGACCTCAAACAAGAAACCTAAAGGTTCAAGTAAATATTCCGATAGATACGTTGTTTGATCGTCGAGACATATTTACTGACAAATATAAGGTACACGTTTTCTGTCACACACATTTCCTGAAGATTAAAAAGAATTTCAATATACTACGGCAGGATATTTCCTTTATTTACTCCAAATGCTTGGTTCAGTTTGTGATTTTCGTGTCGTATGCAACCATTCTAGTATTTACCAGCTTCATGCATACTATAAAGTGGAAATATAAAAGGACCTGAGAATATATGTTCTTTGGTTTCAATGGTCAATGTTAGAGAGCCATAAAACTTCAAAATTCTCTTGTAATATCATCATTAGGATCAACTAAATTTCATAGTCTACTGACTATACAGTATTCATAGTCAGTAATTTCGTAGTACATAATCTTTTTCTTTAGAATAGAGGTTTTAGTGAACTATAGCACGCTGACCAGAATTTTTACACTGATGTTGCCCTATGTAGTTCACATCATTAGCCAGCACTTACAATACAGATGGGATGTTATAATTGACATTTTTTTTACAAAAAAAAAGGTGGGTAGACATTTAAAACCAAAGATAGAGTTAATAACAATACTATTTCGGACATTATAAACAGAGCTTGTATTATGGGTATTAGACAACTGATATAATATATGCATATTATGTATAAAAAACAAAAACATTTGGTTTGACCCGGGAATCGAGCACGAGACCTCAAACGCAGCAGTCGCATACGCTACCGTTGCGCCACTGAGGCAGACAGTTAAGAAACGTATTAAAATCAAGTAATAGTATTACTTTAGAAGAATGATAGTTATACCATTGCCAACATTGGATGAAAAGTAGAATGGAAACTGCTATTTTAATGATTACTGGAACAGTAACAAACAAAAGCAGTCTGTATATATACATATGTGGCCAAAATCCTCTTTCTAAAGAGAGGCTTATATCGAGCAGTGGACTGTTAAAGGTTATTGGTGTGATTTGTATGTAAATCAATAAAAAATGGCAAAAAGTTCCTGCCTGTAATGCTCAAATAAAATATTTCTATAAATATAGATAAATCTCTATATTCTACCTCAAGATATAAACAGTATTTTTTGTTTACCTGTTTTTGCTGGCCAACTATCAAAAATACTCAACCGAGTATGTTCGATTTCAGCCTTAAAAATAAAAAACAAAACGTAGCAGTAGACACTACCAAAAACTTGAAATCTAGTTATCTAGCTAAGTTAAGTGTACGTGTTATACAGCTATGTTTGTAGTTTTGAATCCTCTCCGATGTTGGCGGGTGTGCGTCCGATCGATCTTAAGATGCAGGATATTAGAGCGTGATTTATTATTATTCTCTTTATTTCATATGTATACATATTAAGTATATTTTTAAACGCATAAAAAGAAAAACAAAAATATATAAAAAATATAATAAATAATAGACCATCGACATCGGGTACAGGGACCACGACGACTGCCTTCTGCATCAGACCTTTCTAACGTACACGCAGCTATGCATACATTTACTTTTTATATGAAAATTATTATAGAAGATAAGTTTTTTGCTGATAATAATACTATTTGGCAAAAGGGGGGATTAGTTTTTTTTTTTCAATTTGACAACAATGGATTACACCATTTTCGGTTACCTTTTTTCTTTAATTGGATCTTGGTCGTGGTCCTTATTGGTATTCAGTAATCACTACTGTAGGAATATTCCCTTTACATAATATATATTTATCAGATAAAAAGAAACATAGTACTTACTCTTTTAAATATAGATCTATCGGAATATATCTATGCTTGTGATTTTTAACACAATAGTCGGTTGATTTGTAATTGGCATTGGTATTTTATTGACTTGGTTACTGATTTGAAAATAATAAAAAAAAAAATCCAAATTTAATGAACTCTTACTGTACTACTTAGTCTTTCAATAATATTTCGTATGTTAGATGAAGATAATTAACAAATTAATAAAAATGAAACTGAAACAACCTCTGTTAATATGTATTGTATTTTCCAAATTTACTAAATGGAAATTACCCATCGTAAAGCATACACTCAAGTTTCCTGCACAAAAATAGTTTGAAGCACTCCTGTGAGCAACCTGCCTTTGTTTATGCCATACAAAAAAACCGAAAGCCGTCCACCGCAGCCTCTTGGCCTACATACTGTTCTGATTGCGAGACTTGTCGGGCTTGGCACAGATTCAAATATATGCTGAAATCCAAATTGAAATAATTCAGCGAATAGACTTTGTCTCTTAGTTAAAATAGACAATGGTGTAACTGAGTAAGAAATTGTGTGATTTGTAAACAAATTAGCGTATGTAACAAATAATTTAATAAAAATCATAGCATGAAATGTACCACATTCGACCGTCTAACTCCAAATTAGTTGGAACAGAACCTTTTAGTCTTTTGACTGTGAGAGAGCCTTGTTTCGGCAAAAAAATATCACACAAAAAATATCAAGAATACAAAGTTAAATGAAAAGTTGGCCATAGAATCAACTTTTTATGCCATAATAAACTCCACTAACAAATATTACGAACAAAAATAACATGGATAATCAATTTCGTCTTCTGTACAAGTTTTTGACCCAAATCGTTGAAATTGGGAAAGGACCGAATTTTGGTGGAGTTTTGGTCAGTACTTGGCAGACACTTGCTGGAGTTGCCTAACAAGCGGACCTCAATCCACAAATTGGCCTGCTAATCTTAATTTTCAGGGGCTTAACAAAGAGAAATGTTTTTAACACATAACTTTAAGCGGGGTAGAAACTTTAGTAAGTTAACGATTAGGTTTGGCCTGGGCCTACTTCAGTAATTTGCAAGTCAAATTTAGGGGCTTTTGAGGACAGAGAACAAGAAATTTTAAACATTTAAGGACACTTAAGTAGGATGTTTCTAGATGTAGGAATTTAATTTCAAAAAGCAAACTACGACAACTTCTTAATTACTGTGTACAGGCCATTTAAAACAACTCTTAATTGGCGAATCAATAGGTATAAATATATATTGCTGCAAATTGTAGCAATTTTTTTGTTGTGTTGTTCCTAGTGAGTGAGATTATCTCATAATGAGGGGGGATTAACCAACGACTATTTGGGATGACAATAACTATTTTTTTTTAATTATCACAATAAATACAAACATACACACATGCATCTTAGTGAGAGTTGGACATTATTACTCTTGAGTCATTTTTAGGAAAGATAACGAAGCAACTCAATTTACATTGATTTGAATTACATCATAGTACTTAAGTAAGTATCATAAAGTTGTTATAATATTTTTGGTTAATGAATTAATTATTGTTGATAAAAAGTATTATAGGTCTATATTTTTGCAGACGCAATAAGAGCCGTGAATTAACAAGACTGTCTAAACCCATAAGAAACCGCAAAAAAACAGTAATATAATTTCAAAAGAAATGTATTTTGAAAATAATGATCCCTATGAAAAAGGTGACACCCTCCCCATAGAAAACTATAGGGTTGCGTCCCACAGGGCTGATGCAATTTGAAACCCATCGATAATATCATAATGGACTAACTTTCCGGTTGCATCGCAACTACATTAATATGATTACGAATTTTCTTTACTGATGATACACACGATCAGGAAGGATATGAAGCATGTTTAGAATATGATAGATAAACTTCCTCATTGAGAAAGAAAGGCTCATATTTTTCAATGTGTCAGGTTTATCCAGAGATATTGAAAAATCTTCGTTGGCCCCAAAAATTCAAGACTTATTTCGCACTGAGGTACTGTCAGGAACTATTTACTCATACTCCATATTTTATTATATACCGGCAGTAGATATTTAACAAGTAACGAGACATAAGTCTCTTTACTTGTTAAAGGTCTACACAAAGAGACTAATGTCTCTTTACTTGTTAAAGGCTGTTGGTGATAACATTAACAGCATTTGACAGATGACTGCAAGACATAGGCCTGTCCCTTACAAGGAGGTTATCACAAAAAGTTATTAAAAATTACAATTACGTACATATGATTTTACGAGTACATTTATTTATTTTCGATAACATAAGTTTTTTCTCAAATCCCATATATATTTCAAGTTAAACTGAAACACTTTTATATATTATTATGTCCGTGTGTCACAATGCAATCAAGGCCTTGTGGTTGGGGGTATACACGACACTCACGCCGACCAAATGGGAAAGTTTGTTCTATAGTTCAAAGACAATCAGCCTAGTGTGTTTTGAATTTTGCAAACTGTTATTGAGATTGATGGCATTTTAATTGTGTTTGATGTGATGGAGTTATTCGTAATAAGATTTAACTAAATTTTTCCATGTACGTTTACCATTTTTAGTACATTGTTCCTTTTATCATTTGTAGAATTGCTAAAACGTAAATGCTGTAACTTGACTTTTTTAAAGGTTATTTGTTTGTATATTCACATACAACGCAAACAAAAGCATCCAGCAACCAAAAATAAATTACAGCGCCCTATACCGAAGACACGTTGAACTACGGAGGAACTATTAATCCTGTATCGCGATATAGAAATTCTCACGCTGATTAGTATACTTACAACTTCTCAACATACATTTTTGGGCCGCGGCCCGCCAGGCATGAACACCACATCTAGTTGGAGGATCCTTTCTTTGTGTTGGAGGGATATGACACTTGAACATGTTCCTCCAACACAAAGTCACATTAAAACAATAACTATTATGTTTCGACGTCCGGTGCTCTGTCTTTTAGTCGTGTGATTTTTTTCAAGAACGTCTTGAAAAATATTTTATCAATACAATAAATGAGAAAAAAAACATATTATTAGAACGTCAAAGTAATACAAACTAGATTCTTTGTTTTATGCATTTTTCCCCTAATGGAGAATAAATTCACTTGATAGAATTGATAACTAACACAGAAAAAGTGAGAGGATCTGATGAATGAGTACTAGAACAGGCTTGAAAATTCAAATTATTAGATACAATTTTTCACAACATGCCATATTTATATACTGCTATGATACATAATGTGGACCCTTAAGATATAAATTTGACGATTCCCTCATTAGTAATTGTTGTTAATAGGAAATCTTTGAAATTAACATGTATTCTTTTGTTTAAGATGAACAAAGAAACTCTTATACAAATAAATAAATACATTGGCAATGTTAACTGAAAGGTCGGCTCATATTACAACAGCTTACTTCCACTTTCTCAAGTTAAACATTTCACAGTTTAGATTTCCATGAAAATTTTCCACTTGGATTATTTCATTCCAGTTTGCAATCCAAATTTTAATCACCAAACACAACAATAACTGAAAGCGTTTATAATAATTAACAATGGAGCCAAATCAAACGGCTGAATCTAAGAAAGAGGGACATACGAAGCGAAAAACGTGGCGGTCTCGTACATTTCTACATGCATAAAAAATATTTCGATATTAATATACATGTTATAATTGCAAATACTAAAGTTTATATATTTATATTTAAGGGAATATTGGAAGTAACGAATGCTTAAAGATTTTTTATTGAAATTTTTTTTTTGTGTGAAGCATTTAGATTCTCATACGCTCAAAGTCTCGCTATTTAATATTCACCATTGTGATTTTAATTCAATTAAAACAAAAATTTTTACATATTCTGTAAGGACCTCGAATTTATTTACAACATACAGCTTAATATTATAACTAACTCAGCGGTTTAAAGTCGATATTACTGTGTTCTGCGGTAAGGAGGTTTCTCTAGTAGGAATAAATTACTTTAAGTCAATCTGGAAAACCTTCTCGTATGTATTTTAAAGAAAAACCACTTTAAGTGTTAAAGTGTGGCAAACAAGACCAGGTAACGTTAGATTATTGCCGTGGTGTGTAATTACAAATTAAAAAAAACTACGACAATAATACACTTTCAACACTCTGTATTGTATGGAGATGAAGTATGACTGTGATACTCCTAATCGATTCCGGGCACGGCGACCATTCTCAGCGGAGACCAGCAACTATACAGCAGATAGAATAGTAAACAAGTCTGTGCGAAAATACAGGTGCACTCTCTGTTCCCGCACTTTCACAATCCGATGAATCGGTTAACAGACACGATTGGAAGTATATCAGGTGCAGAACTTACAGCTTTATATGCTCTCCGAGGCAAGGTAGTTGAAACCCCAACTTTCAAACTCCAAGCTGATATTCATTATTTCTGAAAATAGAAAACTTCAATAGCACTTGTTGACCAGAACCGGACGTCGGGCCCGAAACCTCTTGATCTACAGTCGCATACGATAACCGCTAGATTGAGAAAGCACCTGTGGAGTTGCTCCAAGATAAGTACTGTCTATCTGCCCTTTAACTGAAAGTTTTTAAATATTTATCATCTCAAAAATTGCATAATTGGTTTTTAACCTTTCATTTCATCTAATCTACTATTCTTCATCCTTTATTAACAGAAATGAACCTTTGAACCGGCATATCAACACGATATAGATAAAAGACTTAATTTCTCGATATAAGTATTATATAATACACACATTAAAGCTTTCTATGTTTAGCATAATACCTTATCAATGAATGGCTTAATGAACCTCGTAACGGCTGACTGGATATTCATCAATATCCCAAATTTAGTGTTCTCATTGATCCCTACCTGTTATATATTTAGTATAGAAGTGTTTTCACTTCATTTGTGTTGGTATTAGATGTGGTTTTAATCCTTAAATACTGTTGTGATATTCAAATAATGGTGAAAATTCATGATTTTATTTTCATTGTTAAAGTTGATCAACTTTTGTTCAATAAATTAGATGTTATGTTATAAATAAGTTAGAAGATAGATGTTACTTTCAAAGAATATGTTCATATTTAAATCAACCTATCGCCATCCATTGCTAATCGAAAGTCTCTTCCAAAGAACACTAATTATCCCCGTCTCGGGCAATTTGCATCCTTTTTTTAACCTGTGGAAACCTCCTTGGGCCGTCATCCCACCGGGGTATATGTGTATTTACGGCGGGGTAGTGAGTCGGAATCGGACCGACTAAAACCACACTGCACCTGATATAGGAGCGATCCGGCAACAGCTGCTATTACAACATCCAGATCCCTTCTAGCACCTGCCCGCTAATGCGAGCACCATCTGCGGGTAAACTCTCTATTTCAGGCGACGTACGGCACACGTGGACGTCGCCTCCTCGCGGCTGGCCATTGCAGCAGATGGAACGGACAACTCGTCCCTTCCACCCGCAGCCACACTCAAGGCGGCATGAGGCGCTGGTATGCACGCTTCCGCCGCCCGGTTTGCAAATAGGATCCGAGAGATCATCCTTCCGGGCCTTCTTTGCCGCCTCCTTGCACGAAATTACGTCTTCGCAGAAGGTTGCGAACACGATGAAACAACTGTCGCTACCGGCCATAGAACATATGATGGCCGGTAGCGATTGATCTCCTCCAATAACTGTAGTGAGGAGCCCACGCTAAGCCACTCAAGTGGAACAAACCGCTAACGTGTGCTGAGCCGAGCCCACTCGGAGATGACTGGCTGGAGAGCCTCTACGGTGACAAAGCCAGCACGTGGGTCCTCCAGCCGGACTGACCAACGAGCCATCGTTGCTCGACGAGCTGCCTCACGCCACTCGCGTATCTCTTCGTTCGGGGACCGTATACAGCAACACTACTCCGCCAGGAGGTGAGCCGTCCGCCGATAAACTTCAGCGAACACTCTATTCAACCTATCGCCATCCACTGCTGAACGAAGGTCGCCCCCAAGGAACGCCAACCATCCCGGTCTTGGGCAATTTGTATCCATCTGCTGCCAGCCACCTTCTATAAGTCGTCGGTCCATCGCGCCGCAGCCCGGCCGCTGTAGTACACTTCGGCTCCAGCGACCATCGGTTCGTCTGGAGACATGCCCGGCTCACTTCCACTTCAGCATACTGATACTCTGTGCGATGTCTGTTACTCTAATTCTCTGTCGAATAACCTCGTTACGAATTTTATCAGCCAGAGAAACGCAAAGCATCGCACGCTCCATCGCACACTGAGCTACTTTAAACTTATGGACCAGTCCAATGGTGAGTATCCACGTCTCGACTCCATATGTCATTACAGGTAGAATGCACTGGTCAAATACTTTGGTCTTTAATGATTGTGAGATTGGCGACTAGAAGATGTCATGAAACTTTCCAAACGCCGCCCAGCGCAGACGAATCTTTCTAGCGGCCTCCCGATCGAAGTTTAATAGTTTGTCCATTTACGGTTACGGGACACATTACGTCATCGATGTGACAAAAATTTTTATATTAATCAATAGTAACATAGACAATCTTAAATTAGACACATTCTTAACAACTTTATATCCCAATTTTAAAGAAATTTACTTTAAAACCTGCGGTACCGCGCAAAATATTATACCATTAGTCCTATGTTTCCATTAAGTCAACACTAACGCCCTGCGATTACAATAAGATATTAAATTGCAACCCGCCCCAAGAGTAAATAGGAATCAATCATCGCTCCATCACGGCCCGGAAAAGGGGTTAACTCTATTCAAATAGCTCCGAATCACCAAATATTCGCTGGATAGTAAAATAGAACACGTGTGTTTGAAGTTCTCCTAGGGATTGCGAAGATGTTTGATTTACCTACATTCCATTTAGGATAGTGATTATTATGTGGTTATTGAAAAAAATATTTCGTTAATGTCATAAAAGATATAAACTAGTATTTAAATCATTGAGAATATCATGACTTTATTTAGATTACCGTAAATTCGCAAACTACAATCCAAAACAAAGAAAATCTCTACAAAAAATAACATTGCTAAAGCAACATTTATCAAACTAATATATGTATGAAAAAGATGGCTATACAGCTATGATTTTGTTGGTAAGTAATACAACCTATACCCGCAGTAGGTAATTAGTTCAAATTTACCTTCCATCAGAGTAGAAACTTCATTTACTAGAATTACGAACTCATGTAATAGTTTAATGCAATAGCTTATCTAACTTTCCATTTATGTTTGCATAAATTCAGAAGTCACTCTCACGTTATGTGTTATTATAGTAACCAAATTACTGATATAGAATTCTTTATAAAATTATATGCGTACTCCCTAGAAATAATTAGTTTTGTCTAATCCACGACTTTTACGATCTCTAGGTTAGCTGTCTAAGTTAACAAAAACTATCAACGTCAAAAATCACTTTACAAATAATGAGACAACGGACAACGAGAATACTAAGCCACAGAATAACTTAGCTATTTGTTGGATTATAAATTTCAGTCCTGTATGGGGGACAACACTCGGCTTGGATTTGTGGCGAGGCGGCCACTTCAATCATTGCAACATTATTATATAACATATAAGACATAATATTATTATATAGTGCTAGCTATGTCCTGTCATTCTTCTCTTTAATGCTAAGAAATAAAAAACAAAACCGACGTCAAAAATGAATAAAAACAGCATTTAAAACAGATTGTACGCCGTGTGAAAACTTGTTTTCAATCGATACTGACCTTTTTGAGTTCGAAGCAAACCAACTTAACATTTTAATATCCAAAGATAATTTGTGTGTGAGAATATTTCTTATGTGTGTCATAAAGTTGATCATTTATAATCACGATCATCAGTTATTTGTACTTTGTATCTAGAGAAGTTTCTTTTATATTCTAAACCAAGATCAAGTCTTGCATATACTCATATTTACTAAATTCTTGCTTGCCTATTCGCCAGTCTCTGGAGTCTTCAACTTCTTAGTCCAACTTCTCATCTTATACGATGCTCAAAGTTTAAGGCCTTATTTTCATGTACTTATTGAAGTGCATGGAGAATTTTGAATACATGCATTTACTTAAGAGTTTGTCTACGATAGTTAAGTGGACTTAAACAGTGAACGTGTTTAAAATGAATTTCATTACACTCTATTACTGCATGTTCCAACTTTATAGTTCGCTATGAAACTGCTATGAGTGAATTTATCTATAATATATTTTAACTTCGGTGTATATCTATGTTTATTAGCAGCTCATAATAACACACTTGTGTGTATTTATTGATGGTTAATTAATCTTGATACTGGTTTTAATTACAAAATGTCACTAATATTGTGTTGATCGTTGACAATTTTTTTTCATTGAAATTTTTTTCGTTGGTCTAATTTTATATTAGAGACAACAGTTAGACGGCGAGTCTCAATGAAAAGTATAAATAGTGTTACTGACTATTTAACATGACTTCTGAACATACAAAGTACCTCAGTTGTTGCCACATACAAGATATTAATGCAATAAATTTGATTACCGCATTTGGGCAGCGGAAGCGTACGCAACTATCGTGCTCAGCTTTCGGGTTAAATTTCAAACGTTCGTATGATCTACAAATATTCGTTTAGAAGTTTGAGTGTTTTCCATGTATAATACAAGACATTTACAAGAAAAAATAAATAAATATTCTATGAATCTAGCTAGCACATTGCTAATGCGAGAGTTTTCTTTAAAAAAGACAAAAATAAGCTCTGTTCTCTCCTTTAGTAATCCGAAATATTACTGAACATTTTATACTTATTAACTGAAACATGATAATCTCAGTAGCTATTTGTCAGATTTGCATGTATGTACTTACATATATTATTAATTAAAATGGCTTAATTGGTAAAAAACTGCAATTATATGAAAATAGAATCAACTAAAACTATAAATAAATACAATTTTGAATAATAATGTTAAATGCGTGTGGTAGAGATTAAAAACCACAAGCCGTGGATGTCCAACGCATAGATTCGTGCACACGACATATGTCTGTGGGCTGTGGTCTGTTATATTCCAAATGTTTTATATTTATAAAAAACTTCTGTAGTAATTTTAGAGCAAATAAATGTAAATCATTAATTCCTTCGTTTAATGGAATAAATAGTAACAATCACTGAAAGTCGTATTTTCTTATATTGAAATGTAATACAGTGTATAATAAAATCCTTTGAGGCGACGAGTCTCCTGGCTGGAACTCCACCATGAGACCTAGAGGCAAGAACCCTTGCGACTTTTTATCAGTGGTGCAAGGAGGCATGAGAGTTGGACCGGAGTCCTGAAACTCGGAAAATTTAAAATCAGAAAACCCAACTCCGCCAGGTCCTTGTGGAGGAGTGGAAGAAACGACTTGGGCAACCAAACGCCAGGCACGCCGTCATTGCGGCGATAACACCGTTATGGAGGATTGGCTTACGAGGAATCACGGGATCCTCTCATATCGGTTGACGCAGGTGATCACTGGGAAAGGATGCTTCGGTGATCACCTGTGTTTGATCCGAAAGAAGCAAACGCCTGAGTGCCACCACTACGATGGCCGGACCGTGGACACGGCGCTCCACACGCTGGCAGAATGCCCAGCGTGGGCGGAGCTGAGGCGTGACCTTACGGTAGCCATCGGAGTGGAAACTCTCGCTCGGTAGCATGATCGCGGCCATGTTGCGGAGCAAGAGCGCGTGGAACTCCGCCATCTCTTTCTACGAGTAAGTTATGCTTACAAAGGAGATGTCGGAACGAGACCGGGAGAGGTTTAGAACTCTCCCGGTCCGCTAGGCCTGGGAACGGGTCCGGTATCGCAGACGACTCAGACGCCAGAGATCACAGAACGATCTCCGTCCTCCATAAACACAAGCCTGGGGGTGACAGGTGAGGCCATCCATCAACCTAGCAGAAGCAGGCCAGGATGGCATCGCGACGTGCTACGGAGCATGCGCTCTTTTGGGGTAGAAAAGGGGTCATCTGTAAGTCGTGGGTAGGTAACCCGAGGTACGTCGGGGTTCCAGGGATTTCTTTTCTAGGGTACACCTGGTTCCCCGGCTACTGGTACCTGAGAGGTTTTTGGTCGGTTCGAGTCCGACCTAACCACGAGCAGGTGATATCCGGGAGGATTGCCGCACAGGCAGAAAAAAAGTGTATAATAACATAAAAAACAACATAACATTCATCTTTTTCTTACAAAATCGATATGAAACGCTTTGAAAACGTATAAACAAAAAACTAACAAAGAAACGGTATGTGGGGTCGCTGAACGTGATGAGGTGAAGCTTAAGCGCTTTAAGCGATTTAAGCCAAAGGATTTTACGGCCGACATATTTCAGCTATCCACGCCTATGGACAAGCCAACGGGATGAATTACGTGTTACGATTGACAATAGCAATAGATATATGTATCTCTCAATCTTATTCAACATTTTCTTATTATTAACAATAATTAATCCGTTCAATTATATTTTCTATTACATTTAAATCATGAGGTGATTTACATTTTTTAAGCTTAACGAACGCCCCTAATGATTTATAATCCTGTAAAATACCCTACTCTACTCTCGGGCACGCCATTATTGCTGCAGTAAGACTCGTTATGGAACATTAGTTCGAAAGGCATGGCTTACAAAGAGACAATGCCTGAGTGCTACTACTGCAATGACTGGACCGTGGACACAGTGCTTCACACGCTGGCAAAATGCTCGCTGTGAGTGGAATAGAAGCGTGTTCTCCTGATGACAATCGGAGTAGAAATTCTCTCACTTGGCATTATGAATTTGTCCATATGGGTATGGAGCAAAAGCGCGTAGAACTCCGCTGCCTCTTTCTGTAAGCATTTTATACTTGTGAAGGAAATGCCGGAATGAGACCAAGAGAAATTTAGAACTCTCCTGGTCCACCAAGCCTGGGAATGTACTAGGTACCGCAGATGACTCAAGCGCCGAAGATTGTAAAACGTTCTCCGTCCTCCATAAGTGCAAGCCTAGAGGTGACAGTTAGAGCACCTGTGATCTTTGCGGAATCAGACTGTGGCGCGTGCATGCGCACTCGTTTGGGTGCAGAAAGGGAACATCGTAGTTTCCACACAAGAAGAGCCATTTGTAGAAGTGTACTAGAGTGAAGACCACGATTGGGCAAATCTAGTCTAGGGCGCCCTGTAGCGCGATGGACCGACGACTTGAAGAAGGTGGCTGGCAGCAGATCGATGCGAACCCAAAACCGGGATAGTTGGCGCTCCTTGGGAGAAACTTTCACGCAGCAATGCACGGTGATAGGTTAGTTTGATTTGAACGGCCATTTGCAAGTTGTACAAGTTTGCAAGTTGTGTGTGTTTGCAAGTTTATTGTTGTTATCCTTGTTGTTGCCTTAGGGACGATAGGTACTTAAAAGTTGTATATAGAATGACTGGAGAAAAAAACTCATTACAAAGTAAATTGCCGTTTTATTTTTTATAGAAAAAAGATAAATCATAAAAACTCTTACAAACAAAATATAATGGTACCTTATTCCTTTGATTATTTTGTTACCTGATCACTCGAATATTGACTTTTTCCAATGTTAATCATAATCATATTCTTCGAAAGTAATCAATTCACATCATAAGCTTAAAGTCAGAAGCTGTTCCCGATTTTCCAATAGTAATAGCCTCCGTATTCTTGACACGTGTCCTGTCATTGCCTGCGGACATCGCGGACTAGTCGTCCGAAATTGCGAAACCGCGTGGCGGATGCCGCTTGCCACCAAGTTGGCACCGATATTGATGCCAAAGCATTTGCATAGAGAAAAACTTTTACTAGCCTTTTTATTGCTAATATAGAAAGGATTGGTAGATAGATGTTAGATAATTGTTAGAGAAATCTTTTTTATATAATATAATAGATTTTCAAAGATTTTTAGCAAATAATTCATTAGCTCAAGTGAAAGTCTTAATACGGTTCATTGTATACCTTGGGAATTATTTAAAACAAAATTAAGAGTATTTTGAAGGCAATAAAAGGAAAAAATATTGCTTAGAGTCGAAAATCTGTCTGGATTATCGCATACATGTAAGTAATAACCTTTACCAACAGGTCAGGGTCGCCTTTCTGTTACTCGATATTACCTTTATGTTCGAGTCATAATTAAATCTACACTTGCATTCGTACGTAATTTCTAATGATAGATGTTTAATTTAATAAACATACGCACTTACAGAAAAAAGTCATATTAAGTTATTAAAAACCGTTTTTATGAATAAAAATAGCCAGATGTCTAACTATGTGTCATGTAAAAGAAGACAGTCAAGCTTGAAAAAGCATGGTTATTCAAATAAGTCTGGTAAAAAATGTTGTAATCTGGGCCCCCGTGGTGAACCAACCAGGCATATGCCGTGAAACCTGCGCACCCGATTGAAGGCACGTTTATACTTTGTAACTCGAGTTAAGTGAATCAAACTGTCATTCTACCAGCTTTATGGAAAAGAAAGTGAAATACTATAGAGGACATGCTAGAACAAGAAAAATTCTGACTTTAAATTTACAATGAAGTTTACTAATGATTACAATTAAATTAAAAAGAAATAATGCTAATTATTTACAAACACAAATTAATTTCAATAATAAATTAAAATAAGATTGTAATTTAAGTGCTTTATTATTTACCTACTGATGAGTGACACTGGTAACTTATTTCTTTAAATTTCGAGCTTTATGTGCTTCAGTCTACTTATTTATTAATTTAAGTCGTACTCTATGGTACGTATGCTGAAAAGAGTCCGATGTAACGACAATGATAGTTTAAACAGGTAAGGTAATTTAAACACACTTTATATTTGCTGCAGCTCAAATTGTTTTAAAAAGAGAACTTTAAAGATATGTTGTTAATAAGATCCTGAAAGTTTTCAATAGACTGTTATCTAAGGCGTATTTTGATTTTTATAAACTTTAACCAAATTCACTTTGTACATGCTACTAAATCTAAATCAATACTAATTTACATTTAAAAAATATACAGTTACAGTAATAACTGTGTATAATGGTTCATTATCTTGTAAAACTAGAAATTACGTGTCTGATTAAATACAGAGTTACAAATTAATATATCATAAAACAACTTGTTTATAGGAACACTTATCTATATTATTCCTTACGTTGCCGTGCAGCTTCCTTCTCTGTTGCTTAATATTATCCCCTGCCAACAAGGGTGTACCGGGGCCCCTAAAAATCGCTTTCACTTTCAATACACACCTTTAATTTTATTTTTTTGTTTTAAGGCTTTTTGAAGTGTTTTTATATTGTCTTTTGTCTTTATAATTTCATTCTTTGAAAAATAACACTTTAAAAGTTCTTACACGTTGTAGCAGTCTATGGTACAATTCACATGTTTTACAATTAGAGACCTTATTATACAGAAATTAAACGTTATAATATATTTTTTATTGAGGACCTTACCGGAGGGTGATGATGATAATAATTGTGAATACTTGAGATAGAAAATCTTCTCAGCTTACTTTGAAACTGGATAGTGTTGTGTCAGATATCTTAAAATAATTTAATATTATTTTTATAATTAAACCTATATGTTTGCCAGTTTCATTTTTGTTTGTACCACTCTAAATCTGTAAAACTTAACGTGATTTTGTATAAGATTTTTTAATAAATAGACTTTTCAACGCATGAGGAATTTCGCAAACAGAAAACAAACGCAAAATTCTAATTATTCCGAAAAATAGACATTTTCAAGAATTATTTCACCGTCTTTTTTAAGGTCGTTACTATATTGAAGATTAAAAACATCTAAGTATAATTTAAAGTCATACCTGCATTTTATTTGCTACTTTGTTTCCGCTGTTAAGGTTTTGAGCGTGATGCTACGTAATTAATTTAGTCGTTTAGATATTAAATCTGAGTGAAGGCTTTCAGTATTGTCTTTAGTCACGATATAAAGTTATTTTTTAAACAAGTATGACCTAGATAAACATCGTAAAAAAGCTAAATACACTAGTTTCATAGAATTTGTTGGTATTGTTATTGGAATTTGTTGGTGAAGTACAAACTTTATTATATTATAAAACTTTTATTCCTCGATGTTTGTTGAAGTACATTAGGCTGTTATTTTTGGAATCGGTGGTTATTTTTCAATTAACAGCATATCATACGAGTATACATTAAGCTAAACTGACTTTTTTTATTACAAATCTATACCATACTAGCTATTTTCTATATTCGATTGTGTTAGTGTTATTATACTCCAGAGATCTAGTACTTCTTTGTTGGTTATTGTACTGAAAAATGATTATGTTCAGTAAATAAACTCACTATTGAAAATTCTATTTTAAAGAGAATGTATTTGCTTTATAGTAAGGGGTTAAAAGAGCACACGGGTTACGCTGTAACCCGTACCCAACTAGGTTAGGCACAACTTATTAGACAACGTAAGAATTACTTAACATCAGTTTTCTCTGTGATCGTGGTGTCATCCGCTCAAGCTGAATAGCTTTCTTACAGGTATAATTGGGTAGATGACCCTATCGCAAATAAATACCAATGTCCACTTCATTAAAATTAATATCGCGAAACATCTCGGAAAATACAATTAACATAGCTTTATTATTACGAATTTCAATCAAACATACAGTGAAATGTATTGTTCAATTGAGTAGCCTAAAGCAGTGACGTCACAATTTGGTGTTTAGTACATTTTTTATACAAAATTGTCGTTTTGACAGATGATAAAGAGTAACTAATTTGACTAAAGTGTCATCTAGCCTATTAATACAAATACATAAAAAACAAATGAAAATCGGAATCAAATCATAAAGTTAAGATTTAATATAGCATAATAATTTATTAGCAATCGTCGTAATTCTTTTCCTAATACTAGTTTTCATTTTACCGTTCGTAATAAGAGTATGTGCATATGAGACGCGCACCGGTCAGTGATTGATGATCGTTGCCTCACAAGACTGATTCAGTGAACCGTAGACCTTAGACAGGAGGATCTTCCATCACCGCATTAACTTATTGGGAAATCTAATAAGTGAACGGGATGTTTTCTGCCTCTAGACTTGATATATTAAAGTATATTACATAACATTAGGTATATAGATGAATATTAGCGTATCGAATATTAATATCAGGTATTATAAAAATCGATCAGAGGGGCGTGCAATGGGAGAGCCCTATGCCCAGCAGTTGACTGCGATAGGCTGATGATGATGATAATGATGATGATGAAGCACAAAAAGCACAAAACGATACAAGCAATTGAATTTTATAAAAGTGTCACTGAATGCAATGAGCCTAACTAAAGACGTGAACGCTTTACAAACAAAAAACAGTAGACAAGTTTTGCTATGATGATAAATAAATAAATAATAATCGAACACCTGACACACAACGCCATCTAGCGTCAAACTAAGCAGAGCTTGTAATATGGTAGCTAGATTGATTGATAGATATGAAAACTGTAAAAATAATATTTGTAGATAATACAAAGATTTCATCCGACCCGGGAATCAAACCCGAGATCTCATGCATAGCAGTAGCATAGGCTACTACTACGCCACCAAGGCAGTCTAAAAATGATAATTTAGTAGACAAAATTAGTTAAAACATATTAACTTGGAGTTCCTTCCTACTCTATTTTTTCCATTAGTGCGTAGATACGAGTTTAGTTTTTAATAACTTTACATTACTATGATACTGAATTCTTATAAGCAGAGCAGAATATTATAAAATGAAAATAATTTATCCAAGAAACTAAATACTCTGTTAGTCTAATATAATTTTATAAAATTAAGTTTATTAAGGAATGCTGGGGGTTAGTTCATTCCAGTTTATACTATAACTTGCTGAACATCGTATCAAAGTTAATCTTTATCATATTAAGTTTAGACCTTTGACCAGTGCAGATGAAGACATTTATATGGTTCGATTATGAATTATTGTTCAAGCAAATTTATTGAAACCATAAAAACGTGGTTTTCAGCCGGTGAAGTGTAAATTATAAACTAAAAATAAATTGGTAGTATAATAGATGTGTATCAAATAACAAAGGACTATATATAAAAAGAAAAGAAAAAAAAGAGTGTACTCCACACCTCAAAGGCCAGTAACGTGCTTGTATCTACTGATTTCCCGGTTTTCATGGGTGACGATAAGCCTGCAACCAGAGGAATATTCTGCTTCCTTACAACCAATATCGTTAAATATACTATGAAATTTTAGTAAACACTCGTACAAAGTATCCGCTGTCATTCATTATATTACATATACTTACACTGTATCTTTGTAATTAAAATTTTTGTATTATACATATCTTTTTTGTTTTGTTTTAACGGTTATATATACATTGCTATTCTCATTAAGATAAATATTATTTTTCGCTTAATAAACACCAGAATAACGTCATGTTCTTTAAGAGTGATCGTGTCCGTTCCGTCCTATATAAAATAAATTTCGTAGTAATTTAAAATGCATAAATCTCCTTGGCTCGGTCGGTCGGCTAACTGGATTCCCTAGAGCTTCAACTTTCCGTTTTATGAATAGATAATCGTTTGTGATACGATATCCAGTGGACAGCGAAAATCATACTTAGACTACATGGTTATTACATGGTTACGGCTAATGATATCGATAATACTACATTTCATTTTATTTTTTGATTTGTTTATTTACTACCAATGTACAGTAAAAGTGAACTGCTAGGAAGAGAAGAGTAAAAGTGAAATAAATTGATGCGTCACTTTTATTTTCATGTCTCATTAATGTAATTCTATATTCTATATTAAGAGCCTGCCAAAGTAATTCTACTCTGCCTGATGGAAAGCATGCATAGAATCCAAGAGTTGTAGTCACCATACTCATTCCAAATGCAGACAATGCAGTATGGTGACCCCAACTACGGTGACTTAGTGAGATGCTTTTTCACATTCCGCTTGGGGACGTAAAAGGCATGACAGTCATCGTGACAGTGTAAGGCTTATACAGTTACCACGATAGCTGTCACCCCAGCATCAATGGGCAAAAAATTGCAATAATTAAAAAATGAATTAATTACATTACATTCTAATTAATTACATTTAATTTTTATAATTACAATGTGCATCAGAGAAACGTGATAGCGTACACCTAGTTTATTTATAAAGTACTGATTTGTACATGATTTATGTGTTTATTTTGGAGATATTGAACTATTACTGCCCTGTCTGGCACGGGTGCGGAAGGTAATTTCATTCCCTGACAAAACTTACGCGGGACCCGAAACTAGTCAATCATCTTCTAAATACACACATAAGTAACATAGTATATCTTTTATAAACAAGAATATCTCACTAAAAGTATTATTGATAGAAGTTTTAGTGCTTAAATTTTTGAGAAAGCGAATCAATCAACTTTTCTTTATGTAACAATCAGGTAACTCGTCTGCAAACAGGCAGACGAGTTACCTGATTGTGAGCGACTTGAAGGAACTTTTGAGATGACCTTTATCTACCAAAACATAGCTTTCTTACATTTAAAGTTCACAATACAAACTATACAATAAAGTTGATACTCAATTGAATAACATGCATAAAAGCTTGAGTGAAAGGGATTACCCTAGCCATTTGTGATTGGCAGCCCCGTAATACAAGAAGATTTCCATCCTATATAAATTAAGTAGTTTATTAGTTTCCTGGTAAACTATTTATTTTCAGTTCGCAGAAAGTTATTTTCACACTAATATAATAAAAATAAAAGTATAACATTATTTTGAGTGACTAGATGTCAGCGTTGCGTCACTGCTGTGTATGTGTACATTGTTTTGTCGTGTTCCTGTGTTTTAGTTATTTTTAATAATTTTAAAAATAAACAACGGATGATGAAAGTGATTAACGATGCTGGTTTTTTCAAGAAACTGATATAAGATTGAATCACAAACATGTGTCTTATTTTAGTTACCATAAACCAATTGTTGCTAAGGTTGAATTTATTGAAGTAAGTTGATATATATATAATAATTAAATATAAAACAAACTGTTTATATTCATAACTTTAAAAAAAAATTGATTACAATTTTATTAGCATTCTTTCACTTACTTTATTTATCATTTAACTCCTTAATATTTTTATTTTATTTAATTATACCTCCTATAATACTTATTTCGAAAGGAAAGAAACTGTGACATTTTTTTCAACTATCTCTTAGACTTTGTGGTTAAACCTCTTGTAATTCGTTGTAAATCTACTCCATGTCGTAGTATAAAACATTTTATTCATTTTCAAGTGTAAATTATTTTATGTTATTGACTTAAACGTGAGGGAGAAGTCCAGATTTGATTCCAAGTAACCCTCGTGAATCTTTTAAACGCAAAGCACTATAAACTTGAAATAAAATAGCTGCAAACAAATCTAAAAATCACTTAAAAAGGAATAGACTGACACCTATCTGCCCCATTCGTCACGCCGTGTCAACAGCCGTGTGAAACATTCCCTATTTTACATTTAATTGCATTTCTTTGTCGATCACCCTGTTAATCTGGATGCACCCTTATCCTTTATAAATACCATTTTATAGTGGCCTTCCAGGCCCCCTTTCATTCATTACAATTTCATTTACGTAGCAGACGTTGTGAAAGATGCCAGGGGTCTTTGTACCCTGGATAATGTCTAGACATGTTTGACGTCGAAAAATATGTGTTAGGCTCTGTTTGTGGACGCACTTATTGCGATTGCTTAATTTTTTGTCAAGTGTTTGAATGGAATGGGGAGTTTCGATTAAATTTATTTTAAAAGATTCTTCGTATTAACTGTGTAGACTGTGTCACTGAACGAAACGTTTAACGCTGTTAGAGCTGTTTGTATTCAGGAAACAATATGTGATTCTTAAAAAAAACACTAACGTTAATGTTTTTGGAAAATAACATACCTATATCAAAATTGTTACAAACTTTATAAAAGAAAAGTAAATTAAATGTACTTAATAAATTGATTTTTGTATGTCTACAATGCTAAAATGCGTTTAATAGTATCAAAATAAAATTTGATTACTCAACACTAACGCTATCTAGTGATTGAAATATGTACTAGGATAATAATGTACCATAGCCAATAAAACCTTTTTTTCTCTCTCTGTGTAGTGGACTCATTTGTTTCTATTATACAACACTATAGCATAATTATATTATCCAACTGTACCTTATCACGCTTTGCTGTGGTTGCACTGGTGAAAAATATGAAGCAAAAATGACTCGAAATAATTGAAAATAATATCTGAAGCGATTTGGATATCACACCTTTTGCATTTTTAAAAGCATACACAAACCAAATTAATCTTTCTTTTACATAGACGAGCAGTACTCTTTTTCCTGTGACTTATTATTTCTGGATTGATAAAAAAATAAGAATAAAACATAATTGAAAAATATAATAAAATAATCATGGAAGCGTATTCCTCATGTGTTGTAATTTAAGGTCAATAGATCGTAATTTGATCGATCGAATCAAATCACCTTAACTTTTTTATATATGTAGACAGGGGCTTAAAAAAATGAAACAAACAAATGCACTGTTTATTCTTTATTAATATATATATAATTATAATAATGTATATAATTATAATATTATAAACATTTTTACAGACGCTATAAATTAACAATACTCATAAGAGAATAATTGTTTTAAAATAATGAACCAATCGTAAATGATAAAATTAATTTATCTGATTGACGAACCCATAACACTCGAAGCGATTCCTCTTGACGAAGAAAAATATTGGTAACTTCAGACTAAGTTAATAAAGTTATTGTTCTGCATTGTTTCATTAAATTCTTTATCGAATATCATACCGATGTGCTACATATAAAAGAACATAGATAAAAAAATATAATGATAATATTAACTACTATGTGCACATTGAAAAATTCTATCATCATCTTGTCCTTTTCCCAATTAAATTTGAAGTCTGGACTGGTAGGTGGTTCAGGGTGGCATCTTTTACGAGTATGTACTGCTGTTTATCTAACACCAACTTTCCGTGAGAATATAATTGCTTTCAGATGGGAAAAAGAATAACACAAATTAGATTGAGTATTACATAGAGCTTATAAAGTTACTGAAAATTTTACGAACTCTAAAACTACGCAGAAATTAACAATCTTTTTTTTTGTCTTCCATCATGTCAAAGGATTCTGTAGAATATAAAATATTACTCAAAAAGTAATAAAAATCTTTCTAAAATTACTACTCTCTTATCACTCCCGGAATATACACCACTGAAATCCCCGTAACTAAAGGAACCCGTACAATGGTTCACGGGTGACGTAACAGCATATTATCGCCCCTGCACACGCACTGCGTTCACTCAGATATTTAATTGTGTTTAATCGCTGCCCTGGTTTGTACCAAAGTAGGAAGGGGTGAATTATACCTCTGAAAGTTAATTTATATCCTTCTCAGCTTTGCTCGTGTCTTTGTCAACCTGCTATTTTCTTTGATAAAGAAGTAGAGTTAAAACTTACTTAGCTGTTGTACGAATTATTTTGTACGTACACACGAGTCACCTGAATTTGTGTATCAAGGGACATAAATAGATATTTTAACTATCTTGTTTTGATTCTGTATGGAATAGAACACTTATGAAGAAACAATACAGACTAATAAAACATCACTACTACCTTCCAGAACCGAACAGCTAGTAAATTACTGACTACATTATAAAGATAATCGATCAATATTTGAACAAAGCTACGAAATAAATAATCCAATACACAGATTAGTTAAATATTTTTTTAATATGAAGGTACCTAAAAGAGGCACTAGCAAAAAAAAAACTCCGGTGTACAATAAGAAACGTTGTGGACTTGGTTAATTTTTTTTTTATATTAATAGCCTGCCAAAGTGACTCTACTCTGCCTGATGGAAAGCATGAACAGAATCCAAGAGTTGTGATCATCATACTCATTCCAAATGGAGACAATACAGTATGGCGACCCACACTATGGCGGCCTAGTGAGATGCTTTTTCACACCCCGCTTGGGGACGTAAAAGGCATGACAGTCATCGTAACAGTGTAAGGCTTACACAGTTACCACGATAACTGTAACCCCTGCATCATTGGGCCTCCGGTCTCACACTTACCAACGAAACACGACAGCACAGATGCTGGCGCTTTAGGTTGGTCTTCTGTGGGAGGGTAGTACTGCCCTGGTCGAGGCGGCCCGCTTGTGCTGAAATCAGCGTGGCTCTACTACCTACTGAACGTGAATACGTGAATCTAGAACAAATTTTTGTTAGGTATACATAAGTCATACATAGATACGTCGTACATATATAAACACACGTCATATGTGCACGTAGTCTTGGTCATCAATATCTGGGTATACCATCGCATTATGAAACTACTAAAACAAAGTCCACTTTTATTATGCTAGTATGCGCGCAAATCAAATAAGTTCTACACACAGCAACTGCGGAAAGAAACTTAGTGGCCAACATTTGGATATAATTGTTTTCTACAATTTCACAGTTTTAACGTATGAGTGATGTAAATATATCAAATTGATAATTCAGGTACTTGAATGAACTTTCCAATGTACAAATCGACCCCGAATATTTTGGTTTCATCGACACCTAGCTGTCAATGAACGTAATCAGCGGTCATCGACCCCGAGGGAGGAATTGATCAATATTTCAGCTTTTATTCCAATTTGACAGCTCTTGGTGGGTTATTGGTGATTGATACCTTTGTGATTAGGTTACGTTAATATATGATATTTGCTGTTCCTACTTTTCAGGGAATATGGAGCACACATAAGTTGTGTGTTACTGTTAATTTTTATAAAACAATATTTTATATAATTTTTCGAATTCAAATTCAAATGATTTATTTCGGACTCATAGGGAAATCCATATTGTGTTAGTAACACTGCAGCTTGACCCAGTATTAGTTTGATATATATGTCAATTTGTAGATATATATCCATCTAGACATAAGTTTTATAATCTAAAGTATTCATAATACTGTTGGAGGAGGAGCGCAAGCGCATCACAATGGAAGCGCAACGTTTCATTGCATTAAATAATCCAAAAATATATTAATTAAATCAAAATTTTTGTTTATGAGATAGACGCAGTGTACGGCGTAGTTGACTACTATTTTGCAATCTGGTTACTAACTACGATTACAAGTAGTTACCTGTTCGTAATTATGATTACATGTGACTTAACTACAGTAATCTATATGAAGTAGTTGTTACGGTACTTCGATTGCTTAAATTTAGTAGTTATGATTACTCACTTTTTAGTTATTTAAATTCTAAGAACTATTATTTTACAAATAAATAAATATGTTATAATTGCATTATTTATTTGTCAAAACTGAATTTGATTCTTAAATTTAGTTTAAAAAGAAACTGAATCTTGTGAAATTTGGGATGATTTATCAAAATTAGGTGTGAAAACAGTCTTTTCCCTAGAGCTAAAGAAAATAAAGGGGTATTGTATTTTATAATCGCATTTTTTTTAAATCTATGTAGAGTACTTATTTCTCGTTCCATATCTGGTAAATAACAGGAAACTTTCAAATTTACTTTTGACCTCTGGACTAACCATTTTTGAAATTAGTACGCTCTAAATACCTACCTAGCAAACGACTAATTGGTACAAAAACAATTCGCGCGCGTTTTCTTTTTTTAGTACGCAACATTGTTTTAAATATGTTTATATGAAAGTAATCTAGTAATTATAAGAGTAACTATAGTTTAATTACTAGTTAGTAATCAAAATTTTTTATTATTTTTTTACGATTATTTTATGTAGTTTATAGTCATGATTACCAAGTATAATACTTTATGTAGTCGTAATTAGTAATCAGTAGTTACATTAACCAACACTGGATAGAAGGCTAGTCAGTAGACGGGTCTGATGGTAAGTTAGTGACTAGCCCACCGCCCACGGATAGTTGCAATTCATGACATGCAAAAAGTTTACCATCCTTTAACTACCCCTAGGTTAGAGTCCCTGCCCTCCCCCCACCTTTAAAGGATCCAGGATCATAGTGGCAGGGAGACACGTGCGCTGATAGTAAGTTCCAGATTTTGACTACCCGGTACAGAAAGAAGGGGACAAACTAGTTAGTTTGAATGTTTTTACAATGGTTAAATAGCCTTATAATGGTTTTCTGCGAGGAAATCGTATCAATCCGGTCGAATTTCTAAATTTACTGTGCTTTTATCAAAAAATAAAGATCACTTTTGTAATGTACATAAAATGAATTATCTACACCAATTAAAAAAAAGTCAATTAAGGTTATCATAATTTCCTGTAAAGTAATGAACTATCCTGAAAAAATGCTGAAAGAACTATCCATTATAATGATAGTAATATAATATAATGTTGGCTCGGAAGTATTTAAAAGCAATTAAGCAATTAAATCATTATCTACGGTTATTTCCATTTAATATGGATGAGGTAGCAGTATTGAGGCGACCCAATTTAATTATCGATAGTACAAGAAATAGGTTAATTTACTTTGTAAAGTGATTAATAGACGATTTTCACTTTATAATGCAACCCTAGTCATTAGAAGCAAAGGCAGTGTTCCCTTTTAAGAAAAGTTTTTATTATTCTTAAGAGAAAGTCCTTTTAGACATATGGGGGTCAACTCGACCGGGATGATGTCGTAGCCTAATAGAGACAAAGTTAAGCAATTCTTTCGTTGTTGGTCACTAAGTTAGTGAGGTAACAAAAGTCGCGACTCTCATTATTTCTGAACTCTGAGGGGAAATGGTGAAGCACTTGTCTCTTAAGTTGTTAGTGCCTATGATAATGATGATAATGATTACCCTTTACCAACTCGTCTGGCCAGTGAGGTATAGTAGTTCAATAAAGTAAAAAAAAACAGATCTATACTTACATTCTAACGAGAGGCTTAGTTCTAGCCGTGGACTGTTAAAGTCTGTTGATGTGAATGATGAGCAGTGGTAGTTTACCATTAGGTGACCAGTGTACTTGATTCCTGCCTAAATCGTAAAATAAATGCTTATCAAAAGAGTGGTTACCGTAGTACTACTGGCTCTGTCTGTTTGAAGTTCAAATTTTTAGGGTTCACGTACACGAATCCTAAAAACAATTTACTTGTGGAAAGGTGGGTGCCATTTTCCTCCAACACAATGGTAGAATCCTCTGACCAGGCGAAGTGGTCATACCTGGCGGGCGGTGGGTGGTTGATATTGGGATATTACATGCTAATCGTTGCGAGAGCTTCTACATACATTGCAATACAAAATTAGTTACTTCGTAGTTTGGCGTGTCTTTGGTTTGACGCTGTAGCACGCCTCGTTTCCTTCGTATATGCAAGTCATCACATCACTTCTTGCTAAGACCGGAAGTCGATATAAGACGAACCGGGCCTGTTTATGCTCTATTGTGGAACGTGTCAGTGACAGCAGTGAATAGTTCAACTAAGTCGTAATTGGAGCGGTCACTCCGTGCTTGTGGCATCCCTGTTGAGGCCAAGGTTGCTGTCTGAGACTTGGTTATCAGTCCTCACCGTGAGAGCAAACACGACGGTAGTAATGATGCTGCTGCTAATTTATTCCTTTGTAGGCTACTGCCAATCACGTCGGGGTCACCATTCTGGAGAACCGGGTATTATGTCTCTCCAACACAAAAGGAGGATCTTCCAACCAGGCGTGGTGATTATGCCTGGCTGGCCGCGGCCCAATGATTGATGTTAGAACGTTGTATATATGCTAATCGGCGTTGTTACTTCTATGTCGCGATACAGGATTAGTTACTACTTAGTTCGGAGTGTCTTCGGTAGATCGCACTGTCGTATTCCTTGTTTCCGTTGTATGTGGAAGATGCCACATAATCCTTTCTTGGGAGATCGAATTTAAAAAACATACAAGTGATAATAATATACCAATTAAACATATTTGATAGTTTATATACTATTACTCTATCTCCTAGAAATGGATACTTGTCCAAACGATTATCTCTAACAATTGAACTATTACTGCAACACAACTGAAAATAATCAACAATTCTTCCACAATCCATTATTGACTGTTACAAGTGTTATTATAGTCCATTCGTAATAAAATATTCAATGTAATACAAATTACACTTGACATATTTCTATCCTCCAATTTGGGTAATTGCCAGAGCGTAACTACTTTGCATAGTAACTAGAATACTACAAGCTGAACGCGTACAAGCATTGTATGTATCTATGTAATAAAAATTCATATTTGCCTTGTAACTTACGTAGGATTTTGAATATTTATTTCTTTTTATACATGCAATTAGGATAATCTAGAGTTATTAAATCATTGTGTCCGTGTAAATGTCAATTTTGGGAAGCTGCTACATAAATGTATCTTAGATAAGGTGCAGAACCAACCCAGCCTAATAATTTCGTTATAACGAAGTACCAAAAATACCTTCAAACCTTTCAAAGTGATGATATCATATATGTATTATGACGTTTCTAGGTTGAGTCCACAACACAAAATTTTTGATAGAATATAAATAGACTTACCTCGGCCTCTTTATTTAATTTTATGTACAATAGTGTGTCGTTCCAATGCTCTAAAAACAATTTGTAATACAAATAAAATTATACTCGTTTCACATATTAGAGTAAGAATTTATTGTTTGATTGATTACCTACTTTCTTATATAATATGCAATATTGGCTTAGGACCAGCAGTGGTATTATTATTTTATTATTCCCTCAATGAGTGAATTTCAATTCTAATTAGAAAAACTGGGATATAATGTGTTTATTTGTTATTTTTTTAATACATATGTAAGACAGTCCCAATATTATTAAAGAAATCCGTCGTTCAGTGTTTTCCTTTTTTTACAATATAATTTATATCCAAAGCGACTTCAATAATGAGGTTATGGGATGAAACTTTTTGTTTCAAATATTTTTTAAATTAATCTGCTATTACTTTCACCATACATAGTTACTATGCAAATAGTTTGGATATTTACATAATATGCATTTACAGGCTTCGTACAAAAACGCGTACACAAACGTTGGGGCGGGCGAATTCTCAGCAAGGGTCCCATGCCTTCGGGCTGTTGTCAAGGAAATTGCATTCTGTACCCAAGGACCCTACAATGGACCCCTCACTGCTGAAAATCTACAATAAGTAAGACCACTTAAACTAGTGCGAGCAATTAAGTAAGGAAAATATATTAATATTTTTATGAGCCACTACTTTTTTGGGGTCCTTATATCCTAAAAAAGTAATCATATAAATTTGAGAAAATTTTTCGACCATAGAAATCTGTAAGCTAGCAAACACTCATTGGGTGAGAACGAATGAAAACTGTTCATTTACAAAGATTATGGTTCTCCCACGGTTTTATTGCATGATTTAACCATACATTTACGGCAATGTGATGCATTCTGTCTGCACGGATGGTATTGTAGTTTCAGTGGTCACCGCCGCTTTCTACTGCGCAGAGCGTTGTGAATTCAAAACCCAAATGGGACAATACTTTGTGTGGTCCATAAATTATTATTTTCAATCTGGGTGTTCTTTGTATCCGTTTTATGTATGTTTTTAAAGTCCCTCGCAACACAGAAATGCTCCTAGTGCAGAAGTCACCTTTTAAAACAAAAAAATGTTTGTTTTAGAAAAAAAGTAACAAAATTGTCTCTGGTCTGCTCAATTAAATGAAATATCTACATAACACTTACATATATTATTCAAATCATAAAATAGATAACATAAAAAACTCAGAGTGTACATGATTACAACTAGTCTTAAAATTAAAATTAATATACTAATAATATATAAATAATGAAAAGTCCTCACTGTAATTACAATTGACAGTTTCTGGTTATAAAAAAGCCAATCAATAACATCGCTGGATACTATTTGACAGTCTAATAACAAGTAATAACACGAAAAGAGCTGTATATTCTGTTTTTTGGCTCATTTTTAATCCAGCAATACTTGGACTGTCGCATACTTTTAGAATTCTTGACTCACCCCAAAAAAACGATTTAAAAAACGATTAGGTTTTTTAGTGAAAAAATATTTGAATATTTTTATGTTTGTGATTTGAAATATTTTTTATGGAAAGGTGTATTTTAAATTTGATCCTATTTAAATTTGAAGATATAATACTGTCTCCAAAGAGTAGGTACTTTGAGATCATTGTTATCCGTTTGGTGACATATCAACAATACGGAGTAAAATCACCTCTATTCAATTTATCTCAGCTCTCACGATAGGGATCGTGACATAGACAAGAAAACTACGTAAGACAACAACATTACAAAGAGAAAAAAAATTTGAAACAAACTCTCTGTCAACCCGTCTGACTAGCGTGGTATAGTTACCCAAAATCTACTTTCTAAGGATAGATCTAAATCCAGTAGTTGAGTAGTAAAAGTTGTTGATGATGAATACAGTTTGTATCAAATTGGCAACACTTTAAAATAGATAATTGCCTAGTTTTATGAATGTAGATGTTCACAGTGTATGTAGTTGTACTAAAACTTCTATTTAACGTTGTGCACGATTTGTACAACAAAGTAAGCAAATCAGTATTGATCTTCACTTGAGTGTTATGGTAAAGTTTAAAATGAAAATTATTGTACGTAAATGAATACACTTTCATATATTCCAAGTGTAAGTAAAATAAAATAAGTATGTTCTTGATGTAATCGCAAACACAATCGAACGAACTTCAAGCTCAATTTATTTGCGTTAAATCAAGAAATAGTAACAATTTGATTATAGTACTTAATATTAATATTTTGTTTTGATGTTTCTTTATATAACATTTTTAAAAAACAACAAATCCTCGAACCGTCGTTCATTATATTTCCGCTATTCAATGTATCATATGGATATTATATTCCATTAGCTGTATTTCATACATTTTTCGTACTTTTAGTTTACTATAAGTATATCTAAATAAAGTACTTATAATTAAACAACACTTCACTTGAACAAGTGCTAGTACATATGTAATTATTTTTTTAAAAATGTCAATAGACGTCCCCTCGTCATATAACCTTAGGTTACCTTCTTGAAAACCTACTAAATATATATGAATAATATTATAAATTTGTATAATAATAGTACATCACACACATCATAATCTTACCGATAAACGAATTCACTGACACGTTATTGATTTACATAAGTTGACACAAGAATAAGCCTAAGCAATTTTCACTGACAACCTTTCTAGGAACTCAAATCGTCCTTTTGATAATTCAAATAAATATTGGCGATCCCTTTACACTCTCAATCACTTTATAATGCCTGAATAATGAATATATGTATGCAGATGGTGAAAGAGTAAGTATGGGATTTGAAAATACAATTTTCTACATGGTGAATCCGAGCGATCAAGTGGTATATAGGGATTTGTCGTCACATCCACATTTTGAAATAGAAATATAATATAATTGATTTAGTCTAATGGAGTTGTGACAGACAGGATTTTGTGTGAGTTGAATCTAATAGATGTAAGCTTTTGTGTTGCTTACCAATCATTCTGCTGCCAACTTTACAGATGGTATTTGGTTTTCTTAAATCATTATTTACTACTTTTTATAAATAATATTTTAGATTGGTCCTATGTGTAAAATTTTATAATGTTTTGGCTGCCTTCTTTTCAGGTCGGTCGATTGCTTAAAGTCAACCCTTCTTAATAGTATAATTGTTTTGTGAACGGACAAAGCAAGAAGGTAAATATTGGTTGAAAAATAGGAAAAAGAGCAGGAGTGGAGGCTACTGCTACTCTTAGATGGAAAAACAGTACAAAGACTGTAAAAGCGTTGTTCTTGCGGTTTAAGACACTATTAGAACAGTAACAGCCATCGAGATATTATATTCTTCTTATTTCTAATTGAATATAAAGTAACAATTTGAGAAAGGGATTAAAGTAAAATATATGACTCTACTACTTGATAATTCTAAACTTTTATTATTTATCTACTTGACACACATATATAATATAAAAGGCATGTGGATTGGTGTTTCACAATATATTGAATGTTATATGAATTCGAATGTAGAACAAAATTGCTTAAAAATCTGAAAAATACTAAAACCTCGGTGTTGATTGCCATAAAATGCTATAGATGTAATTAACAGATGAAACTCTTTATGACAAAGTGAATATGTGTAAGAAATTTCACAATTATTGTCTCTTTTAGTAGACATAGAAGATTATGAGCCTGGCTTAGCCTAAAAAATAATTATGAGCCTGTAAATATTTTGCAAGCGTGAGTGTAGTGAAAGAAATCTCGCTGCAAAAAATGTTTTAGAAAATTTCTCCTTCTTCTTCGATGTTTCTTTTTTTCTGAATTTATAGGTTTTTATTCATAACTTTTAAACAAATCTTACTACCAAGTGTAAATATTAAAAGTGCCAGCAAAAACTTCTGTTTTAAACCAATAAAACTATAGGTTTCAGAGCGCTGAGTGCAACGGAAATGGGTCGGACTTTGCGAACATTCCAGAGACGTTGGTATGCTACGAAGAATTGTTAATTAGGAGGAAACCCTCGGAACGGCGAGGAGTTATTACTGGAGTAAGGGAAATATATATTCGATGAATAATATTTTTTCATGAAATTTATTAACACGACGTATAATGACGGTGAGCGAGCATTTTATGAAAGTAACAGATATTTTCATTTTTCGAAGAACTGCTTAAAAATTTTTAAAGTTACCTTTATATTTGTGCCTACATATAACTGCTCTATTATTAGACTTAAAGAAGTGAGTGGTTTTCAATTCATTTATTGTGTATGTTTGTTACCTTAAAACACTTTGTCTAGAAACATTCTTTCTTTTTTATTTAATTAGAATGGAAGTGTAGAAATCAATTCATTATGATGTAAGTTCATTGATTTTCAAAGTAATTTTTTTAAAAGCTGTCGTTATTTACTGTTAAAAAGCAGAGACATTTTTTTTATTTATAATTTAATTGTGAACAACTGGCAATACATAGTTTTCGTTTGTTTTTGTTGCAATTGCATTTAAGGATGTTCGTGTGTCCGAACGCCGTCTGAAATATCAAAAGCAACCCTGCTGTTTCCCAGCAATGTAGTTCCTCTTACTATTATGATACATACGAAAATCTAACTAAACTATTCAATATACATGAATAAAATTCAATTTTCGAGTTGAAGTTGGCTCATATTAACGTGATGAGAAAGTTCATAACTTCAGGTGACGGTATTCCCACACTACATCGCTAACATCGCTTCTGATGTGGCTTACGTTAATTATAGTTCCACATGGAGGTGGCAAATGGAAAATTGATAAATATATACGAATTTTCTTTTAATTAACGGGTTTTAAAGAGGCTTAAGTATGGTGTATTTTTTGTAATTGTCGCCGTACTTGTCACAGATCTGAATTAAAAAATCTATTCGTACGATATTTTAAATGACAAGAGTTATTGTCAGTTTTATAAATTGTTAGTTAACAAAATATGTGTTTTGCCTTAATTATATAATAAAATTGAATAATTATGATAAAAACAGTTTCTTGAGGTTTCTACTCAGATAATTGAGGACGTAGCATCACACCTGTCAAGTTGTTTCACATACAGCTGCAGTAATGGTTACACCATCACTGATTACTGATTTATCATCAGTTGAAGAATTTTATCACTAAATGTAACTACTAAAGATAGAGGCGGCGGGGACTGATATGAGTCACAGAATCACAAATATAAGGAATCCACCTAACATTAAAGAAAATCTTGCCAAAGACAAGAATATGAAATAAAGTCATCGGATGATAAAAAACGCAGATGTATGCAAGGAAGCGAGACCCATTATCGCAACAACGCATCCGATATTACCGACCGATAACGTCTTTTATAAATGACTACCATATCCATTAAATATTTAAGACCCGCATCAATGTCTTCTATAATATTCTCAGTGGACAAGTTTCTAGTGCGTTATTTAATGAAGTTAGTTTATTAGTTGTCGCCGGTTGTACACGGTTTTAGCCATGCACATATACGAATGCCATGCTGTAGCTGATAAATTTAATTTTCAAAGTTTGCAACGGTCTTACATTATTTCACGATTTTTATCAAAACATAATTTATTGAATACTAGTGACTTCTTGTGCATATTTACTTTTACTGTGTACATATATTAAGCAACCTTTTTTTTTTTTTTTATTTATTAGCGTGTGGAAACCCCCTCGGGCCGTCACCCCACCGGTGTTTACGGCGGGGTGGTGTGTCGGAATCGGACCGACTAAAACCACACGGTGTGCCACTTTGCGCCTGAGATAGGAGGGATCCAGGAACAGCTGTTATTATGACATCCAGATCCCTGGACACATGGATTCTATCTCTCTATACTCTATACTCTCTATTTAGGCGACGTACGGCACACGCAAACGTCACCTCCTCGCGGCTGGCCACTATAGCGGATGGAGGGGAAAACCCGTCCCGTCCACCCGCGGTCACACTCAAGGCGGCATGAGGCGCTGGTAAGCGCGCCTCCGCCGCCCAGCTCGCCGGCGGCGAATTGAGTCCGAGTGGACATCGTCCTCCCGGGCCTTCTCCGCCGCCTCCTTCCGCGAAATTACGTCTTCGCAGAAGGTTGTGACCGCGGTAAAACAGCTGTTGCTACCGGCCATGGAGCGTATGACGGCCGGCAGCGAGAAATCTCCTCCAATAACTGCAGTGAGGACCCCGCGCTGCGCCACCCAGGCGGAACAAACCGCTAGCGTGTGCTGAGCCGAGTCCTCACCGCAGTCGCGGCTACGACAGGCGGGACTCAATTCCCTGCTGGCGACCGAGTGCAGATACTTCCCGAAGCAACCGATGACCGGCTGGACCCTGTATTGGCCTAAGCAGTATATATAATATAAAACTTGATTCTAAATATATTAAGCCTTTATTTTCTAATATATTTCGTAACCATGTGAGTTTGCTAATTGAAGCATATTTTTGTTTTCAAACAAATTATTTTTATTTTAGAGTAACTTCAATAGATTCAAATCTGTTCTCAAAAAACGACCATACTTTAATTTGTAGTTTTTATAATGATAGTATAAATAGTAACTTAATGTTGATATAAAAACATCCCTCGTGTTTTCATGTCAATATTAAGTTACGATTTACTGCTGCGGTTACGCTTTCGTAGCTGTGCTGTGCTACGAAAAATTATAGTAGAAGATTGCTACATTGAATCGTAGCATATCTCGTGTAAAGCGGTCAGTATTCTTTTTGGATTTTATTTAGAAAGAATAGTGATTTATTTATTATTAATTTATTCTTTTTTCATGACTATTGGTCTCGTTACTTATTAATCTTGTGTGGCCGAACAATGGTGTTATCTTCTTGATTGATTACTTTGTATCTGTGTGTTTTATTGTAAGTTATGTACAAAGGTAGCACCTTTCAGAACAGCAGTTCTAGTGGTTAGGGGTCATTTTTAACATACTTTCATTGGCATCACATGTATATGAACTTGCTTGTAACCGACTTTTGTGAACATGTTTTTATTTATTTATTTATTGTATTCACAATAATAATTAAGTAGTTTATCTGTAATATGTATATATTTAGAAATTTAAAAGTATGTTTATTAGGATTCTAGTTTCCGTAGTACAGGCACTGCTTAGTCTAGGAATAGATGGTCATATGTGAGATGTGTCAAGATATTGTAACGTTGTTATATTATTATTAAACATCCTCATATCTAGCAATCAAATAAAAGGATAAACAAAGATAAAAGGTAAACATAATTTAATAAGAAGAATATTTGTGCACAGTGTAGTTTCTATAACAGAAGATCAATCTTCTTTGTATCCAAAATGCCTGTATGGTATAGAAATATTGCTTATAAATACTAACTATTGGACTAAGTTGCGAAAAAAAAGGAATGAAGAAAGTATAAGAGATGTTGGTTAGAATACATTATTTTGTATCGATACATAAACTATTCAAATTTACTAAGACAACCTTGTTACCAAAAATCGGTTTGGACATAGATAACCCTATAGCAGCTCGTACATTTTTATTTGAAAACAAAACACCCAACAATTTTGTTGCGTACACTTTTTGGGTTAAAAAATATTCGATTTCACTTAACACTAAGCCGTCCACTTTATGTTACTCGTACACACTCTTTAAAAATCCTTTTGTAAAGGAGTATAAGACCGAATTTCGTAGACATGTTGGTTTAGGTTATATTGGTTGTTGATCATCTGCAAAGATTTTGTAAGGAAAATATGAAGATGAAAGTTGCCTAGCCTGCATGTTTCGTTTTTGCGAAGGCGTGGAAGGAAATTGCGGAAGACAGGCTTGTTTCGGTACAAGAACACGGTGTTTTTTCCGATGATGGATACGATTAATCACGTAATAGGGCGTTGAAGGGGAAGAGAGAATTCTTGTTGTTGACTGAAACTATATTAATAAATAGATGCGTATGGCGCAGAATATTTATCAGTTTAGATAATAAATAAACAAAATTGTCTTGTATAACCCTAAACAAGAACTGAATCATGTGACTATCAGAGATATTTCAGTACCGAAGATGAGCAAATGAGTAAATAGAACAACAAAAGAGAGATGACTTCTTCCACCAATGAATAACTCTTACTAAGAGTATAAACTATCTCATTGATCTAACAGTAAGTATATGATTCTGGATTCTGTCGGATTAAAAAATTGTCATTGAGTTTTTCAGATTATAGAAATGCTTAATAATAACCAGGAGCTTGGAAGTTAGGGTACTAAACCTCGGAGAACACATAAAGTCGTCAGTCTTGCACCTAATCTCTCCCAGTCGTGTCGGATAGTCGTCCAACCGGATTATTTAAGTGAGGAAACAAAGAGTGCATCTGTGTTTGTGCACACAGTTGTGTACTGTAATATCTCATGCCTAGTTGACTGGTCTTCATTGAAACTAAGCGTGAAATCGGCTAGGAGTACAACGTCATCATCACGAGTATAAGTACAAAAAAAACACAAACGAGATTTCAAGGTTACATCGGACACCGCAGGCGACCACTCGTGTCACTAGTTACACGGACAAAAAAGTTTAATGAAAAATTTATCCATACATAGTGTATACAGAGACTGCAGTATAACTAGAATTTGCCTGCAAAAAACGATTTTGTCGTTTTGTTACCCATCGTTAACTTTTTATTAAGTGATGTCCTTTAATGATAATCAAAATCTGTCAGCTTAATGATGATACACACAAAAACATACAAATAAAACCATTAGTAATAATAATAAATATATGTCATTATAACAACTTATAAGTGTAAAAAATAGGAAAAACAATAAAAACAAAAGGATCCTAAAACACATCTCTTGCATAAATATTCTATAGCCAAATCCTATTTTATACAAGACCGCTTTAGTGTTATAGTATTTATATAGAGTAGTTCGCACCCGCGATCAACATCACTCGTTCGAGAGCTCTCGAGAGCTGTTACAGCCCCCACAGTTCCAAGAAGTTTAGCAGATTTTAGGGGTAGTTTTTTTGGGTAAACAGTTTATCACGATTTGTTCAAGCTTATAGGATTGGAAAACACGAATGTGGATTTCATCGAAATATTTTTTCGATTTTAGTAGATTGTTTCTGTAAATGTGATTTTGACTGCGCTGTGTGAGGATATTTGTGAATCTCGTTACTTGTAAGTTAGGTAGCTATATTTTGTATATAGTTTACATAATTTCCTTAAGATTTTATCTAGCATAAACAATGCATTGCAGTTATATTTTAAATTAATCTAAAAATGTTTTTTTGGAATACCTAATTCTATGATACATAGAAACTTACTATTAGTATCTTAAAGCATCTTTGACCACCTGACCAAGGCTAAGAGAATTAAGGATTGTATTTAAATGTTTGAAATGGAATTAAATTTTTAACAGCCCTAAATCTCGAATCTATCTAAATCATATCTATGCTGTTTGAAGAATTTGTAAATTTCTGTTAGCTAAGTGTCCATATGTTGTTATTGGATTAAAAGCAAAAACTTCAACCAATTAGTAAAAAAAATTATGAAACTATACAACCCGATATGCCACAAGTACTACTTCTGTCAGTTTAAACAAAATTTGTGTCTAATTATTTCAAAACTCAATAATTATAACCATCATAGCCTCCATATTATATGATAACTACTGCTGTACATTTAAAAAATGGTAAAGTCTTTAACACACGACCTAAGTATTTTGCTTCCTTTTTTTTCTACCTAACGGCAAGCAAGCAATGTTAATCTTTTACAAAATTAAACGGATATCTACTCCTGTTACTGTAATATATCTAATAAATAAGGCCGGTCTGGATGTCTCAGAAGTGATGTATTGCCTAAGAGAACATAAATTATCGTCGAAAACATTATTAGAAACCGGCTAAGGACCCCTTGAACGGGTAGCTTTTTCTTACATTTATAAACAGTATATAGTACTAAAAAATATATTTAAGAATGCAGATACGATTAGCTTTTTAATATTGACGAAGAAGTAACATTTAATATCGGCTGATATTTTCATTCATTACATTATTCAAATACGCTATTTATGTTTAAAATATAATAGAAGATTGTTTATTTATATATTTTTAGTGCATTAATGGTAGATACATAACGTATGGCGTAGTGGTTTAAGCGGTCGCCAGTGAGTGTTGTGTGATCCACAAATTATTCTGGGTCTGGCTGTTTGCAAAGTTTCCCACGATACAGGATATCTTCCTAATGCAGGCAAGGTTTTTTTAAAAAGGTCAGGCTCATCGACCAACCTTTAAAATATTATAAGATTAATATTTTACGTTAGTTAGGTTTACGCTAAGCCTATTATCGAGTACCTTCTAGGTAGTAGAGCCAAGCTAATTTCAGCACGCGGGCCGACTCGACCAGGTCAGTACTACACTCCTACAGAAGACCTACCTAAAGCGCCAGCATTCGTGTTGTCGTATTTCGTTGGTAAGTCTAAGGCCGGAGGCTCATTGATGCAGGGGTGACAGTTATTGTGGTAACTGTGTAAGCCTTACACTGTCACAATGACTGTCATGCCTTTTACGTCCCCAAGCGGAATATGAAAAAGCATCTCACAAGGCCACCATCCAAAACTCTTGGATTCTATTCATGCTTTCCATCAGGCAGAGTAGAGTAGCTTTGGCAGGCTCTTAATAAAGAAAAAAAAACTTGCATTTTAATGAATCTACATGTCCTCAATTTAAATATATGTATGTTTTTCACACACGGTTACCTGGTCTCGAATTAGTTATCCTGTCTACAAAATAATATTTTTAAACTATTGTTGATACTATTTTATTAGTTCTTTATATTAAACTTTACCTAAGTGTAGTAGATCACACTATTAAAATTTGGAAAGTATATGAATTGATTACCCCTTACGGTGAATAATCATAACTTCGATGCGTATTTTTTTGTATAAACTTTTTTAAAATAAGAAAAATGAATAGGTAATTTGAACACAGAATATTTGAACGAAGTTATCATATCTTTAAAGAAAAAGATTTCACTTTATTTTATACTAATTTATGCTTTACTCCCTACTAAGAAGATTGTTTTTAAATTCTCTCCTTACAATTTGCCATTTTATACAAAAATACTGCAAAAAAGTAAATAGTCATAACAAAATACATCTTTTAATAAAGTTAATAACTCATAAACCGTTTGTCGTATCATCACATCAGTTTATGGACGTCGTTAATTTAATGCCTTTACGACGGGCTTGATGAAGTGTAAAAATTGTGAATAAGCAACAATAAAAACATGTTTACATTGTACTACTGATATTACTGTTATGTGATTATTGTAACTGTAGGGGATTTGTTTGTATATAAGGGCACAAATTATATCTTCGACTTTGTATGCTTTTAATACTTACTATTATGAAATTCCTTGATGTAATTTGTTTAAAAAATAGAAAGAAAATTTGGAAGGACCAACTCCGAGGAGAGAGTCAACCTCCTTCGTTATACACTTACACATAATGTAAGAATCAAAAACTTTGTCTTTGACAGCAAAAATTATGAGCTTTTATTTTAATGTATAATTAGTTCTCTACCCGAATTAATAGTTTTTTTTCATAAAGCTCTTTAGGAAAAATGTGAGACCTAGACCTAAGGTATCCAATACTTGCGAGGTAATGAGGACATTTATTTATTTGTCAAGTTTTACTATTGTACATATTTTACTTTTAGGATTTTGTAAAAGTATAGAACTTCTTGTAAAAATTTTTAGTTTTCAAGAATTTCAAGTTTAGTAAGTTTTCAGGTTTAGTTTTAAACGTTAATTCTCACTATCCAGTCTGTCTACACATAATTCTAATAACGTTTGAACATTGAAATCCCCTCCTCTTTCAGACACATGGGAAGGATATTTAAACATACATACTAAGTACTTATTTATATTTATTAAGCTTAGAATTACCAACTTTGACCAATGAGACGTCTAGCTAAATAAAAACTGATTTATAATAACTCCAAAATATTTAGAACAACAGTGCTGCAAAGAGTGTACCAACCCGTCTGGCCCGTGTGGCATAGTAAGCTAAAACCTCTTTTCTAAGTAGATGTCTATGTTCAGCAGTAGACTATCAAAGACTTTTGACGTGAAAAATACTCACAACGAGTCTTACAACACAAAACAAAAGCAGCAATTACATACTGTATCTGGGTCACCAACTGTTCCCGATACAGTCATTCTATCCCATTATCTAGCAGGTATGTACCAATTCGTCGTAATGGACTGGTAATTACTGAATACAAACAATAAGATAATGAAGACTAATGGACGAATGCTATGATGACCAAGCAAACAAACTCGCTACGACAAGTGGAACGTCCACTGAACATATGTAGTTGCAATTATTTGGTAGTAAGGTTTTCATTATAAACGTTATTCTGTACAAAGAACAGTCGGCGACAGTCAGCAATCATTTCAAGTAACCTGTAAAATTACGATCGGAAATTAACGTACGTTACGTAAATAATAATGTATTAGCCATAACACAGTATGTACAATTTTCAAAAATAAATATTAAAAATTCTATATACAAAACTAAGATTTCTCACATTTTTTTCGTTCATTAATTAATTATTTTATATTTTAACCAAAAAACAAGGTTAAGAATATGAACTTATTATTTTAATAGAAAATTAAAGAACGTAAATAGCATCTTTAATAGACGCTTTGACAACAAAAACTAATGTTAACTAGCGCTGGTAAAGTTGTGAAACTTAACACTTACATAGTTACATGTTTTGCTATTTCGTATAGCAAAGTTCACCGTTAAACGGATCTAATCACCTACAAATATGAAAAATAATGATCCAAATTCATGTTAGCGGTCGGAAAATACAACCACAATAATAATCACAACAAAATGGGTTCTATATATGAAAACCAGAGAAACTACATCCTCCACGTTTCAACAACGCTTTGTGTAAAACCTACTTTTAGTTGGAAACAATTTCAACAAGTTATTTAGTTTTCAAATGTGATGTACCTCTAGCTGATTTCGGCCACGAGGGCCAGTCTCAAAGAATGAGAGCCAACTACGGGCAAGATATTATAATGTACAAATGTGTGCGCACAGGTGCAATCTCTGTTCCCTTACTCTCACAACCCAAGACGATCGGGGACATAAAACCATCAGACGCAGGACCGATGGCTTTATGTACCCTCCGAGGTTTTAGGACTCCAACTTTAAAATCCGAATTGTTATTCAGCATTTATAAAATCATAAAAACTCCATAACACTTTGACCTTTTTTTTTTTTTTTTTTTTTTTTTATCGTGTGGAAACCCCCTCGAGCCGTCACCCCACCGGGGTTTACGGCGGGGTGGTGTGTCGGAATCGGACCGACTAAAACCACACGGTGTGCCACTCTGCGCCTGACATAGGAGGGATCCGGGAACAGCTGCTATTACGTCATCCAGATCCCTCCTAGCGCCTGCCCGCTAAAGCGGGCACCTTCTAGGGATAACCTCTCCATTTAGGCGACGTACGGCACACGCGGACGTCGCCTCCTCGCGGCTGGCCACTATAGCGGATGGAGGGGAAAACCCGTCCCGTCCACCCGCGGCCACACTCAAGGCGGCATGAGGCGCTGGTATGCACGCCTCCGCCGCCCGGCTCGCCGGCGGCGAATTGGGTCCGAGTGGATATCGTCCTACCGGGCCTTCTCCGCCGCCTCCTTCCGCGAAATTACGTCTTCGCAGAAGGTTGCGACCGCGGTATAACACTTTGACCTGACCCAAACCCACAACCTCTACATCGGCAGTCGCATGCGCTAGGTATTAGCTCAACTAAGCAGTTCACGCCAATTCAAATGTAGTTACGCCGTGTAGTGAAACAGATAGAACTCTATTGCATCGACCTATCGTTCTTGATGCATTTAAATTGAATAGTATCTCTGAAACTAAACAACAATTTATTTCACTTTATATTTATTAATGTTTATTTGGTTCTTGTTGTTCTATTGTAATGTTAAAACCAGTATTCTTGTATTTCTCACTCATTCTATCATCAGTTTTTTCTTAATTCAATTTTCCTCCATTTTCTTTGTTCCACCTACAAAGGCTATATTTCGATTGTTTAGATAATCTGAAAAAAAATGTGTGAGCTGTCTGCTTGCACATCAGGTAAAGCCTGTGCAATGTTAACTAGACCGCTGATAAATACACTTAAATATTTCTAAATATACTCATATTTTAGATAAATGAAACACAGAACAACTAATCGTGCTCGCAGGTAGGAATCAAAGCCATGACGTCCAGCTTAGCAGTCAGTACCACTAACCTCTAGACCAACAGGCCTGTCAACATATAACTCAGAGCATTAACCTTAACAGTTATTTTATATCCTGTCAATGTTTGCCAGGACACTATATAAATATATCATAGATGAACATGTTATAAACCAAATGTCGTTATATACAATTGTATCGAAACTCGGCAGACGGAAAGCCGCATGCAAATAATGAAAGTTCACCAACGCGCAACACTGACGTCACCGTTCGACACACCCTTTTAATGTTAAGGACACATTCACTTCGACTGGGAGCCAAATACATAAATCTTCATATTTAAAATAAGTTAGTATTAAGTAATAGTAAACAGTAACCTATTAAATGTTGTTGATGATGATGATGAAGCTGCTAATCACTACTCTGTTTTAGTTTTAGTAGTGAAATAGTTATAGCCAAATAGTACGCCAGTATTTTACTTATTTCAGTACTTTGAAATGTCAAGCACGTAAATATTATCAATCAAAGTAATGTATGTAATGTACAGTTATTCTTTTTTATCACATAATTAAATTATGAAAATTCTGAATGGATATTTGATATTCGCAAATTTGAATGAAAGGGATTTTGTACTAAGCATCTTTTCTTCTTATTGACGAGGTAGATAATCCCTTTAGACCTTCTGCTTCTTTAGGCATAAGAGTCAGAAGTATAGGGTGCTCCTACTAAAAACCGCATCGACAGCGGGGCTCAGACACACTACTCTGGGGGGACCCGGCTCACTTTCTGGAGCACAACAGCTTCCTAAAAAGAGACTACTGCGGCCCAGCCCTCCTCACTCGCCATCATGGCAGCAACGATTGCTTGTGGGGACAGGTTACGTCCGATTTGGTCGACTAGCGCTTCACGTTCAGACGTCCACACGGGCTGTCCTCCAGCGAGGCTGGACGGAGTCCCAGTCGGCTGAACAGTGGTGGCATTGTGCTGTCTTCTCGCGTCTAATTTGATTCAGATACTCACCGAAACAACCATGCTCGGTGAGTATCACCGTCAGGTGACACGACCTCCCTCCCTACCTTCTCAAGTTAGCGGGAATGAACTTATTAGGAATTTGATTTTCTTTAAGCCTGTAGAAGTCAGATAAAAAAAGATCTGAGAAGTAGTATCTGAAGTTAATTTTAAAAACCTGTAATAAATTGTCGTCTTGTAATCAATAGTATGGCCGGTTCTAACCAGCACACTGCTCAAGGACTACGATGCGTTTTTAATTTAATTAATTTTCTAAAATCTTCAATGCGTACCTCCCCTTTACTGCTCCCTGTGTTTGGAAACAATGACTAATTAAAGTTAGGAGCACACGGCGTGGGACGCGACCGCGGTGCTACACTTCACTTTGACTACAGTGTTTCGTAGTTTTGACACGTGTTGGATAAACAACTATAGAAATCGGAGTAAGAGTGAATTCTGAAGTTAGTTTTATTTAAAGTGGACAATAGGCAACGTTGTTACCTGGTTTAAATAACAGATAGTTATCGTTCAAAAGTAAAACAGAGAGTCCATTATACGTTACCTTTTGTTTCAAGTTAAAAACAATGTTTTAAAACTTTTAAATTTCGCGTTTTGTGATTAATAATTACTATTATCAGTTTTGTGATCGTAATTTTTAATATAGTGTACGTTAAGACTTTTGTGTACCTGTGTGTTTTTGTGACTAAACAAAAAACATTATACCGTCGTTCAACAACAAGAGTATTTTTTATTTGTACACCCGACGTACCTAAACATATTATAAATAAATTACACCCAGACACAGTACGAATCATCACGCTCATTATACCATTACTTGTCCTAGGTGGAAATGGCATCCATGGTCTCCAGTTTTACTAAGCCAGTGTTAGTAGTTAGTGAACCTGACTACTCTCAAGCTCAAAGTCAGAGTGAGAGTTCAACCTGAGAGTAATCAGGTTCACTAACTACGAAACAATCAGGTGCGTCAAATGTATGTTCTTATTTTTTAAATGTAAACATACTCAAAATTTTCATTTCACTGCCCGACGTTTTTACTTTATTTTTCAAGTGTCCATCACAGATTGTCACTCACAGAGTGCCTAACGCGAGGGATCATAATTTTATATGGCGGCCGAACGCGACGCCGATGCCTTTAAATTTGACAAATCCTCTTAAAACTCGAATATGTAGGTACACCCTTCAATAGGCAAGCACCGCTTATAATCTTGTTAGTTCTCGAGTTGGTATGCTTCGGTGATTGCAGTGTAAATAATGTTGAATGCTTTCTCATGTGTGATTTATAAGCTTAATATTCAAACTTGTAAATGTAATTAAATAATAGTTCTTGAAAATGGTTACATGAAAACGTGATAGTATCAAAATAAATGTTATTGCTAAAATAATAAACAGCGTAGCGAATTTTACAAACTAGAGTAGTAAATGTGCATGTATTAAAAATAAACTAAACATATATATGTATATATATTTGACTAGTTTTATTTAAATTGTACAAAATTCAACCTTAGCCACCGGTTTATTAAGCACGTTCAAAAATTTTGAACTAAATATTGATTATAAAATGATAATTTATTATACATCATTAAGTTACCAAAAAATTTAGAGACTCTATTAAATATATATTAAAAGATATTTTTTATAAAGACGTTCATGTAACTTTATGCTTAGGTATACAAAAACATCCAGATCAATTCAAAGCAGCATGCTCCGGTGCCACATTCGTAGGCACTGCCCCAGTACCCCCCGCAACATAGGGACTATTCAGAAATTGTGAAGAAAGTATAGACTATGCCGAATTACAGAACAGTACAACATACAATACAACGAATTTACAAAAGCAATCACTTGCGTTTCCTACTAGGACTTAAACGACTTAACTGATCTGCCAAATTACATTAAAATCACTACACTATGTGCGTCGATCAATAAGTTAGAAATGAAGATGCAATTCTTTTCCATTTTTTTAAATTTATTTTTCGACATAGTCTCCTTTTAGATTTATACTCATCGCCCAAGATTTCGCCCACTATTTTAACCCCTTTTAAAATGTATAAAATGTGCTTCCGTTTCAGTGATATCGTTCATTTGATTTGGTTGATGATGAATCTTCTTTTACTAATCAGAACAGCAAAAAGTTGGGTGCCAAATAAAGCGAGTAAGGTGGGTGAAGAAGCAATTCGTAGCACAAGTCTTCAAATTCACCGCCACAATCAGAGATGAATGCGCTGATACCTTGTCATAGTAAGAAAATAGTTTTTTCTTGGAGAACTGGAGCCGTGCCTCCTTTAATTTCTTATCGAATCTGTTTAATAATTGATTGTAGTACTGTCCTGTATTTTATTTTCTTTTCTATATATTATTGATCATGATTATCCCTTTAAAATCTAATAATATCGTGGCCCATTACTTTTACCGCTGAGGTTGTTATCTTTGCCGTTTTCAGAGATTATGCACCCGGAATAATCCAGTACTTAGATTGTCTTTTAGTCTCGGATGTACAGTAATGTATCCAGATTTATTTAATTAAAACCTGTCAATAATTGTTTAAATGTACTTACAACTTGATGTTAAAACTTCTTCGGATTTTCTTTAAAAAGGTCTATATACTGCTTCGACGTTGTTACTCGTAATCACTTGTTATCCAGTGTTAAGAATCGCGGCACCCAATATCTAACGGTTGTCATGTAAAGGTTCCCCATAAACAGCATCAGACTTCACTTTCATTTCATTGTTTGCTTTTCATCCAAAAAAGAAATGAATTACGTATCGGTATTGCTTTTTTACCATTTCAGCAAAAAACACCACACTCGAGAGATATGTACATACAAACACAAACAAACCAATAAAATAACCTGAAACACAATTACATTTAATAGATTACAAAATTTGACGGTAATGTCAAAATCAGTAACTAATGCCACCTGTCGTCAAAAACGGATACTCGTTGATCGACCAAAGTTACTACATACATATACATATAAATTGATTAAAAATATCGATGTGCATTTTCTTATGATGTTACCGATTGCACCAACAGAAGTGTTATTGATGAACGATTATGACTTGAATAAGCAAAACTAATTTGACAATACGACAATAACATAGAAAAATGTTAAGTTATACCATTATTATTTTAAATGTTAACGTTTGTGCGTTTTTATCAGGTAGAACATAATAGGACATAGGCACATGACTACAAAATGGATAAAATATATAAATTATTTTTGAAATTCGTTACAATTTAATAGCGAAATTTAATAACCAAATAGTATTTTTTTTTTAAATACCCTAGTAAATTTCTAAAACGCAACGCTATTGGTAGCAAAAAACGTGACGTCAATTTATGCTCCGTCGTCTTCTGATCTGTCAACAAGTTGATTGTATGGTTTTTCATTTTAACATTTTCCTATTGTTTCACAGTTTTTTCATATAAAATTGTCAGTTTTGTGTGTGAAATTATTACATATATTTGCATGAATATGACACAGGAAGTTCTGAATAAATGGATTAAATTATATTACGCTAACAATTATGCTAAATGTTTTCATTTGTTGTATGTATTATATGTTGAGAATATCTTCTAGAACTTTTTGTAAAACAGATTATGTTTTCGTCAAACTTTGCAAACAAAAACATTTTATATTTGTTTTACAATCTTTACTTATGTTTAAACTAGCTTCACTCGCGTGGACTTTGGCCCGACACATTAAGTTTCCTAACAGATCATTTTTAATAAATATATTTATTATAACACACAAACAAGCCTTCGATACAAAATTTTGTGTAACTTCAATGGTTTAGGCAGCGTACGCCGAGATAACTCTCAGTGGCAGTTTTTTTTCGACGTTATTAACATGTATCATTATATTACGACCAAAATTACATAAGTTCAGTACAAATTGTAGCCTATACGTTATTCCGATGTATATTTTTTTTTCAGAAGTTAATTTTAATCTGATCAACTTATTACCATGGAAAAAAAATATCTTGTTATAGAGGTTGTGAAGATCATTCTACTAACATTATAAATGTGAAAGTTTACGAGTATGGATGTTTGTAACTCTTTCACGAAAAAAGTACAGTACGCATTTAGATGAAACTTTACAGCATCAGAACACACATAAGGTACCATGCAGCGCGATTAGTGACATACACACGGGTAAAGGCTAATATTATACTATAAATAATATCAATAGGTTGTTATCCTAACAATAAATTTCTTTTGAACGTATATTGATTATATTACAAGTAAAAAATCTTGTTTTAAAAGATATCGAACGTTGACATTGGAGCACGTGACTTGAGTTGTTAGGTTGCAACACATAAGCTTTTAGTGGCTACTAATTTATATATATGTGAGTCTAGAACTTTACACATCAGCACAAGATTAATGGTACGTGTGCGTTTATATGATACGTGTAAATAAACAAAGAAACAATCCAATAACCTCAACAGACTGATAAACTCAAGTGAAATCTACCAACCGAATTACCTACCGGCCGGGGCCGTATGCCGCTACCCGCCCGGAAGTCAGCCGTCAGCCGCTACACATCAGCGAGCACTTCCGCCTCCAAATCCCACGGTGGAGTTCCGGCCAAGGCGCACGCCGCCTCCGTAGATACAGTGCGGTAACCGCGTATGGCCCTAACTGCCAATATCCTCTAAGGGCGCCAGAGGCGAGCCTTATTCTGGGTGGTCAGAGCCGCCGCCCACGCCAGCGCACCATACAGCGCCATTGACCGGACAACCCCCGTGTATAGTCGTCTCGTCGCGACGCTGGCTCCGCCCAAATTGGGCAAGAGACTCCCGTGGTGGCCAGGTGCGCCGCCTCTTGAAAGTTCGCTCCCCGGGCCGTGACCAACGTATCATCGGCGTAACAAATTACACCCAGCCCGGGGAAAAGACGACCTTGAAGGGCCCAGTCGTATCCCATGTTCCACAGAAGTGGTCCGAGGACAGACCCCTGCGGAACACCGCACGACATGAGCCGCCACCGCGGAACACCATCTCGGTTCTCGTACATGACGGTACGCTCCTCAAGGTAGTCTGCCACAAGCCGTCTCAGGTACTCTGGCACCCCGTGTTAGCGGAGTTCTTCCCTGATGCAGCTAAATGGCAGACTATTAAATGCGCTGGCGATGTCCAACGACACCACCAACAGCACGCCGCCACAGCTCACCGCCTCTTTGGTAACGGCCCTGAGGCGTAGCACGGCATCGATCGTCGAACCCACCGCCTGAAAATCAAATTGGGCGTCCGACAGATCGAGACCCACCTCGCAGAGGTGCCGAACGATGCGAGCAGAGAGTATCCTCTCAAACAACTTACCCGCTTCGTCCAGCAACACGATGGACTTATAGGCCGCTACCGTTTACCGTTTACCGTTATTACCGAACGCGGTCGCTGTCAGAAACATTTTTAAGTATAGCATATTCTCACATAATTCACGATACTTTATTTATAACAAAGAAAAACGAGTAAACGAAGCGGTTTTCATATCCTAGTACTACATCGCCTTGACGCCTTCGAAGTCATGTTTTTGATATCACAATTGCCGTGCTAGATCAAATAGAATATTATATTGTGAACAATCACTTTTACTTTGTACCATTCAAAATATCTCAGCGGACCTTTTCCCGGGGATCAACCTCGAATCGAGATCGTAACTCGATCATATTGTAACATGATTACCGAGGTTTCGAGTACTCTCCAGGAGAAGCTTTTATCTATAATGGCGTACATAGAGTGTATTAGATGGTACACAATGAATTTGGAGTTAATAAACGTGGAAGAAATTTGTGGTGATTTTCGTGGTAGAATGGATAGACCTTAAATTCTATTCAAAATCATCTCGAATTATAAGATTTAAATGTTGATGGACTAAGAATACGCAGTGTCATCATTGCTATTTACCCCATAAGTAGCGGAGACGTACAGATCATAGTACGTTTTACAAAATACTATCTATTTTTCCTAATAAATCACACTTATTGAGCTTGACGTATAAATTAGAAATGGAATGAATTTACATTAATTTCAAATAAAAACACATCGTATGTAATATTTTTTATTTATTGGGCTTCGAGATTTCAGTAATAACATTGCTACGCCATACGATATGATAGGAAAATGAATTCTCACAAAATTAAATCTCCTTCAATTGGAATTTGTGTACTTGAAGAGTACTTACTCTGAACATTCCTTATGTTATGAGCAATCTATTATAATTTGAATGAACTCGTGATGTTATGAATGATTTAATTTACATTTATTTCTGTTCCCGACCTTCAGGGTTTGAACTCACAAGGGCAGAATATATATATACTCGTATATACTTAGTCTGGCCATAAATACTGTTACACTTAATTATAAAAAAATATTACATTTGAATTTCGAATCTGTCATTTTTATACGATTGTTCATTGTGTTTTCTCATTTTGGCGCCAATACATTGTAAAATATTTTGCGATATTAAAATGGTGTGGGGTGATAAAGAGAACCGAATCGCTGTGATAGCATTACACAAAGTAGGTATGGAGCCAAATGCAATTTTTAAAACTCTCCATACACTTGGTATTAGTAAAATGTTTGTGTACCGGGCTATTAATAGGTACAATGAGACCTCCTCTGTTTGTGACAGAAAAAGATCTGGCCGTCCACGTAGTGTTCGTACGAAAAAGGTGGTCAAAGCAGTAAGGGAAAGAATTCGAAGAAATCCTGTCCGAAAGCAAAAGATTTTATCTCGGGAAATGAAGATAGCACCTAGAACCATGTCGCGTATTTTAAAAGATGACTTAGGACTTGCAGCCTATAAGAGACGCACTGGCCATTTCTTAACTGATAATTTAAAGAAGAATAGGGTGGTAAAATCGAAACAACTACTGAAGCGGTACGCAAAGGGAGGTCACAGAAAAATTTTGTTTACGGATGAGAAAATTTTTACAATTGAGCAACATTTTAACAAACAAAATGACCGTATTTATGCTCAAAGCTCTAAGGAAGCTTCCCAATTAGTCGACAGAGTGCAACGTGGACATTATCCGACTTCAGTGATGGTTTGGTGGGGTGTTAGCTATGAAGGAGTGACTGAGCCATATTTTTGTGAAAAAGGTATCAAAACATCGGCACAAGTGTATCAAGATACCATTCTTGAGAAGGTAGTTAAGCCCCTTAACATCACCATGTTCAATAACCAAGTATGGTCCTTCCAGCAAGACTCGGCGCCGGGTCATAAAGCTCGGTCCACGCAGTCTTGGTTGGAATCGAACGTTTCGGACTTCATCAGAGCTGAAGACTGGCCGTCGTCTAGTCCCGATCTTAATCCGCTGGATTATGATTTGTGGTCAGTTTTAGAGAGTACAGCTTGCTCTAAACGCCATGATAATTTGGAGTCCCTAAAACAATCTATACGATTGGCAGTGAAGAATTTTCCCATGGAAAGAGTGCGTGCTTCTATTGATAACTGGCCTCATCGTTTAAAGGACTGTATTGCAGCCAATGGAGACCACTTCGAATAAGCTTTTTATATTTTTAATTGTTTTATATTTATGTATTAAACTGACACACTGTAAAAGTAATAAATGTTATTTGCAGTTAACAATTTTCTTTTTTCTTTATTACAATATTTATGGCAAGACTAGGTACACATATATACACACGTCTTACGCTTCTTTCCCGTTCATAATAGACATATATAACACATGATATATAACATTAAACAGAATTTTATACATGATCGCTGGTTACGAGTATGTTGCCGATCTGATATATATCTTTTGTTATCTGCCTGCACAGGCTTGCCCCTCACAAGGGCTTTAAGAGTTATTGCTGTTACTTGCTTACAGGCAGAAAATAACATTTTGGAAATTTTCAAACATTTATGTCGATCATTGTAGCGTGTGCCTCCACGGGACGAGAATTGACAACGTTACAATTATTTTAAATGAAGTTTTATCAATAAATGTTTAACAGAATATGTTACGATAATAAGAAATTCTTTTTTCAGGCTACTATTAGAATCATCCAACAAATACATTGGTCCGATATTTCGAAGTAGATGAATACTTTTGCTTTTTTCATGGTTCAATAGAATTTTTCCATCGGTAGACGTATTCATTTCCTCTAAGCGTTTGATTCCTACGTTGCCAGTGCCAAGCCTCAGCTTATAGATGTATGACAGAACGTTAAGGGATTGAGATCTTAAATTTTCTAACTATTAAACAAAGTCATTTAAATCAATAAAGTTTATATGTAGCGTGTTTTCTTGTTTCTTTATGTAAAAAAATCTGCGTCGTAAAATATAGTTTACCTTAAAATTGGACCACAATAAAAATGTATGTACCTCAAAGTCCTAAAAACAATGACCCTACTCTGTCTGATGGAAAGCATGAACAGAATCCAACAGTTGTAGTCACCATACTTATTGTGAATACAAACAATGTAATATAGTGACCCACACTCTGGCGCCCTAATGAGATGCTGTTTCACACCCCGCTTGAGGACGTAAAAGCATGACAGTAGTCGTGGCGGTGCTTACACCTTAGCCTTAGCTTAGGAGAGCCTTAGCTCTCCACACTTACCACGATAACTTATTATACAAAATTTGTTTCGAAGTTTGGGTATTTTCGATGTATAATGTGTACTTGTGTGCAAAAAAGTATATTAGTATTCCATCAATCAGTCTAGTGATCATAGTATAAGCTCTGCTTAGTTTGAAACTAGATGACGTTGTATGTCAAAATGTTCACAATATTTATTGATTCATTTAATTCGGACAAAAATTTTTCAAGAGCAAATTCTCATTCTTTCTGTCATGCTATCAAAGTATAACTAAAAGACCACGCTACAAATTATGATACAAACACAAAATTTACTTACGGACTCTTACCTGTGTAATGACGGAAACTGTGAATATTCGGCGCGACGGTTGCAGCCCCTGCAGCAGACTGCTACATCCGGTTTCAACTTCCCGTTCTCTCCAAATCACGGTTTTTAGTTCGAAAAAGTACCATTGCTTTTATTTATGTTTTCCTCTCCAATTGTTCAGTATCAATGTTTTAAGTTGAAATTCAAAAACATTGTTTTAAGAGGGTAACAAGGCGTGTCGGCAGATTTTTATGATCTTATGATACATTAAGTAAGACTTGATTATAGAATCTGTGACCTTGATACTAAAGGATAAATAAGCATACAAGGTGTTATACTTTGTAGTTTATACGAGCTTATGGTTGGTAAAAAACACACAGAACATCTACAAACACTCGCAGTGTTGATGTCAACTACATCATCATCTCAGCCGAAAGAATTCCATCACTGAACAAACGCTACCCTCATAGGCCTATGGCATCATTTACGAATCGAAAACTCAACACACTCAAATTATTTTTTTAAAACTGTGGCAATTCACTGGGCCCGTCACACCAACGAGATCTGCGGTAGGGTGATGTGTCGAAATCGGACCGACTCACACCAAGTGACGCTCCGATGATAGCAGGGATCCGAGTACTGCTGTTATTAAACCATCCAGATCCCTCTCAGTGACCGCCCGCACTGTCACTGGCAACATCGACTATGGTTACAGCGTTGCAATAATAAAACATGCTACTCTGAATCATTGCAAAAACCGCTTTTTTTTTTTTTTTTTAACGTGTGGAAACCCCCACGGGCCGTCACCCCACCAGGGTTTACGGCGGGGTGGTGTGTCGGAATCGGACCGACTAAAACCACACGGTGTGCCACTCTGCGCCTGAGATAGGAAGGATCCGGGAACCGCTGCTATTACGACATCCAGATCCCTCCTAGCGCCTGCCCGCTACCTCGGGCACCATCTGCGGATAAACTCTCTATTTTAGGCGACGTACGGCACACGCGGACGTCGCCTCCTCGCGGCTGGCCATTGTAGCGGATGGAGGGGAAAACCCGTCCCGTCCACCCGCGGCCACACTCAAGGCGGCATGAGGTGCTGGTATGCGCGCCTCTGCCGCCCGGCTCGCCGGCGGCGAATTGGGTCCGAGTGGATATCGTCCTCCCGGGCCTTCTCCGCCGCCTCCTTCCGCGAAATTACGTCTTCGCAGAAGGTTGCGACCGCGGTAAAACAACTGTCGCTACCGGCCATGGAGCGTATGACGGCCGGTAGCGAGAGATCTCCTCCAATAACTGCAGTAAGGACCCCACGCTGCGCTGCCCAGGCGGAACAAACCGCTAGCGTGTGCTGAGCCGAGTCCTCACTGCAGTCGCAGTGGTGACAGGCGGGACTCAATTCCCTCCTGGCGACCGAGTGCAGATACTTCCCGAAGCAACCGTGCCCGGAAAGGATCTGCGTCAGTCGGAAGGAAAGGGTCCCGTGCTGCCGCCCTGCCCACTCGGCGATGACTGGCTGGAGAGCCTCCACGGCGGCAAAGCCAGCACGTGGAGCCTCCAGCCGGGACGACCAACGAGCCATCGTGGCTCGACGAGCGGCCTCTCGCCACTCGCGTATCTCTTCGGGCGGGGGCCGTATGCCGCTACCCGCCTGGAAGTCAACCGTCCGCCGATAAACTTCGGCGAGCACTTCCGCCTCCAAATCCCACGGGGGAGTTCCGGCCAAGGCGCACGCCGCCTCCGTCGATACGGTGCGGTAACCGCGTATGGCTCTAACCGCCAATATCCTCTGAGGGCGCCAGAGGCGAGCCCTATCCTGGGCGGTCAGAGCCGCCGCCCACACCGGTGCACCATACAGTGCCATTGACCGGACAACTCCCGTGTATAGCCGTCTCGTCGCGACGCTAGCTCCACCCAGTTTGGGCAAAAGTCGCCCAAGGGCAGAAGCAGCGCCGACCAGCTTTGGAGAAAGCTGTCGGAAGTGCTCGTCGAAGAGCCACCTGCCGTCGAGGATCAGGCCCAGATACTTCATCTGGGCCTGAACCGGTACGAGGACCGAATTGACCACGATGGAGGCGCCGGAGGGTGGACCACGACGGTGCCCATGGAACAAAAGGGCCTCCGTCTTGTCCAGGGCCACCCGCAAACCCAGCGCCGTCCCGGCTTCCTCAATAGAACCAGCTTCCCGCTTTTCCAGCACTCAGGAAAGCTTCCGGACGCCAAGCTAGCGTCCAGAACCTCCCTGAGGCGGTCCGACATGTGTTCGAGGGCTCAGGCCAGCACTCGGGCAGGTATCCCGTCCGGCCCGGGGGCGGTGTTCTTAGAGCGGATCCGTAGAACAACCGCCCCTACCTCCGATTCCCTGACGGGCGGAACATCGTCCTCGTTCCCCCCGTCGTCTCCGACCATGAAGGCCATCGACGGGGGTGTGTGTTCCACCCGCTGCGGGAAAAAGCCCTCGACCACTTCCCGCAGGAAGCTGGGCTGGAGTGTCTCTGTAAGGGGGGGCCCGACGTGCGAAGCTTTTGCCGCGCCGCACGATAAGGGCGACCCCAGGGGTCACGATCGAGACCCTCCAGCATCTCCTTTCTCTTAATTTCTTTGGCGCGGCTTATGGCCAGCTTCAGAGTTTTCCGCGCCTCTCGGTACTCCTCATGAAGCTGGTCCTCCCCGCCTTCTTCGCGGTGTCGCCGCCGACTACGGGTGTAGGACCTCCGAGCACGAGTACAGGCCGCACGGAGGTCCGCCAACTCCTGGGACCACCAGTAAACCTCCTTCCGTGGAGGCCGGCAACCTCGGATGCGGGGCATGGCCGCATCACAGATTTGTGCAATCGCTTCGCAGAAGCGACCAGCCCCCATGTCGACCTCCTCGGTCGGGGCCTGCGGAGACAGCCAAGAGTGAATAATGGCCGCCTCCTCTAGTAGGTCCCTATTTAATTTGGCTACAGCCCACCGCAGAAAGCGAGAAGAACGCTGCGCCGCGTGACCCATACTGGCGTCCTGAGACCGGGAGAGCTCAAATCGGATATAGAGATGGTCCGAGAGCGTCTCAACCTCTTCCAGGACACGCCAGTTCCTTACTCGTGCGGCGAGGGCAGGGGTAGCGAACGAAAGGTCCACTATCGACCCTCCTTGCTGTCGCACGCACGTGTTGGTGGAGCCCCTGTTTAGTAAACAGAGGCCCACCGAGGCCGCCCACTCCTCTACGGCCTCGCCCCTAGCGTCCGTCCTGGGGGAACCCCACGCAATGGACTTTGCGTTGAAGTCCCCCAGCACTAAGACGTGCCCAGACGTTAGATGCCGCATCGAGGTTTCCAAGTTGTTAAGGAAAACCTCGAAGTCGTTCAAACTCCGGTTAGGGGAGAAGTATACACCATATATAGTGATTCCCCCCTACTCGGCAGCAACATATCCAGTGCCCTTGTCTCTTAGCGACAAGGGCGGGGAATGAGCCGCCGTGGAGCCGACGACTGCCACGGAACCGTCCCGGTCACCCAACCAGTTTGGACGGGGAAGAACATAATAGGGTTCCGCGGCTACGGCAACACCGATTGACCACTGCGCCATGGTTTGCAGGAAAAGGTCCTGCGCCGCGGCACAGTGGTTCAGATTCGTCTGGACCAGGAGGTTGGAGACTTGGGCCATTACTCGACCGTCTCTACAACCTCCTCCATGGGCGACGATATCGACGCACGAACGACGTCAGAAGCAGCCTGGGCCGACTGGCTAACCCCTGACGCCTGCCGAGAGTTGCGGGAAGGTTTACAGCCTCCCTGCCCAATCTGGTGATTGGCAGGCTTGTTGTCCGCTGCACACACCGGGCAGTGAGGGGCGGCAGAACACTCTGCCGTCTTGTGCCCCGGTCGACCGCAGCGGAAACATAATCCGCTGCAGTCGAAACAACTGACGCACTTGGCGCGTGTGTGCCCCGATGCCAGGCATTTGTAACACCTCATCGGTCTCGCCGCCAGGACTGTGATCCTAGCGCTCACGAAACGGATGAGCAGCCTGCCGGCGTCGCCCAACATTTTAGCCGACGCTACGGGACAGCTGACCCACACTGCGCCAAGCCCTCCCGGACCGGGGCGGATGGTGCCGACCCTAATATTGTCTGCGTTGCAGCCTGTCTTCTCGCTAATTGCAACGCGGACATCCTCTGTCGATACAGAGTCATCCAGGCCCGAAATGCGCAACTCTGCGCACTTGGTAGGCCTGGCGATTTTGACACCATCCGTAGCCGTAAACATTTGCCGCAACTTCTCGGCAAATGTGTCCGCCGTCTTAGCACCTTCGGCTCCAGGGAACTCGAACACTCGAGCTCCTGTTTGAGCGAGGCGTAACCTGACTCCTACTGTCCCGAAGTCATTGGCGAGACTAGCGCGGGCCCTCTGGAAGATGGTTGCGTAGGAGAGTCCGCCGCTAGCCGCCTCCGGCGACACGGTGACTACCACAGCCGCGCTTTTAGGCACCTGCAGTTTGCGCGACTTTTTCGCGATAGCCACCGCAATCGACGGTGTCTGCGGGGTAGAGGCTGCTGTTTGTGCAGCCTTCTTACCCTGCTTTCGGGAATTTCTTGCCCTCCCGACCACCTGCCAACCATCGGTGGAAGAGGCAGATGTTGAGGGAACACAGGTGGAGGTGCCAGGTACAGCGGTTGGAGTGGGAAGTGGAGGGAACTCCGCTCCTGCCTTTGCCGCTGTTTTGGAGCCTAACCTCGGTGCAGGCGTCTTGATCGCTACCTTCGCTGCCCGTCGTGAACCTGGAGTTGTTGCGGGAGCTGCAGACACTGACTCCGCCGCTGCATAGGTCACGCGACCGCCCACAACGGGAAGCACAGACGGTGCCAATGCGGCCTTCGGCTTATGCGCCGCGAGCGGCGGCCGGACAACAGGGGCCGGTGGCAGCCTTGCCTCCAGGCCAGCCAGACGCCCGTCCATCATGCGCCATACTGCATCCGTTATTTGACGCAGATGGGCATCAGAAATACCCCCATGGTTGGAAGAGGGGGTAGGTAGTGACGGACGTGAGCCTTCTCGTTCGGGGCGATCTGCCCGAAATTGAGCAAACTGAGCACTAAGCTCAGTCACCTGCCCCGTCAGACGCTCGTTGGCTGCCTGGAGACGAGCCATGTCTCCGATAAGGCTCTCTACGACCCCCGCAATAGCGGAAGAGGAATCCTTAAGGGCCCTCACAAAAGAACCCTTAAGATTGCTAGACTTGGTGGCCACTTTGTGAATGATGGCCACCGCCGCGTTTGCTCTCTCCTGCATGGCCGATGGTGTTTGGAGAACTGAATCCCCCACCATCGGCTCCTTGATTTTAAGCAGGAGATCCGCGACCTCCTCCTCCGCTAATGCTTCGCCGTCCGCCCTGACTCTTCTGTAGGCTCCTGCCTTGCAGAAAACGGAGCCTGATGGGGTCGAGGCCGGTGTTCGTGACCTCCCTCTACGGCTGCTTGCAACCTTGGGAGGCAACATCTCCTGAGACGTATCACTCCCCTCGTCCCTGGAGCGGCCTCGTTTCCGGCTGTCCGGTTCCCGTTCTATTAGGTTTAGTGAACCTGTCCTCGCACCGAGGCTACCGTCTGCGCCATCCGATGATAAGGTGGATCTGGAACGCAGTCGTTCCGATACTCTTCGGCTCCCAGAAGCTGAAATTGCTTCTGGGAGCCCCATCAAGATAGGCGTTCCAATTGCTGCGTCCACTGTATTGGAGAGCTCGTCCGCCTTTGCGCTTTCCTCCTTCCTACTCGTCTTCTCCTTCTTCCCTTCTACATCTTTGTTTTTGTTATATAATTTTATTTCATGTTCCATAGTTAAACCCACGATTGGGGGAGAAATAATGGTCGACCCGGGCAGAGATCCCCCAATACCCGGGCAAGCGTAAATTTGTGCCCAACCGAGGGGTCCGCAGGTACCTCGGCTGGGAGTGTGCTTGCAACTGAACAACCCATCAGCCATGCATCCCCTGGTCACGCACCAGAACACGGGATTCGGAGTAATTTTTTATAGAGGTTTTCTTCCTCGCAGTCCGGGCGGTTAAGCCAAGATCCTCGCCCCCGATTGGTGTCGCGAGACATAACCACGACACTCCTTTCGGGATTACGATGTGACAACCGTGGCAGGAAGATTAAATCTTCCAATGCCTGCTCGGCGGCAGTGTGAGTACACACCGAGCCCGTTCTCCTTTCTCCACCATTGACAGTGGAGAAACGCCGACCCATGAAAGGGTCCCACCCTAATGATTTTTTACCGAGGTTTTCCTCCTCATTGCTCCAAAGAGCGAAGAGCCAACAGAGGAATCGACAAAAATGCCCGCTCTGTTGGACCAAGCCTCAGCCGAATGGCCGAAGAAAATGGCCTCCTCTTCTTCGTGCTAGAATATTAGCCGTTGGCGTGATGTCCTCTTCCAAATGGCACAGGAAGAAACAGTGCCGTCGCCAACGTTACCAGGGTGCACCACGTGGAGGTTTTCTAGCCCAGCACCCCTGCAAACAACCGCCTAAATCAACCACGACATTATTATATTAATTACGTTATTAAAAAAACGTGAGAATGAGTTTGAGTCCTGAGTTTAGAGTTTTCTAGACATTCATTTACAATCTCTTTTTTATTTTAAAAACATAGTGCTATTTTCAACTGTTTTTCTTTGTTTGTTATATTTTCTAATGTGCATTTTTTATGTGTGACTTCGTATTAAATCACGTTTCACAAAGTAAAAAATATTTATAGGTTAAAATATACATGAACAATATTTCTATCAATAGATTATTTTTTATTATTCATGGTAAAATTTCACTTGAGAAAGTTGATACTTGCCTGTAAAGAATCTCTTTAACCACCTATATTCAGCATTCCAACAAAGTTCTCGTAAACTGCTCACATCTCAAAGGAAATATATACTTTAGAAGGTAATATCGTTTTCTCAGATATTGGCTCCGGCGTCCAGCTCAGGTGACACGTTGCAACGTGAACACGGCGATTGAAAATAAATATCTCCGTTCCTATTCAAACCAGGACGAAATAAGGCACATAACATTTTAATGACGTCATTATTTTGTTACATAAAATCGAGTGAAGTGTTCTATAAAATTAAGTATAATAGTACAAACCGCAGTATGATTTGCAGCTCTATAAATTTATTATACATATTAACTAGTATATGAAATAGGTGCTTAGGTTTCACGTCAATAAAGATTTTACGAAGACGTCACAACATTTTCAATAAAATTCTTTTTGATATTATTATTAAGATGATACTGTCTTGTTGGTCGAGCGGCTAGTATATGCGGCTGCCAAACAATAGGCCTCGGGTTCGATTTTTGAGTCGGGCCAAAAGTGTTGTTGAACAATAAATTCTTAGTAACAGCACGGAGTATAGGAGTTTTACCCTTCTTGCTAACATTTTATTTTATTGAATTTTGGTGTCCTTTATCTTATATCTTTAGGACATGCCTCGAATATATGCCTATAAAATTATGAATAAATTATAATCAATGGAATCTTATAAAACAGTCAAAACAATTTCTGAAACTTTGTCAATTGCCAGATTATCCACATTGTAGTACAATGTAGTAACTACATAGACATCAGCAGAATATAATATTCTTTTATAGTAAAACTCTGTGCATGGACTTCTAAGTTCAGACGCTCCAAACGATATCTAGAACAAAGAAAATTGAAACCATATCTGTTGTAATAAAGTTTATAACTATGCAGAAGACATGGTTGCAATAGCAATTCATTTTCTTTGCGAAGAAAACGAAAATTTCTGATCAGAGAGGTGACTGGTGATTTTATTAAAAAATATTACCGATAGCGTAATATAGGTACTCTATCGCAATATAACGAAATGATTCTAACTTCTAAATTACCACTTCATACTCACACTATATTACCTACTCATTTTTTTTACTTTCTCTACTACACTACGCAAACTTTTTGAACTGTCATCTTCATGAATTGATTTTGCACATACAAATACCTGTAAATTAGTCGATCAAGTATAAAGCAACTAATAGCTAACAAGGGACCCTCGTCAATCGACTCTGGTTCTGACAGGTCAAGTCAAACTAGAAACTTTAGGGTGTAAAGAAGTGTTCAACTAAAGTTATGCGGTGATTAAATTTGAAATTAAGCGACATATTTGGGTAAATTTTGGAGGGTCCTCTTTGAGTGGTTCCTCAATAGATTAATTGATCTTTCTTAAAAGTGAGCTGAGACTACCTGCTTAGTGTTTTGCAAGGACACATTGACGTTTTCTTGAGGTATTTATTTAGATATATTTATGTATAGTTTAGCAGCATCTAAATAAATGTTGACTTACTTGTAAGATGAGTCTCAAGAGCCACCGTGAGAGGATTAAGCGAACCATCTACGGTTTAATGACTACGGAGGTATGTTCCTTATAAGGCGACTTAAGGAATACAGAATTCTCACATTACTGTTTCAAAAAATAAGTTAAACTTAAAAGGTAGGTTAAATTTCACAAACTCATTGATTAAGTAAAGATTTGTCGCTACCCATATTTACAAAAATCCGGAAATAGTTTTAAAAACTAAGTTGTTTAACTAAATAAATAGTTACTCTTTTGAACTGGTTGAAGTAGCAACCGACTCTTAATTATTTTGAGAAAAGTAAAGGGCCATTAAGAAAAAGTTACTCCTAACTGTTACACGTACGTACTCCATAAATCTATTAAATAATTCGTTAATTGTGAGGCTAGGATATTCTAGAAGTATATTTCTTCTGTTAGGTAGATTCATATTTAAATAAAGAGAAAAGTTTGTAAAGTGATAAATAGTAAAAGTGAAAAATAAATAAAAATCAGTCATTTTCAGTTTTTCTGTTAATCAAATTACGACAACGACCATTAATTATATGTTGTCAGCTATTAAATATTTATGGTCCAAACATTTTATGAAACATTGCCCTCGATCTGTGCTAGAAAATTCGTGCTCCTAAATAAAATCGCCCCATTCTCTACAACAAAACGATAAGGGCATAAAAGTCGTGACCACAATGTCATCAAACAAACTGTTTACTATTCCTAATCCATTGAACAATACAATATATGCCTTACATTGCTATCCTAAGCTCCAATATAGAAACCCTTTTGTGTTTCACCAAAAAAAGAAGGAAAAATAAAGAAATATATCCAAAACCACGTTCGCAGTTACGGTCCCGTCATTCAATATCCACTGATATCTCATTTTGCCGCGCGAATAGAGCTGAACAGAATGGATAGCGATTCGTAGACCCTTAAGGACTGGTTCAAGTTACAGAAGTTGGTCATCATAATAAAGTCATAGACTGATCTATGTATATGTCGTGGCGTAGATCTTAGAGCTGGCTACCTCAAGATATGTATATATATTTACACAATTTGATAAAATGATAGTACATATGTATTTGTAATTGGCTTTATTTTTTAAATGAGTGTATTTACTCGTAATGAGCGTCAATCTATAGATGTTATCATATAAATGATTTCATTAATATAGGATGTCTAGGACCTACAAAATTTATAAAAAATATTAGGTCTAACTTATTTAGATAAACGTGGAACTTATATCATTTTATAGTCCTGTAATAAAATTTACATAATAAGAGTGTAAGTAAGTACCTATATTCAGGGCCTTGAATATGATATAAATATTTTGTTTGGCAATTATAAAAAAAGTCAATCTATTTTCAACCTATCGTCGTCTGTTGCTGGAAAAGGACTCCTCCAAGGAGCGCCTACTATCCCGGTCTTTTGCGTGCTGCCAGCCACTTTCTTCAACCTGTCGGCTCTTCGTGCCGAAGGGTACCCTACACTACGTTTGCCTAATCGCGGCCTCCACAGTAGTACATTTTGGCTGCAGCGACCAGTGGTTCGTCTAGAGACGGGCCCGGCCCACTTACACTTCAAAGTACTGATTCTCCGTGCGATCTCGGTTACTCTAGCTCTCTATTGAATTTTGAATTTTATCAAACAGAGAAACACCCAGCATCACACACCCCATCGCACGTTGAACTACTTTAAGTTTGCGAAACAGTCCAATGGTTAGTGTTCACATCTTTGCGAAGCCACAATCATTATGGATAGAGCGCAAAAATCACTAGCAGTAAATGCAGGTAAACTTCTTCGAGGCCCTGTTCTCAGAGTTCTATCTGATGAATTCCTTCTTTCAGAAAAAGCCCAAACAAACAAACAAACGTTAAATACGAGTATTTTGGAATATCTCTGTGATCTGCAGATATACGAGTAAATATAAATATTTAAAATTTCTACAACATCAATTATTAGTATCTACTGAGTTGCTGTAAATCAGGTTGTGTACTTCCACTAATTTGTTGAACAAAAGTCATCTTATCAAAGTAATTTCTACTTAACCAAAATTTTACATCGAAATTGTAACAGTGCTGAGATTAGTTAATTTCACAAAACCAATATATAACAGAAATTACACAGGATAATGTTGCCAGTGTATGTAATGTTCTCCGTATGGTGAGGGATTAAGAATACGAAGTGTCACCTCCCCTATTCACGTTATGGGTGTCGTAAGACACGACCAAGAGGCAAACTACACAGAACAACAACACTGCAATGAAATAAATGAAATGAAATAAACCCTACAACAAACCGACTGCCCAGCGTGGTATAACACTTACTTACTAAGGCCTATGTCCACTAGTGGACTGTTAAAAGCTGTTGAAGTGAATGTTAGCAAAATCTGTGTAATATTAAAACAGATTCTGGTAATTTCATGTCGTGTTCTTGCACCAAACACGCTTGATCTTGCCAGAGGCAGTGGCCTTTCGAAGTGCCGAACATTGAATTTCGTGTAGCGACACATTTGTGTGAAAATATTACTCGCCACGTATCAACTCGGTATTGTATTAGTAATGCCGCTGATGGAATTTCATCGCGGTTATTGATTGTCGACAGCGATCTTCTACTATTAGTAAATGATGAACAAGTATAGGTATATATTCCAAAATAGTACTAATTTTTTACATTTTAAAGATTTAAATCGACAAACATAAGTAAGATTTTCTTTAAGATCAGAAACTTCTCATCAGAAACTATTCATTAGTTAAGAATTGCTAATCTAACCATTCCACCAGTCTGAATTATTAAAAAATTGGCATAGAAAGAGAATTTTGTGGTTTGTACTTTTACATCTTAAATACGTAATGGATCAACATACAAGAGCATAGTCGCTCTGAGAGTGTTTTTTGAGAAATAGAGTTGGCCCTGCGAAGACCTTAGTCACTCACGGAAAATCCACAACAGAATTACTTAGCACCAGTTTTATGTAACACCGAAATATAACTCCGGTCAAGCTAGCCCTTATGTGACAAAGCAAATCTATCACAACTACGTTAACTCCTATACATTGACATAATGAAGCATTTTACGACTTCTTAAAGAAAAAGGTAATTAAAGACTGAATCTATTTAAGTGCTACATCGTGCAAAATCTCCCTCATATAAATCAATGTAAACCACAGTAAAAGTGACGTTGCATCGTATAAAAAGCGCGTTCTACACTGTCACCTCCAATCCATTTTCAATTAACGTGTCCAGGGGAGCGTTAACACCGCCCTACACGCCTGCTCGCCGTTAGGCTGAGTGCACACTAACGAATGGGTGCAACATACTACAGATTGTTATGATTACAGTTTATTAGGTAACAAGAGGCAGTGTTATTGAATAATGTGCACTGCATGTAGGCGACGAGCTCTTTTGTTATTCTCCTCCTATAATAGCTACAAATTGGTAATCAGAACTTTAATGTACTATATAAGATAAACATTCAAGCAAATATTTTTTTTAAAAGCTACTAATGACTTATTAAAAATACAAATAAGAACAAAAGTCATTTTTACAGCTTAAAATATATTTTTTAATTAATTAAATTATTTACAATGACACTTAGAAATATGTATTCTACGCCTAACGGATGTCGCCCGCCCTTTATTCAAATATCTCGTAGACGTGGTAGGATGCTAATTACGTAGCCTAGGGTGTCTACAGCCATTCAGTTGATGCTTCCTGTTAGAACGAACTGAAATCTAACTTAGATTTGCTACTTGTTATTTATCTTTAGGAAACGTCATCTTTAGTGTAGTTAGGTTTTGGTTATGGCATATTTACAAGGATAGGTTCATTTTAACTTTCTGCTGGTTTTTAGCTAATTTGTAGCACACATATGGTTTGAGAGTTTTTGTTTTCAGTATTAAATTTTATGCTCCTTCATTCGAGATTTTTATTGAAACGTATTTAAATGATTCTGTTCACGTGTTTATGTATAAATTTTATTCCAGTGTAAGGGCAACAGTGAAATTGTAGTTGCACGTTTGAAACTAACGAGATGGAAATCTTTTTCTTTCTGATTTTTCTTTTATAAAGTAAAGCAGAAAACTTTACTAGTCAATAAAGTAAGTCCTGTTCAGGGCAATAACCAAATGTACGAGTTAGTACTTTAGATTATCATTCCGAACAAGACAGAATAATTAATCTAAAGACGAGACGAGTAAGTATTATGATACCCTTCTGAATTCAATTAAGCAATAGTTGTGTGCATATGTAGATAATTCTTTTTATAGTTTCTTGTTTTTGATAATAACTAATAATAGTGTAAAAAATGAAAAAATTATAATACCATGGCAAGTAATAACAAAAAAATATTCTCTCATCTCTATTATGTTTTTTTTTCTCGGTAACTCTCGGTTAACGAAAAAAAAATATGATATCAGTTTTAATATAGTCGTACTTTTTATTATGTAGCAAATTTTAAATTCAAGTACAGATATATTCACCTTAGAAATGAATTAAAAAGATGAAAGCCACCAAAATGGTGAGACACATTCAATTAAATAACGCAAGGCACCGTTAACACGTGTGAACAACAAACACGGTATATGAGATTTCACGTAATTACAACTGCGCAGATTTTCATGTTTTCCAGTTGTCTGCGTACCTCTCTCACCTCATTATGGCAAAGTAATGTGTGATATACAACTTAAGTAAGACATTTCAAAACTTATCAGACAGGTGATAATTTGACACCTTATCAAGATTTTCTTAGAACCGTCAACAAATATTTGAGTTTGAAACCTTTTAAGATAAAAAAAAATTGTAATACAAGACCATCTTATTTAAGAATTATCAATCGACTTATTTGACCTTATTTGTTGTTTTTATTTATCCTATAGTTTAAATAAAGAAGCTATGGAATGACTGCACGGATGGCGTAATGGTTAAAGCAGTCGCCACACCGTTTTCTACTGCGCTGAGTGCTGTAGGTTCAAGCCCCACATTCGACAACATCTTGTGTGGACCACGAATTGTTTTTCTGGGACTGTATATTCTTTGAGTCCGTTTTATGTAAGCTTATTAATTCCCCACGACACAGGATTTATTCCTTATGCGTGGATTATTCTTTAGAAAAAAAAGTGACTATAACTGATGCGAGTATGATTTCAGTTTATTTCTTTCCGAATTCCACAAATCATTTGTTAGGTATTAAATTCGTTGGACACTTTGTATAGAACATTATGCCGTTTGTAACTCTCCTCGCCTCTATATCGTCTGCTTGATCTTTTCTAATAAATAAGTAAATATAACTTCGTTTCAACTGACAAAGAAGACTACGCATCGTAAATTTTCGGTTCTTTCGTAGGGCAAAATCAAGGCAGTAGACAGGTTATCATGTGATGACTTTTAAAAAAAATCTGAATATTTAGTTTAGTAATATCCTGCAAGGATTCTAGCTGTATTTATTTAAAATTTAGCTTTACAAATGTTTAAGTTGCTGTTGGCTATTTTTCTTCCTAAGGACCCTTATAATATTTATACACGTACTTAAGGAGTCTTTAATTAACAGATGTAAAGTTTTATGGTTATAATCTTGAGGTATATATTCCATAGATTTAAAATTCATTCTTGTTAGATGTTTCATATTTCGATTTGATAAAATCATAATATTTAGCTACTCACTAGTACATACAGGGAGCCAACTTTCCCCACTAAGCTTACGCCTTTGAAAATGGGTGATACACAAGTTTAATTGGTGGAATTGATCAAAAGATACTCACTATCTTTAAGGACAAAGTAATAAAAATCCATAGATATAAATAGAATACAAATACGTTTAACAACAAATCACTAGTACTGTCTAGAACCAGCAATCGCTGGATAGCGACCGTATTAAATTAAAAGAACAAGTATCATTTAAAGACAAACACGGCGTTCTGAAATTTTTGTTTAAATATTAAAAAGCGTCTGAGTGTAGGTAAATCTACCTCGCGTTTTCCAACGTTTTAATACAATTATACAAGGGTCCGGGTCGGCTAAAAGCTCGTTTATAATAACATTACTTTCGTTTTCGTTGAGAGCACGACGCTAAACCAATTAAGCGGAGTTTGAACGTAGTTTTGGTATAGCCTATCGCGTTTCAAAGGGTAAGGTTTTATATATTTACTCTTCATTATAACAGTGAGCCATCAGCCATTTTAACCCTTTTTATTACAGTTTTTTTAGATGTTAAAAAAAAATAATATATGCAAATCTATGAGCTCCAATTGAGAAGTCACGCTTGCACCTTTTATTTCGTTAGAAATTCGAAATAAGAATGCTGTTCCTTGTAAGTTCAAGGAAAGAGTTATTAAATAAACTTTACAACATTATACTACGAACAAATAAATATGTGTATTCCTTTTATACTGTAACTACAAGACATACATAAAATCACGCCTGTTTCCCGGAGGGGTAGGTAGAGGGATATTAAACATCCACTTATTATTCCCTATCTATGTTCAATTAATTAACAAGTGATATTGTTGACAGTTGGTGTCTTAGCCCCCGTGCCTTGAAGAGCACGTAAAGAATCGGTCCTGTGCCTGATCTCACCCCGCTCGTGTCTGATAGCCAACTCATTGTGAGATGGAACAGAGAGTGCACCGGTGTTTGTGCACACACTTTTGCACTGCTTGAGTGACTTTGCACTTTTGACTCGAGTCCGTTGAGACAGATTACCTTGGCCGTTAGGCCGTTATGGCTAGGAGAACATAATTTGCTAATTAACAGTTCTGTGGCAACATTTACTCAGATCCTAAAGATCACGGATCGGATCACGGATCACGGATATATTTATATTTGAGATCAAAGTATGTTTATGACAAACCATCATCGAAATATTTTATTTCAAAAGTGCATACACAAAGTAACTTGTTCATAGTAACCCACAGAAAAGTATCACATGCGTATTTAGGATTATGAAAAACAGAAGGAGTCTAACAGAAATGATTCGTTTCGGTATTGTATCAAAGTTTTGAAAAATTTAACATCTCTGGCCACCAAAAGACTATGTAAATGCAACTCAAGTACTGCCACTGCTCTAATCTCTCTTTAGAAACGGCAACTCACAATTGACACCAATGATGCTGCCAGTGCACAGCATATAACTTGTAAACATATTGTATCATAAAAAGAGATAGTTTGAAGATCACTGCTGATCTATTTTACTGTTACTGCTTTACTTGTCCAATAACTGGACTCACATGTGCTTTAAGCTACTGCAACTTCACTCACGTCTTCACTATTGTCAGAGAGTGACGTTTCGACACATAAGAATCGACTCTTCCGGGGTCCTTGTAGTCGTGAGATTTTATAATAAAAAACATTCAAGCAATCAGAAATATTTTCATATTCTAAATTCCATTTTTGACATTGTTACGAGTGGAATATTTAATTACAGTCTATGAATACGTGAAGAAGCGTCAAAGAAAGGTAGCTGAACATTGACTTAAAAGTTACTAATGACTCCCTCGTAGTACATAACACAGAACATTCACTCAGTATCATCTCCATAGATACTTTTATCACCAAAAAGGTTTTCTCTGTTCCAAACATTAACTTAACGGTAGTTATAAATCTTGCCAATGTACCCGTGATTCTTTTGTTTTTCCTTCAATGTAAGAGTCACCACTAAACAAGTTAAGGATTTTCTAGATACTTTAAAGGTTAACAAGGTCATTTGAAAACTTTATTTTAGTCGATTTTATAAGTAACCTCGGTTTCTTCCAAGTAAAAATGTTAAAATAAACTTCCAATATTTATTGTGGCGATTCCACATTATGGCACAATCAAAAATATATAACAGCGCCATCTAGCGGAGATACTGCTAATCCTGTATCGCGATATAGAGATTCGCGTGGCAATTAGCATATATATAACATCCCAACATAAACCGTTGGGCTGTGGCCCGCCAGGCATGATCACCTTGCCTGGTCGGAGGATCCTCCCTTTGTGTCGGAGGGACATATGACACACGTCGCTCCACACTTATCTTCATACTTAGCTTTCAAGTATGAAATCAAGTTTTACTTATGTGTATTATTTGTATGTATTTAGGTATGTATTAACATACTTCTGAGTATCTTAAACATATGTATGTAAACGTAATATTCGTTTCAATTCTCGGGTCGGGTCCAAACAGTATCATTGAGTTTTCCTAATTGTCAAAATGATTAATAACAGTCCAGAGTTTGGAATTTGGGCTCTGACCTTCCGTGTCTCACAGAGCACGCAAAGCCGTCGGTTCTGCGCCGATCTCTCCCTAGGCACGTGGGATAGCCGTCCCATCGAATTGTGAGAGTGAGGGAACAGAGACTACACCTATGTTTGTGCACACACTTGTGCACTATAATATTGCTTGCGTAGTTGGTTTTTTCGTTGAGACTGACCGCCGTGGCCGCTATCGTCTGGCAGGCTTTTTTTTAATTACTTTATTTGTTTTGGATCCCCAGCAAATGATACATATATCTTATATAAATACAAAATACAAGTTAATGATAACTAAATTATAGTTTAGTTATCGTTAACTTATTAACAAACCATAACAGCTACACAATTTCAGCTAAAATTTGTCACACATTTAAATGATAACCTGGAATTATGCGTTGGCACCGAACCGAAGCTTTTGCAGTTGGAAGCTAGTATTAAATACAAATATAGTTGTACATGCTCCTGTAACTATTATCTAACCTCTCACTAAATGGTTGTAAAAGATAATTTCGGTAAATTGTGACGTCATTAAATGAGATAACGCTAACCAATGCACCGATATAATTTAAGCTACCGTAAATCAACGCGATATCATGCGATAAGCCAAATTTTTGTGGTTATACATTAGGCATGTTAGTCAAGGTTACTATGGAATACATTGACTGTCCTGTGTAAAGATCCTGATGGTGAACATCCTTGTTTTCTGGAGTCTAGGTTAAATAGTTAAATTACTTTATTAGGTTATTAGGTTAAATTACTTCTACATCATCCAAAAATTTACTGAAAGAGAATAGCCTGGCCATTAAGTCCGTTACGTATAAATAGTCCATAAAGTTCATAAATAATTAAGAAATTGTTGTTTTCTTTAATTAAAATAAACAAATTTACTTTTTTTAACCGAAAGTGAAAAAAATTATAAAAAAAATGTAAAACGTTTCACGATTTTGCGTGTCGTCCTTGAACAGGGGCGATACTAATTTTCCCTGTATCGTTCCAAGCTTAGTATATATAATACCGAAGCAAGTAATAAGTAAACAAGTCATTTCTTTTGAATCTTGTTGTGAATTATACATATTTAGATATAATAAAATTATTTATTTTGAACTTATTATACTTGTACAAACGCGGACTTAATACGATGAGGTGCACTCTCAGTCGACCTTCAGGTAAAGTAGAAACAAGATGCGGCTGGCGCAAATATGTTAAGTTTATCATAGCACAATTCGGTTTTAACGAGTGAGAGACAAATTTACATTAAATATATAATAACTAATATACATGTATTCACTACTACATAAATTAGCAATTGTACAAAACACATAGGTATGAATGTATGTACATGAATTTAATTTTGTATAAAATACACAGTCGGATATTAGGGTTGTGACTGTACTACTAACTCATTCCGAAGAAGTTCAAGTACTTTTGACTGAGTGCATTCTAGAGCACAACTGATTTCACATCGAAGGACTTGTATAGAAGTTGTAGATTACTTTTGATCATAAGGAACGAAAATGTGGTATGAGGTATTAGTGTAATGAAGTAGAGTTTATAAAAGAAAAAAGAGAAGTCAGAGCTCGCAAACAGCGGCGCTGAACAATTGGAAGACATTGCAACCGGGAACGTAAAGCAGACATGATCATGCTTGCGAATATTGAAAAGGAATCGAAGAGAATTATTGAGAAGGCGGTCTAGTTTATTGAAACGTCTGCAATTTTTATTGATCTTAGCGATTGTGTATGAAATATCCTCAACCCTTGACTGTATGTACACTTGTAAGTGATTAGAGCATAGATAATAGGGCAGCCAAAAGATGCGCTACACACTTCTATTTTTTGAGTTACCGTTATCCATAGTTGATGGTAGCTAGTTACCATTAAAAGTTTGCACAAAACTGCTCCAAGGCTCATATTTGATCCTGCATATCAATGAATGTGTCGAATCAAAAATGGTGAAAAAATATATAGTAAAGTTTATACGTAACTTATATGATGTATTAGCCAGAATTTCGGCTACAGCGGCTAGTATTAATGGAGACGAGCCGAATACTCAGGTGATATTATTGTACATAAGTTGGAGTGCAAACACAAGTGCACTTTTTTTTTCTTTTATTCTCACATGTCGATGGGACGGCTATCCCACATGACTGGTGAGAAATTTACGTGCCGACGGCTTTATGTGCTCTCCGAAACACAGGGGCTAAGACCCCAACTTCCAAACTCCAGACTGTTATCAAGCATTTCTGTAATTAGAAAAAAAAGCATCTCACTAGGCCGCCATAGCGTAGGTCACCATACTGCACTGCCTTCATTCGCAGTGAGTATTGCGATCATCGCCCTTGGATTCTATTGATGCTTTCCATCAGGTAGCATACAGTCAGTTTAGTAGGCTGCTGCAAAAAAAAACTGAATAACATTTTTCGGCCCGACCCGGGATTCGAACCCAAGACCCGTTGATGCTCAGTTGTAACGACAACCGCTAGATCAATGACTTTTATTCATAGAAAACATTCAAATGCCGAATCAATATTTGACAGATCATACAAATATTTAACTCGTCCCGGGAATCAAGTGACATATCAGTCACATACGCCACCACTGAACCACAAAACCAGTTTATACGTATAATACTGCGGTTACAAAATTTTAAGACGCAATTATACTGTTATTGATCGATGTATAAAACTGATTTAAATATTTCGTAATATTCATTTCATTATTAAATAAATCTTTAACGGAATATACTTTGCTTTCTTCTTATGTACTATTATAGTCTATTTACCTAATAAAAAATATAAGTATCGCATAAGTTTTTCTGCTGACGAGATTTTAAATGTAATTTTTATATGGGGCATGTGGGTACTATAATTTAATATGAGGCGTATGGGCTCGTAGAAAAATGTAATTAAATTAATTTAATTAAAAATACTCATTACGTTTATGTGATAGGGAAGACATCAGAGGTGTGTTTATTAATTATTAAAATTAAAAAAAAAATGTTTCATCCGGTTATCAGATGGGTGTAAGTCAATCTTCACCGGCTCTTGTACTGTCCGGATAGTAACACGAATTTCATTGTTGAACAACATACGCATGTGAAAGTAGATCAGCATATTTGACATTCAGCTAAAAATATAACTTTAGTGGAGCGGTCGACTGTTAATTCAAAGATAATCAAGTTTCCGTGGTGTAGCGGTTATCACATCTGCCTAACACGCAGAAGGCCCCCGGTTCGATCCCGGGCGGAAACATATCTTTTTGCTATTTTTCATGTCTTCATACTATTACTATTAATTTTATAACAAGTACTTAAAGTAATTACTTGGGTTTTCGTTGTAATATTTGCCAATAATATTATTCTGTTCTATTCTATTCTAATCTATTCTATTCTACACCAAAATATTATGATAAAAAGTTACTAAGAACAAAAATTACTAAACGACTATGAAACGGTTTCAGATACTAGCTCCAGAGAATAAAAATTATCAAACTAAATAATTCTAGCTGATGAATAACCTATCGAAATATAGAAACATTTATAGGAATCCTTACTATGCTAGAAATGTACGCAATATGTATATATTAAATACCTAATGATGCAGAAAAATCTTCTAGTGATTCAAATAATAAAAATATTTTTTTTAATATTCGTCACCTGGTAAGTATCTTTACGTTTCAAGTGCCAATAAACTTATCTAATATATAAAATTCTCGTGTCACAGTTTTCATTGCCATACTCCTACGAAACGGCTTGACCGATTTTGATGGAATTTTTTGTGCATATCCGATGTCTATGAGAATCGGCCAACATCTGTTTTTCATCCCCCTAAATGTTAGGGGTAGTACAACCCTAATTTTTTTTTTTTATTTTTTAGACAAAATTTTTAATTTCTATTTTTTTATGATACAACATACAAAAATACATACAATCCTCAATTTTGACCCTTCTACGATCAACCCTTATTTTTTAATAGCCATTGTAGTAATTTAATCATTTTTCATCCCGCTCAAATTACTTAGAAATAATTTATATGCCAAAACAACGTTTGGCGGGTCAGCTAGTAATACATACATTTAGTCCAAGTACATATATTTAGTGCGGTAAAAAACTTATTTTATTGCATGTCATTTTAATTATGTAAATAAAATATTTTGTCATTTTATATGCTAGAATAGAACACCTAATTTAATATTTTAAACGGTTTTATATTTTGTAAAAAGACAATTTCCAATTAAGCGCCTAATGAAAAGTTAATAATATGACAACTAGCAACACACGACGTTTACAATACACTTGTTTAAAATAATTATTTTATGCAACAAAATTAAGGTACTACCACACTGCAGTACATAACATTTAATTCAGTTTCATAAATGTATATTAAACCCTTTCAAAAGTAATATACATAGCATGAAAAAATAAACAACTTTAACCTTTCGTGTGTCCCTTCCGCTTCGCTAGATTTTTCATATTGTAGTTACTAACTTGTAGGTAGGTAGCGCAATTTTGTGAAATTTGTTTGCTTTGACGGTTGATTGGCTTATGCAAGAATTCTGAATACATCGGTTATACTGACCGGCAAATATTGGAGTGGGTCTTTGTATATTTTAACTTTATCAACAATAAGCTTATAAATAAATGCACCGTTTCCCGAATCATTAATGAGTTCGAAATTCTGTAAAAGAAGCATTTTTTTTAACTTACTCATAGATTCTTGTGTTGTAGATTCAGATATTTACTCACAATTCCAAAAAAAAGGTTTTATTAATATTTTTAATGAGTTGTAGATATTTTAGAGTATTGTATGTAATAACAAAATTGCAATAACATTCAACATCATAAACCCTACAGAAAAAAGTATGTCTACATCTACTTATAAACTTTTTGAAATACACAATACATTACACGAATTATGGTCTAAACACAAAAAGCTACTTTTAAAGAAGAAAAACGTCACTAATTACCTTTTCCTTAGCCGTGTAGAGTTAACAAAACCTAGACTACTCCAGCAAATGACTTTTTTATTAACCCGTAAGGAGAAATAAACAACAACTTATCCACATTGCCACGCAATTAAGTAGCCACAAAAGCTCGTGAAAATGTCCTTTACAATGGCCTCGTTGACCCACTGACCAGAAGTCAACCAGTTAAACCTCTATGACAGATGTTTTCACGGCCTAAAGTAGTCTTTAACACGCGACTAGCTCGTAAATTTACCAAATGCACATTAAGCATATCTGGACTACCACATCACAAAACAATCCCAAAAAAATAAAAAAATAAAAATGCAGTTCGAAATTTGGTTTATTGTTCATTTTTTAATCTGTGGCTGGAAATATGGAGTAGATGACCTTGCATTGCGTGACAAAAAGGAGTTTGGATTAGCTTTTGAAATAACTTAATTAAGAGGGTAAGATATCAAGTTACTTCCTTAGTATATACACTCACACACAATTATTTAGTTGTATTTTTTTATTTTAAGTTATAAAGAGAGAGTAAATAAGGTATTTCATCGCGTTTTGCTAATGTAGATGTCAATAGAATCCCCATGTAAAGATTTTCTTACGAAGTTACACAAGTTTATAATTGTTAAAAATTCCAATGTTTATTATAAGTTATTTTAGAGAAATAAATATTTTGTGTGAGAATTGTTTATTAATTCCTTATAAACGATAAAACACGTACTATTATCAGGACAGCAGAGTCAGTCAAGATAATAATTGTTTGCTGGCTTTGACGTAAATCTTCTAACAATATTATTAAAAAAATATACGAGTAGAAAATCACAAAACACGTGTTTTATCTCACACATTGAATCCCTGAATCGTGTGCTATTTCTTTATTGGTAAAAATGTAGCCCATTCTAGTATTTTTGGGGTCCGAATGTACTGATCGCAACAAGCCGATATGCATGTTGGTATTTTGATTTTTTCTGCTTGAATTGACGGGGGAGAAAACATAATGTTGAAAGTTACGAGCTTCAATATAACACACAATTCATGTAGCAATTCTTAAAAGAAAACAGCCTTATGTTTTTTTTTCCGTACCATGAGAACTTTCTGATAAACTAATATTAAAAATATAAAAATCTGCTACGGTTGGTTGTAGTGTTCAATATAAGGTTGACAATTAAACTTCACTAGTATTTCAAATATTTGAAGCACAATAGATTCTTAAAGCGCTTTTAGATATATTTACTTACTAATTTGAGACTCTATGAATAAGAGATATTTTTACATCCAGTGATAGTAAAATAGTTCTCTATGAGCCGTCCCACAAGAAAAAGTATTGTATGTTATTTTCCGCTTTATTAATGCATTACTTCCCACTGTCATATAAAATCATCGTAAAGGTCTCCTCAGACACTTAATTTTCGTAAAAAAAAACCATTCTTCACCAAGAAAAGTCAAATTCGCAAAGTAATTAATTAAAAAACTCTTATCTTATTTTATCCTTGCTCCATGAACCAAGTAATGAATACGAACACAGATGTGGTGTAAAATTAAGAATATGGAGTGTCACCGCCACTACTCATTCCATGGGTGTCCTAAGAGCCAAAACTACTAAGGGAGAAAACTACACAGAACGACAGCACCGCAAAGAGAAGAAAAATTTTAAACAAACCCTATACCAACCCATTTGGCCAACGTAGTATAGTAGGCCAAAACCTCCTTTCGAAGGAGAGTACCAGTGCTCAGATAATATTGGTAATAGTTGCAGAATTACATACCAAGCAAGTGTTTCTTTATTGTTTTTTCTTTAACGGTAGATTAAATCTTTAACGGAAAACAACGAAAAACCAAGGATAATAATGTTAATAATATTTTTCTAATAAAGTTCAGAACTGTACCAAAACAAAAACACACAAACATCTTATTTCAAAGAAATTCGTAGTACAATTTAGGAACAGAATGGCCTATCAATTTGTTTGATACATGATACTGGTACGTTTTTTGTTGAAGGCGTACGTGATGTGACATCGGTAAACTACGCCAGAAACTGAATTGCGTCAAAAGTTTGATGCATATTTTATCTGCTGAAAATATAGATAGATTATGTGCTATGGAGATTTTTAATATCAAAACAAACACTCTGACGTTTCTAAAGGGGTCTTTTAAAACTTTGTTTGGTTGTACTTAAATTATATTTGTAGTACATATCTCCTCATAATCCAATTACCCTAGGCATTGTTGTTTAGAGTTTATTTTGCAATAACATAGTACATATACATAGCATACAGTTATAAACATCTTTGTATCGGAGTATATGCTCCTGCAGGCATCATCTTTCTACCAAATTTCTAATTTTATTTGGCGTCGGGGCGATCTGTGACATTCTGATTGTGGGGTCTTCGGCTACTTCCTTTTGTCGCCTGCTTTTTCTCCTTGCAAATGAAATATAAAAAGGTTTTATAAGAGTACTAGCACTCTTTGTTGAGTTATGTACTCACGAGTTCGTCATGTAGTTGAAAAGATCACTAGAAATCGTTATCACAATATTCTTAATACTAAACAAAATCTCATATAAACAAGATATTAAATCAATAAAACAATTAGGTATTTCTGAAGACTGGCTAATGTTAAAAAGGTCAACACTCCTTTATAGATAGGTAGGTTGTGTATGATTGCCCTTTGGGAAATTTCGTCAGAATCAATTCCTACTACGTTGCTAAGATAAGGATGAAATATAGAATGATATTATTTTACGACGTTACATTTTGGGAATACTCCGTGTAGTTCAAAGAGTATAAAATGTTATATGTAGAAAAAAGCTGAGGATAATTTGCAGAGAGTAAGTTGAAATCAATTACCAGAATATTGCCGACGTAATTACAGTCAGTATAGCTTCATTTAAAAAAAAATGTACTGTGTTTCAAGACTGCCAAGGTGACTCTATCCTGATGGAAACCATGAATAGTAGAAAGATTTGTATTCACCATACGCATTGCGAATGCAGACAATGCACTATGGTGGCCCCCAGTATAGCGGCCTAGTAGGATGCCATTTCACGTCCGTTAAGGACATAGAAGGTATGACAATCATCGTCGCAGTATAAAGCTCACACACCACGACAACTGCCGCCCTGTAAAAATTTGTCTCCGGAAACATAACACTGCTAAACAGATGCGTATAAAAGTATTGTCGTTTCTGCACCTATGATCGTTGAGTCGAATCGGTTGCTACACAAATCACGCATCCGTGTATCGGCGATGTATCAGACATTTGTTCGACATTTACCTTGATTTATGTCCATCGCTAGTATCCGGGTTAATTGAGGTTTAGTACTTTACTATTACTTAGATACGTGATCAATTAGTGAAAACATTTAATAAGTAGCAACTGTTCGTGATCGTGACAATAACATATGTAATAGATAACTAAGTGCTAATTAAGAAAAATAGAGATGGCTTTTCTATTTACAGGCAACCATAGGATGGATAGAGAACATGATACTGAAAAGGTATAGGTATAGAAAAGCGCAGCGTCTTGTGTTAAAAATGTGGTAAGAGGAACTTATATCAGGTGTCTAGTGTAAATAGTGTAAAGAGATTGTAACATATAGTACAATTGAGATCCATCTTCATTGTATGTTATAATACACACAGATAAAATCATCATCATCATCATCTCCATCATCAGTCTATGGAAGGCCACTGCTGGAAAAAGAAAAAAAGTTTTTTTCCACACAGTGGTACCAATAGAATATAATAATAATATGACAGCGTCCTGTTAAATCATTTTTGTTTTTTTTTTAAATCTTGACACGTTGACTTACTGTTTACTATCAATTGGATACTAATATAGTCCTCACTAGACCACCATTCTGATAAGACGAGCCCTTACAACATTTATCACCACGTCTACGTCTAGCAAAAAGAAAATTAGACTTATTGTGAAAAATAGTACAACAGTTACCCTCTGACGGTGGTAGTCGCACTTACCGTAGTCAATTTATACTAGTAAACGAAATAGTATTTTTAAAAGAGGGGGACATCGTGAGTGGCTTAGAAACAGAATATCTAACTTTATTATCGGTACAAGATACTTCCATTATCTTGTATTCACAAATAAGTTACTTTATATACTTAGATGGTCTTATTTCTTTGCTTAAAGAAAAACATTGCAAATTATTAGGTAAGCCTGGCAACTTCGTCCGTGTTTCTCAAAAGGGATACATTTTCGACAATTTTACAATTTTTTTTTTACTATGCAACACCAAAATAACTTTTCAATTCTAACTCTTCGATATGCTTAAATTGGTGGTTGTGGGCCACGGAAGATCATTACAAAAAATAAACGGTTATCATCCAGAAGCATAAATTTAAAATGCTTTGGTAACACCTTGTTTTATCAATTTTATGACGTATCTTCTAAAAGATTGATTTTGTTGCAGTTGAAACTGGTATTAAATTTAAGTTTTATTAAATTTTTCTGAGCAATTGTCAATTAAATAGGACAACTTAATGAAAAATCAGACATAATTGGCACTGTTTTCAATTTATACATATACGTAATGTATGCGTACGTATTTTGCGGTGAAACTAGAAACAAATAAAAAAGTATTGAAACGAAATGTAAGGAGCGACATCTCGCACAAATTCTTGAAACGTCTATCATTGTTATGGTTACTATTTCCAGTAATAATTTAAAGTATTCATAGATGACGCTATAGTTAATCCTGGGAAACGGTGTTGCAAGAATTACCAGAGATAAATTCAAATTTTTCCTTTTCTAATTAAAAATACAAGTAACATTACTTTTCCTTTTTCTTAAAGTAGTTAATCTTTATCTTATAGACAAATTCATTCAATATTCGTTTCATTTTCACAGTTGTTTTTTAGTAGTTAATTCCCAGGAAGAGACATGAAGATCTGGCAACACAGTAGTGACGTTAGTAAACTTGTTCCGTCGAAGTATTGATCGATTTCATTTGCAAAATTATTTATACAAACACTTGTCGCTTCAGAGATCGAGCACGCATCAATATTGAAGTTTTGCGATAACATTGTATGAATAAAAATATCAAGACCGACATACTTTTAAGACCATTCAGTTGTTAAGCAAAACAACATAGCACGTTAAAAGAGTGATTAAAAGTTTTTTTTTGAATTTTCGTTCTAAATTTGAATGATGAGTAAATTCTTATTTACGTTTTTCATTTCGCTAAGTTGCATTTTATTTGCTACTGGACAAGAAGTCGATACGTATGACTTCCTGATGCCAAATGTTTGGCCCCACAGGGTGAGTAAAAAACTGATTTAAATATTTAAATAATTTGTTTTCTATTTTGGAAAGATTTTAACTATCACCACATATTTTAATAATTTTGTCTCCTGCATTGTTTTGAAGTTGTTTAGTTAAAGTTTAACATTCATATTAATTAAATGAAAATATTTTTTTAAACTTTGTGTTAAGAATTATTGAAGATATTTTTTGATACAGGACTTAAATTTTTACATTTAATTTACTCTAATTACGTTTACCTTTTTTTGTTATAATCAAGTTTTGTAAAATATCTTCTAAAATTATTCATCGGCTAATGGCTCGGTCTAACATATGTCAAAGCTGCATTTAAAATTTATCTGTGTATTGAATAAGAGGGAGGCCTTGATCCAGCAGTGGGTGTCTTCGGCTGAGACGATGTTGATGATAGATGATAGAATGAAATATCTAAAAGTTATTTAAAATATTAGTAATTAACTGAATTTTATAGTGTTTGAGGAAACATTTATATGCTATGGTGACTACGGCATTCCATTGTTAAATTTGATGGAAAGCCATTTTGAATCATTAAAAATAGTTTTACCATGAAGTTATGTTTTCAGAGTGATTATCATATCACAATCTGATGATTTATAATGACTAAAGTAGACAGTTAAAGTTATAATCTCTTAAGTCCAATCTTTTATGGGCCATAGTAATCAGAATTAAAAGGTAATAATAATTATATGTTTACATACATATACACATTATTTAATTTAACTAAATATACAATGTCATATCAATCATTGATTACATTTTCATTTGTTACAATTATTTAGAAACAAAAAATTGTATGAATATTGACCACTATAATATAGTACAGATATATAAAAAAATTAACTATTCTAGCTCTAGTTAACGCTAGTTCACTCAAGTGAGACTTCTCTCAAGTGTCAATAGGCTTTATTGTTGAAGCAAACTTAAGAAATTGTATAATATTTTAAAAAAAATATGGGACAATTTAATATTCTGATGTATGTAATAAAATGTGTTTCTTATAATACCGAAATAAGACACTATAATTTTATTAGTGAAGATTTGTACGAAACGTCTTACCTTTCTAATGGTCGAACACTGGTATTTTCAATGTCACTGTGTGATTATTAAAAATGCAAGGGTTAAATCTATTGAGGTCCTATTTTGAGATATTATTTTGAATCCATTTTAAAAGCCTATGTTCTATAATGGCCACTAGTGAAAAAGCTTAATTTTGTATGTAATGTATATTTAATTTTTATTATAAATACCTATTTTATAGGTCCAACTGGGCCATCGATCTCGAACTTGCCATTCTGCTGTCTAGTTTTTGTCAGCCGCTATGCCCTAACAATGAGATGTGATATCTGTAAAAACCCTAATTTGTTTAGAAATGAAGATTCAGTTTCAAATATAATACAATGTGTAAAATGTGTTATAATATAAATATGTAATAGCTGTTCAAATAGATTTTGTAGAATTTGAAACTAACCAATATTTAAAGTTAATTTTTTCCTTTTTTTTTATTTATCAGGTTTTTATCCACGAGTTGTATGCTCTTTTCATTTGCATTTAAGTGCGATTCAGTCGATAACGCAAATAAACTAACCATTGCGAAAAAACATTACCTACATAACAACATGTTAGTGTTTTAGGAATTACGCATTTATCTCTCAAGTAGGTTCGACGAAAATGGTATATCTAAATATAAAGCACCCACCTTAAACGCGGGGCCACGAAGAGTTTATAATTGAATAACGTATATTGCAACAGAAATATACATTATTCAAATATTAATCCGAAAAATAATATATCAGTATGAAGTGAAGGCTTACTCCTTAAATACGTTAAAATAAATTGACCGATCGAGACTTCCGGTTTCGGCAAGTTTCATCCAAAAATTTAGTTTTGGGATTAGTTTCGGTGTCCGCCGCACCGAAACTCCAGTATTAGTAAATTATCGTGGGTCGTTCGACGAGCTTCGCATCTAACTCATGCTCGTCCGCCCGCATCACCGTTTATTGTTAATCGCATTGACTTTAGGTTGTGTTTTGCGCATACGGTACACATAAGTAACGACACACGTTGGCTGTTGCTGCTTTTGCTCGACTCTCACCGAATAAAATAGCTTGGTTATTGCGTCGTTAAGATGAATGACACGCGTTTTTTAATTAGTTCGTCCTGTCAGTCCTTGGCCTTTAGCCACCGCAAATCACTATATACAAATCATATACCTGTTCTGTCTTTACAGATGCACTTATGACGAGTTAATGATAATAACATTAATAGTCGTGAGATATTGTCTACAAATTATTTAATTGATAAGTTAACAGTGGAATCCTATTGCGTTTGACATAATAAAAAAATGGTTTGTACTAATGATATCGTTGGCGCAAGACTTGATGTTGTAACGTCAGTTGTGTATATATTCTCAAAAGTGGGATAACTTGCAAAATTTTGCAGCTTCCATTGACAAGAATGTAACTGATTTAAATTGATTGGCAAATAAATTAATTTATAAAATAAGTTTACCTACTTTACATAAAGACGTAGTTTTTATTTATTTCACTATCGGATCACTTATTAAGACGAACAAACAGAATATTTTTAAAGTACGTCGTGTCTGCTAAGTACTAGTTTTAAAAGCCATTTAATTGATCTATGGATTAGCCGATTATAATTATTATACCGAAATTGTTGAAATCCTCATATACTATCACAGTAGTATTTGTTCTGTAGTATAAAGCTGGAAAGAATAATCAATCACTCATAGTAAGTAATCATGAAATCTGGAATATTATTGAACCTGTATGAATTATATATACTCGTACCACGAAAGCAATTAATTTGAGTAGGAGACGTTAGCTAAGAACGGATTTTGCACCAAGGCTGGTTTAAAGATGAATAAGGGCTTTCACATTGTAAATGGTTGGTTCGTTTTGTACTAGAAACCTGCTCCCCTAGCCAAGTTGATATTCTACAAACGTGAACGTTATTAGAAAACTAACAAACCTATGGGAATGACGACTCTCAAAGCTAAGTTACGTGGTCAAAACAAAATATAAGCCAATAATACAAGAGAATAGAGGCGTTAGCCATTGTAGAAAGAGAATCGACACGATACACTTGCATCTTGGCTAAGAAGGTAGTTTGGCAGACCGCTGATTTTATGTAGGAAATTTAGCTACTTCAATTTATATATAAGTCCTTAATTGTTCGTAAGTAAGAGAGAAATGAAATATTGTAAAACGATATTTCGTAGGCAGGACACATTAGGATTAGAATGGGTTATGGATTGAGGTTTTTTGCCTTCACTATTTAAGATGATATGATTTTTATTTTTTTAAATCATTCTTCTGTTAATTCATAGGCAAAAAAGCGGACAGAAAAATCTTTTCTGTTATGAAGTGTTTTATTTTATAAAAGTAAATGTTTAAAACAAAATTGTGGGCAACAGCCTGTTATGTATGAATAATACATAGTTATCATACGTTATAACTGACATTTGATATAAACACTTCAGTTTAATTACGCAAAGCGAAAGCCTCACAGATAAGTTAAGGATATGTAGTGAATAACCAATACTCTATATCTAAAACTTTTTTTTGTGAATATCTATCTACCGGTTACGATAAATTGCGTTACTTAAATATGTATTTTGTTATTGATAAATGATTAGACTGGGGAACAGTCATTTTGCGCCATGGTAACTTGAAGTCAATTCTAAATGAGACTAGTGTGCTGAATACTAGAAAATTATCAGATTTGTCAAATTGGTTCTAGTTTTTGAAATATTTTATTTTAAGATACTGTTAGCTATTTCACGGAAAAAACTTAAATACAATAACAATATCTATTGAAAAGTTTTTTCAACATATCTTTTATAAGGATGATGTAAAAACATATGTAATATTCATCAAATAATTAAAGAAAAATTACATACAAAAAACTTTTGCTGTAAACTTTCAGTCCTGGTTTTGCTAGGGACAATCAAAGTCCAACAGTAATTTACCATCATGTGGCGGTCCCATCGACTTTATGTCCTGGTGGAACTGTTCTTCTTGTTCCACACTGTGATTGTTGAGATTATCCAGGAATCTGTCCATACGGCTATGTAAGGAATGCAATATGAGGCTCACATTAGCTCCTAATGTGTAAAAATTTTGAAGAAATTTAGCAATTCATTCGGAATAGTCTGGTGCTTTATGATTGCCCAAAAAGTGTTCGAGCAATGCTTCAGGTGCACATTGGTTTATAAATACAGTGTCTTTTATAAGAGAACGGATTTGCGATCCATCGAAGCTTTCCTAAGATACATCGCTTTTGATTTTTCTATACTCAGGGCTGGATATTTATAACACACATATTTAAAACTATTAGACGAGCAACGTGAATGCTGCTCGTCCAATTGTCTGATTCCTGAAAATCATCACAATTTGCAGTAGATGATCCAGCCAATTCCACATTAGGATAGACCCAAGTACATTTTTATACCGGTTGATAACTTTCATACTTATTACCTATTGTAAACAAATATAACACATATGTAACAAAAACTTTTGGGATTGTTAAAATAAAGTTTTCGTAACGAATTAAGATAATTTCAAAGTGTAATGGCTGATTATTAAAGTTGCTGTAACTACGAATACGTGAATAAATAACAATACTTAGTAGGGTATAATCAAATTAATGTACGTTTAGTATAGTTTAAATTTTTTCATTGATTTCTTGTGTTTCGTTTATCACAAGAACCATAGTCAATTCAAAGAAAACAAATGCATACTGTTTGTCTAATACAAATATTTACAAAAACCATTAACAAAATAAATGAAACAGTTTCATTTTTGTTATTTTTCTATAATAAATGATAGATGCTTTGATATTGTCATATGTATGTATAGCAAAATCGAGGATTAATTTAATTTAAAGTTACCACAGAGGATCATACCTGATCGCTTAATAAATAAAAAATATAACAACCTAGTTAATATACAGGTTCGCCATACATAATCAGTTGTCATTACTGTAGATTCTCGAAGTTAGATTAAATACTTAAATGAATTTTTGTACTTCAAAAAAAATTAAGTAACGTTGTATCTTTGCATTCAGTTGTGTTACAATAATATCACTTTCTGTTTCTAAAAAACCTGAACTCTCTCTGGTATGATTCTGGTACCTTGGAGTTACAGTTGTCCATAGGGGGTCTTAGTCTACCGGAGTATGCACCTGACCAATCTCGTGAACTTGCTTGTAATGTTTTGTCTAGAACATAGAGACCCGCGCAATTTCTTCTGCTTTTCTGAAACCTTATAAATTTTCCCTATTTCCGGTACACTTTTATCGACACCCGGTTCCCACTGTATCCTATATACTTTTTCGATATAAAAGTACACTAAAATATTTTTTCTGCTGCAATCAGTAGTTTTTGAGAGTACTCCGCACATACTAAGTTACAAACTACCTCTTTATAATATTCATAAATTAAAAGTTTTGGGTTAGGCCCACCGTTAGCAGTGTATCTATAATTATTTTCGAATTTCATTACTAACAACTAGAGTGTTAAATATTGTGTGTAGTGTTTTCCGAATGAAGATTTGCATGACTATCTTGTGTCAGTTAACCCTAGTTATGATCTTCTGCGAGTGGTTCTAGTCAAGAGTTCCTAAAGAAATAGCTACGCTGTTCTTCTGCTTGACTTGTTGTTTAAGTTGTAGACCTTTAAAATGGTACAAATTTAAAAAAATGTCTCAAACTACTTACTCGTCATTTGCAAAGGGTCATTGCTGTACGTATATATGTAAAGTTTTGAAAATAAGAAAATAATATTATACATACCCACATAATTCTGAACTTGGCAAGAACTTGAAAACTAAGAACTGAAACTTAAGATAACTTGAACTTGAAATTTAAGATAGTTGCTATTCGAAGTATGCGTTCAAATTAAAGATTACGTTGCATTTTTTATTTTAGATATATATAGATGCTTTTTCACGCCTCGTTTGGTTAAGTAAAAGCATCTTAGCTTTGTGGCATTGTATTGCACATACTTACAACGACAACTGTCCCCCTCCATCAGTGGGCGCCCAGTCTCGAACTCAGCAACGAAACACGACAGCACGGTTGGTGTCGCCTTAGGTTGATCTCCTGTGAGAGGGTAGTGTTGCGCCGGACGAGCCGGCCCGTTCATACTGAAATCAGCGTGGCTCTTCTACCTATACAAAATAAACATATGGACACATAGCATATAAATTTTCATGCCTTAAGTTAAAATAAAAGGCTTGAAGGAATAAAACATTCTCACCGTGTCGCAAGGCTTCCTATAGATCTTATTAATAACCACGTGTTCTTCCACATAAACCGTGTTGACTGCACGGTTGGCCTAGTGGTTTAAGTGGTCGCCATGCCGCTCTCTACTTCGCTGAGTGTTGTGGGTTCAAACCACACATGGGACAATACTTTGTGTGATCCACAAATTGTTGTTCTGAATCTGGGTGTTCTTTGTGTTCGTTTTTTGTATATTTGTAGTCCCACAAACAGGTTTTAACTCTATAGCGGGCATTCTCTTTAAAAAAAAGAAAAAAAGAACCAGTAAAAAAAATGTCTTTTAAGTACTTTGCATTGTAGGTACTGTATTTAATATATTCATTTTGTTTCAGGATGAACTGTATTTATGCACGCCGATTAGGATTTCACCTCATAGCAATTATTACATAGGTTTGTATAACATAATAATAATAGTCCCACACCTCTCACACACATACATAATATCTAATACGTAACATAAATAATGTACTCCTAGTCGATTTCGGCCACAGCGGTCAGTCTCAACAGAGATTAGCCAATTATGGTGGTATTACAGTGCACAAGTGTGTACGCTAACACAGGTACACTTTCTGTTCCCTTATTCTCACAATCCGATGCGACGGTTATCCAACACGACCGGGAAGAAATCAGGTGGAGACCCGGTGGCTTTACGTACTCGTTGAGGTACGGGAGTTGAGATCCAAATTTCCAAATTTTGGGTTGTTATTAAGGATTTCTGTAACTAGAAAAACTGAAAAACACTTTTAGACCCGACCCGGAAATAAGACCCGAGACCTCTCGACCGACAGTCGCATACACTAACCGCTAGACCAACAAGGCACTTGAAACCTACACTTATATTGAATAACAAACAAACAAATAATGATAGATGAATTGTACCTTTTTTTTTGTTGTCGGGGTGGAAAATCCCTTCGGATCTCCGACTCCTTGGGGACGCAGGAGCCAGGAGTATGTGGTGTTTCCACTAAAAACCACCCCGGCGGCCGGTCTCAGGCGTCCTTCTCTGAAGGGGACCCGGACCATGTTATTTCAGGTCCCTTCCAGAATCAACGCCGCGCCTAGTCAGACCGTATCCTGGGGACGCCATAAAGGCAACCCCACCTATCAGTCCGGTTGTTATAATTTGTTGCGACCCGATCGCATTTTTGCTACCAGGCCGAAACAAATCATTCCATCGTAGACTGCAGCAACTAATCCGCCACCAGAGGACCCCACTCTCTGGCGACTCGCGGTCCCGTCGACGGCTCATAACGCCGCCGGCGTCTTCTTCGTTCGGGATCGGCCCTCTCCCGATCCCGTTCAGCGGTCTCTTTCTGGAGCATAACAGTTTCGCAGAAAGAGACCACTGCGGCCCAGCTTTCCTCACCCGCCAGCATGGCAGCAACGATTGCTGGCGGCGATAGGTCTCGTCCTATTTCATCGACTAGGGCTCCGCGTTCAGATGCCCACGCGGGGCAGTCTTCCAGCGTATGCTGGGCGGAGTCCCAGTCGGCTGCGCAGTGGTGACAGTGTGCCGTCTCCTCGCGTCCGATCTTATTCAGATACTCACCGAAGCAACCATGCCCGGTGAGTATCTGCGTCAGTCGATAGATAACGCGACCTCCCTCCCTACCTACCCAAGCTTCGAGGTTGGGCAGATCGGCACCGACAGCGCGTTGGCGCGCATTTTGTGGCTGTTCTAGCCGCGCGCGCCATTGTGTCAATGCCTGTCGGTGGGCGCTCTGCCGCATTTCTAGCTCGTCCTGGTCTTCCCCACTCTCATCCCGGCGGATAGCGCGAATACGGTCATAGATCTTCGCGTCCATATCGGCCAGGATATCAAAGGGCAGAAAACGTGCCAGGACTGTTGCCGCCTCAGACGAGATGGTGCGGTACCCTCGTACGATCCGAATGGCCGCTACCCGCTGCGCTCGATTGAGCTTAGCTCTGCAGCGGGAGGAGGCCGATATGCACTTGGCCCATATCGGCGCTCCGTAGAGGGTTATGGATCGTAGCACTGCACAGTAGAGGCGGCGCACTTCTTCTCGCGGGCCCCCTATGTTAGGCAACAGCCTTTGTAGGGAGCCCGCCACGCCCCGAACTCGTGGGATCATCCGCTCGAAATGCTCCTCGAAGCTCCAGCGACTGTCCAAGGTCAGGCCGAGGTACTTAATGTGTCGACCGACCTCGACCTCCGCTCCTTCCACTCTTATAAACGAGCTGGTAGAAACGACACCTCCGCGTTTCCTGTGGAACCACAGGGCTTCCGTCTTATGAGATGCAACCCGTAGACCCAAATCGCTGATCTTTTGGACGACACAGGTCACCCCTAACTCGGCGAGCTCCAGGACTTCTTGGAAGCCATACCCCCTAGCCAGTACTAGAGTGTCGTCCGCGTAGCAGACGACACTCACTCCAAGGGGTAGACTGGTCCTCAGGACCGCATCATACGCGAGGTTCCACAAAAGGGGTCCTAAGACCGACCCCTGGGGAACCCTACATGTGACCTCCCTTTGAAGTTCTTCACCGTCCCGACCTACATAGGATATGGACCTATCGCGAAAATAGGCCCCGATGATGTGCTGCAAGTAGAGGGGCAACTGGTGATATACCAGTGCCTCTCTAATTACCCACCACGGCAGGGAGTTAAAGGCGTTGACTATATCAAGACTGACGGCCAACGTCACTCCCCCCCGACAGACAACCTCTTCCGATAAGGAGCGGACGCGTTCGATCGCGTCGAGCGTTGAACGTCCCTCTCGAAAGCCAAATTGGTTGTCTGATAAGTCAGGGCCCACTAGCGACAGGTGTCGGCTGATACGGGCGGCGATAACTCTTTCAAAGAGTTTCGCCGCCTCGTCCAACAGGCATATAGGTCGGAACGCCGAGGGAGTATCTGCAGCCCTGCCAGGTTTCTGGATGCGTACCAGCCTGGCTTCCTTCCAGCCGGAAGGGAATACGCTGTTACGGAGGCAGCTGGTAAACAGTTGCCTCAACCTATTCCCTAGGATCACCGAAGCGCACACCCATGCTCGACCCGGAATCCCATCCGGGCCAGGAGCGGTGTTGCGGGCGGCGAGTCGCTTCATGGCTCGGTCCAGCTCATCCTCCGTCACCTCAAAGTCGTCGGACCACATAGTGGAATCCGACAGCAATAGAGGCCATGAGGGACTACTCTGGTCCCTGGGGAAGATGAATTGTACCTAGACCCACAACAAATGATCGTACTCATCACAAAATTGTTTTTACGGGTGAGAATCGAATACACGACCTGTAGCTTAAAGTCAGGCTCTTTAAATACCATACCAACATGCTTGTTAATATATTAATAGTAAGTAATATGTAGTTTGCTTAAAAATGGGATATAAAATTGAAGATTACTATAAACTCGCTAAAGACTTAGTGAATTTCTTGCCTTTTGTAACAGTAATTACTACGTGTTCAATTATTAGTTACACAAATTTCATACGATAACATTTTTAAGATGTGTGTTTGGCATTCGAATAGAAAAAAACTTTAAAGAAGTTATACGAATGAGTAAAGTAGACGCGTTCGAAAGAGAATACACCTATAGGTATTTGAACAAGCTGATGTTTAATTTGTATAAATCTGGAGTGCTGGTTTCGCGATGGTCCCTGGCTGAATCTCCTCTCCTGAGAAAACCTCTCATCGTGTCTTTGGGTTACGACCTTGCTGTTCCTCTCTAATGATATGTTAAGACCGAAATAACTCATGATATGTCACAAAAGATGAAGTCACGAAATATCATGGAGAAACAAGATTTCTCTTTACCTGAATTCGACTTGCAAGGAAGACAATCTCTTTGTAAGTAGTGGCCAATCATAGACGGTTAGGTTTTGTTATGTTTCAAATAGATACTAAAGAACAAACCGTTATTTATATCTAGCCATATACACCGCCTAATGCGCTTATCATTGCCACTTAACATGTCAGTGATATTATATAAACACTTTAGTTTCAAAACGAATTAAACAAAAGCAAATTAACAGAATCTTTCCGAGTTTACTTGCTGTAATGAATTCCACTATTTTCCTAAGCGAAAATGTGTGGACCCAGTGCCATACCTAATCTTGAAGTTTCTAAAATAAAGCAAATTAGTCTCTCACTCTGATCGCATATCCACCATCCAGCAGCAACAAAATCTTCCTACTCTGAAAGTAAGAAACAGATAAACTAGTTCGAAAAATCCTAATTAAAAATTCTTTTCGAAAACCGATCTTCACTACCCAGTTGTTAGTTACTTCTTTAGGAAAAAAAAATACCAAAATCTGATAATTATTGATCAGGATTTCTCGAACTAATTTACTATTATAGCAATAAATTAACTGTATAACCATCAAAAGAAATTAAAAGCATTCGACTCTGTGTAAATAAATTTATTAATAAAATCACTTAACTATAATCAATTTTCAGTGGGATTCGAACCTAATGCCACCATGCACACTGCTCATCACATGTTGCTCTATGGATGTTCTGATCCCGGGTCCAACGAATCCGTCTGGTAAGTAATATGAAAAATAATATGCCAGTAGAATACCAAATACGACTCGTGTAATTTGAAAAACAAATAATAACACACTATTCGCATTCGTCTTACGTCTTGACATATTCAGGAAACTTTTCAAACCTTCAAGAAAAGAGCGTAGGGCAGTTACTTGCGATGAAGTGACCCATGTATGTGGCCATGGTGTACCATGAGCTAGGACGCGTAGGACTCCGCTGTCTTCTGTGAGCAAGTTATGCTTGGATACATTTAGAACTCTCCCAGTCCGCCAGTCCAGTACTGTAAACGACTCAGGCGCCGGAGGTCCTCGGTAAACGCAAGTCTGAGGGTGATAGGTGAAGCCATCTGTCACCTTGGTAGAAGCAGGTCAGGGTGCGGGTGCAGGGCGGAGCAGAAAGGGAACATTGTGGTTCCTACTCAGGTAGAGTCATCTGTAAGCCGTAGATGGCCCGAAGTACGTCGGGATTCCAAGGATTTTCTTTCTAGGGTACACCTGGTTCCCCGGCTGCGAGCACCTAAGACGGTGTACGGTTTTAAGTCGGTTCGAGTTTACTTTTAATGCAAGTTAACAGCTAATACTCTGTTTTCGAGAAAACTCGGTTTTCACCAAGCAGGGTCAGCATTTCAAGCGTCGGTCCTTCATATGCTGTTGAACACTATTACTCCTCGTTGTAAAATGCATTTAAACATTGCCAAGAAACTGTATCCATTATTCTTATATGAATAACAAAAATTAATCCTTAAAATGATGTAGATTCATTTAAGACTTAAATTCGAAAAAAAAAGATGTCACCTCTTGATATGTTGAAGTGTGCGTGTGCATTATCGGTATGAGATCTTGGTAAATGTAATAAAAATCGATGTCATGCAAGAACTTTACAAGCAGCTAATTAAATGATTTACCTATTACACTTCATGCTTACAATTCTATTTGAGACAACGGCTCTTGATAAAAATATTCACACCTTAATAATGAACACGGCTTAGTAATGGAACTAAAAGTTTATCGTATTTTTTCTTAGAATTCCGTTCAAAAAAGAACAGACAATCTTCAAAAAAAATTAAACACATCATATATAATGTAATAGGTGCATAGGGTTCCCACTTAGAACTTAGGGCCCGAGGCCTACCTCATCTGCAAGCTAGACCACCTGCTGATCACCGAGCGAGATTCTCGTAAACAAAATATTGTGATTAGTGGCAATACGCTCGCCACCTATTACGTAGTACCAAAACACTGATGAAATTAATAGTAAAAAATAATTAATGAAATAGTAAATACTGGAAAGGAAGCTAGGAAACGAACTTGCATAAAATAATATTTAAGTTATACATATAAAATGATTTGCCCTGATTGGCTAATGCATCAACACAGAGCCTAAACTGCTGGGTTTAAAATCTTGAAATATAGCTGATGCTTTTCTTGTTGTAAGCACCCCTTAATCAAGGACTATATGGAAATCTTACCACTAACTTCCCTAAGAGGGTAAAATCACACCAATTCACTAACTAAGACGAAAGCGTATACAAAAGAGGTTTCTCTGACACCTAGCATAGACTTAAGGTGTAGTTAAAAAGATGAAATCGTATGAATCGCGATTGACACATTTTACGAGTAAGATAGTCACACTAGAAAAACGAAGGAATATAAGAGACTCCATATTTCTATACAAGATTCTGAGACACTCGGTAGATTATCCATAACTTTTAGGTAAAATAAAGTTCCAGGCTCAAGTTAGATATACTTATTTTCTCACCATCCCCTGCATCTCCCGCTCCGCAGAATTGTCCTCGGTGCGAACTCCACTATTCCACGACTTTGCAAACTGCATAATAGTTGCAGCAGCCTGGTCGAATACACACAGACTCACTTACCAAATTCTACAATTGTATATTTAATTAATAATAATAATTATTAATTAAATATACAATAATAGTAATTAATACTAAATATTTAATAAAAGGTATTGTATTTTTAAACGCATACACTAAGATAGAAACACGAAATAAAATAAAGTCACGCGAGTTACAGCTAGTCCATGAATTCGGTCAGTAACATAACAAAATTTATTTTTCCACTTAACAGGAGTTGCGGAGAAATGCAAAGTAATGAAGTCGATGACATATACAACACTGCTAGTCCATGTCGCTCCGGGTCTCAGGTTTGTTTATTATAAATACTATAATGAAATAGATGTTGACCACATGTGGACAATATACAAAAATAGTAAGGTAACATTACACAAAACTGACCCCACTGTGACAGCTGGTTTAGGTACGCTAAACTTAGTTTAATTCACCTAAACAACTGAGTCGCTTTTGTACCCACTATAGATACCTTTTCTCGAAATAGGAAGGGATGACATTATTTGAATATCACTTTATAATTGTATTAACAGTTCTCATACAGAGATCTAATCCTTTTGTACACAAAACACACGAGAAATATTTTGTTACACGATTGTACATTACACGGGTGATAATAATTTAGCAAAGTAGCCATGTTTTTGAGTTTAGTATTGTGTTTTATTAGTGTTTTTACTACTCAATGTCATAATACTAAATGTATTTGTGACTATGTAATAAACATATTCTTATTTACCTAATGAATCTGGGAATAACCGTGTCCAATGTTAAAAGGTCACACATAAATGATAATTGTGACACGTACTTTATCATTAATGAATGAAATAATTTATCACATTACAATTTTATATGTAAATGAGAAATTGAAATACATTAATTTTTCATATTCATTTCAGAATGAAAAAATAATTTCTCTATCTCAGAAGGAATACATTTTCACCATTTTTCTACATTTTGTAATACCGCTCGGCTGCTATTGCTTATATGTCAAGTTATATGGCCTTCTGATAAATGGGCTATCTAAGACTCAAATGATTTTTTCACTCGAAGCTAGTTCAAGTAGTTCTTGAGATTAGCGTGCTCAACTAAACAAACAAAGAAACGATACAGCAACAGCACAGCAATACAGCAATTAATATTTGAACCGTTGTCTTGCAGATAGTGTACGCTTGGGCACGAGATGCTCCAAGCCTTCATTTGCCCAAAGACGTTGGTTTTCTCATAGGCAAAGACTCTCCTATTAAGTACCTGGTGTTACAAGTACATTACATGCACCGCTTTCCGGGTAAGGTTCCTAATTATTTAGTATTTTTTTATTGTAATTGCTTTGTTAAGATTGCAGAAGATATTAGAATTTATCAAGAAATCTGCAGTTTATTTTGATTTGACTTTGAAATTGATGTAAAAATATGTGTAAACAAAGCTAAATAACTCAAAATAACTTGAAACAAATCCTGTACCAACCTATCCATCCATATGCCATCACGGTATGATAGCCCAAAACCTCCTTTCTTAGCAGAGGCTTATATACAGCTCTGCATTATCAAAGGGATGAGGACGGTAAAACTAAAAAATGGACTCTTGACAAATACTTTAAACTTTATTATCTCTTAGCTGTACTGAAGTGATCGGTGTCGCGACGAAGTGTGAAGTAAGACTAGCTAGAGGCAGTTTAACCAGTAATACTTGAACTGCCGTGATATATATTTTTACAGTAAAATAAATTCTGCTATTTTAGCTTTGTGTTCATGTTTCTGTTAAACATTATAGCTGTCTGTTCATGTATATATTTAAAGCATGAAGTTTTATAAATGAGACACGCATATTTGTGTAAATAATGTGCCCGTACAAATTTAAGTTTGTTTTTCACTAGTCAATAGTCAACACGGCATGCGGGTACTTAGGCCACTTTTAGTATTCATTCAACGTCAATTGACGCAGTTTAAAATTCTAACCACACTCTTTGGTCTAAAAGCCGATGAAAATCGACTTACATCTTTTAATTTTCTTTTTTCAATTTTTAAATGACATAACACATCTATGATAGTTTGTTTATCGCAAAGCTATCATTATTTTTTCTAATTAAATTAATTTTATTCAGTTTCTGTTTTCGCAGACAAACCTATACCATTATATTTATTAGCAAATAAGCTTTATTTTGATATCAATTTCGATTCGCTATCAGCTTGGTGTATTGATTCACCTGCTTACCAAATAGCTATGACTAGAAAAAAATAAATAAGCCTACCTAGGCATATTCTTTATATACAAAAATTAATGTTAGAGACATCATTTAGTTGGTTATCAATGGAGTGAAAGTGATGTAAAAAGTGATTAAAATTAATTGAATTAAAATAGTTAAGGCACTTTATGATAGGCAAGTCATCATAGGTCTGTTCATTTATTAATAAATTTATAAAAAGAATATGTAAAGTGAATATGTAAATGTATATAAATATATAAATATTACGAAAATGTTTTCCGGTTACTTTTACCAAAACTTGACATTTTACTATAAATTAAATACATAGAATAAAATGTCTAAAATTTTACATAAGACAATGAAAATTGATGTTGACATTATTTCTTTATACCTGGATTATTCGATATCTCGATATGTTATTCGATTCTAAAGAAAATCTGTTGATATAAACAATGAGGTTTGTATAAACAGTATTGTTTTGCAACATCAGATAAGAATGTCAATATGTTAAGAGTATATTAAATAGTAAGAGGTATTTGTGATTGTTTTTATTTATTTTTTTGTTGACAAAACAATTAGACGCTTACTATGTTTAAACAAAATGAATGGAACTCAAAAATCTGAGTCACAACGTTTTGTTCAATGACTGATGACAATGTAGGCTTCTTGGAAAAGTACATATTACTAAATAAATAGTTTATCCTGTTTTATTAGTACTAATTATTCTCTAAATAAGTGAGATGATAATTTCATAAAAATATCATCATTAACCTATGATAGTCCACTGGTGTACATAGGCCACTCGTTAGAAAGGAGTTTTTGGACAACTACAGAATGCTGGCCAGACGTGGTGAGTGTAGACCCGACCCAAGTTTGGCCAGGGTTGTTTCAAGTTTTCTTGCATAATTCTCCATTAGTTGGTTCTCATAACACCTAAAGAAAGACTTTTAATAATAATTTTGGCTACTTTTTACCAGCGGAGACCTTATTGCAAACCACAGTTACTATCTGATCTAAGGAATCTGATTGATACAAAATTATACCAATTCACAAATGACAACTCAATAATTTTTTCAGAGGACAAGACAGACAATTCTGGTGTTTTCCTTAAGTACACCAAAACACGGTAAGTGTAGTTACGACCGATTAGTTACTTTACTTTTTTTTCTACATTAAGGGCCTGTCAGAGTCACTACTCTGCCTGATGAAAAGCATGAATAAAATCCAAGAGTTGTGGTCACCATACTCATTACAAATGCAGACTATGGAGTATGGTGACCCACACTATGCCGGCCTAGTGAGATGCTTTTTCACACTCCGCTTGGGGACGTAAAAGACATGACAGTTATCGTGACAGTGTAAGGCTTAAACCAGTTATCACCATAACTGTCACCTCTGCGTCAATAGACCTCCGGTCTCACACTCACCAACGAAAGACAACAACACGGATGCTGGCGTTGGTCTTCTGTAGAAAGGTAGTACTTCCCCGGTCGAACCGGCCCGCTTGTGCTGAAGTCAGCGTGGCTATACTATCTAGCGTTTAATTATGTATATTTATTCGATTTTTACTACACACACGTGTTGGATAGGGGTGGGACACTTGATACTCTTAATCTTTCGCCACACGGTTGACACTGTTAACGATTATTGTTAACAGTATTTTTGACAATAATCTATTGTTCATTTATTATTTTGCATCTTAATTATTTTCTAACATATTTATCCACGTAACTTTCGAGATAATAGGAACAAACTATTTTTTTTTTAAATCTTTAAAATTAACAATGATCTTTAAAATTAAATTAACAATGGTAATGAAACTAAATAGTCAAATCTTTGGAAATTGACTCTTTCTCCCCGTTGCTATTTTCAAGCCGTATAGTCATCCTTCAATTTATACTATTTTTCTAGGTCTTCAGCAGTATCCATCCACATTGTTTACACGAAATATAGATTTTACACTTTCAAAATATAGGTTTAATGTAGGTAAGAAAATTACTTTTCCAGCATGCCCCGCCAAGCTGGAGTGATTCTTTTAGGCACAAGTGGCGTGATACCGCCGCGCAGAATCGAACATATGGAGACGGCGTGTGACATCAACGAAGACAAAGTCATTCATCCCTTTGCTTTTAGGACACATACACACGCTCTAGGTACGAATTTCTTAAACAATATTGATTTTATATACATTTTGCATATGCATTGCATGATAAGGATTTTATGTTGCCCTCGTCTAGTATTTTTTATTCTTTACTGTTTCGCGCAACTTCGTCTGCGTCTTGCTAAAGGTTTCGCAGCACCCTACAGCATACCATGACGTGCCGCGGCACCCTGCGGCGTGACACGATATGCCATGGTTTGACTGCACGTGGCCTAATAGTTTTAGTGGACACCACGCCGCTTTCTACAGCGCTGAGTGTTGTGGGATCAAACCCCACATGGGACAATACTTTGTGTGACCCACAAATTGTTGTTCTGAGTCTGGGTGTTTGTGTGACCATTTATTGTATATTTGTAGTCCCCCACGATATAGTATATATTCCTAGTGCGAGCGTTGTCATTTAAAAAAAAGAAAAAAAATGTGTTGAACTAAAGCAATATAAATTGTAAACTCGTTGAAATAAGGATAAAAAGAACGTCAGTTAGCGTCAGTCTTCAATCAGCTAATACTTAAAGATTTTTTTATTTATAATATTAGTATATTTTTTATCTGTACTTAATTACACCATCAGAGCTAAACTTCATCGTCATATTCATCTGTTCATAATTATTCGTAAGCACATGTCTGTAGTGCCACAGCCTTTCACTCTTTCACTCACACTGCCTGATTATGGGTAACAATGAACCTTCGTTATACTAGTACCAGGGATATTTTCACGTTAAACGTAAGTTGCATTTATTTGTGTTGTCGGAGATTCTCGTTTTCGTAACAATTGTCTAATTTTCTAAACAATTTAAATAGTTCAGTGTTAAACAATTCTGACTAATTTTGACTTAACTGGTATTTCATGGCAGGTTGTATGTAGCAGTGACGAGTATAAACTTAGTATTAATGATGGTGATCAGGTCGATGTTATTTACACCGATTATAACAACATTCGACAACATGATCACAACACGCTAAAAATAAAAATACATTTATGTATGTAACAGTGCCATAAAGGGAAATTTACTTGAGTGACTTTCCTCTTATTTCTAAAATCGGACTCGAGCTCTAGTAGTCAGTAACTCTATTTCTGGCTGGGTTTCCATCACCAGAGGTGTGCTCCAAAGTTCTCAAGATTTACTCTAATCTAAGCTACTCTGTTGTGACGATAATATAAAGATTTATTCTTTAATATCATCAGCAAAAGCATGTGCAGGCGCTTCAAGTCAGACTTATTACGACTTGATCATTCTACCAATGAACAAATTAGAACTTAGGCCAACTAAACGCTTAGTTGTCACGTTTGATCGGAAACTATCTCCAATAGCACCGTATGAACTAAAGGGCCAATAATACCAAGACGTGATGAGACCTCGGCATATACCATGATTCGAGCTACTACTTGATGTGCATATCGAACAAACGTAATGAGAATTTCCAAATGCTTTGAGAATGCCAAAAAGTTTAAAATTCGATGCTAATCTTTTTTTAGGAGGCACCTAGAATGTGCATCGCAAATTTAGAATACTTCTTATTACAAATGAGGTACACACTTCATATTTGAGGTTCTTGTGTTTTCGTCAAAACATTCCTTTTGCAATTAAAATTTAATGTCCCCATAGATCAATAAGATTTAGTCCATGCGTTTCTGTTTTTCTTCCTCCAACTACAGAAAAATCATCGACTTTAATAAATTGTACAAGGAGCACTGTTTTGATCCGTTAAATGCTAAAAACAATATTTACTTTACGCAGTGTGCTAAATCTTTCACTTTTTTTTAATGATGGCATTTTTCGATTCATTATATTTGTTGTATAGATATAGTTTCGTGTTGGTGAGGGTTTCAGAACCTCCGCTAATTTTTTATGTGCGACTTGATGTTGCAAAACAAACTTACTGTTTTCTTTTCTGTAACTGTTAGTTTTTCAAAGTGAGGTAAACAATAAAATTATATCTATACTTTGAATTGAAGTTCTGACGAAACTGTTTCTTTATGTACTTGTAGAAATTCCTTTGAGTTCAATCTCATTTCTTTTTTATTTTTTCTCAGGAATCTATGGTCACAAACAAGCAACTATTATAGTTAATATCTGTCCGAAAGTTATTATTTTGTATGTCTTCATTTCATAAGAAAAAAAAAATAGGGAACCTGCTTTGTGTCCGACGCTTTTATAGTAAAATGGTTTTAATAGTATACACTTTAACATCTATTTTCCCTTAAATTGACAGGCAAACTAGTAACCGGTTATGTAGTTCGCCAAGATCAGAGTGGTGATGTGTGGACGCTATTGGGCAAGAAGAATCCTCAACTACCTCAAATGTTTTACCCTGTGGTCGACACTCAGCCAATACGAAGAGACGATGTCCTAGCTGCAAGATGTGTTATGAACAATACTAATGATTATCCGGTTAGGATCGGGTATGTTGCTTTTATTTACTTACTGGGTGAACAGTTCTGAACAGTTTTAATTCACATGCCATGTTTGTTCTCACCAAATTTTACATCTATAGATAAATGAGAGAAACTCCACAAACATTTCTTAAGATATCTAAAGTTCTTACTGGTTACGTAAGTGTTATAATGATTATTTCGACGACATTGACATTTTCTAAATCCCACAAAGCATTAAAACAAATAACTAAAAACTTACAATCATTCTTGTAAATCCAAATCATGCTTTTCTTTGAATTATTCTGTATTAGACTCCTCAATACATGAAAAATATTAACATTAAAATAAGTATAATTAAGTGGTACTCGCAATTTTATTTGTCGGGCAACTTCATCGTTAGTTAAGAGTCTATTGCAATGTTTAAATTCACCCATAATATATTTATGTATAAAAAGGACACTTCTGTGCTTTGTTTCGGTATTTCTTCCCGAGTCTTACAACTACTGGCATCTTCAAACTATAAAGTCCGACGTGTAAAAAAATCTGTAAAAGATTTACTTGCTGAAATAAATATCATTTATTATTTAACACAGTTTGTTAATTTACAAATAAGTTTGCAAAAAATTACTATTTAGAATAGATGCACCCATTTTATGGTGAAATGGTTTTACTTACATTTGGCAACATTTTTTTTATTCATATTAAAAAACAAATGTACAGGAGTCGGTACAGCTCGAAGTATTTTAATATTTTGATATAATGTGATCGCATTGTATTTACTATTCAGCAATGGTAATTGCAATGCGCTAATTTTGATGAAATTTTATATTGAGAAAGCTGTCACGCTAAATTAAAAAATAAACTACTTTTTACCCAAAAATGTAGTGTTACCATATGATAAACATATTTTTTAACTCATAGGTAACTGCTATTATTTCTGAATTATTTCAAAAATATTGAGATGAGTGTTCGTTTGATGTTTTTAACGTCTTTTTCAGCGCCACCAATAAGGATGAAATGTGTAACTTCTACTTAATGTACTGGGTAGAGAACGACACTCCATTGGAAAAGAAATATTGTTTCTCTGCGGGACCTCCTTATTACTATTGGACAAGAGCTCGTGAGAACTTGAATAACATCCCCGTCAGCTTACTATAGATAAGACAGAAAAGGTATAAAAAAAGAAAGATCTGACTTGATTCTTAATTGAAAAGTGCGTTTCTACAATTTTTACTGTATTTTTGTTTTAATGACTACTTTGGGGTAATTTTAATATGACAATGCAATTTATTGAAGTAAATGGAAAAAAATCCAGTATTAAGAAAATCACATCGACTCGCCGAGAGTCAGTATTATTACCCCATTGTACCTAACTGAAATATATAGGTATAACTCTTGCAATTTGAGAATACAATTCATTAAATTGTAATGTTCAAATATCTTTGGTTATGTCCAGCAGTGGACGTCTTTCGGTTGAGATGATGATGATGACCTTGGGTTATAGTTGGAAAATTCAAAGTTAGCCCGACATTGCCTTCAAGATAATAGAGTTCTCCCACTGCAAGGCTGTCAACACGCGTATTAACCACAGATATCTACTTACAATCCATTAGTTGACCGTCTGCTTTTTTGCCTACAATAACAACATATCATTTTAATGTATTTTACATTTTTGATAACTGCCTATAATGATGGCAGAAATTTTATTCTCAAGTTGCAATTGTTAAATATTTTTGAAAAATCAAATGAATTACCAGAAGAATTAACTACGTCGAATAAAAAATAAGTCATTTATAATTATTTGAATATCATACGTATTATTAAAATAACAACTATTCGAACGCTAAAAGAATCACTGTTTATTTCGGAAATGTAAATGCAGCGATTAACATCGACGTAGAAAGTTGTGTCAAAGTTTTTTGCTGTTAAAGTACCCGATTTAACTATTCGGGGAATCCCCATTCCACAGCGGTAATACTTTTTAATATATTTATTTTATAAAATATATTTATCAACTGAATGGCTGACTAAAATACTTAAAATATATTCATTTCACTATTTTATTTATATAGTAAGCACTTACATCAAAAACTACCATTCCATTACTATGACTTTAATAAATATATTGATGTTTTTATAAAACTTTACTTGTATAGCGGTATAAATAAAATATAATTTCTTTTATTACTTTTAAAGAAATAGTTTAACACTATCGTTCTCAAAGATGGCGTATATATTTTTATGTATAAATATAATACTAAAATTCTCATAGTTATTATATTTAAATATTATACACCTACCACAAAACTTTGTTAGAAATGGTATAGATCTGAATCTATCTGATTTTGTGATAAAAATTTATATTTTACTGATATGAATCTATACTCCTAGTCAAAATCAATATGGAAGACTTGTTATGTGTATCGTAATTATACAAATCATATTTATATAAGAAAATCAAAATTATGAAGACTAAACGTACATATTCAGATCTTAGAAAACACATGGAATTAATATGCATCTAAAATATTACGTAGTTCGACTAATAAAAATGTGTATAATTCCAAAAAAAATAATCGTAACATTTACAAACCAAAAAAAAAACAATGCCAATCTTATGTATTTTTCTATAACTCTTTCGAATAATAAACGAATCAAGTTTTACCCCCAAAATAATAAATATGTGTATCTATCAAAAAACCCAGATTATCCGAATTCTTATTCGAAATCTACTGTCCTGAATACATATATTCTATTAATGTAAATAAGATCTAATATTTTTATCTATATAAATATTGTACACGTGTAATATGTAAGGATCTGATAGATGTATTATAAACGACTATGGCTTGGACTCTGGACTGTCTTGTGTACAATGAAATCAATACTAATATAAGATATTATTTTTATTCATTTTAATTAAAACTAATGCTAAATACGAAGTATTGTTGAATTCGATTGATTGGTTCCTCAATCGATAAAAATTAAATTTTATTTTCTTTTACAATTTTTATTACTATAACATTGTTTTATTTTTTAATTTTTATATAAAATATTAGTACCAGTGAACATGAAATTAAAAAAGGTAGATTGGTATTTTAAAACATCAATATCTCATGTACAATAAGTTTATAAGTTAGTAGCGAGCAGGCGTAGTAGTACTTTCTCACAGAAGGCCAACCTAAGGCGACGGCATGCGCGCTGTCGTGTTTCGTTAGTGAGTGAGATACCAGAGGTCCATTGATACTGCGATGACATTTATCGCAGTAAGTGTGTGAACCTTACACTGCCACGTTGACTGTCATGCCCTTACGTCACCAAGCGGGTCGTATAAAAGCATCTCACTAGGTCGCCATAGCGTGTGTTGCCATACTGCATTGTCTGCATTCACAATGAGTATAGTGTCCACTGCTCTTGGATTCTATTTATGCTTTCTCAGACAGAGTAGAGTCACTTTGAGAGGCTCTTAAAAAAAATAAGAGTTCTTATCACACTTATTCCTTTGTCATACGAAACAAAGAACATTAATGTCTGTGTGTTTAGTCAGTAATAATTATTTAAAACTAGTGTGAGTGATATATTATTTCTTTTTAAATCACTCTACCTACACAACTTTAGCATGTCATTGGTATTGACTGAAATAAAAATCCAAGCCAAATATTAATTCAACTAACTAATTAACTTTAGCCAGCGAAAATCTCTTTTCTGGAGAGAGACCTATGCCCACCAGTGGCCTGTTAGAGAGATAATGAAATAGCACAAATGAAGCGTAAATAATTAATTTTATGTTAGTATCGATTTCAATAGTACCCAACTGATGTTAAATATGTAAGCTTAAATTAGGCCAATTAAAGGCACTTTGTTAAATATTCTCATTTTAAATGATCTATTTTTGTGTTAATTTTTATATTACATCATTACAGTGAATCTTTTTAATTTAACATTTTTGTTGTGCACAGGGTTGTCACTTTTAATTAAAAAGTATTAATATTGAATAAACATTTTTAAAGTGATTTTTATTATAATAACCTGAGTTTCTTATCTTTGTTTTATAATGTTGCGAGGTTTATTAAGAGCCAATGAAGTCCAATGAATATATGGAAATAAAGTTTTGTTGGCTGAGACTGGGTTCTATAACTAACATCGTAACTGCAAGGCATTGTTAAAATCCATTCTTATCTCGAATTTAATGTGTAAGTACATAAAAAGGAAAAAAATAACAAAGAAGGTTATGATTTAATCTGTTGCCGTTTTATTTTCTTTCAAAACTTACATCTCTAATAAATTATTGGTTTATAAGAACCTAAAATATACGTATAGACTGTTTATGAGAACGAAAATTGCTTTGAATAAAAGCACAAAAAAATATGGTGTTGTAACACGTAAAATCTTATATAGTTTTAGGAGATTTCTGTTTAAAATGTGCCTACAAGAGCATATAAATAATATAAATTTATTATTATGTTTATATTATTATTCACATTTCATTGTGTTTAGTAAAATTATTGCACAATTTAAAATTTTATGTGAAACATACATTTTTATGATTATAATTTAATTTCTATAATAATTTAATACATGCTTACATGTGATAATATATAAACAATTTCAAATATGAATGTCTATTTAGAGGTTCGAAAACCCTTTTGAAGTAAGATTTCCTCACAGTATTATTATAATAATTTTATATAACTCAGTAATATAGTTTGATATAAAAATTGGATTCATTTTATTGTGTGATAACAATTGCCTGAGTAGGTACACAATTATTTATTGTTGACAAGCTATCAAAAACACTATGTACTATTGGTTTTAAAGCAAGTTACATGAACTTGGCATACATTTCAACTGAGATTCTATTATATAGTTCTAAATGAAACCATTTAGTATCATTGATTACGTGTCAAACACGACTGTTGAATACGTTAAGTTTTTAAGCATTAGCTTAATATTATATTATTATCTTTGTGTATTACCAAAATTTGTTGTAAATAAAGGCTACGGGGTTTGCAAATACATACATCTATATGCAAATATTATTTTAATGAATATAATCTTGAATTTTATGTTTTGAATACTTTTTTTGTTTTATTTTCAACTCTTTCTGAATATACACCAGACGACTCCGTGGCTTATAATAAAGTCACTTGAAGTATTAAACTCTTGAAAAGTTAAATATACCATTTTGCTATAATCTAATTTTATCACGTATGTAACGAGATGGAAAGAAAAAAACTTATTTTTTTTATTAGTTGCTTTAAGAACTTTTATTCATAATTTTGCATAAATAGAACTTATTATTCAATTCGTTAATGTTATTTTTAAAAGTTGAGTCGGTGTAGAATAACTTGACGAGCATGAAAGGTCCTCAAATATCTTTTAACCTTAACGGTTAGGCCTAAGTCACACGTGTCTATTCATATAAATATTATTCATATATTGTGCGTTGTTGTTTTAGAATTATGCCTAACCTATGTGATCCTGGAATTCCTATCATATGAACGTCAAACCGTGGTAAATAATTAATTGAAAAAGTGCAAATACAACTATTATATTTTAAATTCTAGTTTTATTTTACCTCGCATAATCAATTTTTTGCAACTGTCAATAATATTCATTTGTAAGTAACTTGTAATTGAGTTCAGAAGGCATAGTGTGAGTTTATTTCGCATCGACTCGATCACCACAGTAACCGCGTTCGGCGTTGCGATTGGCCCGCGTAGAACTTTTCACCAATCTTAACCTTAAACTCGGTCGCTGTTGAGGGCAGGTTGATACGCAATAAACTCACACTAGTCCCCCTGTTTTAAGAAAATAGGCTATAGATAAGTGCTTTGTGATGCTAATTGTAGAGTATAACTAGAGTAGAATATTGACCCTGAGAAAAATCAGTACCTAATAACGTTTCACCAACTCCACAGCATTTTCGCTTCCAAAATTCCTCAATGTCTACGATCTTTACGATCAGTGTGTTAGGTAAATACTCGTAACGTATAAATTTCTAATGTCTGCTTTGTGCTTTATTAATAAGTTCAAAGTCGTCGTCAAATTATAAATATTAGAGTCCGACTGAATCTGGTTTTTCAACCGAAACCGATTCTGAACTTTTGGTCGTACTCTCATTTTCGGCTGAAACCGAAATTTACGTAGTAAAGAACATTTTAATTTATTTTTATGCTGAAATCCTTTTATATATTTATTTGTATATACATTTAGACAATTCATAGTGATAAATGAAATAAAAAAACAATCATTAACGTATGTAAGAAACACAATATGTATTTTTTGCCATGAATATTCGTGAATATTTCATATTTCATTGTTTTGACCACATTCTGTTTTCTATTTTTAGACGATTTTCGTGGACACCTTTTCATTTTTCGCAATTTACAGTACCATATACTTACCCGAAGCTAAAGTACTTTCGTGTCAATGACCTTTTCTCCGTCACTAAACAAACGTTACTATAACAGTTACGCGTACGACATAGTAATTAATAAAATTTAAATATAAGACTAAATCTACTGTATTTACCGAAATCAACATTCGTAATGCCACGAGTGATCTTTATCTGTAATAAGCCCGTACCTTTAAAAAATTCATTTTAAAAAGGAAGTGAACCAGATTAGTGACTAATTAGTAACAAGAATGTAAATTTCACCGGCTCGTGTCGGCATCGCTTTAATGTCGCCGATATTGCGACACTGCCGTCTTCAGCTCAACGATTCATGTAAACAATGGTATTCTAATTTGAAATTATTTTATTTGTATTAATTTGGTTCTGAATTTGCGTGTCTCCATTTATGTCCTAAATTTTTTTTAGTTTTAGCCGACGCAAATTGAACTGTATTATGCGGCATTTAAGTCATCGTTTAAAGGTAAGTATGCTATATTATAAAATTGTTACCATTCCTTATAACGAAAATTTAAATAACAGATAACACGTTTCAACATAAGTCACTAAAAAAACTAGAACAAAAATATAGAGACGAGAACTTAAACTAATATTCATTCAGATTTCAGAGATCAGCCCGAACAAACAAATAGACAGATAAAAATTTAGAAGAAGTAGTTTTTTGTTTTAATATTGTTTTCATCACAGACAAACATTTCAGTTTTATTAATATGTATTAGTGTATTGATCGGAATGACTTGCTTTTTAAAATCAATTAATTAAATATGGTTTTATTCATGTGTTTATTTCGGAAGTGCTCTACTAGGTTTGGACCCGGCATTGTGTATCGCTCGCTAATTATTGTGTAAACATTTAACTATCGTTTAATTTCAAAGTGGAACAAACTACCGCGCGACTTGTAGACAAGTAGGAAACTTTTTAAAGCTAATAAAAGCCACAAATTATCATATAATAGGCTAACGATTACTTCCGTTGTTCGTTATCGATTTTGCAATTTAGTAATTCAACAAAGACACCTTTAGTTCAAATAAGAACGTGTTTAGAATAATTTGAGGACGAACTAAATACAACAAGCGTAATAGGTAACCAATTGTAACTAACATCGAATGTTAAGATGTATCCGTTCTGTAGATTTCTTAAATAAAATAGTTAAATTTGAAAAACATTGAACACGATGGATATAAATTACTGAATGCATTGATTTTTGTAGGATTATGAAAGTCAGAACCATCTTTTCAAAATTATAAAACATATGAGCGAATCAATATATATAAAACATGGCTTGAGATTTTCAGTTATTTTCCCTATTCGACTATTCTGTAACCACTGAGACGATTCAAGAAGTTAAAGGTAATAATACCCAAAATCTAAATGTTCAATGTCATTTTCTTGTATATTTTAACTCAATTTTAAACAAGTTTTACTTGAAATTGCTTAATTTTATTCAATCAATCAACCTATAGCCGTCCACTGCTGAATAAAAGTCTCTCCCAAGGAGCACCAACCATCCCGATCTTGGACAATTCGCATCCATCCGCTGCCAGCCACCTTCTTCAAGTCGTCGGTCCATCGCGCCGCAGGGCGCCCTACACCACGTTGACCCAATCGTGGTATCCACTCTAGTACATTTCGGCTCCAGCGACCATCGGTTTGTCTGGAGACATGGCCGACCCACTTCCACTTAAGCATACTGATTCTCCGTGCGATGTCAGTTACTCTAGTTCTCCTCCTAATAAGGTACTCTAGTTCTCCTCCTCTCCTAATAACCTCGTTACCAATTTTACTTGCCAGAGAAATGCCTAGCATCGCACCCTCCACGTCCACGTCCACGTCTCGGCTCCGTATGTCATTACAGGTAGAACGCACTGGTCAAATATTTTGGTCTTTAATGATTGTGGGATCAGCGACTCGAAGATGTGATGAAACTTTCTGAACGCCGCCCAACACAGACGAATCCTCCTGTTGGCCTCCCGATCGAAGTTGAGCCAGCCAAGTTCGGGAGTCGGAGATACGTGCCTATTGTGCATTATTTTCGTTTTATCAATGTTCATCCTTAGTCCTACTCGATTTGAAGAATCATCCAGACTGTTCAGCATTTCTTCCAGATCATGCTGAGATTCCGCCAGGATGACTATGTCGTCTGCAAACCACAGATCTGAGAGGTATCGGCCCTTGATATTCATTCTCCGTCCGTTCCAATCGAGCGTTTTGAAGACGTCTTCCAATGCATTTGTAAATAGTTTCGGAGATATAACATCTTCCTGTCTTATCCCACGATGCAATTGAATTGGTGTTGTGCTCTTTTCTTGTACTTGGATGGTAATTGTTGCATTTTATTAAAATTTATTTAATTTATTAAGCTTAATAAAATTATAATTTAGGCCGAGGAATTGATCCATACAATTTATATAAACTTTTCTTTCTTTACCAAAAAAAATATACTGAAGCAAAACCTTAAACGAGTTACAAATATAAGTGCTGCCTACGTAAATTCCTCAAGGTGTTACAGACGACTAAAGGATTAATCTAATAAGGGCAGAACTCATAAATATTTGGTAAGGTGTAAATTTTCGTCTTCTCGGTACAAACGGCATTATCTGAAATGTACCAATGAGAGTGCTTTTACATCACGATAACAGCCTTGAAGAAGTTGTCCACAGCTAGACATGGGCGCTGCATTTCTACGTTGGTCAGACGAGTCGGTAAGCTTACTTCCTCTTTGCAATAGGTAGAGTAGGGATGGGAATTGCACTCTCTAGGTACCACGTACTCTAGTACTCGCTTACCCCTGTAACTCTGTCAATATGGAACGTAGCAACACGTCACGTCGCATAAAGCGCGAAGGGAGGCGGCCTATAACAAACACCGGATGCAAACAAACAATCAGCTTCGTCATGTGATTTTGTCTAGGTGTTTTTTATCGATGTGTCCAATGCTTTAATGATTATTTAACTATTTATTTTGCTTTTCTGACAATACAACTATTCTATTTTGTAATAATGCAGTAACTTTACAAGAATTCTTCATATTTTTGTTTAAATTTCAATTTAATTATCCTTTAGTGAGTTATTTCTTTTATTGTAGATAGGGAATGTAAATCGCTAAAATGGACCATCAAATAAGGATCATTGCTCTAAATTTGTTCTGCAATCATGAGAAGTAAATAAATCCATAAGTTTTTTTTTCTTTTTTATATAGAAACCTACCAAAGTAACTTTACTCTGGTCACCATACTCATTGCGAATGCAGACAATGAAGTATGGTGACCTACACCATGGCGACTTAGTAAGATGCTTTTTCAAGTCCATTCCGACATTCAGGAAATAAGATTTTCAATAATTATTTATGTATTTATTTATTGTGTTTTAATTGTACACATATTACAATAAATAAAAGAAAAATGTGTTACAAATTAAAAAATATTTAAAAAAGAGGAAAAAGTTTAATAAAAAATTTCGACTACAAAATTATAAATGTATTAACACAATAAACAATTATTCTCCAAATTTTTCTGGCATATTTTGGTAAAGCTTGCATAACTTGAAAATGTACAGTTTCAGATTCTAATAGTTCTTGGTGTCAATAATATTGAGCTTAGCAGAAATGAGCAATACAGCGAACTGCACTAATTCGTGGCCCAGGCTGTCCTCCAAATAATCTACGTAAAGACTTACGATGTACGTTATTAATAGTGACAGTAATCACTTGAGTTTCACATCATTGGCCATGTTCTTCGAGTGTAGTTGAGTCGCTGTAATGGTTTCACTTGCATGCGACTTAGTTGATAAGGATGTGATATTATCGAAGATGGCGGTACTCGTTCTTGGCATGATTGGGTACGTGTGCCTGAGCGTGCGACGTGGCGCTGGTGACATATGTGTGGCGTGTGTTGCACTCACGGTTACATGTTCACGGTTCAGCGTGCTCGTAGCGTGATTAAATTTGATTTAGTATGCCTCCATGTCATGTGCCATAAAGCTCATTTTCAGATTATGTCAATACATGTGGATATAGCTAGGCATACTACAGCGAATGACCCTTTTGTTAAAAACAATTGTAACCTACCATTTTTACTTAAAGTATCGTATTAGGTTAAGGGTCCTATAAAAACATTACAAATGTTTTGAATAAATAAACGGATGATGTATTTCAATGTCTTCTTCTAGAAGTTTCTTGCTGATATGCCTCACTGCTAGATCTGTGGCTTTTGCCTCGTTATTTATGACAAATGAGGATCGTACTACTTTAACGTGTCTATATAATGATTCATAAAGGGCATATATGTACAGTGCTGAAGGATGCACTTTATCAGACGATTCTATAGCTACACCGTTCCACAATATTATTATTATTTCTGTTTTCATTTTTCTCATACTTGGAGCTAGACCGTTGGAAAACTTCGTTACGGCGCTCCACTTATTGATCCACGTTGTTGAAAATGTATTTAAACATTTTCTTGATAGTGGTACGATCGCATAATAGCATCTTCGTAAGAGCAACTCTGGTTGAACACCCAGTGTCCGACCACATTTTCCAAGCAGGAGTTTTAAACATAGTTTCCTTAACTACGGAGTGTTTCTATATACATACATTTTCAGTAAAATAAAAGAAAATAAACGCTTTTATACAGCAGTCGGCAGCGCACTTAGCATATAAATTAAATAAGTGAGCACGAGACGAAATGTTTTCTGCATACCTAGTTATTTACTTAACACATACCTGTAAGTCACTGTATTTTCTACTCATATTTTGATGTGTGCGAGTCATGTTAGTTTTCAAATGATACTAACTAGGGGTGGCCTTTGGAGGCAAGACACAAAGGGCAATTATAATTTGTAATACAGGTCTACCTAGTACAGATACCAGTCTTTCACACAAATTAACTGAAATCGTAACTGGCTATCTGGTTTTAGATCTTAAGACATGTAATTCTGTGTCAGAGTAAAATAAAAAACTATCTTACGGAATCAACTCCTAGCTATGATCTAACCACCTGGGGTCTCACAAAGATATAGTTGTCAGTATAATGATACTTTTGTCAGGAGATGCGCGGGGCCCGTAGCATTAGCTACTCTTGCTACGTGGTTAAGCTGCTGTCCTCAAACTATACGAGACTCCTGTGTAATTTGCTCCCTTAGTCAAATCTTTTAACACATACAGGATGAATAGGGGTGGAGAAATTTATAGCTAAATGGCCCGATGTACGTCGGAGTTCCAGAGTTTTTCTTTCTAGTGTAGACAAGTCACTATTACTTCAGAGGCGTGGAGTTTTTGTCAGTTCGAATCATAAGTAGAATAAGAAATAACAACTAAAAAATACTGTAATAATCATAAACCTTTTTTAAAATATTTTTCCATAAAAACAATAAATGAATTTATTTTGCTTTAGAGCAATACTGGTATTACTGGTTACTCACAGCTAAGGTCGGTCTTTAAGCTATTTAGAGCAGGTAGTAAATTCAATATTGAGAACTACGTTAATTTACCAATTCTGTTTGGATTTGCCTAAACTATTTGATTAGTTGAGTCTAGCTTGAGTTTAGTTTTAATAAACAAAATTACTATTGGTGGGTGTAGGTAGGTATATTTTGCCATAGGTATACTTAAGCCTAACATGCATTAAAGTATGCCTTTAACCTATCAGTATAAACCTACCGGCACTCGATTATTTTATTTATTTATTTATTTTATTTATTATACATCATGCACTTTATGTACATAGGCGGACTTAATGCCTAAGGCATTCTCTACCAGTCGACCTTTGGGTGATGCAGAGAAAATAGGAAGTAGGTGCGTTTCAGGTGATGTTGATGTTGATTATATTAGCGTTACAATATTGTTAACTTAAAATTTTGCATTCACCATCTCATCTCGGTGCCTCTCAAAAGACCCTATGAATATTTTACATGGTCCCACAATAGCCTCACGCCTTAAACGATCCTTTCACTCGTTGGGTCTGGCGGTTAAGAAAAATCTTTTCTGGCAGTCCGAAAATATTTCAATTCTATGTCATTCGAGCTGTTAACACGCACTTTTACGAGAGACGAGGGAGAAGTACGGGGAGGGGAAGGGGTATTTAACACAGCTGCGCTAAACTGCGTTTGATTGAGTGGCAGGGGAGCATCACGTGGGTCTCGTTGTGTCGAAAATTTAGTTCTTAATTGGGTTAGTATCGAAAAGGCCCTAACCTTAAAATGATTAACATTACTTTTATGACAGAGGTTACAGTGTGTAGAAATTTACAAAACAACAAGACTAAGAAAAAATTCAAAAGCCTACATTCAGGGTTGTGACATGTTGACGTAAATTGGTGTTCAAAATAGAATGATAAGGTACTATTTTCTATGTAAATAAATCACTGCAAATTTTTTGTCGAATCGAAGTATTATCTGGGTTAATAGCCTTAGGTTGAACATAAGATCACGTGATATCGATTCATTTAGTAACATAATTGCCATTGCTGTAAATAATCGTAGGAACCGGCGAGTGCTCACCCTTCAATAAGTCATGTGCTACAAAGGAAAAATACATTGCAAAGTGCTTCTACGTTAAGTAGAAGTTTTGTACGTAATGTAACTTTATAAATATACCAAGTCAATACAAATGTTAGTACTTAAAAATAGTAACTACATAATGTGTACTATTTAGAGTTAGAATATGAGAAAGACACGCCCGCGGAAGCCCATAAATAGGTGTTACGTGACATAAGCCTGTTTCTAGTTATTACATATGCCTGTTAAGTGGACATACACGGAGGTGGTAAACAGAATAATGGAATTTTCTATTACTCTGTTTGGTGTTACTTTTGTCCGATCCTTGGGGTGATGAATTAAGAAAACAGAGTGTCACCATCCTTTTTTATACCATCTGTGTCATAAGACGTCACTACAAAGAGAAGGAAACTTGAAACAAACCCTACCAACCTGTCAGGTCATCACAGTATAGTAGACCAATACCTCCTTTCTAAGGATTAGTATTGATATAATGTCCACTTATTTACAACCTTTAACAGTCCACGGCTGGACTTATGTCCGAAATAAAAAATGCTATGTCTATACTGAATTTAAATGAATCATAATAAGACTGTGTCAAAATATAAATATATTTCACTTTATTTTTTGTGCATTCTTTTCCCATAGATCAATCATGTGAGGTGGACTTACTTCATATAGTATTTTTATTAATCAACCTGTGATAACAAGACGTTTGTGCCAGGTGTAGAAAAGAACGTAGCCTGTTAAGAAATATATTACTAACTATACTTATATACAGATTAAGATTTTTAAACGAAAAGCTCATGAAACAAATTTATCAAATATGCTAACAGTTTAAACTTTAAACGGCTTTTCTTAAAAAACTAAACGAAACATTGTTTGCTAGTTTTATTGTTCTGAAGTCAAGATTGAAGCTAGCTGTTGGATAGTCTAAGATAACAACTTAGACTTATCAATAGTCAATAATATCTATCAATAATCAGCGTAAATGTTACGCACGATGAAGTTATATATAAAAGAAAATATAATGGAATTTTCCAGTGGAGTGAGAAATAATTCACCGATTTATACTTAAATTAATTTTATAGATGTAAGATAACAAAATCAATGTCAAACCGCCTCCATAAATAACTTTGTTAAGTCCAAATGGATGCTTCAGCGATAACTGTGATTTGATCATGCTTCTCTAATTTAATTTGCTCATTATTTGATAAGTAAATAGTTGTGATCAGAGAGGTTTTGGGTTATGATATTTACGTGTCGGTAGTGACTTCAGTTATCTCAAGCGTAGGTATCGCTTTAGTTTATGCATTTGCTTATTCGAGCAGCAGGAATTAAAATATACAGTATCCTTTAAAACTCACAGAATTATCTGTTAAGTTATTTAGACCTCCAAAAATTTTTAACTATTACTTCAAATGTTAAGACGAAGATTACGTCCCACAGAAGACCAACGTAAAGCGACAGCATCCATGATATTGTGTTTCTTTGGTGAGTGTGAGACCGGAAGCCCATTGATGCAGGGGTGACAGTTGTCGTGGTAACTGTGTAAACCTTATACTGCCACGGTGACTGTCATGCCTTTTACGTCCCGAAGCAGAGCGTGAAAAAGCATCTCACTAATCCGCCATAGCGTGGGTCACCATACTGCATTGTCTGTATTTGCCAACTCTTGGATTCGATTCATACTTTCCATCAAGCATAGTAGTCTCTTTGGCAGGTTCTTAATGTAGAAAAAAAAAACCTTCTACCAATTACACATTAAATATTGTTTATTATATTAAGTTGTCAGTTTTCTGTGTTGAGTTATTAAATTTATAAGAATCAATGTGGTACAGGACAATCTTAATAAACAGATAAAATTACGCTACTCTTATAATTATGTTATGTTTTCATTTGTGCGTATTGTACCTATACCCAAATCATATCATAGTTTCATCGAGGTTTGTAAACAAGGATGTACAGTTTACTATGAAAAATAATTCTTGTGTGTATTTAATGTGGTTTTTAATATCCCTACTAATATTAAAATTATATTCACAACAGTATAAATAACTCTCAACATATATTATTGCCAGGTGTAGTTTTTGTATTAGTGTCACTCAGAGAAACGACAAAATTCATAATGAATTTTTCTCTGATTTTTCATGGAAATAAGTGGATTAGAAAAAAATAACGTAGTAATTTTGTGAACAAGGCATTTCATTTTCAACATGAATGTAATCTGTCGTCACAGAATAAGCGTGCCAAAATGGAGGAGTGTTAATCATCCAAAAATTATAGTAATATAATAATGAATTTAAATTTAATGGTTTATGTTTCGGATGATTTTTACTTATTTTGGTAATGTAATATATAGTCTAAATGTTTAAAAAATGTTCATGTATATTCACTATAAATACTATTATTTCTATTATATTTACATACAATTCTCACTCGTATTTTTTCAGTTTAGTTAAACTATTCAAACTTACATGAACGTATTTTCACAAAATGTTGGGTAAAGCATAACTGTTATCACATATGTAACTTAAATAAAAAAATAAAAATATTTATTTGGTTCTGAAATTACAACATTATACATACTCGTACATCGTTTACGTGATTATAGTACCTACTCTGTAGATGCAAATTCTGATTCCCAAACTAGACCAAAGCCTGTATCTTGGGAAACAGTGTTCAGTCATGCCAATGATCACAAAATATATATGCTTAGTTGCTGTTTCTACTTCTAATTAACGTGTCTAAGAACACATTAAAAGTTTAAGTCTGGTTACCACCTCAGATCGTAGAGCTATTGGCATTGATATATAACCCAAGCATTTATATTCTACACAGCTCTATTACGTAAAATTATGAAATAAAGTACTACCGATAAACAAAGATTGATATTTCTGAAATACTAAAGCCTTCGTATATTTGAACTGACAGAATTTGAGCCCGTCGGCTTCACGATTCAGTAGATTAAATTCAAACCCACGCTGAGCGGCTCAAAATAAACAATCATGGTCGACGGTGAGGAGTAAACGATTCTCAGAAAGAAAATAATAGGTCCTGGTATTTAAATATATAGACAATTGAAATTGTAACATCTGTCAAGTTTTCTCTAAGAAAATCTCCTCAACATAAAATCTGGATAAGGAAAGTAGAAGGAGTGTAATGATCACTAGTGATCACCGACTTGTCCGAGGCTGTTTAAATATCGATTTTAAGGCTGAACGTACCCGTCGGATAAAATTCAGGCTCCGACCTACTCTGTTTCGGATCATGATAGAATCTAACTAAATAGGATGTAAAAAATTCTGTTAAAATCTGGAAAAAACAATTCACTGCCGCGGCAACCACGATAGACATAAACCAGAACCTCGAAAGTATGATTAGGATCCTCAGGAGAGAATCTAACAAATTTGTAAATTGCAGCATAAGAGCAAGAAGTCGAAGCTTTCGGAAGGGACGCTAGGGCTAATCAGGGATCAGTAAATACGTACGACATGACTTTCGGTTCTCTAAAACTCTTTCAATAGAAAGAGTGAGAGCAGATTAGTTGTCAAAAGTATTCCTACAATCTCTTGGAAGAAGCCATCTGACGAAGTTAACCATAATAAGTGGCAAAGCCAATACTTCTAAGCAGATGAATATCTGAGTGATTAAAACTGATTGATTATAATGCCATATAAGTATCTTCCTACATCTACACATTCATTTCACAAGATCGCGTGTATGCAGAGCGACGGCCAGGTCGCGTGGAGCCGCGTGTGCCGCGGCCTGATAATTGGCTTCTCATAGATTATGTGTGAAAGTGTTGTACTAAAGGCGATTTACTATTCTTAGAGTTACGTAAGAAAGGTGATACAACATTGTGTCGAACAACCTTGATTCAGAAGGTTAGAATGACAAGGATTTGTGGGTCAATGAGCTGGTTAACTTATGATTCTCTTGGAATTTGATATTATGAATAAATGTATTCTCTGATTAGATTCATTTCGTTTTGTTTTTGGTTGAAGACAGACACCCATCTTAAACTAGATTGTTTTGGAAACACGGATATACAGAATATGGTATCTATCGCATTGAGAATATTGCTCAACGACTACCTTAGTTAAATAATGTCACATGACAAGAATTAATATTAGAAAATTTGAGTCGGTTCCGTTGTAAAAGCCGCTCTCAGAATTCTATTCACGGCAATGTCTTTGCGTACCTTTAAATGAAATACGGGCTTATCCTTTTCACAAATCCAAAAATATTCAGAATACGTGAAATTGCTTCGCCTGGAGCTGACAACACTGATACGAGACAAATCAAACACGTGATAGATTTTCCTCGAATTTCAGAATAAGTGTTGCGTAAATAAATTGGCGTTTACTGCAAACATGATCTTTTTCTATCTATTACCATAAACAATAACTATAATTTATATATTAATTAATTTTAAGTAACACAATTTCTTGTTAATTAGTCCAATTTTGAGAAATAACAAAAAAAAAATTATTTGTTGCGGGCAGCATAGTTCCGGTAGTGGAGAGGCCTATTACTCGTATCAACAGAAAATGATTTAATGTGTCAAGCACATTTGGTGCATGCGCGGACATGGTAATGCTTACGGCATTCTCTATCAGTCAGCATATGGTTTAAGTAGAGAAAACAATTACTCTCTAATCCGCATCTCCGCATCTTGATAGGGCACTCTTGTAGCAAGAGTAAAAATCAAGTGATAGAATACAGTTGAGATAAATTGGCAGAAATTCATTAGTCTACGAAAATTGAAAACAAAAGGTATCTTATTTACCTATGTAGTTGTTATTACAAATGGCTTTTTGATATTTTACGACAGAAATTTTTAAAGAGAAAGTGCCTATTATAAACTCGTTAATTTAACTAAGCACTTTTTTGGTTACTGATTGATTTATGATTCACCTCTTAAACTTATCTAAAATCTAAAGAGTTACATTTTAGAGTAAATATTTTTTTAATTAATTTAATCTCAGTGCTTCTATGTGTAAATTTTATTTTTTTAGAAGTTGTGATATCTTATTGTTATTTCAGTAAAGAAAAGGTTTTGTGACCGATTTTTAATTCATACCAGTTTGCTATACCAACTTTTATCATAACAAGATATAATTACGTTTTGTCAGTCAGTGACCACGGCTAGTACAATCTGTTCGAGTCTGACAATTTAAAGACATAACTTTTGAATGTTTTTACCTTATCTTAGTGTATTTGCACCACATTATTGTAAAAAACACAAGTAATAATAAGGCAAACTGAAAGATTCCAAAGAAGACCTTTAAAGTTCGTATACGTTCGTTCGTATTCGTAACGATAAGAGTTCATCTAATTTTAACATTTGAGTGTGCATTTTCATTTGGTTCCAAAAAGTCCTGTTCTAATTTACCATAGAATACAAACCTACATCTATACGCTACCAATTAATGTTGGCACTGCCAAACACGGTTTCTTGAAATCTATAAAACACGTTTTACGTAGTGTTTGAAGTTATTTTCGAGTGTGTTAACCCACACATAAACTTTAATGGAATATTGATTGCCTACATTTTTCTAACTAATCAAATACTGTACGCACTATATACTCATTACAGTCAAATGCATTATGCATGGCTAACACTGTCAATGGTTAATACTACGTGACGACATCACTTAAGACAGTAATAATTCAAGACTGAAAAAGGCACAAGAATATGTGTTACGTAAGCATAGGTTTGTAATAGTTGCTCTACAGTTAACAACGTAACTTAAGAGTCATTTGAATTACTGATTTCTATGTAAGAAACAGTATATATTATTTCTTAAAAAAATCCTTCTAACGTAGGTCATATTTGCTACATTCCATTTCTTTGTTAGTATATGTACTACTTTTTTTGATTTTTAAATAAATACCATACTTTGAATAAGAACTATAAATAAATAATACATACATTCCAAACTTATAAAATGATCGTGTCTCGAACATAATAACAGTTGAATTGAACAATAATAGTTTGTCATTTACAGTATATTTACTCAATGTTACAAAAATATAACAACTAAATAAGTCTAATCTGGTCTCTGAACTCTCTACTACTGGGAATAGAGCTTTCAGAAGCATTTATTATCACATCATTTAACACCTCACTAAAGAACATTCAACTCATAGTTAATCGGACAAAGGTCTCTACGGAATTCTAGTATTACTATTCACTAGCAATGATACAAAATTATGAACCATTCCTTTTGCGGTAGTGGTTGAAAATTGTTAATAGCAATAAGAGATAAGAACTGTGTGGAAGAAACTAGCTGAAATAATTGTATTATCGAGTAAGTTACTAAATCTTTAGTTAAGAGGGATTTATATTCGAGCTTATGTCTGTATATCCCAATATTGGTATAAACAATATTCCTTTACCACCATTTTTTTTTCTATATTAAGAGCCTGCCAAAGTGACTCTACTCTGTCTGATGGAAAGCATGAATAGAATCCAAGAGTTGTGGTCATCATACTCATTGTAAATGTAGACAATGCCGGCCTTGTGAGAAGCTTTTTCACACCCCGCTTGCGGACGTAAAAGGCATGACAGTCATTGTGACAGTGTAAGGCTTACACAGTTACCACGATAACAGTCACCCCTGCATCAATGGACCTCCGGTCTCATACTCACTAACGAAACACGACAACACGGATGCTGGCGCTTTAGGTTGGTCTTCTGTGGGACAGAGGTACTGTCCCAGTCGAGCCGGCCCGCTCGTGCTGAAATCAGCGTGGCTCTAATACCTAGAAGTACCATTGCCTTACCTTCTTATCTATTTTTCTTACTAGCATACCTCGTTATTTTTTCCATATTATTAATAAATACAATCAACGACAATAGATTTGTGTTATTTTGAATGTGGAACTAAAAAACAATTGCAACAATATCAGCGATTAACACACCATAACCTTCCCACGTGAATGTACATCTAAAGAAATATTTGTATAAATATTTTTTCTTTTTCATTATTGAAATCTTTATTTTCAAAATGAAATTTGAACTATGGCACATTAATACAGGGGTGACAGTTACCGTGGTAACTGTGAAAACCTTACACTGTCACGATAACTGTCATGCCTTTTACGTCCCCAAGCGAGGTGTGAAACATCATCTCACAAGGCCGCCATAGTGTGGGCCACCATACTGCATTGTCTGTATTTGTAATAAGTATAGTGACCACAACTCTTGGATTCTATTCATGCTTTCCATCAGGCAGAGTAAAGTCACCTTGGCAAGCTCTTAATATAGAAGAATAATATAGAAAATGTGTATAACTCGTATGGTCATATATAATGATGACTGGGAACAAACAATTGCATTGCAACCGCTGTCACTTTGTAACGTCTGTCCTGAGGTATAATTAACTGTTCTATAATGAATGGTCTGAATTTGTAATGTGTATTGATCAATAAAAGATTTTTATTACAATAGAAAGAATACATTTATAATGTAACTAGTAGTTATGAAAGAAATCTGGGATTGTTTGCGAATATTTTCGAATACAAAAACTAAATGATTGAGCCTCTCAAAATAAATAATATATGTATTTATTCCCGATCAACCGTCAGAATATTTTGACAATATAAATAGGTTTTCCTTTATTAATATCATTCTCTGTTGATTGTTATATTATTTTCTGAGAAGAATAAAATTATGAAACTCACATATTTATTTTGTTTTTTCTTTTTTTTTATAGATATAATGGCATGTATTCCTAACTCTTTGCCATTGAATCTCTATCTGTATCATCATATTCCAATTCTGTAAGATTTTGTTTATAGTTTAATAAACTATTTTTCTACTTATTACTATATTACACTTTAAAAATTTTATCTTAAAATTTTAATAAGATTGTTTTGATTGTCTTTCTTACTTCCTATACAAAATGTACTGACTAGCAAATTATAATCGGTGTTTTGATCTACCCTGGCAGGATATCGTATGATTTGACGCGGTTACGGTACCTATTTTTACAGTAAAATGATATCTCTTTACAAAAGTGTACTAATCTGTAGTTTTTTTGAGCTAATCCAAATTTCGTAATTATGTTATTTGCCGAACCTTTTCCTACAATTACATTAAAATCCCCCATTATAATTACCTTATCTTTATCTTTTTAATGATAATTTTTTTGATGATACGTAATAACGAAAATGACGACGAAGTAGAAGCTATTTAGTTCGTCATCTTTCTGATTATCAGTAGGCATATTTACTTGATTAATAAAATAATTTGGAGGACCAGTTTTTAATTTTAAAATTGTAATCGCTAAAATGAATTATATTCTCTACCTGTACCCCCAGGACTTGTTTAGGACTAATGTCGTATCGTAAGGAACTATTCCTTGATTTTTCCTCTAAATATATAATCCTGTAGTCACCGTCATAATCCTGTAATAATTGATGCTTCCTTCCCACCGCTCCTCATTTAATCTCAGCATGTCTATTTTGCTCCTTGGAGGAGACTTTCGCTCAGAAGTAGACGGCGATAAGTTGATTTGATTTCATTTCTATATTTAAAGTTCCTATCTTCACTTCTTTAACTTTTCCAAGTGTCAACAATGTTCTAATGTTCCAAGTTACTATTTTACAAGGTTTTCGAATGATCACGACAGTGTCAGTCTTGTCCCTGGCCATACTGGACTCAAACCACCACAGAATAAAATATCATATAAGCCCGTTGTCCAGAATATTTATACAGCAAGTAAAGGAGAAAATCGGAGACGTACTCTATTAAGAAGTCGACGGAAATACAGATGATCGGTGATTGCTCCGTCGACAGGAGCTTAGGCTATAAATTAAGAGGGAGAGAATGGTATGTGTACGAGCTTTATATAACTCTATTTCGTACTAGTAAACCTAGTAATGAATAGCTATGGGGTGGGCCAAGAAGTCGTTAACATTTAATTCTAAAATCCCGCGCAAGTATGTTACGAGAGTTCTTGGGAACGATGCTAGAATGTGCTGACTACAATCGTAACACATGATTTCAACAAGATGTAGCTACTTGTCACACATCCAATGGGTCCCTGCCGGTAGTCAAAAATGTTTCCGGAAAAGCTGATTTCCAGACGAGGGACACTCCATAGCCACCCAGAAGTCTAGATTCATCCCCAGCAGATTTTCTTTTATGGGGTTATTTGAAGAATAAGGTCTACATCTCAAATCATATATATCAATCATAAATCAAATATACTACGTTAACTAAATGAAAAAATCAGCGAAGAGATGTCGGCGATCTCGCAATCTCTTTGCCGACGAGTATTTGAAAATTTCAGTGCTCGCTTAGAAGAGTGTAAACATTGAAACCGTGATCATTTAGTCGATGTTATTTTAAAAAAAAAAATTAACTAATTAACTTTCTTGTAAATAATCAATTTTTTATTATATTGAATGGGTTTTTTATACGACTTTTTCAAATGTTAATTAATTCGTCACCCACTTACATTAGCAGATAATAATAATAGCAGAAAAGTGATAATTGAAGGTATAAGGGGAATGTATAAGGATAATATAAGGTTATATAAAAAGTTCTGAGTTTTTAAGAGACGTGTTTAAGAAATGCTTACAGCTAGTTGGCTCTTAAAGGAAAATTGAACTTGAATTAAATCTTACATTATAAAATTTTGTAGTACACTCAAATTGTTATTATTTTATTGACACATTTTGCAGACATTTTATTATTATACTTTGACATGACATTTTATACAATTATTTTGAGACTAGTAAAGTTTGAAAAGGGTACAAAGGTTAACTGCTATAGTCGATCAGACATTGTATAGACAATCAGTGACGAAGGCATTAGAATAATTAAGTTAACTGTAACTGAGAATGTGTATAGTCTATCAAATTCTACTTCTTCCAAATAGATACAAAAGAAGATCCGCTCCACGTATCTTTAAAAAAAAAACTTTGACCATAACACAGACAACTTAAGGAGTGTTAATTATATATCTGAGAACATCTACAGATTTTATTAATAAAACGTTGTACAAGAGCTAAACCAGTTTTGTTGAAATTTGGAAAAAAAAAACATTGATTACAGCACAGGTGCCATATAACAGGTTGTCCTTTTCAGGGTTAATAAAAGAAAAATGGTATATACTCGTAAACCTAGCAGAACAAATGATGAAACTAAAACCCAAGTGCTCATATTATTTTTGTCCGTTGAAAAAAGTACAAAAGCAAATTCTATATTTGAAGATGTGTGGGTTCATGTGAAAAGGTGTGAGTGAAAGCCTTTTTCCTTTACTACTTGAAAATATTTAATGAAAAATTCTTGATCTTTGTTGATCTCATCCAGAGAATCGACATGAGATTAAATTGGAATTATACCTTTGAACTTGGTCATACGATATATATTTGATTATATATCTATATTACAACGATGTTGTTTAGAATAAAAACTTGTTCGTTTGTATATTTTAACCATTGTATTTATAAATTTACGAATATTTTCAAGCCCGTCATTTAAATCATTCAAGTTGCTTATAATACGGCGCTTAGGCATGCAAATTTTAATTTATGTATGCGTTATTAGTTTCTATACAAATTAGACACTGTTTCCTTGCTTCTTACACGAGGAAAGCGGTATAGTGTGCAAACCGACTTACTTATCCAAAAATGATAAATATGATGGGAAAATTAAGAAAAATGAAGCTACATTCGTGAATACGTGTATATGATGAAAAAAAGAGAAAAAAAAAGGTCACGAATCCAAACATTATATGACTTATTTTTAGATCTAAAATTAATTAACCAAACTGCCCATCCGTAAGTCCTACGATGAGCTCTTTCTGTCTCCCCGACGTTATAATTATGTTGCTATGGGTTAATTTATACAAGTATAAAGGTACTTGATCAATTCAACTAATTGTTACTATTTGTTATTATGATTCTTGTGTGTTACTCAATATCTTCGGCATTTACCTAGCTATAATTTCAATTTAGATTTTTTTACTTTATTGTATTTTTGTATTGTATTTAAACCAAATAATATGTTCATGTATTATTAATATGGTAAAAGTAATTATCGCATAGGTCCTGGTAAGTGAATACTACTATCTGCGGTTATATAACTTTGAGTCATACATCCAGAATCAGGCTTTAGTGGTTTGAGTTCTGATAACCTCTTTCACTTGGTGAAAAGCAGTAGTACAGTTATTCTAGGAATTATACCTCGAAACCTTTCATATGTAAAGGTTTAACCCCCCACGCCCGACTTATGTACATAAGCGTCAGCAGCACGAAATATTGAACGTAGGAGGCGTAATTAAGAAAATTTCTCGAATTCATTAACTGGCAACGTGAATTACGATTGCCACTGTTTCTGTAAAGCGAGTAAACTTTTATTTTGCAGTTGAAAATATTTTATTTTATTGATTTTTGCAAGTAAATGTTTAGATTTGTTTAGAGTGGATTGCGATGAGTACTGCTTTTAAAAATTAATACAAAATATTTTTAGTGACCTTAAAGAGCAATCTTTTTCAAAATGCTCCAGGGCAGTCAGGTCCTAGGGTATATCTCCATATAACCCAAGCTAAACTTGCAAGCCATTATTTTACCTAAACACATATTTAATCTTGTCTCTTGTAAGCCTTGTTAATATACTTACGAGTAAGATATGTGGTCATCTTCGTACCAATTTGATGGAAGAAAATGTGTTAATGACATAGAAGTTTTCATTTACAACATTAAAAAGAAGACATGAGAATACAAAAGACTTGCTTAAAATAATAAACTCTGTAATTTTAGAAGTCAAATTGATTATACTATACTAGACCAATTATCAACCTGTCGAATAGAAATAGCCTGTTGTGTATGGACTGATACAAAAATAGCCCGCCCATTGACCAATTGATAAATAATTAAACGCAAGATAACCTTCATAAATGGTAACACACATTGACTTCATAAATAGACTACCTATTTAACTTTAAGAGACTTTTGTTATAGCTAAAATAACCAATTTATAATAATAGAAGGCCATATTTTGATAGGTCTAAATCGAAGACCAGAAGGTTTCATTTTATTTTGGGACTGCATACCTCAAAATATTTATTAGTAGTAGCTAGCTAGTATTTATACTGTGGCGACTTCCACATACAGCGCAAACAGAAAAATATACTACAGCACCATCTAGAGAAGATACAACGAACTACGGAGCAACTGCTAATCCTGTATCGCGAAGTAGAAAATCGCGTGGTGAATAGCATATATACAACATCTCAAAATCAACCGTTGGGCCGCGGCCCGCCAGGGATGATCAACTCGCCTGGTCGGAGGACTTTCCCTTTATGTAGGAGGGACATGACACCCGTTCCTTCCACAATACTACAGAGTAGCGTCTATTCTTAATAACAAATAGTATATCAAATTGTAACTAATAGCAAAGAAGGTATGTATAAATAATGGGTAGTTAATATAAACTAGCCATTAATTTTATTTCAAAAGCTTTGTTTTAAAGACTTTTATGTGATTTACAATATATAACCTACATAGTCTCGATATTTAATTTATTGATTGTGCTCACATAGCTCCCTGACAATTTGTATTCCTTCTTCGTCCCATCTAAAAACGATTACATTTTCAAGTAGTATATAATTGTAATCACGACTAAAATACTAATGATACAAGTCAAATCTTAAAACTAACAATATAAAGTACTCCTTAAATTACCTATCTTCGTGCTAGTAAAATAAGAATTAATACTAATTCAGTATATTATAATCCGAACATGGTTTTAATCATCTGCAAATTATAACAACGTAATTACTCTATCACTCTATATGACTGTAAATGAGATGTAACGAAAACAAAACACAAAAGTATATAAACAAAAGCCTTTTCAAAAAGTAACGCCATCGCTATGCATGTGACAGGGCGCGTGGCCGCTCACATGACGCGCTTCTGACGTCACTACTCACCCTTAATTTAAGGAGAAGGACGGATTTCACGGATTGGAAAATTACTGCTCACTGTATTTTGTATGAGCAGGCGAATTTGTAATGCATGCGGGTTATCCACCTAACATATTCTTTTTCCGTGTTTGATCCTTCAGGGGTAATTTCTCACCGAAGCTGTTGTGTCTGTACAGGCTGTAATGCGTGTACTGTGTATGTAATAAATCTCACATAACGCTGTAAAAGTTATACTTTGCCTGAATCGAAAGGGCTATTGTTATATCTAAACAATGCGACAAATATAATGTTATATAATTATTTTAAATATCTGTAATTATATTTATTCGTGTTATCGTAATTTTATATTTGTAAACGTATCTATATTTTCTCAAACTGTTTTTAATGTATAACTCTAAGTATTTTCACCCGCGACACAGAATACATTCCAAATGCGGGCATTGTCTTTCATTCGCCACTGTTTCAAAAAGTTTACATAGCATTTATGTATTATATGTAATGTTTCTATTGTTAGTTGAAATGTATATAATTCTTTGAACTAAATCGTAATATGTCCCATTTGGGTACATTTCTCATCAAAACTACCCAAGATTCCATCCGTTCATCGTCGTCTTTGTCGATTCCGAGGTAACTTGTATGAAATTTCCTTTGGTGATAAAGCCCTTCTTTGTTCACAGTCACTAAGCATATTCCTTGTAAAACTTCCGTTTGCGTACAATTCAACATATTTCTATTCATTTCTTTTTCTTCCTACTTAGTAATGTGTATTATATTATATAGATATGAAAGTGCTTAAAAGGCTTCAATGTCATTTAAGCGTTAAATTTATATTATTTATTTTTTTAAATACCGTACATTTCACAGATTTTTCCAAAATTACTTAATCGTCTCTATTTAAATGTTTTTTTTTACTTTTTGGATATGTATTTCAATTATCTTAGTTACTAGTAGTTTTGTTCACTTCGTCGATATATTTCTTATTGCTTTCCATGGGATCCTTTACGTAAAGAAATACAGCGGCGTAATACCCCTACAGTCATTTACTGTATATAATTGCGTATATTTATTTTTTTTGGAGGTCCTAAATTTTATGATTTTAGATATCTGTTATGCTGTCATTGCACTGTTTAATATAGCTTTAAAACCCTGGTTTATTTCTCTCTACCTATCCCAAAGGCTTAAAGATCTTTAGAACTACTTATACTAGGAAAACTACTGATAGCTGAGGTTTGTATTTTCAAGTATAACCTTTAGTAGTGACTAAAAATGAATCTTCCCATTTCTCTATTATTTTTATTTATTTCCAAAGCCTTCTAAAGTGACTACTCTTTCTGATAGAAATTATGAGTAAAATCCAATAGTTATGGTCATTATATTCATTTTGAATGCAGAGAATGTAGAATGGTGAACCATAATATGGCAGTCTAGTGACATGCTTATTCACACGCTGCTTAGGGATGTATTAGGCATGACAGTCATCGTGGCAGTCTAAGGCTCATACATTTACCACGATAACTGTCACTCTTACATCAGTGGGCGTCCGGTCTCGCACTCACCAATAAAAGACAACAGCACAGTTACTGTCGCTTTGGGTTGATCATCTGTGAGAAAGTAGTACTGTTCCAGTCGAGTCGGCACGTTTGTGCTGAAATGAAAAGCGTATCTCTACTTTCTCTCTACTTTCTTATACGACTATGTTTACAGTCACAGGGAAATTATTTATGAAAGAGATACTACATACATTTCAATCATTTGCTGTTTCGATATGTTACGTGATCGCATTAATTATAACGTTTGAGTCTGTGCTGTGGTAAGCAGATTGCTGACAAACATACTTAACCATATATTTGTAAGTACATACATCGAAATGGAAAAATCACATCAAATACTGAACAAATTTAGTGCTCATCAAACAATATTTGTTACATAACATTCGACTTATTAGTCAGGGTCACTAACCAAAAGACGAAGAGGCTCGTCAATTCCTGAGTAACTACATTATTATACATATATTATGGAATATAAAAATTAAAAATTTTGGGTTTATATTATTAAATGAAACGATACACCACTTACCATATACTGAGGTGAGTGAAATTTCTTACCGAATTTAGACGTTTCCCATACCAGAAAGAAAAACGGTATGAAAAGTTGGAGAACATATTAATTGCAGGCAAGCATTCTGTACACTTATAACTAATTACTATATAACATTAACTTCCACTTTAAGTATGTGGGACCTAACACAAAAGAATTCAAACAGTGAATTTTCCACACTAACATAATTTCCATATAAATCTCGCTCCATCTTAAAACGAAAGGCTCCTCGGCACGCGCTTCGATCAGCTGTAGCTAAGTTCAAGGTCTCCCGGGTCAATGCTGTGATCGCGTGGGCGTTACCATGGCAACCGGCCCACGCCGCCCCCACCAACCAGGTAGTCAATCAATTATGGTGCTCTCTCGCTCGACATTAATACTGATATATTGCAATTTGAAAATTTCAGAAGACTTAAAGGAGTGGTCTCAAATTATAAACTTGTAGGGCTTATGTTTGACAGGATAACAAATTGTTTTAACCATAATGTAAATCAGTACAAATTTATCATTTAAGTTTAAAAATATTAATTTTAAAAACTCACGACCTCCAGAGTACTATATTCACTAAATAATTGCAGAAGTATATTCTGTATAAATATTATAATTCTAATATACATAGTTATTGTAGCCCGGACATCCAAGCATGGACATGGACTATACTGAATATTACAATTTTTAATAAGAAAATTATTATGACTTGGACATAAATGTGTGTATGTGTAGAACGTGTATGTGTGTTATTACTGTGGCATGTGTGCATGTGAGTTTACGAGTATGTGTATGTTTCTCTGTGTGTATTAGTTCAAAATTATTGTAAAGTTAAGAGGTTTGCGGTGTCATTGTACTCTTGGTCTAGAAGCCATTTTGTAAGTCTGTTTTTAATTAGAACTTAGATAAGGATTGCAAGCCTACAGTTTTACTGGTTTTACTATACATTTTATATTTAGATAGGTAGTTGTCACGAACATGAAGTGATTCTATGAGAAGGGAAATGGCATGAGTTTCCTTTAGATGTATCTGGCAAGGGTATTTGCCAAGGTCACTTGGGCACTTAAAAGTTGTCTCACAATGATGATTTGGAAATCGAATAAAGTTTTTTGTGGGGAATCTAAAATTTATAAATTGTATATTATGCTTCTACGTTCTTTCAATTTTCATGAAACAGGACTTGTTGGCATTTTCTCTTACTGGGTACAATAGATTATGATAGAAACACTAGAGCGGCATACACCATAAGAAGTCTCTCGGTGTCTGCAGAATGTCGGATGGACTTAAAAATCAGGGAGGTAGGTCCATATAGTAGTGCCAGTTTAGGTTAGGTCAATAAAAATACCGAGGTATTTTATATGGTCTGATTGGGTAAATGGTGATCAGTTACAGGTTTTAGGTTAATTACGATGTAAGTGTACATAAAATTTGATTGTGGCCGAGTACGATTTCTAATAGTGAAGGGGATTATCTGTGTTTTAGACAAATTTAGAGATAAAAGATACTGCGAAATCCTATTATTCACAATGATAAGATTTTATTCAGCAATAAATTTGATATGGGACCAATTTGAGTCATGAACAAAAATAGGTATATTATCTGCATAAGTGTAAATATGATACAGATAAATATGATACTGTAGAGTTTTTCATACTAATACAAAAAATTATAATACAGGTATTAGAAATTTATATTTTTCTTATTTATTTATTACTAATTATGGATCCCCACGTTTAATGGCTATGACTTTCTGATGCAATCTTCTATGTTAAGCAAAGTTTGTCAAAGCTGACTATCCTTCATGTCATGAATAAATAAATATATAAATAAGTATTTCATTTTGTGTATATTCTTTTTGGATTTTAAAATAAAAAATCGATATGATTGTAAAATATGCATGGATCTAAATAATGAGTTTTACGTGTCAGTACGTAAGTCGAAATCGATGAGTCCTTAGAGGTTACTTTTAAAAATATATTAAAATATTTCTGAACCAAATCAACCATTAAAAAGATTATCCTAATAAATCTAAACACTTATTTAGATATCCATAACATTTCTCAAAGATTTTCAGCTTTTTCAAATTATTTTTAATTTTTAAATGCACAAAATCACAAACACCCACAATAATCTATGCATGTATTTACTTGCCGTATCTGATTGACGGATTCATCAACACAAAGTCTCAACCGGAGCTGTAAATTTAAAATATTGGCAGATTATGCTTCTTATATTATATGTAATAAACAAATATTAGATATACATGGTGGGTCTATTAAGATTAAGCCCGTGAGTGTCAAACAAGTGTCAAACATATCAAGACTATAATTACATCATCAAAGAGAAAACTTATAGTTCGTAGAGCTCAAAGAGTCTACGCTTTGATTCGTAGAGCATCCAAAGACGGCGTAGCAAATTACAGTATCGAATACCTTAGCAGTCTCCAGAACGTAGCTACGAAGACGCTAAAGGTAGACGATTTATCATCATTAAAGACAATAATAAAATTAACTGATTACTCTACAATAGTTGAAAACCATTATTTTGGCACATGATTTAACATGTAGTAGTATTTCTCTGAAAGATTTTATTGCCCAATCCAGAATTTAAGAGAAAAATCTTTATCAGAAACTATTAAGATGCAACTACGTCAATATTTAGATCTTAATCTTTTTAATGTAAAAAAAAGATGGAAAGAAAATGGCATTCAGTTATGCATAATTGCAACAACAATCAATCTATCGTAGTCCATATTGTAACGTAAAAAAAAATTAGGCACATTAATGTAAATCTTAAACATTATGGGTTTTTAAGTCATTTATTTCATATTCCTTTGTGTTTGGAATATGACCTAATGATGAGGTTTGATTCTATTTCTAGATCAATGCTTAGCTTAGACAGTATAACTACATATTTTCGTTACACTGCTAGGATAGCGTAAAACATGCATTACTGCCATAAGTAATTAATATGTTCATGTTTATAGTTTGTTGTAAATTGATTTGAATGGGAAGTAAATTCATGTACATTGATATGTTTCCGTGACGTATTAAAGTTTGAACCTGCTGTTAATGTATGTATATACTCACCGGCGTGCTCACAACTAGTACACATAATACAAGTCGATAAAGATTAATTTAAAATCAAACAATTTATTCGAATATTTGAAAATAATAATTATTTGTCTATAGTTTTAAGTTTTTACTTCTTTTAACAGTTCTCATGACTCTTTTGTATTTTTTAATTTATGTAAGGTGAACGAGCAGACTTCTGTCTCTAAGTAACTACCACGGCCTTAAAGTACACCACCTGAATTAGAAACCGTGATTGGATCTGCGATAATAGAAATTAAGAGAATTGCTATGCGGTGAGAACGTGGTAGTACTCCTGCCCATGTGTACTGAAACATGGCAAACCAATAGTTAACCATCTGTGTCAGGTGTCTCTAAAATATAAAAATGAGTTAATAAATTTACATATTAAACATAATAATATTTATTTATAATAATACTATTTATTTATTTCAATTTACTTGTATTTTTAGTCAGTGCTCCGCTTCTAACGTCGCATTAAAAAATAATGTTAAGGCTTTTGCAATATATTATATTAGATTAATAAAAATAGTAGAGATATATTACAGTCATATTAATATTAACCCACAGGATCCCATGCATTAAATGAGACATATGTTAATAACAATGAGTCGTAAGATCAAAACCACATCACTACGAACACGTGGTAAGTTACTTACCTTTTCTTTTTCCTGTGCGGAAATCCCCGCTTATACCACCTACTGGTGGTTCTGTCAGACTTGAACCGACTAAAATCCGTACGCCAGGTACCAGTAGCCGGGGAACCAGGTGTACCCTAGAAAGGAAATCCCTGAAACGTAAGTTACTTACCTCGACAAGAATTTGGATCTAAAAATTTTCATACTGTGAAAAAGTATTTACAACAATTTAAGTGATCTGTACATAACGACCTTTCTTATCCTTTGTTCAAGATGTTATTAACATTTACTAAGAAACAGCAATCGATACTCAAATAATTTAGCTCATCGTGTATACCCTCGTACCATTTGAATTTGATCTGTTAACTACAAAAAGAAAATGTGATGAACGTTATTAAATAAATAACCATAAACTATAATTAATTATACTATTAATGGTAGTATTTTGGTTACAAATACCACTAATGTGGCTTAGTGTTGGTGTTACGTAAGAAAAAGACAGCATGCTAGTGTTCTTTTCAGTTTAAGAGATAGCAGAATTGATAAATAACTGAAGAGTCATTGTAACATTTCTTTTGTGTGTTTTGTTTAAAAAATAATGAAATACTTATTTATAAGTAAATCTTTACAGCCATTTTTCGAGTTAAATTTTACAGCTATAAGACGGTTTTAAGTCCATGAACAATGTTAAACGTACGAACAAGAGATTTTTTTTTATTTATTAGTCAAACAACAAGACGGACTATCAGATGATAAGTGATTATTACCACTAATGAACACTTACGACTCAAAAGCCAAGAACGTTGCCGCCTTTTGAGTTGCCTTCAGATTCAGAGGAAGGAAAAGTTGGGCTCCTGGTAGCCTTACTCATTCGTGTAAAAGTAATGAAAGAATCTCTTAGCAGTGGCTAGCAAAACCATGGTATTTCTTTGGTCGAGCATAGCTGCCGACGTATTTCATATTACAAGTTTCATAGGTATTATATACGAATATTTCGGGGATGCTCTATTAGTTTTGGACTCGAAATTAAGTAGGAAACTAGACAGTCCTTTTTCATTAGATAAAGCAACTTTCCACAAGTATTTTTTGCCGAAAGGAACACATGAGTAAAACTGTATATTTTTGTTATAGTTTATGTATGTTACCAGAAATCTGTATCATCATCATCATCAACAACCTTTAATAGTGAACTACTAAACATAGACCTCTCTTCAGAAAAGAGGTTATAATTGTTAATCTCTATAATTTAATTAGTCTGTACAATACCTAGTCAATGTAAATAAAAGCATCCAGGCAATGTGTGAAGTATTATGAATATTACTGTCCATTACATATTTTATTTATAATTAATATAACTCCTAGGGATTGTAAAGAGTATCTAGTAATGCACCGCCAACGTGTAAGATAAACAGATTCTGGTCTCAATTCACCTTACTATAAAACGACGGGCACATGAAGTGTGTTCTGTTTGCTTAAAATAAACTTTATTTAGAATTAATCAGAAGGAATTATTTTGAGTTAGGACAGTGATTATGAGCGCACAAGCGAGGGTACCGCTTCAGTGTCAGATTCCCTCTATTGCTGGGTAATCATTTGGGTCAGAGGAGTTTGAGTAGATTGTTTTTTGTTGTTTTTTCAAGGCAGTAGAACCACGTTGATTTCATTACGAACGGGTCGGCTCAACGAGAGAAGTACATTCCTTTCACAGAAGACCAACTTAAAGTGACAGCTTCATGCTATCGTGTTCCGTCGAAGAGTGCGAGACCGGAGGTCTACAGATTCAAAGGTGACAGTTATTATGGTAAGTATATGGACCTTACATTGCCACGATGAGTGTCATGTCTTTTACGTCCTGAATTGGGACGTGAAAAATATTTCACTAGGTCGTCATAGTGTGGGTCACCGTACTGTATTGTCTGTATTCGCAATGAGTATGGTGAGCACAACTCTTGGGTTCTATTCATGTTTTCCATCGAGCAGAGTAGAACCATTTTTTCAGCCTTTTAAAATGAAAAAACGTTGTCTCCGTAGATTACACCTCACCGGCTGCGCATTAGTTATTGTATAGAATATCTTAAAAAATTTTATAAAATAAAGAATATTTAATATATTATCTACACTTTTTAGGTATAGTATACATTGTCCAGGTATTTTATATAATATCGGATTATAAAGCTTCCCGGTAATATATGCAAGTATATTAGTCATATTTTTTGGGTATGAAAGAGGATCATAGTAAGATTTATTTAATAGACATTGAAACTCAGAACATATGGAAGACCAATTAAACCCAATTATACTACTATAGTCCTTTATTAAATAGATATGATATAATGGCATAAATGCCTTACAAATATGTGTATCATATTATCTATTTTCAGACACCAGTCTCATTAAGTACTAAAAGTTATTACATTTTATTCAAAGGCAAATATCACCTGCAATCACTGCAAAAAAAAAGACAAATGGTAAAAATAAAAGAAGACTATCACGTTAGACAATCTAAAGAGTTTATCGTTTTTTTTTCAACTATTTCTAAGATATCTTTTTAAATAATCACTTGCAAAGGTGTTTTTCTAATCACGAGAAGTAACGCTGTCCCTAGCGAACTTGTTAACTCAAGCAAAAATTATAATTTTGATACCATATCAAAAACCAGAACCTACCTAAGTGTAGGGCATTTCTAGAACTCCAGAAAACTAAAACTTTTACATGGTGACATTTTACTTTTGGTACTCTTAGTAATATTTTATTACTAGTAGTTCAAGGTACTTTTGTACAGAAATGACGCATACATTTGTTCAAAACGTCATTCATACACGATAACACAATTAGTATAAGATAAACATTGAAGTGATTATAGATAAATAGACACTTATTAATCTTTGACGTAACTTACTTGATTTAGTTGATGTCATTTCTGAAAAATATTGGTTATTTTCTCTAAAAAATTTAGCAGTTGATACTGCTCATACATATATCTATGTTTTATTAGGAAATAATTACCATTTGATATTGTAGATATTAGAGATCTGCTAAATATTAATATATATTCGAAGTATCTCACTCTTTATTTTATTCATACTGCTACGCTTGAATAAAAATGAAAATGTAAAAAGTACACTTAATAAGCAACAAAACATTTGAATTGAATTAAACATTATAGTGTTACTTTTAATATCTTCATCATCATCATTATCATCATCATCATCAGCCAGAAGACGTCCACTGCTGAACATAGGCCTCCCCCCTAGAACGCCACGACGTACGACCGGACGCCAGCTGCATCCATCGGCTCCCCGCGACTCGGACTATGTCGTCGGTCCATCTAGTAGGGGGCCTACCTATGCTTCGTCTTCCGGTACGCGGTCGCCACTTGAGAACCTTTCTTCCCCAACGGTTGTCGGTTCTACGAGCGATGTGGCCTGCCCATTGCCACTTCAGGCTGCTTATTCGAAGAACTATGTCGGTAACCTTAGTTTTCTTGCGGATATCCTCGTTCCGGATCCTATCACGCAAGGAAATACCGGGCATAGCCCTTTCCATAGCTCGTTGAGCGACTTTGAGCTTCTCCATGAGGCCAGCAGTAAAAGACCACGTCTCAGTTCCATATGTCATCACTGGCTTTTGTCTGCTTTAGGCTCTGGGGAATCTATCTATTTAATATCTTATTTGCAGTAAATATTGTATGTACCTTTAACGAACTTTTGAAGCAAAAAACATACATAAAATTTATAAAATTTCGATCATTACATTGAAATTTTATTTCATAAACAAAATATGATTCAGAAAGGCACAAAAAATGTATTAACACATAAATATGAGCCGTTATACGAATATAACGGCTCATATTTTAACTATTTATAGAGCCATGAATTAGTTAACATTTGAAAAAATCGTATAAAAAAATCATTTAATTTGATTGTTTATTTACAAGAAAACTAATTAGTCGGAATTTATTTTATAAAAATTACATTGTCTAAATGACCACCGTTTCGACGTTTGCACTTTTCTAAGCGAGCACTGGAATTTTCGAATACTCCTCGACAATGAGATCGTGAAATCACCGACATCTCTTCGCTGATTTTTGCTTTTAGTTGATGTAGTGTTTTTGGTTTATTGATGTAGTCACGATTTTTCAAATAACCCCATAAAAAGAAGTCTGCAGCACGGACTCATTGGGTAAGTATGACAAGTGGCTCCATCTTGTTGAAACCCTGTGTTACAATTGTAGCCAGCAAGTTCTAGTAGCATCGGTACCAAGAACCCCCGTAACATGTTTTCGCGGGATGAAAGATTAAAAAAATTAATTGGTGACGAATTTTTGGCCCACCCAACGCTGTCTTGTTAACAATGCGCTGTTTTGTTTTGAAATAAATTAGTGAGTAGTGATAATTTTACATACTTTGGTTAAAACAGATTAAAATATATGTTAAATAACCTTTATAATAATAATTAACTAATTATGAGCAACTATAGTGACAGATATTTCTTTGCCAGCCTGACAGCCACTTTTTTTTTGTACACAATAGACTTTTTGACACATATCTCATTGATAACACACTTGATCTTTGTTTTAAACTCAGAAATTGTGTTTGATGTTTTAGTACAGACTCATAATTTAAGGTACGCACAAGGGTTTTAAAATTAAATTAATATTTCAGGACTTTTGGTGTAGTCATAATGTATATTGAAAAAAATATTCACGTCGACCATTTAAACGTTTATATCCTAAAAGTAAAACCACACTGTTCTCAGATAATATTCTATATAATTTAAAACTATATAACACGGTAAATGACCATTACATAGAGCCCTCGACTGTATATACCTTCGGAAGAGATTCTCACGCGCATTGCACATCGTGGGCATAAGCGTTGACCCATGAAGCCTTTACGCCACGAGCCTCTACACTTGACATGTTATTTATTTATAATATAGAACACGTCTTCTATACTTTACAAGCTTCTTTTTTGAATAGAAGGGTTATTGAGTGGGTAGATGTATTTTATATTCAGGATATGCTAAGTATTAAATACATACATCCCTGAATAACTAAGTTGTGCAGAATTATTAGAAGTTATACCCGAAGATAAAGATACCCAATTGAGCAAAAATAATCATACAGTAAGAGTGTGCTTTTCCTCCTTTTCTAGGTTTTACATCCCTAGTAATTTTTGATAAAAATACAAGTCTATTTTTTTAAAAGAAAATTATAAAATAAAACAAGATTAAATTCTAAAATTCTATTGTTAGTAGCACAACTATAAAATTTACACTCGTCAATTCTCTTTATCGTCTGTCTTGAATATTTTATTTAACCAATGGTGTGTCATGAAATCTGCACAAATTATGTGCGCCCTACACGAAAGTAACTGTAGGTGACGGCCAATGAATTTTTGAAGGCAATCGTTCCGAGTGCTTCATTTCATTTTAAGCGCATCAATATTTTATTTAGCACGCATGACGGTACTCACAGATACGCTTCAAGAGCTCGTAGTAGTAGGCAATTTAGAGAGAGGTTATTTTATTTAGCTGTCATGTATTGGATTCTTAGAATTGACTTTAGTGTCGATATACTTATGCATTACTTTTGACAATAATATGAACACAATTAAATGATCATCAAATTAAGTGTTCTTATTGTGTTTGCCTGATATGTCGTTGGTATAATTTAAAAAATAAATATATTTTTTCACAACTATATAGTCGAAAATCAAAGTCTTTAGTCAGTGCGTCCTATCCGTCATTACATACGTAGCCGAAACGTGGAAACTTACGTGGTGGCTGGTGCACAACCTCAAAGCCACTGCTGTTTCTTTAAGAGATCACAACAGTTATGACGTAATCCGGTAGAGAACTAAGGTCATCGACGTAGCTCATTGGATTAATAATTTTAAGTGGCAATGGGCTGACCATATTAGCCGCAGAATCGATAACCATTACAACGTTAACCGGGTAAAGGAATGGTAGAGTGGAGTCTACGTCTCGGGAAACGTGCGGAATGCCTACAGGTCAGGTAGAGTGATGATTTGCACAAGATGACAGACAGGAGTTGGACACGAGAAGCCCAAAATCGAACAGAGTAGTGTGCAATGAGGAAGGTTTATGTCCAATAATGAACTGCAATAGGCTAATGATGATAGTATAGTTTATTTGTATATTTACGAATATATATAGTTTATTTGTATTCTTACGCCTTCGTTGGTGTATTGTTAATTGAGACTCAATTGGTATTCTATTATGATTTGTTGAGATATTAATATAAGTTCATGTCATATGTATGTACAGTTCCTGAAATCACATTTCAAGTTACCAGTTAATTTCCCCAAATTTAAATTGAAGTTGTGTTTTAGTTAAAGTAAGGTTGATTGGAGGGTTTTCTATCTCACACTACGCGATTTTTAAACATATGTATGTGTATAGTTTTATTGTACTACAAGACTTATTCTCGACAAAATTATATAAAAAAGTTACGATACCTTCTATTTCGCGACATTTCGAATGGGTTACACCGCTCATGGTCAGGGGTAGACTGGTTTGCGCTTAGAGATACCTTCGTGATGTGCAAGGTGTGACTACCCGCATTTGATCGCATTGATTGTTTGTACTGTAGGTATTTCCACACACTTCATTTACAAGGTCTGCACACTTTGCTTTTTCAACATCCGTCTGCCCGGTTATTATTTTTAAAATTTTTGAACTTAACTGCTGATCCGTAGAGAGGACCTGTGGGATTTACACACAAACACATACTGGTTACATATTATAGTTACTAAACCTATTTAAACTATTTTCATTTCACCACGATTTACATTATATTCATACATTTAAATTATTTTCCTTCCTGAGCAAATCAGTTAAAACCTGGCATTCATTACCAGCGGGGTGTGAAAAAGCATCTCACTAGGACGCCATAGCATAGGTCGCCTTACTGCACTGTCTTCATTCGCAGTGAGTGCGGCGACCACTGCTCTTGGATTCACTTTGGTAGGTTTCCATAAAAAAATAAAAAATGTTCGTAACATGTAATGGTCGACTAACGACTAACTAAAAATCGTTAAAGTAATAGATAGTCTGCTATGTGATTCACCAACAACAGAAAATTAGGCTCATGGCAAATGCTTAGTTGCTCACTTTGTTGGGCAATTTATTTTTGTTGTTTTTGGCTTGACACCGACTTTTAACATATTTTAGATACCTTGCACATATTATAACCATATTTCATTTAAATTACTAGGTAATCAAATTAAGACAAGAATTGTCACCTAGTACTTTTGTAAAAACATCACAAAATTTCAATGATTTGAAGCACGTATTGAAATTAGGTATAGGCTCCAGAATTACGTCGAGACACAATATTTCTATTACTGAAAGCTGGTCGATGGGGCAGTAAAAATCGTGTCAATAGAATCAAATAAAATCGGGCAAGTAACCTCATTTAGTCTGAAAAATTTGATGACAAAAGCAAAAGATATTAAGAAGTTAATTTACATATATAGGTTACGGAGATATTGAACGGAAAATACTGTTACGATTATTTAGTTAGGTGATTACAGTGTAATCACTCATGAGGATTTAGTATGACTAAGCGTCGGAATAGGAGCAACTAAAACGACACGATGTATCACTTTACACCTCTCATAATCTAACATCTCCTAATCTAACCTATCAGATCACTTGAACAACTTTGGATGCATATGACTAACGTGTGTATATGATATTTAAAAAATCGTCCACTAACTATTGATTATTCAGTAGTTTTGCATTCTATTATCTATTCACCCGAATAACTTCAAAAATATAACTAAAGGTCTATATACGTATAATATGATATTAAAAGACTTATCCTACAACTCCTAAACGTTAAGGAGTTGTACCTTTCATCATCAGATCACCTAAATAACTTGAAAGAATATAAATAAAGGTGACATACATACAATTGATATTTAAAGAATTATCACCCAAGTCCTAACCGTTAAGGAGCCGTATTTTCCATCATTAGCTCATCATCATGAGATGATGGCTAGGAGACGCAAATACTTAAATAATTTTAGAAAATATATAACATAAACATGTCGATAAAATTTGAGGGTTGTTCTCCATTTAATCACATCCTGACCTGGTGATAATGAGACCACTTGCATGATACGCAACGCAAAAATAATTTTTAAATCGGTTCATAAATTACGGAAATATCGTTGAACATACATAAAAAAAAGATTTCAACAAATTGAAAATCTTCTTCTTTTTTTAAGTCGGTTTAAAAACTCTAAACAATAATTCTTAAACTTTCTTTGAATATCACCGGTCATAATTCTCTCAACGAAGTAAACAGGTTTCCCAATCAACTTTTTCCTCATAATATGAAACATTTCTAAAGGAACAACTTTAACGTTATTTTACTTTTTATATTAAACTGAGATCTTGGAAGAGTTTCTTTAGAAAGTTACCTCCCTTAAGTCTAATTATCCTCGTACTTCCATACACTTTATTGTCATCAGGGCTTTTATTGAATTTTATAAGCGTATTTACATAAAATAGTACATCATTTATATATCTATTAAATTACGCTACAATTCAGTACATGCGTAGTAATATAATGTATTCGCTAACATATTGACAGTATACTACATATGGTGGGTCAAGATTTCGTTAACATTTGAATCTAAAAGCCCGCGCAAACTTGTAACGGGAGTTCTTGGAACTGATGCTACTGGAATTTGCTGGCTACAATCTTCACACATAGTCTTAACAAGATGATGCCACTTGTTACACATCTAATGAGTCCCTGCCGGTGGTCAAAAACATGTTTCCAGAAAAGTTGATTTCCAGGCGAGGTGACATTCCATGGCCACCTAGCAGTTCATATCTTTCCCCTGCAGATTTTTTTATAGGGTTATTTGAAGAAACGTGTTTACATTAATAAACTAAATACAGTACGTCAACTAAAAGAAAAAATCAGTGAAGAGATGACGGCGATCTCGTCGACTCTTTGGCGACGAGTATTTGAAAATTTCGGTGATCGTTTAGTAGAGTGCAAACGTTTGAAACGGTGGTCATTTAGACGACGTTCTTCAGCAAGGTTCTCCGATGACAAAGTGCAATAAGAAGACGAAAGAAGTAGAAATTTGAAAAGGTGAATTTTTTACTTTACAATTTAAATATATTAAAATATATGAACATACAGAAACGGGTAAATTCTAATTTGCTATTGTATTTTAATAATTGATGAATTGAATTTAATATTAATGATGTGTCGAATAACAAACAAAGTACTGTAAAAACTTCAGAGGAATCTATACGTCTCAAATATAGTTAACGAAAATTGTACTGTTAGGATCATGTCTTGAATAATTATTCAAGACATTCAAATTTTCGAAGTACAGAATTGTCTTCATAGTAGTGGAACACTAAAAAAGAAGAACACAAAAACGAATTTCCCAATTTGAAAAAAAAAAATAAGTATTTCATGCATTTACAGCCATTCAAAAGCCATTGATTAGATCAGAAACAAAAATTGGTTATAATGGAGAACTTTGGGGGAAACCTATATCCAGCACCGAACGTCTTTCGGGCGAGGTGATGATGATGATTTAAAAAATATATATACACATTTAATCATATTTATTTTATGTCTTTCTTTTTATGACGATATCAAACTTAAGGTTTCAAGAACAGCAATATCCCCACGACAATGGTGTCTATTTTATCTATTTAAACATCCAGTGTATTTGTTGATAACACGTCTCATTTATGTTTGAAGCTGTGCTCGCAGCTCAATGGTGCACTTAATAGAGTCAAGAGGTTCAGGTGCGCCGGCGCCGGCACTGACGTCTTTGTCGGTCGTCGAAGATTACCGAATGAATACGAGTAGCGATTCTTAAGTGGGGTTATGGCCCTCAAGAGTTATTAATTTTAATATTATTAGTTTTTTTTTATTTTATTGAGATAAATATCAGGAAAATATTATAAATCTTGCTTCTTGGTGTTTTTAAAATATTTGTAGTGTGTCCACACACATTAAGTTTATCACGAGAAGAATTTTATGAGTTTCATATTTTATACAGTAGGTACAAATTATGATACAATCTAACCATATTCATTTTTATTAAAATATTTCCTAATTTCGTGCATTGTACCACGTTCCACCTTTCAGTTTCAAAAAATTTGTACTCAGATCTGGCCCAAAGGTCACCTTGTTGTAAAACCTTATCAGAGTCAAGAGGTTCAAGTGCATAGCTATTATTAAATAAAACTACTGTATTTGTTGTCTTTAATTTTCAGTATTATGCATGAAATTGTAATTGTTATTACCGCTTGCATAGGCACCCTATTTTACTTCAAATTTTAAATCTTAAGTAGAGAAAGTCAATGACAAAGTACGACTCTCAAACCTCCAAGAACAGAGCATAATGCTCTAACTCCTTTCCTTTCTCCTCCTTGTCTCTTTTCTCAATGTAATGTAAAACCCAAATACCTTTCTTGGGTGGTCAGTCTGCCTGATTACAGGGTACCTACCCTTCGTTAAATGACCACAATGTCCATTTCAATATCCTAGAGACACTGTCCTTCAACACTCATTGTTATTTCTGATCATGATTATATACTAGCTATAAAAAATCGCTGATCGTATACCTCGTCCAGTGTGTGCTTTCATAGACATATTGTGTTTGTTACTATGTACAAGATCTCAGAAGATAAAAGAGAGAGTAACAGTATCAAAGTAACTATCTATTTGATAAATAAGACTGAAACAAAAAAGTTTCAATTATTATTAATACTGTTTTTTTTAAACAGTCACATGCAACAAACCGAGCAGAATAATTGCCTTTCAAAATAAAGCAACCAAATTTCTTTCACCTTACAAGCGTTCAAACAGAGACTAACAGAGTGTGTGTGGGCGATGCTTCAGACGCTCAGATTCATGACAAGCACGTATATTGTATCACGGCTTACAGCCATTAGTAATAGTTGAAGTACCAACGTGCCTACTATATAAGTGTTATCAACAATATGAAGAGATACTTGATCATTATTATTAGATAGAAATTCAAATTATTCCTAAAATTTAAATATTTTACAAGTACTCTTTAAAATTATTTGCTCGAAACTTAGAATTATTATTTGTTACTTTAGATTAGAATTTATTACTTATAGAAACTAAAAGAAAAGAAATTGTTTTTAAAATTTTTGTTTTATTTTGGTATTTTCCTTTTTTTTTTTATTTATTTGGTTTATATGATCTAATGAGAACGTTTTATCTCATTAGATCTATTATTTACTTTAACTTGAAAAAAAATATCACTGGCAGGAGTTGGACGCAAGAAGCTCAAAATCGATCAAAGTGGCGTGCAGTGAGATGTCCAGCAGTGAACTGTACAGTGAATATGATGATAATGAAAAAAAGGACTGAATATGATTTTTTAATGTTAAAGAATAGTTGTTATAAAAATACATACCACTTATACAAGCGAATATGATTATCTTGAGTTGCTTACACTTGTCTTCGTGAAAAAAAATTGTTTTGGAAAAAAAGAGCTAATGAGGCACTGAACGAGGAGATAAGGGTAAAGATGGCAATATCGAAAATATTTAGTCATAAATAAAGTAGGTTTCATAGATTAATTATTATTTTTTAAAAGTAAACATATATTTATCAGTGAAAAATAAAAAAAAACAAATTATCATAACAAACAGCCAGAAAATTTAAAAAGCAAAGTGTAAGTTATAAATATATAAGTTATATATAATTTTCTACTAAATGGTTCATGCTAATTTCATGATTTGCTAGTTGCATTTGAACAAATAACGTTACTGATAACTGTCTCGTACGAGGCATTCGCTTAATTTAACTTTTAATGACATAGATAACACTTTTCATAAAAATAACCAATTCCACAGAAACATATAGAATCTTAATTTTTAACATTCATTTAAGTTATAGTTAAAACACTGTGGAAATAGGCACCTTTATCCGAAGGTTATTCTAAAAATAACGGAAAATAGAGTAATAAATTTTATACTTTTGTAATCTCTGATTGAGTAGGATAATACAACTATGTAAACGTCTTACCTTCTTAATTTCACTATTTCTTAAACGACTTTCAAGCGATCATGATTTGTTTTCAACAAAATGGAAATGTCATTAAAAAGACAAATTGACGATACCGCAGAACCGGTGTAGAAAAAAGTACTAAAGATACAAATTTTGTGTTTAGAAAAAATAAACACTAGAAACAGTCTTTAAATCTGTAATAGAATCTTGCCGCTTATTAACCAACACAAGTAACTAAAATTTTCTTCTAAAAAGTAAAAAATTAAAATTAAGAAACCCAAGTCTCCTTCATTAAACAAAAATTAAATAAAGAAAACCCTAATTACATAGTAGATAATGAAAGTAATCTCGAATCCGAGATCGACAGTGACTCTTCGTTTCAATCTTTATAAATTAATGTTAGGTTCTGCTAACATAAAGTTTTGTTACAAATGGGTCTTTTGGATAAGAATGAAATCAAAATCTAATAAAAAATAATATCGGTGCATCATACGTCTGGCCAATGGATCCCTTGAGAAAAAACCTCTACTTGTTTTGATAAAAGACGTCTGTTAAGAATGAATTTCATAATGATAAAGTCAAGCAAAACGACTCGCACTGGAACGGATTTTACAAGCTCTTAATGATTTTATATTTAGTACAGTCATAGTTACGATATTTAAACCTATATGAGTATTTACAAGTTCGCTTAGACGCTCGCTGTCAATCTGCTGTGCGTATACGTTGAAATCATCTTTTAGATAACTCAGACTACTAGACAACACTGCAGGCATGCGATTTAAACTTATTCGAGCAATTGTTTGTACTCCCCAATTTATCTCTATAAGCAAAATATATGGGCGCACAATATACCTTTATCGATCTGTACGGATACATAGGTGTATGTGAACGTATATATAAGTCTGTACGTATTTACACTGTAGAATGAACGCAAGCAGAGTTCTAGAAAAATTAAAATGACAGGGTTTTAAATCTGTTTCGTCCATTGATTACCTATTGACCTAGACAATGATATAAAATCTAAAGATCTTAGAAAGTGGTGATGATATTATAATAGTCGGAGATTTTAACTTGGTTTTTATTGGTAGCTAGTAGCAAATTATCTACAGGAGCACACCGTCATGTACGAGGTCCACTCCTGTAGAACGTGGGCTACGACTGGCCCCTTCACCCGCCCTCGAGGTGGCTCTTCGACGAGTACTTCCGACAGCTTTCTCAAAAGCTCATTGGTGCTGTTTCTGCATTTGGAGGAACCAGGGTCGTAATAACAGATGGCTCTACACAGGGGGTGACCAAAAAATGAACCGTTAAGCCGCGGCCTGCCAGGCAGGATCACCACGCCTGGTCCGAAGAGGAGAAGGTCCCTTTGTGATGGAGGAACATAAACACCTTTCTCTACAGAATTAAAATAGAAACACTACTTACTTACTTTTAAGTAAATGACAGTCCACTTAAACATTGTTTTCTTGTCCACTTTATTATGCAAATGGTATGTTATTAGAGTATTGAAGCACTTTGACCTGTGGTGCAAGGCTCGACAACCGCTTTGCATATTACATTGTAACTGTCTTTCTACTTTGTGCATTTTTAATTATTACAGGTTCAATTATATGAAAATGACGTTATACAAAGAGACATTTGAATGATACAAATTCAAAGCCTGATTAGTAAGACATTTTTTTACGAGGAAATTTATTTATTACTGTTCTCTTTATTACAATCATAAACATGTTAATTACATTTTCAAATACATAAAAACATAAAGCAAACATATATATTTAAAAATAAAAAAAATAGTAGACCACCGACATCGGGTACAGGGACCAAGACACCGGTGGTTAGGGCTCCGGTGTCCAGGAAGACTGCCTTCTGCATCAGACCTTTAATTCAACCTTCTAACGTAAACCTCTTAAGGTGTTGGTCAAGGCTCTTGGCTATCAATCCGTGAACAGTGTTTATCGGAACAATAATCACCGAATCCACATTCCAAATATCGGTAATCTCGTGGAGAGATCCAAATACTTCAAATGTTTTTCTTTTTCAACTTTCACGAGATTCCCATCATGAGGAACGGCGATGTCAACAATCATTGCACGGCGCTCTAATCGATCTATCACCACAATATCCGGTTTATTGGCAACAATAGTCCTATCTGTGATAATAGATCGATCCCAATATAACGTAGCATGACCGTTCTCAAGAACTGGATCGGACACATACCTTTAGTACAACACTTCAATATTGACAAGTTGGTATTTAAGGTCAGTAAGGATCCTGGCTAATTGATTGTGCCTGTGTAAATAGTCATCGAGCAAGACGAGTACAACCAGAAATAATATGCCTAATAGATTCTCCAGGACAGTGGCACGTCCCGACACATGTGAGCGTACTATCTTTCAAGATATGTTTCCGGTAGTTATTCGTTATTAGTAACATAATATTAATCCCTTAATAAACATTTACAAGGGATGTTATTTTTTTTAGTTTGCCACTACGAAATAACTGAAGCTGGTTTGATTGTGAAGATGTATATACAACGCTATTCTTACTGAATACGATACCTGAAATTAGTTTGTTCAAAATCAGCAATAACATTTGTCGAACACTGCAACGCTACAGGCACCTCTGCCTACATCATACGAGCAAAGTATCATATTACCGATGCCTACCAGTGCGATGTGAGTAGCGAGCGGGTCTTTAACACATTGAGTGAAAATGTTTCTGCGTGCATACCGATGCATCAAAACCAACTAAAAGCGTAAGAAGATTTCTTAAATAACGTTTCTTTTCCTGTTTTATTATTGTTCTTATAATAATATGTTGGACTGACTCGGCTTTTGCAAGAAAAGCATGATATGTAAGATACGTACCTATATAATACTATATTTACCTTCGATTGATTCTTGTTCAACAAAGGTTTATTTTTTAATTTTTATTAGATAATAAGAATTTATCTGCTCGTCAACAAACGAACTTAAAAATAAAAATTAGGAATAAATTCTTAATGCATTAAACCTTAATAATTTAAAATGATACGAATCTTCGCAGCTTTTCCGCTCTTAAGTAAATTTCACTCAAAAGAATATTTCACTGGCTGTAAGGCGACATTCAACGATTTCGGTCCCAATTTGTAGCTGGTGCATTTTAATTATTTAAAAATATGTTCTTCATATTGACGAAAATACACAGTTTATTCTATACAAATGGATAATTTCATAAATACTCAATAAAACAGTGCCAATACGCAAAAATGCGTAATATTTAATTAAACTTTTTTTTTTCCATATAAAGAAAACCTCCACCCGTTTAATATCCGTTCCATTTTCTCATATTCAAGTTCTGTATAAAATTCAAAGCGATCAAATGTTAGATTTCCTTTTTACCTTTCATAGCAGTTGTTTACTGGTTTCTCTACTAATTTTCCGGGGTGATCAACAAGTGGCTATCCCGGATGTAGCTTCGTCCGGGAAACTGGGGTGGGCGAAAGGGAGAGGAGACCGTAACTACGCAACTAAGCACCCGCAGTAGGGTGACGTCAGTGTTAAGAAAAAAATCATGTTTGTTTTTCAAGGTCGTCAATGAGTATAGAAAATTACTTCGTGTGTGTACCTGGAGTTTAACTGGTAACGTTAATAAATTATAAGTTAATAAATAAGAGAAAGACATGGCAGTTACATCATGTTTGATTTAAGATTTATCTCAGCTCCAACTAGCAGAATAATGATTAAAATACTTTAAAAAAATGCGAAATAGAAATCATCATTAGCCTCCTCGGAAAGGAGGTGTTTGTCTACTAGACCACCCTGGCCAGACGGGTTGGTTTGGTAGCTCCTTCAATCGTCTCTCAAGACACCAACGGGATGAATAGGGGTGACGACACTATATATTGTTTAACTGTCATCACACGGAAATAAAATTATTCAAAAATTCAATTTCTTATACATAGTGTATGTAATCTATCACGAACGAAGGGCAGAACTATGGCTAAAAAGTAGTTGAAACTGCGGGGAAGTAAAACCATTTTCTTATGTTTGGTAATTGATTTCTTTAGACGAGGTTTCAAAATTTCAATTTGCTTAATCTAATGATTTATTAATAGAGTACATGTAAACAGCTACAAAAAAACATATGTGGCAGTATGCCTTTAATTATGAAAGTCTGTAAAGTAGCACAGTAGTAATCAGGGGAGTGGCCCATTTGATCATTTATTCCATGTGAATTTATTTATCTTAAACTCTTTTTTGTTTAAAGATATCGCCCGCCACAGCAGTGAGTTCTGTGTCGTAAGGGAATTGACAAACCTACAAGAAACCAACACAAAGAATATCCAGACTCAGAGCAACAGTTTGTGGATCACAGAAAGTATTGTCCCATGTGGGGTTTGAACCCACGACACTCAAAGCAGTAGATAGCAGCATGGAGTCCGATTAAACCACTACACCATTCGTACAATCAATTACACATGCTGTACAAAAGCGAATTTAATGCCTTGAGGCATTCTCTCCTGATCAATCTTCGAGTGATGAAGAAATATGCTGCGGTAGGTGTAAAGACAAAAATATTGAATTCAACAAAGTTCATAACAGTTATGTAAATAAGAGAAAAATCTACATCAGGTATACCCAATTCAGATAAATTTATCACAACTTAAATTAATACGTACACAATATATATAGACATACTATTTTATTTATTATTTGTTTTCAATTCTAAGCGAATAAACCTTACGGTTATATAAAAATAATGCAATAAAATTATGTTTTATACAAACTGAGACAGCAAGATTCAATGCTTAGAAAGTAGTGGTAACCACAAATTAGCAATCGTCACCATTTCTAAACAAAATGATATCAGTTTATGGCCCACGGTTTTTAATTTCGTTTTATTACTGCTTCTTGTTTTCTCAGTCGTTTTGGATTTTGATTTTTGCTCATCTTTAGAATTAATAAACCTTATTGATTGTCCAGTGAAGGTCTGACTCTCGAGGCATAATCCTAAAACCTGAGGCATCTAACTAAGCAGAAGAGTAAAGTTTAATACATCGAATCAGAAGTGTCCGGTGTCAGCAAGTAAGATATATAATTTTGTCATAAGGATTGTGTAACGTTACCAGCATAACAAATATTAAATATTACATTTGATAATCAATAGAGGGTTACAAAGGAAAAGGTAGTCGCATTTTTTTCGACAACATGGCTACCTGTTTGATTGATAGTTTTTCATAGTTACGTCCTTGAAGTAGAATTTTATTCAAGTTGCGTTTGTCTGGTATTACTTTACGATTTTTTGTAAACTATTTCAATTACATTACTTAAAATCACGTTTATAAATGTTACATAAAATTTAAAATTTATTCAACCACACACATTTACTCTTACACACACATATATAATACATATACTCGAATTGTGTATATGTACACACAAACACAAAAATACTCACCACGCACACTCAATATCTTATTAATTGTATGATCTGTAAGTTTTTTTTTTCTTTTAGTTACCTTCTGTGTTAGTTATTCTTTTTAAAAATTGTAAATGATTTAACACGGGAGAGGACATTGATCTCTGTAACATAGGTCGTTGAACCTAGCACAAAGATCAGGCAGCTTATTATAATTGTTAATATGTTGATTTATGTGTTATTATTATTATTATCGACTACTTAGAACAACAAAAAAAATTGTTTTTATTAGAAAAAACTCCATAATATAAATGCCTCCCGGGACTTCATCATTTTAGAATTTTGCCCTTAGTAACACATCGATTAATTTATATTTATATCGCAATTTTTTGTTTGACCGTCAAACTTTATTTTTAACAACTGTATTTTGCTGTATACAATAATCTCTTACTCGTTATAAATCATTCATACTAAATACAATAAATTATAAGACATCGTAATAATAGTAAATCAAAAGGTGTGTTTTTATGAATGAGTTGATATTGTGGACGTACATAAATACCTGCTACAATTTATTACAGTTAACATTGTAAAAAGAAAAGTTGTAAAAATGAAAAAAAGTCGACACAAAATGTTGCCCAATTTGATCTTTCGCTCAAAGCTTTCTAATTACTTATTAGCTACCATTTTCTAAAATTAGAACCGAATAAACTTTTAAATATAATTGTGTAATAAATTTAAAATTGGTTTATGAAAAGTTAATTTCATAAACAAGTTACTGTTATTGATCCTGAAATGATCTTTTTTCAGTTCATTACAAGTTTAACGATTTGAGAATAGATAGAAAGAGATTCTCACTCTGTGTCCACGAAAGGCAGTAGTCTCTAAACATGAGGTGATCTGTCCGTTATTTGACATTAAAAATAAAACAATGTACATGAAACAACAAATATGATAAATAGTTGTGAATGGTTTTACTTCAGTAATATATTTTATTAAAAGTTGATCTTAAATTCTATTCAGCCTTTTTAGCCAAGATGCGAGTATTTTGCATCAAATCTCTTTCTACAATCGCTAACATTTCTATTCTCTTGTATTATTGGCTAATAGTTTGTTTCAATCGTGTGATTTAGCGTTGAGATGAAGTCGATGCTTGTAGAATGTCAACTTAGCTAGGGGGCAGGTTCCAAATTTATCTTTCTAAAGATTTTCATCTTACAATAAAGTTGTGTATTCTAAAATACACAACGTAAAATACGATCAAAAAACCAGTGGTACAATGATCAAATTTATCGCTGCCTGCGATCTCTTACAAGCAACTTTTAGAAGGATTACACTAAATAGTAATATATAGCAAGGGGTACACAATATTCATTTATTAATAAATGCCACATAACATATTTATACATTCATACACACAAATACATTCGTACACATACATACGTGTATATAAATGTACAAAGAAATACACACACAGAACTATTTAACTTATAGTTATTCAACAGATAAATAGTGATCTTTGATGATTTTTTAAAAGAACTCACTCACTATACCCGTTATATTTCTTCCGACAACGGCTTTTATATATTGTGAAAGATGTATAAGTAACTGTAGCTTCCAAGTTCTAAGTTTTTGTGACGGAAAATGTTTGTAATATCTACTGTATATTATCTGCTAAAGCTTCATACTGAAACCGCCGATTAGTCGAATGAGCAGACTTTACTGAAGTTCGAGTACCTAAATTACACAAGGGTTTCAAATATCTTCTCTTCAAAACTTTCATAATATTTGCCACCAACGGAATAACTTATAATAACCTTTTAATTTCTCTAGTGATGAGGTAAGTTATTTATGATCCGTAGTACTTACTGACTACTGTTATTGATATACTATAGTAAGTCAATCATAGCTTTTTTGATATTTCTAGTAGTTAGCTTTTTTTTTATTGTTACGTTCTTAGTTTAAATTAGTTGCACGAATACAGTAGGTACTTATATTTGTTAAAATATAGTTGTCACGTGTGATTTTAATTCATATTTGTTGTCCGCTAAGTTTACCAACTAATACATAAAAAGTCCAGTTGTGTCATTTAAATCAGTTAAAGCCTGGCATTTATTAGCAGTGCACGTGATTCCCTCCCACTACGATTCCGGCTCCTTTAAGTGGGGCATGAAAAAGCATCTCACCAGGCCGCCATAGCGTGGGTCGCCATACTGCTCTGTCTTCATTCGCAGTGAGTACGGAGACCACCGCTCTTGGACCATCAAGCAGAATAGAGTCACTTTGGTAGATTTTTGTAAAAAAAAAAACATTAAAAGTAATTTCATTTTCTAATTATTTTTGAAGACTATGACATCCTAAAGAAGCAGTAAAACTAAATTAAAAGTCTTGACCGTCGACTTCAACTTAACCTGAATTTGGCTGTCCTTCTTTTCGTTAATTATAAGTAAACCACATACTCATGATCGTCATCCTGATCATCATCTCTGTCAACTAATGTCTACTGATGGAAAAACTGCCCAAAGCTCTTCATAAGAGCCGGTCCTGCGCTGCCCGTATCCAACATACAACCACATAGGTACATATAAAACAAATGACTAATATCTCCGCAATATGAAACCAATTACATGGTAACCTATAAATAGAATATATCGGATCTTAAAACTCTACACTGAGTACCCGGTATAACATAATATACATGATATCAACAATGTTGGGCGGGAAAACAGTCGCGTGTGATTGGCCCGAGTCGGCCATTACAACCGTATATGGAAAGCGCGCGCGTATCATGTTACACTGCGCATACGCAACGTATCTAGGGTTGTCAGGTACTGATTTTATAAACACAGTTTTACTATAATTTTAATAGTCACTACATTAATACTATAGGTCTGTTTATAAGTGGAATTTCGAGGTCTTGATTGTCTTTTATCAGACTGAATTTTCTCTGTATCAGTTAAATGTAATTTTTACTTAATACTTATCCACAATAGTTTGGTAGGTGCTTCTGCGATAGAACTAGAGATATTTTTACCCGATATCAAATTTTACTTGTAAATATAAAATTTGAAGAGGTTCTTACATTATTTTTGTAATTTTACAAGTCATCCATCCTGTAGGTTTCTTTAATTCTTAATGTACTTCGTTATTACTCAGGACTTCGAAAAACTATTATCTTAGTGAATTTATTATCATTACATAGCTACCTAGAACTTTCTAATTAAAATAATATTCCAAAAAAAATTTAAATTTTAAATAATAATAAAACAACAACCAACGCTATTTACCACACTAGCCCATACATTAAGTGTATCAAGTATAGAGTAAGGAACTTAATCTTTTATTACTCTGTAGAATGTGCCAAAAAAGTACATATTTTTGTGATTGAAAGCAATAAAAACACCTTCTATCATCATTACGAAATTTTGTTATGCGTCACTCCTGAAAGTTAACTACGTCAAGACTCTGTCGAAACCAAATCGATACCTTGCTAGAACTTTATCGCGTTTCAGCACTTAGTTTAACAAAATTATGAAGAAATGAGTCAAGAAGTTTTACTTCTACGTCACCGGTATTGCAAAACAATTAAAAATGGACCTAAAATATACATAGATCCGTTTCTTAACAGTTCAAGTAACTTTTTTGTTGACCAATTTTATTCCCACTGCTACTTTTGCGAGTATTTTCTTCTCAATACACGTTAAGCATAAAATAATCTGTGAATTTAAGAGAAGGAAAAATCAATCAAAATAGATTTATGAGAAACTAGGCAAAATATTATTTGTTTAGACACTAATATTTGCTGTCGATTAATTTATGTTAAAATAATGAAAGTGAAATCGATCTGGTACTTTGTGCAATAGAACTAACGTGAATTTATTCTCAATAGGTATTATGAAATTTATTATGTTCAAAAATGATATTATACTGGCTATATACAAGCAAAATAGAGAATATTGCACAAAAGTATTTATTTCTATAGCTGTCTATAGCATAACAAGGCGTTGTAATATGTAAAACAAAGTTAATACGGTAGCAAATGTGTTGATGTACCGAAATAAAACGTAAGTTACACTTACACCTCTAACAAATACCTGCACCCTACACAGATTAAATTAAAATATTGTGTGAAATTTTATGACAGAAGTTTCTTTATATTTTTTTTATTTTAAGAGTTTACCAAAGTGATCCTTCTTCTTCTTCTCTGCATGATGGAAAGCATGAATAAAATTCAAGAATTATGGTCACCATACTCATTATTAATGTAGAAAATGCAATATGGTGACCCACTCTATGGTGGCCTTGTGAGATGCTTTTTCACGCCCCGCTTGGGGACATAAAAGGCATGACAGTCATTGTGGCAGTGTAAGGCTCACACACTTACCACAGCTGACACCCCTGCATCAATTGGCCTCCAGTCTCGCACTCGCCAACGAAAGACGACAGTACGGATGCTGTCGCTTTAAGTTAGTCTTCTATATGAGGGTAATACTGTCCCGATCGAGCCGACTTGAGTGCCGCTGAAATCTGTATGATTTTTTGGTAATTCAAGAAATATAATCGATAATTGCAGCAAACAAACTGAGTTGTGGGTGTGGTCTTAAGATTGTGGCAAGTCACAGGTTCGATTCCCGTCCGGCCCCAAGCCAACGTGTAAATCGGTCAACGATCGTGAGGCAGTACCTGTAGCCAGAACATAATGGAAGTGGACCTATCAAGTCCATATGAATATGACGGAAGCGTGCTGATAGTGGTTCGAATGTTCCAAGAGGTGCTGTTGTATGTCGTGATATTTTGGAACACTGGCAGTGCTGACACTCTTTAACCCACTGTCGGCAGTTTTTCCTGATGCCTGGCCAGACGAAGCGTTGTGTTACCAGCTTGACAGTAGCCTTCACTCCTGGATGACTTAAATTGTGAAGTGCGTCAAATACTTGTCTGCGGAACGATGGCGTAACATACGGGCGAGGTGTTGGAGAGGAGACATCGCAGTATACTTGTAGTCCTGACTCTGATGTTCTAACCCTTTCAAGTTTCAGAGTTGAACCAAACTTCAATAGGTCTTGCAACTCGGTATCAGTGTTTTGCTCTTGAGTCAAGAACTGATAATCTAGTGGCATAGTAATTTGATGTACGCGTGAAAGAGCATCAGCTACAATGTTGTCCTTGCCGGCTACAAATCTGATGTCCGTGGTGAACTGACTTATGAAATCGAGATATCGGAATTGACGTGGTGAGCAGTTCTCTCGATTCGTTTTAAAAGCGAAAGTGAGTGGTTTGTGGTCTGTTAGGATCACGAAAGTCCGAGCTTCAACCATAAAACGGAAATATCTTATGGCTTCATAGACGGCTAGTAGTTCGCGATCGTATGGACTGTATTTCTTTTGACTTGAACTTAACTTCCTGAAAAAGAACGCTAGCGGTTGCCATATCTCACCCTTTCGCTGTTGTAATACCGCTCCAATCGCAGAGTCTGAGGCATCTGTTTGTATAGATAATTCTGCTTGTGAGTCCGGGTGTGCCAAGAGTGCTGCTTCTGAAAGACTAGCCTTACAGCGGTTGAAAGCTTCCAGAAGAACAGGTGTCAGTTCAATTTTTTGTGTACCCTTTTTCTTAGGACCAGTGAGTAATGCGTTGAGAGGAGTTTGTATGGCAGCAGCATTAGGAATAAAGCGGCGGTAAAAATTCAGCATCCCCAGAAAGCATCTGAGTTCCTTGATATTTCTGGGCGTAGGGAAGTCCTGTACAGCTTGAATTTTTACGTCTAGAGGCTGTATCCCTGCTTTTGTAACTCTGAAGCCAAGAAAGTTTACGTCCGGTTGACCGAATACACATTTGTTTGTGTTTATAAGTACACCGTACATTGACAGTCTTTCGAACAGCTGCCTCAGATGTTGCTGATGGAGATAGGGGTCCTGACTGTGGATTAGAATGTCGTCTAAATAGCCAAAACAGAAATCCAACCCACGAAGGATCCCCGTCCATGAAGCGCTGGAAGGTTTGAGCAGCATTTCGAAGTACGAATGTCATGAACGGGAACGTTCTGGATCCAAACGACGAGGGCGACTTAGTCAGTCGCAGTCTGATGGACCTGGGGTTGTACGTATGTGGTGTACAGTCGAATGTTTTACTGTTTGAAACCTTCCAGTGGGGCGAGTGATATCAGGGTACTCCCTTAGAAGCTGATGGTAAGTAGAAGTACCAACAGTGGAACGTACTGATGAGATCAACTCTGTGGAAACTTGACACAAGATAATAATAATATTTTGTTTAAGTTACCACTGTAATATATCTGTTGCATACGAGGTAAATAATACCTCTTTGTTGGACAAATAGCCTCCGAATTTTATAAACTTTTGTAATCCAATATTTTAATTGTATATCTCACTTCTGAATCTTTGGATAAAGTTGCAGAACTCGTAAATTCTTAAAGTATTCCGATATAATTATGTTGGTACACTTCTAAGGATTTATTCCAAAAATTAAAAGGATTTTTACAGTACGCTTTACAGGACAGTGATAGCACATTGTAAGAAAATAGATTATCGTGTATTTAGTCCATTTTAGGATACAAACACTCAAATGCATTTGTTATTGTTTTTCTTCCTAAGAAATTGACTACCTAAGATTTGTTTATATGACAAAAGGAAGACACTGTCTCCTGCAACACAGGTTAAAACAGTGTAGGAATCAGAGAATTCTCAATTATATTATATGTGTATACCAACTTATATGGAAATAAATTATTGTTATTATTAATCTGACGGAGTTGCTCTTAAGGGCAGGTAAGTAGAAACTTAACTACTTGCAACATGTATTATTAGTTTCTATTTGAATTTCAACCTCGGATTAGCGGTCATATTTTTTTTGTGTAACAGCTGCTATAATTTATGATAAATATTCACTGTCCTCTGTGAAAACCTCGATGTACTCAAGTATATCATCCGAGCCAAGTCACTACACCGCACGTTGAGAAAAAACAAATGCAACGCGGCTGCCGTGTAAACAAACATGCCCGAACGCGATGATTACGTTATTAGTGCACAGATGTGTCACAATGGATTTCTTTTATTTGTTTATGTAAGCCTAATAACAAAAAAATGATATTCTTTTAATCCAGCTTAATATTGTTTTAGAGTCGTGCCTTTTTGGCGTAGAAAAATGTAATATATACAAAGTAAATAAAAAAAAACGTATAAATAAAAAAAGACTGTGTAAATAATAACTAATAATAATTACCTGATTATCGAGTTATTACTGAGTTATTTTTTACACATTCAGTTTATTTTGCTTGCTACATGTATATGTTTATACATATGCACAAGATATGTGCTAAAAACATAACCCTTGATAGTGAGGTAAAAAAAACATAGTATGTTTTGTTTTTACAGTATTCAAACTTCAGGCGATTGTTTGTGTGTGTACAACTCAAGTAACATTAGAAACAAACATGTTCTCATCACACTACCCCGTTTTCTACTATTCGATGAGAACAGTCTGGGATTTGTGTTGTGTAATGATTCATGTTGGTGTACACTAAAGTGGCACATGTCGTTAGCGTGCTTAAAGATTTCATATTCGCTTTTAAAACAAAAACTGACGTAAATTATTATAACAAACAATAAGTACACCCCACGAAATAAACAGCAGCCTTTGTGAGCAAGTGAGCACGTGTTTTGTCTCTAGAGAGAATGGCTGTCGAAATACATCATAAAGACTAAATATAAAATGACGTAGTTAGTACAGTCATTATATATCACAGTCATAATCATGAATTAATCTTGGCCTGAAATTGTTATTTATTAACCAATAAACCTTTTCCTTAACACATCTACAATTCTGCCATAAGATACAGTGTATCCAAAAATAATAATACAATAAAAAAGTAAAGTAAGACATAGGTATCATACTCATGGAGCGTACCGTATCTGCAACTTACTCTATGTAGAAACGTGAGCCAAACGCTGTTGGAGGGCGGGCGGCTGTGCGACGCAGAGGGGGGACGCGCCCCGTATATGGTGTGCGTTGGCGCAGTTACTACACATTCGACACCTATAGCTTTATTTGTATACTAGTATTTCCCCGCGGCTACGCCCGTGTAATATACGTGTACTTTAGTAATTTACTAATTAATTTATCTGAATTGATTCAGAAAATTCCAGTTTAAAAATAATTGATGTATTTAGCATAAATATAAATCCAATATGTGAACAAAACAAAATCAAAAGAAATAAAAAAAATCTATTTAAGGTTACTTAATTAAATTAACTTAATGTCTAGGAATAAAAATGTTAGTATATAATAATCAAACTTGTGATCAACTTCATTTTGTATAATAAATAGTTAAAAAAACATCGTCAGAGACACTTTGTACTTGACTGTACTGTTGGGGCGCCGGCTACAGCGGCTGCGCACGCGACGCTCCGCCCACACGTCTTTGTGTGTGTGACGCTGATGCCGACGAGTCTTTACACCCAAGCCGCAGTGGACTCATTCCTTCAGCGGGGTCGTTCAGCTACTCACATAAACACTACTGAAATTCAATACAATTTTTCCTGCTACATAAAAGGTTTATATTGCATCGAGGATTAACAATATAAATATATGAAATTAAACGAAATATACGATATTATTTATCATTGATATATTTTTTTTTATTCAATCGCAAGCAAGAATAAAAAAAGGAAGAATTAATTCTTTAAATTCTTATAGGTTTCTGGTCGAAATCTGTAAAATAGGAAAACCAATTTTATTATCTATTTGTCTACATTCGCACATAACTAAAATTGCCTCCTACAAAATTATAAAACAAGAAAAAGTTGCCTGATTTAACATATTTTAATCACTTACTAGCTTCTGTTATTATTAATACGAAGGATTGTTTACAGAAGAACACTGAAGGTCAGGAAAACAGAATACTATCCAACTTGTAACACCACTACATTGCTAAGACAACTGTCCTGATTACCTCTGGATATTAATATTTACACTGTTATTTCTTTCAATTCAGACTTTCTATTCTGAATTGTTGAGAAACAAAAACTTTATAGAATGGCCATCCAGTATACATTGGACATAATATTTTTTCCAAGAAAACTATAAACGGCAGACCTTCAGAACTATTGTAAAAAAAACACCTTATAAAGTTAAGAAGAAGGTGTAATTAAAATCATAACCTAATTAGTTGAACGAGCGGGCTAGTAGGAAGACTGTGTGTAGTATATAGGTCGAGTTACTGGCATGGAGCCAGGGAATTAGTCACCCATTGCGGCCAGTGCGAAGCCAAGTGACGTTAAAGGTTACGACGTCTGATACGTGAGACCCGAGATTATGATGCTAACGTACCAGTTCTAGGTATTGAAGGTTATTGATGTAGCTGTTCAACAGGTGGCGCTAGTTTTGTGGAAAATGTGGTTTTGCAGTGAAAAGAACTGTGGTGTTGTGTGCAATTCGTCATAATATGTCGTTAAAAAGAAAGTTATAGGACGTTTTGGTTATAAGATGATGTATTCATGTAACATCTGCTCTTTACCTGTACCTTCATTATCATATTAATCAAAAGACGTCCACTTCTGGACATGGGCCTCCTTCAAGGTTCTCCATAACAGCCGGTCCTGTGCTGCCCGCATCCAACAGCAGAACAAATTACCTATGTCTATTTGTTCTATGCGATATAAGTAAACGCCCTGTGCGTTTGCGTTAGCATGACAGCAGGGAAAATACATCAAACGTAGTAATTATCAATTAACTTTGTTTTGCAAATATTAGTTTTCCAAAATATTTGGTTTTGTAGATTGATAATAGAACAATAAGGTTGATGTGTAACTTTGCCTTTGTAAATTTAGACATGCAGAAACAGAGCATCATCATTATATGTATTTTCATTGTTTTTAGTTTTATTTGGAGTCTTCCACCATCCACATTCAACATAATCACTGCTCTGAATTAAAAGTACGATGTTATTTCATTAAAAACTACTTTAGTCATAGTCCATCTGGTCAAGTTACAAATGCAATAAGCTGGAATATTGAATGAGGTTAGTGAAACACTGTTGTATATCTTTCACTACCCGCGTAATGTTTAACACGAAAGCAAGGCTAAATATTTATACGTACATATTGACTATGAATGGTCGTACACTTCAATTCTATGAAATAATTTTAATAGCATGTTAGGAGAATTGTTGATACACAAAATTAATATAATATTTGAATCAAAGTTTTCGTGAGTGTGCATTTCGAAGAAACCCAACTAGTGTCCCTCTTATTGGGAATATATATTGATCACTTTCGATCGGATTTTAAAAGACCTTGACATCTGATTGTAACGGTAAATATATGTTTGAGATGTACTGCTTTAATTAGAAAAAAAAATGTTAACAATTTGACTAATAGGGATAAGTAATTTCAAGCTTAAAATTTCAAGAAAAGAACGTTCACATTCCTCTAAGATTGACGACGCACTTGTAACTCCTTATAAGCAGACATTCATGAGCAGCGGTAGTCAGTTCCTAGCAAGTAAGTGGCTGCTCGTTTGTCCGCTCTCATCATCTTTTTATTAGGCTTTATTACTCATTAGCGTCGGGCCTCTGCAACCCAGCGGGCAAGTTGATTTCGGAGGTCGATCAGGAAGGATGATGAGGGTTAGCTGTCAGTATATTCAGAGTACTTGGCTAGCAAATCTCCACGTGGTCCACCTTGGTAACGTTGGCGTTGGTGTTCTTTATTCCTCTGCTATTTGGAAGAGGCCTCATCACCAACAGCTAATATTCTAGCTAGAAAAGGAGACAAGGAGGAAGAATGAGGAGGAAAACCTTGTTAAGAATCCTTTCATGGGTCAGAGTTCTTCAGCTATTAGCGGTGGAGAAAGTAGGACGAGCTCGGTGAGCACTTACACTACTATCAAGCAGGCATTACGAGACGTTGTCTCTGTGCCGCCATCGGCATACCGTAGTTCTAAAAGGAGTGTCGTGGTTATTTCTCGAGGCTCCGATCGGGGCAAGGGTCTTGATTTAGCAGCCCGGACTGCCAGAAAGAAAACCTATATAAAAAAGTATTATGTGTTCTGGTGCTTGGCCAGGGAATACATGGCTGATGGGTAGTTCAATCGCAAGCGCACTCCCAGCTGAGGCACTTACAGGCCCCTTGGTTGGGCATAAATCTACGCTTGCCCGGCTATTAGGGGATTCTGTCTGGGGCGATTTCTGTTCTCCTTTACTCATAGGTTCAAAAAGTGATTTATCAAAACTTATAAATGAAGAAAGGAAGGCAGGACAGAGAAGAAAAAAAGTGCGGAGGAGAAAAATATAATGGCGGAAGACCTCTCAGCTAACGCAGAGGACGTAATGGTTGAAACACCTATCTCGATGGGGCTCAAGGATGTTACTTTGACTGCTGAGAGCTGAAGAACATCGAAACGATTATGTTCCAGATCCACCACACCACTGGAGCTTATAGAAATGGAGCTGGACGGGTTGAAACGTAGACGCTCCAGAGACGAGGGAAACGATACGTCCCATTGCCTCTTAAGGTTACAAACAGTCTTGAAGAAAGTTTTTGAACTCCGGTCTCGGTCCCATCGGGTTCCGTTGTTTTTAAGGCAGAAGATGCACACAGTTGTTTTGACTGTTGCGGATCACTGTGTCCGACCGGAGCATGAGGCAATTGAATGTTCCACCGCCCCTTGCTGCCCGGTGTATGCACAATTCCCTGACTAGGGCTTGCCAGTTGACCCGGACTGCCTCTGACGTGGTTCGTGTGTCGAGAACGTCGTCTATGTCTATGTCTACGTCGAAGGTTGTAGAGACGGTCCAGTGATGGTCCAAGTCTCCAACCTCCTTGTCCAGATGAGCCTGGACCACTGTACCGTGGCACAGGACCTCTACTTGCGAATCATGATGCAGTTGTTGATCTGTGTGGCCGCAGCCGCGGATTTCTATGACATTCTTTCCCGAACAAATTGTGGCGACTGGGACGGTCCCATGGCAAACGACGGCTCTGCTCTTGTCGCTAAGACCTTGTCTCTTACTGGACATGTTGCTAGTTGAGTGGGGATGGATCATCGTGTATGGTGTATACTTCTCCTCCAATCGGAGTTTGAGCGACTCTAAAGTTTTCCTGGGGAACTTCAACACAAAGTCCCGCAGGGACGGTGGCGAAGATGTAGAGAAGTGAGTGGCCTAGGTGGGCCTCTTTATACTAAACAGAGGTTTCACTTACACGTGCTTGCAGCACTAGAGGGTGTCGATAGTTAACCTTTCGTTTGCTACCCCTGACCTTACTGGGGTAAGGAACTGGTGTGTCTTGAAAAAGATTGAGGCGCTCTCGAATCACTTATGTATCCCATTTGAGTTCTCCTAGACCCAGGATCTCAGTAGGGGTCACGCGGCGCGGTGTTCTTCTCATTTCCCGTAGTGGGCCGTTGTCAAATTGAATAGGGACCTACTTGAGAAGGCGGCCATCATTCGAAGTACGTATTCACCACACACAGATAAAGAGTCTCACTAGGAACCCTGGTAATAATACGGGAGTTACTTATAATATCTTCAACAACCTTTTACAGTCCACTGCTGGACATAGGCCTCTCCTTAGCAAGGAGGTTTTGACCTACTATAAGATATGTATATAGTTAATAGTACTGGATGACAACATATAGATATAATAGAACAATGACTAATAAAAATAATGGTAGGTAACTGACAGGTACTACCTGTGAGTTCTTATTCTTCATTAAATAATAGTTTATAAAACCACTGTTTATTAAGACTATCCGAGAAAGAACGGATGTATGGAGACATTAAAACGCCCACAGTGCCCAACTCTCGGTTGGCAAAGGAAACATAAATATTGCTGAAACACTCATAGGTGTGTCAGATTGTTGTCGTTAATGCTGCTTTTTTGTACATTTTGTTTTAAAAATAAAAGTTTTATCTATTTCTCAATTCGGTTATATAATTTTAATAAAGTAGTAACATAGTAAACGTTCATCTGTGTTTTTCAAAAAACTGTAACTATTCCCAAATATTTACTGATCTAGCATTAAAATAGAAGGGTTTTTTTGTGTTGGAGCTATTTTAATTTTTTTCATAAAAATTTTAAGTCTATTATATCATATCTTTATTACCTTCGAAGGAAACGTGAGACAACTTTGAAAGAGACTGTATAAGTAAAGTGGAACCTACGCCGAAGAAAAAGCATAAAAGGTCTCAATAAAGAAATAAAATGGTAGAGCAAAGAAATAAACGAAGGAAGGACGTTTTCAAGTTGTAGCAGGCTACAAGGGCTAAAGCCGACTTTGATAAATATAGAGAAACCAAAAGAAAAAAATAGATATACAGAAAACAGCTAAAAGATGATTAAATAACACAAAAGACACAACGAGGACTAAATATATGAATAATGGTAGTCATAAATTATTAACTGAAGATTAAGACTATAAGCGCCTTTTGAATATACCTTATCAAAGATACATTGATTACTACAGTCCTGAGACAGTAAAGGGGCCACCCCTGGACTTAGCACTACAAGTAATTAAGCCCGAGATACAGCAAATGAAAAATAAAAAACACCAGGCCCGGATAAAATATCAGCAGCAGTCTGAAAGTACCTTGGAAACCATGGCGTAATTCAACTTTTTAAAATATTTCACAAATTAATTTATGACTACGTAATGCAAATTAAATGATTAGAATACTGATAGAAAAGGCCAAAACAAACAAGATCAACCTTCATCGAACACACTGTGTTCTTCGATTGGGCAAACGTAGTGTAGGGCGCCCCGCGGCGTAATAGACCTACGACTTGAAGAAGATGGCTGGCAGCGGATGGATAGAATTGGCTAAAACCGGCATCGTTGGCGTTCCTTGGGGGGAGACCTTCGATCAGCAGTGGACGGCGATAGGTTGATTGATTATTCGAACACTTGTCACAAGACCCCATTTGAGAAGCACTCACATAATAGATAGTTCTGGAATGTTATATTAACTTGTAGTATATCAACATAAGACGCCAATACCAAAGTCTTTAGCCCCTGCTCTTTTTGAAGTCGGGATGCATCACGGCTCTGCGCTCAACCCTTTGCTTTTCAACACTACTACCAATCGTGATAGTCAAAAGTCATTGGTCTGTAATATTCTATATACCAATGATGTTGTTTTCATCTCAGATGATGTATAAGAGCTCCAAAGGAATTTCAGTCTCTGGAGGGAAGCACTTGAATCAGAGGAACTAAGGATTAGCAGACAGAAGACAGAAAATGTGCTGTACGTTTTCGATAATACCACTGACACCAAATCCATAAAAATCTCAAAAGAAAATGTAGTTATACCTACGGTGATGCAATTTAAAACTCATGTGTCGCCATAGCGTGGGTACTAGGCCACCATAGTATGTGTCACCGTACTGAATTGTCAGCATTCACAATGAGTATGGTGATCATCATTCTTGGCATCTATTCATGCTTTCCATCAGGCACAGCCGCATACTAAGATGCCTAAACGATTGTACGGTAAATCTTGCCCTAGACTTGTCAATAACGAAACAATCACGTTTACTCGTAAGACCACGCGCCATGTAGTGAACGACGGCTGAAAAAGACCTGAAAAAAACTTTTCGACCAAGATACAGCAGGATGCCATGCTAAATGGAAAATTTAGACAAGGAAAACCAACATCAAGTAAAGGATACAAGATCTAGAAGGAAGAAGAAGAAGAATACTTTAAGAGTAAAGAATACTCGTAATTTGAGAGTCTGTAATGACTTAATTTGTAAATACAGACCAATAGCGTAAGGTGACTTGTGAATCTACTGTTGCATGGTGAGTGTTTCAGATGCTTCAAATAATTACTAAAGTCAGTTATCGATCTGTTTTACTACACTTAGTTTGCAGTTTTTTTTTATATGGGTTGTTAAATATAAATAATGGTTTATTTATATATATATATATATATATAATATATATATATAATAATATATATAATATATATATATAATAATATATATAATATATATATATATATATATAATTTATAAAAGAAGATTCCAAACATACTTGAGGTCTTTTTTTTTAGTTAAATTATCATCATAAGTTTACACAAAACAGATAAGGGCCTTAGGATTAGGAGCCTTCTTTTAAGCAAGAGTTACTTGTGTCAGGAGACCAGGAGAGTGATAAAAAGAAGACCGGGAAAGACTTTAAGCACTTAAATAATAAGGTTGTTCTATTGTTAAATAATGAATTAAACCATAGCTAAATTTTCATTATTTTCATAATGGATATTGGGGATATGATGACACAGTTACTTAAAATTAGAATGTTCACATCTGGGTCCTTTTCGTAATTTTCACTAAACTCATTGTACTAGCACTTGAGCTACTGAAATTTGGTTATTAATCATTGGGTTCGGGTAACAGCTTTTGAAATTTTGAAATTTTCTAAAAATTGTATGTAATCGCAGTTTTATAGTATAATATACAAATAAGCACACAAATGCATTGTCGTTCTTTATGGGCACCCAAAGTCAAGGATTTAGAGTTGTTGTCACCACACTCATTGCGAATACAGGCATGGTAGCATGGTGACCCACACTATGTCGGTCTAGTGAGATACCTTTTCGTGTCCTAATTAGCGACGTAATAGGCATGACGGTCATCGTGGCAGTGTAAGACTTAGCATGATAACTGTCAATCCCGCATCCATGGGCCTCCGGCCTTGCACTCACCGACGAAACACGGTAGTTCGAATGCTGCCGATTTAGATTAATCTTCTGTGAGAGGGTAGTACAGCCCCGGTCGAGCTGGTCTCCGTTCGTGCTAAAATCAGCGTGGTTCTGCTACTTCAGGAACAAAATATATTACATATTACATTAAAAACCTTGAGAATAAATTTGAACGTTCCATTGGTTTGACAAATTGTTTTTAGCAGTCCTGTATTGCGTCTACCTTTAGGATCACAAAAAGTCGTGCTATTTTAGGTGGTTTAGGTTAGGTTTCCAAGGTGTTGTCCTATAAGAGAAAGGAGGAGGGACTCAAGAAACTCGGTGACTTTGGGACTGTCGATAATGCGGACTACTTCCCACTGCAACTGATCTAGAACGTCAAACAAGTAATGTACTACTCCGTTGCAAAGATGAAAAGAGTACTCCACGCAAAAGAGAACCTACTGAGCGATTTAAAAATTTAACCTAGCTAGTTGTTTGTGCACGTGTGGCCTTTAGCCCTTGTTTTGCAAAGCGGTTGATACCACTCCTGTAATTCTAACAAGACGAGTATTATTAAATCAGGCCTAATTTTTGCGAGTACTTGTTACGTGGTATGTTTTCTGCATAAATCGCTCAGTTGTTTATCTATTAGGGACGTAATGCAAGATTGGCGCGCCGACATTTGGCTAGACGTCCATTCGAGGTCATCGTCTCTTACCGAGTAGCGTTGGAAAACTAAATATTTTTATGGAAATTAACTGACGTGAAAAAACTTTAAGTACTAAAGGTATATACAACAATACTCTTAGTTTTAGAAACTTTTAGTTTTCTCCGATGTACAACCTTATTAAGCGTATTGTCTATTCGGGAATCGGTGATCACATAGTCAGGATTCTAATCACATCGTTAAGATATCATCCCAAAGGGATTGGAGCTCTGCATCCAAATATTATTTAAGCAGGTGAATTCGTTACAGTGTGTTTTGTATATAATTATAATTTGGTAATATTTTTCATACCATACTTAGTGATAAACAACTATAAGACGACACGTTTCAACAAGTAAGTACAAAATGAACGTAGGACTTCAGATACGACCTGGCCAGCACGTGGAAGCCTGCTAAAATCGAAGTTACGATGTACCTAAATTATAGTAGCCACTATGCATCTGACTTATTGTCGGTCATACTTGTACATAGTCACTTTTATTATAGTCGTTTAATAGGTCTTTTACCGCACTCAAAGAGATTAGACCACCGATTTGAATACGCTATGAAACGCTTAGAATTTAAACTTAGTAATTTATTTTGTACAATCTAAATTTTTTCGGTAATTAGCCTCAATAGCAATAAATAATGTGACGTCTAAATAAATCTAGGTGAATTTCTTTTGCTCACCGTACATTTCTTCAGTACACACACATAAATTTTCACCACTACAACTTTCGATTCTGGCGGGAAGCCAATTCGCTTGTACTTATCTGCGATTTGCTCCTATTATACAGATTATATGGAAAAAATATATCATAGCGTTCGACATGTTCTAGCAATTAGCAAGTAACATTGCGTACGGTGTGAGTCAGTCGTTTTTAGGTTTATTACCAGGGATGTAAAGCTGAATGGATTTGTGTATGGATTTGTGAGTCTTTTGCACTAACTGAGAAAATACGTGGGCTGCAAATACTATGCAATCACCTTTAAGTATATAGAACCGTTAGTTGGACTGAAATAGATATTCTATCATTAAATTTCAAACCTGAAAAACGTTTTGTAGATAACTTAACGTATCAGTATCAATGTTTTATTATAAGATTTTTATATCATTTCATACGACAATAATATAACTCTAAAAAAATATATCTGTAATACAAATGTTTAAAAGGCACAGCGTTCATTAAACTGTCTGCATTGCTCACAAACATTTATGTGATGTGAAGGAAATCCGAGCGCATGGCAACAACGAATTTGAATTCATTGTTATAAATATATACCAAATAAATTGAAAGAGAAATTTCTTCAATGGGAAATGATATCTCATAATCACGTTTTAGATATTAATTATATAGATATTGTCTTAAATTGGGTGTGCTAAAATGTAAAAAAACAAAAAAATTAGATATCATACAGTGTTGGACTGATAACAATTATAGTCCTTTGAACATATTTATTAAGATTGACAGTCAACGTACACACGTACAACGTACACATCTATTTGAATTTTTTATTATTTTATGAAGCTGTTTGAAAAATATTTTTTTCACTTTAAATTTAAGACGGACTTGACGTCTGAGAACTGTATACACTTATTTATTACAATAAGTGTATACAGTACTCAGATTATATTAACTTATATTAACAAACAGATTATATTTTGATATTTGTATCTTCAATCAAAAATCAATCAATTAATTTCAATTTATGCTTAGGTACGTACAGTATAGCAACAAGTAATAGTAACTGGAATTTTTAAAAATTGCAACAGTTGCTAAGTTACGTTTTAAAAACCCATAAAAATAATATTTATCTATAAATTTTGGTTGTGACTTAAAAACTGTAGTAAGACGAACCGCCTGTTGCTTTGGCCCCGTGCCAGAATACTCGGTGCGGTTTTTCACAACATGCTTAAGTAGATAACGTCGTCTATAAAATTTTGGACATGTCAACACCCATTAAATAGAGAATTTAGCTTCTTAGAACCACTTAAACTTGGAGCAAGTTTAAGAAAATTGTGTTTGAATATTTCATGTACAATTTTACTTATTTAACCAAGTATTACTCAAATAATATTGCATATAACTATTAATCAATCACTACTTAATATTATCTTAATATCAAATTCTTCATGTTAAAATACTTTATTACGTTACCACTAATTACAATTTTACTTATAATATATCGTCTATTTATTACTTCAAAGTCTGATTCAAAACTAGTCCAGCATACTTGAAATACTCATCTGCAAAACCGTACCATATTCTGGAATAATTATTAGTACTGGACCAAAATATTAACATATTGTACCCGAGCACATAATCCAAGCCGTAAGTTTTTAGAACACGGCTTTGGAATCTAATTAAAAAAGCTTAAAATATTAGAAGACATTCAGTAGCCTCGTATCGAAATACCTAAAATAGATGAAATAAAATAATGTAACTAATTTTGTTTAGAAATAGATGACCCAATGAATTTCGTTTCATCTACAATTTATTTGAGGGCTGTCATACAAACTTCAGAGTGTCCTTAGGCCATCTTACTGCGGACCTTTCGCAAAATCCGTACTTACGGATGTCTCTTATCTATAAGCTTGCCAAATTTTCTGATCCTCAGTATAAGAAACCAAGGACTTTCATATAGGCTTGGAAGAACACTTACACGTTGTTAATCCGATCTTTTTATATTAGTTTGCTTATAGCCAATTTTTATCTGTCACTCCACCGGTTCTATTACGTCGGATTACCAATTGATTTGTTTTCGACGACCCTTTCTATTGAAAAGGAAAGATATATATATATATATATATATATATATATATACTAACTCATATTTAGGTTTTAATCAGTAATAAAAGTGTGTATAGTAATAATATTATACATTAATATTTCTTTCATGTGGAATTTACAAATCCATATTACAACCACTACACCTCAAATAGGATTCACTCTGAAGTGGAGACTAGTATTTTCCTTACTTCTAAGATACAAAGTCAAAGTCAAAGTCAAATTCATTTATTCATTTAGGTCACAAAAGACACTTATGAACGTCATAAAAAAAAAAACAATAAAAGATGAAAGATGAACAATCTGTCGATTAAAATTATAGCTAGCTGGGTTCGCAGATTGTTCATGGTAGAGTGGTGAGAAAAGAACCCAGGAAAGAAACTCACCACCACTCTTTTAACTCAAAATCTTTTAAATATTAAAATAGCAGTTATATTCACAATCATAGGTCTTAAAAAAAGAGCAATTCATTTCCAAACATCTAAATCTGTGACATAGTCTGAAACTGAGTAATAAGCCTTTTTGGACAACCTCAGCTTAACAAATTTCTTAAATTTACTAATAGATAATAATACTATGTTGTTTGGTAATTTGTTATAAAATTGTATACATTGACCCACAAACGAATTCGATATTTTATGGAGCCTAGTAGTGTGCAAGGCAAGTTTATTTTTATTTCTTAAATTAAATTGATGGAGATCACTATTTTTCTTAAATTTACACAGATTTTTATGAACATACAAAAGATTCTCGTAAATGTATTGTGAGTGTAGTGTGAGAATGTTAATTTCTTTGAATCTGTTTCTTAGTGACTCACAAGGGCCCATCTTATAGATAGCCCTAATAGCTCGTTTCTGGAGCACAAAGATTGAATCGATATCAGAGGCACTGCCCCAAAGCAATAAACCATAGGACATAATGCTGTGAAAGTAACTGAAATAAACTAATCGCGCAGTATCAACATCCGTCAATTGACGAATCTTTCTCACAGCATAAGCTGCAGAACTAAGTCTACCAGATAACGTTTCTATATGTGGGCCCCATTGTAACCGTGAATCTAAAGTTATACCTAGGAAGACAGCCTTGTCTGTCAATTCCAGTTCCTCCCCGTTCATCAAAACACTAGTTTTTACTTGTTTAACATTCCTAGTATAAAATTTAACACATTTGGTTTTACTCCTGTTTAATAACAAGTTATTAGCGCAAAACCAAAGTACCATTTTAGAGAGAGCATTGTTTACATCGTCAATTACCGATTGCTGTCTGTTAACTTTAAATACTAAGGATGTGTCATCTGCAAACAACACTATCTCATGGTTATCCCTCACAAGATGAGGCAAGTCGTTGATGTACACAAGGAACAGAAATGGACCCAGAATAGACCCCTGGGGCACCCCCACCGCCACAGCTGATCCCTGGGATAATTTACCATTAACATCTACTCTTTGAATCCTATCACTCAAATAAGAAGTAAGAAGATCCAAAGCACTGCCTCTTATTCCATAGTGGTGTAATTTCCTGACAAGTGTTTCATGCTGCACACAATCAAATGCTTTAGATAAGTCACAAAACACCCCGTAGGCGTCACGTGACTCCTCCCAAGCCTCAAATATATACTCTAATAATTTAACCCCAGCATCACATGTTGACCGACCATGAGTGAAACCAAATTGTTTAGTATGCAGCAATTGATTTTCATTAAAATAATTAAGCAACTGAGTAAGTATCAGCTTTTCAAAAACTTTACTAAATGTTGGTAGGACCGAAATTGGTCTAAAATTTGTGGGGTCTAATGGACTACCTGATTTAAACAAAGGAGTTATCTTGCTATACTTCATCAGGTCAGGAAACACACCATAATCTATACATCTATTAAATATAATAACTAAGTCAGGTACAATAATGTCAATTATTGAGTGAACGACACTTACAGAAATTCCCCAAAGATCAGCTGTCTTTTTTATATTAATAGATTTGAAGGCAGCTGAAACATTAAGTTGATTTATATACTGAAAAGTAAAATTATTAAAAAATTCTGGTACATTTTCTCTGATCAATGATTCTGCAGTGGAGGTGGAAGAGCCTAAATTACCTGTAAGTGCGACTGGGAAAGTGGAAAAAAATTTTTCAAATGTGTTGGCCACTTCCATGTCATTCTTGGTAATGTGACCATCAAAATTTAATTTAAAATCAGACTCCTTTGTTCCACTTCTCCCAGTCTCAGCATTAATAACTTTCCAAGTTGCTTTAATTTTATTACTACTGTTTCTGATTTTAGACTTAATAAACAAAGATTTGGCTAATTTACAGACACTTTTAAAAATCTTTGAATAGCATTTTACATATTGCTTAAAGTCCTCACTAGTATTATATTGTCTTTCATGATACAGCCTATACAATGTTTCCCTACTCTTATAAATTCCTACTGTTGCCCAGTTACTAAATATAGGACAATCAGTAACAGTAACCATCTTGGAGGTAAATATTGAATTAAATAGACTAAGGAACGAATTAAAAAAGGAACAATATAGTGCATTAGGGTCTAATTTGTTATTTAAGGAAGGTAAATTATTAATTAAGTTAATTCTCATACGTTCCAGGCGATCAACTGTTACTGGTACAAGAGTAATGTTTTTTTTAAGCACTGTTTTCTTTTTACTTACAAAACTAACTAACTGACCAGAGTGATCAGAATCTAACTTATTAATAATAGATTTATGTCTAGGAACAATATCTGTATAGATGTTGTCCAGGCAAGTAGCTGTAGTAGCGGTTATTCTAGTAGGCTCCATAAACAAATTTAGCAAGTTGTGGGACTTAAAAAGACTAAGAACTTTAAGGGTGGAATTTGATTTATCAAGAATGTTAATATTAAAGTCACCACAGACTAGTACGCTCTTACCTGAGATGGCAAGTTTGCTTAGGGCTTCATCCATTATTTCTAAAAATAGTTTCAAATCCGCGGAGGGAGGTTTATATACACCTATAACAATGAATTGCTCTAATTGCACACATGCGAATTCTATAGAACATTCTATAGAGAGGGACACAATATCTTTCCGTTCCTTAAACTTAAGGTTTTTATGTAATAGAATAAGCGACCCACCATGTATTGTGTTGACTCTACAGAATGAACTTCCAACTTGGTGGTTGCTGAAATTAAACATGAGTTGATGCCCCTTTAACCAATGCTCAGTAATACACATAATATTAATATTCTCTGAATTCATGAATAATTCCAGCTCAAGTTGCTTGCCCTCCGTCAAGCAACAAATGTTTTGATGAACCAGATTAATTACATTACATTTATTTAAATTATTATTTTGTTGATATTTTGTGTAGCATGTGTTATAGTGTTCATTTGACTGTACTGCTAACTTAATTAAAGGTGAGTTTAAAAAATTGGAGCTAGAGGTTGCTACCTCTATTGTCTCACAATTCAATTTAAATTATTAGAAATGTCAATAAGAATGTTATTAGAACAAGACTGCTCAATAGAAGCAGGTCTTGTAGTCAAATCTTTGGTCAAAGTTTGTAAAAAAAAGGATAGCGAAGATGCTATCTGTCTAGTAAAACTAGGAGTGAGGTAATGCTTACCCTTTGTCTGATAAAAAGACTTACTAACACAGTTAGTATCTATCAAATGAAATTTGTCATTGTAAGTGCATATGGTATGCAGTGTAACATTAAGCTTATACCTAAGTCTATTTTCTACATCTGGCAACATTTTAGAGTAGGGGAATGTAAACAATATAATTTTATTAACACTTAAAGATAACAGAGACTCACAATATTTAATTAAAGCTTTTTTGTTAACATTACCCCTGTTCCCTGTTAAAATTATAAGATTATTGCAATCAGTGAAATCATAATTTACAATCCTTTGCATAATAACATCAAAGGGTGCAGCTGGTAGGCAAATATTTAAAACAGACTGACCAGTAAGATTAGATCTTAATTTAGAGCCCATGTTTTTTCCAATGTCATCGCTGAACATGATAGATTTTTGTGGTGGTGGTGCATCATTTAATGTACTTTGTACATGAAATGATGCACCCAATGACTGCTTTGTTCTCTTATTGGTATGTAAGGTGTCACATTCAGGCGTACTAAAAGGAAACGTACTCTCTGGCTTTGGATGATTGTGTGAGCGAGCACATTCACATAAATGATTATTTACCAATGAGTCAAAGCGCTCTGTATTATTTGATGATAGTTTTAAAACGAAAGAAAACAAAGCTTGTACGTATGTGTAGTGTAGTGTATGTGTGTGTGAGTGTTTTTTTTATATATATATAGCCAGCTGCCATAATGTGGGTCGCCATACTGAATTATCTGCATTCGCAATGAGTATGCCGACCACCACTCTTGGATTTTCTTCATGCTTTCCATCAGGCAGAGTAGAGTCACTTTGGTAGGACAAGAATTAAAAAAATAAAAAATAAAGATTTTGGACGCCTGAAACACAACGTCATCTAGATTACTACGAGACTCGTATTATACTCTTAAAATCGTTGTACATTTTGCCTTGTAACTACTGGTATACCATTGTTTTAGAGCATGTCAATCATTTTATTGTATCCTATACCCATAACTGTTCTATATTTTGTATGTAAATTCACTTCTTCCTTATTAGAATGATATAAATAAGTTGATTTATTTAGATTAAGTGTCCTTGATACCCATTTAGATAATAAATAAAAAAATAATACATTATTAAAGAAGTTCATATAGGTTAGTTCAATAAGCAGTTTACCTTAGAAATATAAAGATAAGGTCAACTTATTTAGGAACTTCAAATATTTAATACTTACCATAATTTATCAAGCTAATAAATAGTTATCTCTGTTATTAATGATGTTATAAATAAAATATTAGTAAGTGTTTAGAAGGTTTGTTACGTTTTCATTCTATTTACGAATAGAACATGTTATTGTAAATTACTTTCTTTCTTTTAAAAGGCAACTCTCACTCTCATCAGGAAAGTATCTTGGTGTCATAGACAGTTACGTATATGAAACAGATATCAAGAGCACGCAAACTTAGAACACAAATTCGTGGAACACACAAACACTCAGCGCAGTAGAAAATGGCGTGGCGACTGTTTTATCCCAACATCTACTGTGCAGTCGAAATTTTGCATAATTTCTACTGTTCACACGAAATATATAATTAGTTACACTTCTTTTAGCAGTAATATTCAAATTCACTGAATATGTTATTTGTAATATTATAATATATATAATACAAATCATTATCATCGACAGCCTTTTACAGTCCACTGCTGGACATAGGCCTCTCCTTAGCAAGAAGGTTTTGGCCTACTATACCACGCTGGTCAGACGGGTTGTAATCACGTTACAAAAAAAAAGGGTTTGTATCAAGTTTTTCTTCTCTTTGTAATGATATTGTCTTGCATACTTTGTTCCCTTACTCGCCTCTTACGACACCTACAGGATAAATAGGGTGGTAACACTATGTATTCTTAATCCGTCAACACACGGACAATACATATGGTATCATACAAGTATATACATTGTCTAATGCAGTCGTCTGATCGTGATTATTGGTTGTGATTAACATTTTAGGATGTGTAAATAGAATTCATGTAATCTGTATTAAATTTCGGATTTTTTTTACCAGAGAAACTAAAATAATATTTATATAAAATATTAAAGTATATAGTAAGATAAAGAGTCAGGGAAAAGTAAATTCCAAAATCGATGTAATCAATATACGAGTACAAACAGCTGTTCAGTATTGTTAAATATATATTAAATTTTGCATAATATATATAATTGTGTAATTTTTTTTTCAGACTCCTGCAGTGTGAATTGAAAAATACTGTCAAAACAGTATGTTTAGAATTTTTCAGATAGACATTACTTGAAGATAATATTTATTTGGGCAATTCTAAACGTTTTTGATAGAGGACTATTCGTTCTCATTACTTTGTCTCCATAACACTCTCTTGGCGATAGAAATTTGTTCAACTGTATCACCGCTGAAAATTACTTAGCCAAATTCTTCGATAATAAACCACGAAGCCTATCTAGATACAATAAGGATCACTTTAAAAATTACAAACAATTTTCTATGAGTTATATATCATTGGTCAACGTGTACTTAATTACAGTTCATTGATAACAAAGTCAAGTTTATTCAAAAACATATCAAAAATTACATACCGTTGTAAAGCTTGTAAACTCGTAAATCTAGACTGTCCATTCGTTAGGCTTCGCTCGCGTGGAATTTGGTCTGCCCCATTGAGTTTCGTAACAGATCATTTCAAATATATATATTTATTAAAAAATATCTTATGTTACTTTAAATATCTCCAAGGACATATGAACAATATTTCATGATGATCGGTTGAGTAGTTTTCACGTGAAACCGTAACAAACAAACTTACATTTGCATTTGTAATATTAGTAGGCATGTTGATAACCGCTGAAAGATCAATTCACAATGGATGGTACACATTGAGAATTTAAGATGACTGATATTCAATAATATATCCTCCTCTATAAATTCTAATTTCTTCTTAAAAATTTCTTCTTGATGGGTTTCCTATAAAGACTTTTAAAGAAGGACAATCTAAGACTGTAAAATAAAATTGATGTCAATTACCCTCATGTCCCACACGTCAAACATCTGTGTTCTGCTCTACTCATAAGAATTGTTAATGATTTATAAACATTGACCTAATGAATACCATGATTACACCATTCCTCTATACCAACAGAATCAGTTTCATCAACCGCAATAAAACCTCTTTTATACATCATGAAAAACATGTTACCGTGCGTGTGCGCACTCTGACGCATATCAAAGATGCGCGACGCCATTTCTTTTCCACTGTACGCTCCCGATTTGGCAGCGAGCCAAAGACGCTGCCTGGCGAACGGCCAACACGCCACATCACCCCCTTTACACGCTTAACCGGACCGTCTTCGATAGATGATCTCGAACATAAAGCGAAAATGACATTTGAGTATCTATTCGTTTTTTTTCTAAAAATTAAATACTCAGAAAATTTTAAGATGCACGTAAATATGTTAGTACTTATTGAAATTAAGTAAATGTAGAACACATTTATTGGAATACCATAGGGAATGTCCATGTATTTGTTTAATATTTCTACTAGTTATTATATTAACAAAATTAAATATTACACGTCCGAAATATAAACCATTAAGTTAAAAAGTATGAATATGATGAATAGAATCCAAAAGTGGTTGTCCATACTGACTGCAAATGCATACAACGTAGTATGGTGAGCCACACTATGGTGGCCTAATGAGATGCTTTTTTACGCCCGCTGTAAGGACCGGGATCATCGTGGGAGGGAAGCACGTGCACGGGTAGTGAGTTCCAGTTTTAAACTGATTTGGACGAGAACGAAGAAGGAAGACCTTCTTAAAATGATAATTTTCAAGACCAGCACATGTTGTCCTATAGATGGAGCACATGTTGAATATAAGATGGCATCAGTTGGAAGAACTCGTCAGACAACTCTCTGTGGTAAAAGCGAAAGAGGACTCTCACGAAGATGACGTCTCTTCGTAACTGCAGAGGTGCAAGGGATTCAGTGGCTTCGGTACTGTCGATAATGTGGACTGCTTGCCACTGCTATTGATCAAAAACGTCTAATAAATACTGCGCGGATTCATGGCAAAGATGAGAACAATACTACACGCAGAAGTGAACCTGGATCTTATATAGAAAACACAGATACTCGGGCAAGAAGAACCATCTCACTTTTGTTCAGTACACCCAGCATCCACGAGGATGCATCAGTGGCGCACTTAAAGTACTCATGTAATTATGCGGATTGAAATCCCGGCAAATATCCATATTCAGGATACTGAGCTTATCAGTATCCTGAAGCTGTGGCAGTGGCTGTTGAGAGCTCTGAAAAGTAAGAAGGAGAGGAAAGTGGAGATTTTTTGGTAGAAAGCGCCCGTACTTATGTTTTCTTTGCTTTTAACTCGGCCAAATACCCATGGCTCCATTGAGATGCGACCTACAAGCAGGTCGAGCTCAGTGACAAGCTCCTGTAGTTTTTCCTCAACGTTTACTAACTTAGCTGTAGAGTTTCCAAAATATCATTGATGAACTGTACTATCGTTTGCATTGCAATGTAAATATATTGCCAAAGGTTAACACATCAGAAGGAACTGTGTGTGCGACAGGACAGGCAGGAGTGTTAACTTGCTGAAAATCGGAAGCAGCGCCATCACAGAGAAATTTAATGCGGCACGCGTGCAGAAACGCGGCAACCCAATTGCAGAGTTTGGGTGATAGGCTAAATGTAGGATATGGCCATGTCAAGACTGATGGCTAAGGACTCCCCATGCCTATCTACAGCTTCACCCATAAGGTGTGCGAAGTACGCTAGAAGATCAGTCTTAGATAGATAAGCCATGTTGACAATCATTAAACACTACAAGTGAATACAAGAGACAACTCTGAATGGATGAAAACGTTTGAATTATTAGAATACAATTAATCGCTAGAAATCATACAACTACGACGCAACAACAACCACACAAATAAGACGTCACATTTTGTCCCAGCAATAGCGTTGCGTTTTGCAAATTTACGTGGGAATTTTAAAAAATACACATTTGGACTATTAAATTTCACTATTAAATTACAGCCGCTGGATGCGGGCGGTACGGGACCGGCTGTTATGCAGAACCTTAGGGGAGGACTGTCTTCAGCAGTGGACGTCTTATAGCTGAGTTGATGATGATGATGATTAAATTATAGATTGTAATATATTATATTAGATATATTACAGATATGTTTATCTGATAGTAAAACTTACAAATAAAAATATTTTTTCTATTTAAGACACGTGTTGTATTTCCCATCGTCAAATTGTATTATAACAAAAAGAAAGTGAAAAACGCAAACGCGTGCTCAAGATCGTATACTTTGTTACCGAAGTCTTTGATAGATATATTGTAGTAAAAAGCTTATTATACATAAATATTGCAATTTCTATTCAAAGAAATAGAAAGAGAGAGATATCGCCCCTTAGAAATTAAACTATAAGAAATTTTACATTATTCGTCAAACTCGATGTAAAACCACTATCGCTTCGATTCGATTCGAACCATATCTCGCCATTGGCTAACCCTCAAAGCTTACACGATCAACGAACTAAGGACATAGTTGAAGCGCATTCCTAGCTTATTGGCGTAGACTTTACGATTGAAACTGAGCCGATTCAACAAGCAAAGGTTCACCGCTATCATAATAGATTTATTGCCGTACATTTGGGCTGCACTCAATTGAGCATCCACTTACTGCTCAAAGTATAATGTGTATAGACCGACTGACTTTCGATTATATTTCATTTTGTTATACTTGTAGAATTTCGTAATAAAGTATTTACAAATAAATATGAATTTTATTACAACTTTTATTACAAAATTTTCTTTTAAAGATGAAGAATGTATTAAAATGTTAACATTTTTAAATATATTTATGTAGTTTTGAAAACTTTTAATACAGAATATTTTAACTTTGAATATACTAAAATTACAATAAAATACATTGATATAAACCTGAAAAAGATTTACGTTAAAGGCATACAGATCTTTTTCGATAATTACTTTTCTAACATTTTTTTTTCTGTTTTATGTACATACTTTGGTATCAATACATTTTCTTCTGTAGGCCATAATATGAGGATAATTAACAATCTACAAGTAGTACTACTTAGTTACAACGTATTTAGTTTTATTTTCAAAGAAATAAAACTAAATAAAAAAAGGAAAATCCTTATTTGTATTTTATAGTGAACTACAACATTTAATATTGCGCTTGTGTTGGTCAATTTCAAATTTAAATGATCTAATCTGTTGACGCAATTATAGGACATCTCCTACCTTCTTTAGATATATTTGTAAAACTTTTCAACGACTATTACTAATGTTGATTTGCGATTCGCCTTGTTGTGCCATTAACACAATTTGTGAGAGCAATTCTGAAACTGTTTCTTAGTACATATGTACTTAAAATGTCTTTAATGTTCAATTTTTAACATGAAATAATTAATATCATCGTTGTGAAAATTTCTGACTAACTATAGATGTATGGATATTTGTTACTTTTTCATACAAAAACTGCTGAATAGATTTAGATGAAACTTTACAGTAATATAGCTTATAAACGCACACACACAAAAGCTAGTATAATACAATTATTTCTGTTAGACTAAATGAACTATTCTTTAAAACGATCGTTAGACATACTTTTATATTTGGATTTCAAAATCGATCCATAAAATGAGTGGATTAATGACACCTATGTTAAGATTTTTATGTCTCTATGGCGTGTAGTATAACTAAAATGGAAAAGTGTGTAATGATTAAATTAAAGAGAATCGTACTCTGAATACCTGAGTGAGATGGTCAAAAATGGTGAGAAAAGTGTGAAGTATGTAAAGTGTGTGTATGTAAAGTAAGTGTGAGTAGGTAAAAAGCATATGACGTTCACAAAAAGATCAATGCACTTTTTTTTGAAAATTTGCGAAAGGATGTCTTGAGACCCCAGCTATGATTAGGACAAGGACAGGTCCCATAAACGTTAATTTTTTTATATCTAATAAAAATAAATTATTTATAATTATAAACAGAAAAACGAGTCATTTTTTGATGTTCAACCAAGCATAAAGTTTGAATTAATTTAAAAATTATTATACAACTAAGTGCTTATTCTATTATATATATGATGTACCAAAATTAACATATAATAAACAATAGCAGACAATACAAATGTTTTTGAACAAAATATTATTGCTAAGATTTACAGAATAGAGCAGTACGTGACTCACCACCTTCAAGCGTCACAATTCAGACACAGCTGCCAAAGGATCTCGGCTTACTTTGCGCACGGCGCATCTGTCACGATAACAAACACTTGGAAAAGTAGCGCATATCAGATTAATAGCATAAGGTAAAATAGTCTTTATTACATAAGCAATAGATTCAGTTCCGTAGAAAACAAGTAATTTTAATTTAAAAATATTCAGCAAGCTCTCGAGTAGCATTATTATTTTTTCGTCGCAAGAATTCGTCACTTATTCATTTTTAATTATTAGTTGCTAGGTTCCTTTTTGGGTAAAATAAATGTTTTACAAGCAACAGTATCGGTTAAGTATAAGTTTTAAGTAACTGAGGTTTACTGGTACATAAGAATTGTTGATAAAGTTTATCTTAATTCCGTACATTACAACGAAAATCTACAACGGTAGAAATTAGAAACTAAGATTAAATCTTAAAAATCTTCCCTTATATAAAAACTTGACGATAAATAGTTTAATTGAATAAAAGTTAACTGATGAATATAAAGACGAGATTAAGTACATTATCTAAAGGAAACCAACTCCAAACAAACACAGAACAGCTAAATCTAAATTGTCTATGCTAATTTTTAACTTTAAAACAGAAACAACAAGGATAACAGTCCAAACACAGATAAATTCTGTAAGTTACTCTTCAGTACTGGGTACACTTAAGTTGAATTACGAGCGGTTTGCTCACACGCAGCTGTCGTGTACGCTCGACATACAGCTGCTTTGTCAAATCTTAGAGGTGTGGTAATTCTTAGAGATGAGTATTGAAGACAGATCCATTGAAACCTTTTTAGTTTCCAAAATATGAGAAATGTTTGAATTATAAGCATACCTGGGGCTTTCTTATTAAATCCATACTTTATGGGTTTTTCTTACGTTTACGACTGCGTAGATATGAGTTACAGTCATGCAGTCAAAATTCATTTTAGTAATAATATTTTATGACGATAAGAAATATATCTTTTAAAATAATATTATATAATATTTAGTTTGCTTTTTTACAAATCGAAACTATAGCTAATTTTGGTACAGGGAAAACGCATTCCCAAGTTCTGAACTAATGGCTAGATTAATGCATACACTGTAATATCAAAGTAAATTAATAAAGCATATATTCTTTAACGATGATGTCTCTCTCACTCGTAAACAACGTCATGATGCGTTCCCAATTCCCTGGCAAGGTTATACAAGTAGTAACACTAGTAGTGCGCAAACAAACACCTTGTCTAATAGCGACGAAGATTATCACCTTGTGGGCTACATTCTTGAAGTGAATAACAATCAAATTTTCTCACGTAGCAAGAGTATACAATAATATTGTACGAGTACATTCTTGTATGAATGTTTCATTGAAAATTTTATATTTATCGTGAAAGAAGTTTTATTGATGTAATTGTTAAAAATAATGTACCAAACTATCCTAGCATGACTTTCTTTAAGGTTTACTTTAGGATTCCACATGTTCTAAGCATGGCAAAGTCATACTTCGGTATAAATGAGCTGGTTCGAGCGACACGGCTACAGAAATCCTACGTTAAGAAATTGTGTCATTGCTTTCATGTTTCATTTCATGCTTTTATCGAGTAAACACAAATCCCCTCTTCCCTGGTTCTAAGGGGTGGGTGTAAAAAAGTTTTTCATGAAGACTCAATTAAACTCAAATGTATTTAATCTTTGTTCTCTTTATTTCAGAAACATGCACAATTTGCTAAAACTCAAAAAATAGAAACTTTGTAAAAATCCTATAGATGTCGCTTTTAAGTTCTTTGAATTTGTACGTCATCCGATTACAGAACATAAAAAAAACAGTAATTAAGGAATCTTCAAGATCTCCAGCGGTTGGTAGCGTTGGCTCGACGGGAGGCGAGGCTATATTTAGAGGCGCGCGCGCCGCTTCGCGTGTTTCAACGCGCGTGCGCGCCTCGTTTATGTGAGTTTGCGTGTGTGTGTACGGTCACTTGGTTCGATATATACCTGGGGGAGCACTGAACTTGTGTTGTGCACAGGTATGTATGTAAGTGAAGAGAGATTCTGTAGAGCTTACTGTCTACAGTATATCTGAATCTGTCAATCAAAATCTAAATCTCATATTGTGACATAACTTTCAGAAATAAAATTAAATGTTAAAAGTATTCAAGAGATGTTTCTGAAGTGTCCATTTATTTTTAAATCATATTTAACACAATTAAATTGAAATGTTATGCGCATCAATATTTTTTCTTTAATTGGGTTAATGACATAATTTTTTCGTTTCTTACTTTTAACCTGCATTAACTAGAAATCTTGCATAAGCAAATCATAGACGTGATTATGAAACCGTCTTCCATTTTCTATTCACATTCTTTGACACGGCAGTAATTGGAACAGCATTTCGTTCCATAACAATGGAAATAAAAGCCAAATATCAAAGACTAAATTGATGTATATGACACATCAAATAGGCGTTTATCGAAAACGTTATAACCTATATCATCTCATTTGACAGTCAATCATCTGCCATATGCTTTAAAAAACATTAAAAAAATAGAACTTTAATTTTGATTTGGATATATGTTGTAAGTTTATTTCTTTACAGTAGCTGAGTATTAAACTTAAAATAATCTAAAAGATTTATAAGCAATTATTTTCTGCAATGGAAATGATATAAATTTTCGATAGGCACAGTTAATTTTGAAAACAACGTCACTATAATGTAACTCAACTATAAGTGACTTTTATGAGTTAAAAATTGTGGTTCTCTATGTTTTAATTAATAGTTAGTAAATATACTAGCATATAATAAGTATTTATTAACTATTCTAATAATGTTGTAGCAATTGAATCATAAACGTAATAACTCATTCCTCTTCTTTTTTGTATTCATGTAACAAATGAAATATGCCTAATCTATTTTTAGAGGTAATTCTTTGAAGATCCTTCAGGATTACGGTATCCAGTGTTTAACATCAATAAGTGTTAAGTAGTTCGAGAAGGTGATTCATGTATACGCCGTAGGAAAAGGAGTTAATTTTTTTTATCTTAAGTCTTTTGTTAGTCATACTTCTGCCCATTCTCACTCATACCGTTTCATCACACATGCACACATGTATCTTAAGATACACCCACGGTTACCTACCACTCTATTTACACTAAATAAACAGAATGTATTTTAACATCAGTGCTTTATATCATGCCATCAATTAGACTATCTAACTGCCTGTCTAAGTTCAGCTTATCAATTAAACAGACAGATACTCTTTTCCAGTAATACTGTAATCATGAACTAAGAGAATTCGTTGTTATTATAGAAAATAGATAAATACGACCTTTTTTGGCGTACATAATTTTTATTTAGTGTCTAGCTATAATTTACACTGTGACGGTTTTCTTTCTCTCATTTTGTTATTGGTGATCATTTGTATTAGATGCATGTGTGAATGTCTCAATGAGATTTATTTCATATCCAAATAATTATACAGAAAATTACTGAACTAACTTACTTCAAAGTTATATTAAACAGGTATGTCTCTACCAACATTACCCGTGTGGTGACGGATTAAGAATACCAGAGTGTCACTACCTTTATTCATCCCATGGGTGTCGTAAATGGTGACTAAGGGCGAAAAACTATGCAGGACAACATCACTGCAAAGAGAAGTGAAACTTGAAACAAAACCCTCTACCAACCCACCCCGCAAACATGATATAGTAAGCCAAAACCTCGTTTTTAAGGAGAGGCCTGTATCCTGAAAATAGTGACCATCGAAACCACAGGCAAAAGTTAGTTTGATTGTATTACAATTCAATGTAACAGAACGTTTTTTTATGATTCATATACCTATCTTAAAAAGTGGGCAACGTCTGAAAGACACCACATGTGATAAACCTTATGTTTGGAATACCTACAGGATGTGATGATAGGTTGATTCATGGCACAGCTTTCATTTCGCGTTGGTATTTATGTGCACACTGTGGTTATAAAATTCCTCACTCGTTAAACTCTTTGATGAATATGTCGTTAAGTTTTTTGTAACAATGTGTATATCTGCATATCAACAATTTATCAGGATTTGCCGGTACTTTTTATGAACTTCAGCTTCCACTTTATATTTTGTCGTACCCATGACAATATAAAATTATATGACAATTGATTGAGCTGTTTAGACGTGAAAGTGTAACAAACAAGCTCATGTTTACATATAGTATTTTATTGTTAACATTTTTTACTACACTACTAATTTGATCAAGTAAATGTATTTAGAATACAGACTACCATGTTCCACATCACATCCATAGTTCAACCCGCACTATCGTAAACAGATTTTCCACGCATAACAACATAATGCGCATTATGTGCTAGTATGCAGGCACACACACACGCACAAGTATGGCGGCCATATTGGCTGCGCGTGGGCACCGGCGGCGAGCGGCACGTGCGAGCTATTTTGGGCGGCGCCCGCCCTGCCCCGCGCCCCCTTCTGCTCCGCCACTGCTCGAGTGAATTGCGTAGACACGACGATTGATTTGATTTGATTCTTTTGTGTGGGGTGATTATTTTGTTTAAGAGCATGTTCTGGTTCTGACTTTGAAATTTCTGTCGATTTACAATCGATAAAATAAACGTGGGTAGTAGATATTTATATTTAAGTAAGCCGAAAAGCTGGGGATATAAAACTTTATAGAAATATAAAGTCACCCTCAGGGTTGCGGATTAAATTCAGGTAAAACAGACTGAATTAGTTATTGACTCCAAATAATCTTGAGATTAATAAAGAACTTAAATGTGTTATATAATGGAATGTTGACATTAAACGTAACGAGTTAGAAGACATTAACATGCCACTCTTAACGGCTTCAAGACATTGACAATTTGATTCTAAAACTATTTATTTCTCTGGTAATGTATGTTTTCATAGAACATTACTTTCACACATACATTTATTTTTTGTTTAAATACATAAAAAAATCGTAAAAGAATAACAAACAATTCAATACAATATTGTATTATAAAACCAATATTTGTACTTGTATTGACAATGACACTAAAATTACTGATTGCTGTACTGAGTACAAGTTACTAACAAATCAAATTTATCACAGAGATAGGCTATAGTCAGGATAGCAAAAAGTCGATTTTTTGCTATAATTATTTTTTAGTAACGGAGTCAAACCAAGGACAAAAGCTACTGTCAATTTTATGTTTTGTCAACGGCGTTATTTTTTTAGACTATAATATGTCACTGGGAACTTTACAAACAGTTAGCAAAAGGAACACAGATAACACAGTACATTTTAATAGGTGTTTTTTACGTTTGTTTGACGCAGAAAAACCATTTGTTGATTCAATAGGGTTATACCGTGTGGGGACCGAACCTACGACACACGGTGCATTAGAAAGAGGCGAGATGACTGGAATTTCGATTCGGTGACGTCCATAAGCATTCTGATTATACTATTTAAAAGAATAAAAAAGATTTTATTAATACCTAATAATGTTAGTTTTTCCTCATATCAAAGTTTTGACTTATCTTTAAATAGTCTGTGTCTAATAACTGTCCGTGGTCACCGGGAGCGCGTCTCACATTTTCTATCTTAATGTCGTATTTAACGAGCCATTCACCATGCGTAGAGATTGTGTCTTATGTAAACACACATAAATTCATTTTTTTTGTTGACAGTCATAGGTTTCGTTGGGATAGTAAAACTTACGTGTTAATGTTCAAAATATAGCTTTCGGGACATAAAAAGTTGATTAAAAAATTTTCTATCAAAGGATTTAGATGTGATGGCTTCTAATTAAGTCTCTGACCAAAATATACAGAAGTTACTGGAACTTTGATTTCATATCACTATTATGGTTAAGGAAAAGAAATATATTTGATAGATTACCGTCTTTTGGCTAAAATATAATTAATTAGATAATTATTTTGAGTTTTAAGGATTAAACTAAGAGAGATTTATCAGTATCTTTTAGGCTAAGCTTAGGTTTTTAAACCTACGAATTCATTTTCATTAAAATTTAGATCAACTATTTATTTTCAATTAATCACCATCAAATTTTTAAGTAAAAACAATATATTGTTATTTAAATAAAATAAATACAGATTGTCACCGAAAAATGTGATAATATTTAAAAATCCTAGTAAAGACGTTAATTGAATGCAAATTTTTTTGGAAAATTTATTATTTTACTAATAGAAAAAAGAAAGGTCAAACTTACAAAACTTAATGAAAAAAAAATATACATGAAAAAATCTTTGATTCAAACTTTATTTTAAACGCACTTTACCATCAGCTCATAATGTCATTGCACAATTTATGTGATACAAAAGTTTGTCGCGAGATTTAAGCACTCATATTTACTTGGTTTGAATATTAATAAAAAAATAAAATTAGCCAGATCTGGTTCACTTCTTTATGTACACAAATTAATTTCGATGTATATATAATGACACTATGAACTGATAGTAAAATTTTTAAGGAAAAGTTTATTTTATTCTTTTGAGCGGATTTTAATAAAAGCATATTTTAAAAGAGTTTTTATACTTTATTATATTTTTTAATTTATAGTTATTGCAGTTTGTTCGATCTCAGTCATCATGAAATTAACTCATGACAAATGACAAGACTTATTTTCCCAAATCTGATGGAATTGCATACTATTATTTAAGATTAAACCAAGATAAACTAATAAGATTTAAACTAGACGCGGGTACGTCGTATTATTACTGAGATCTATGAGACCATTTAAAACTAAAATACGTGTGAAGAAATCGAACGAGACCAAATCCGATGAGATTATGTCGTTTCAATTCAGACATCTTATGGCCACTTTTATCTCTGTTAACAGACCCTGGATACCAACTTAAAATAAAGAACTTGTCAAAACAAATGAAATGAGTTCAAACTCGATGTAGTTTCATCGTTTCATTACAGATTCTGTGGTCACCTTCCAGCTTCATCATCAGATCAGGTTCGTGTTATCATAACATTACATTATCATTGTGGTATACATGTGTGCGCAAAATTTCACCTCATACGGGTGAAGATATCCGTTTCAATATTAAGTTACAAGAAGACTCTTGTTCTGGTTACTTGTTCGGGTAGAAACCGGAACAAATATATGTACATACGTACATTATAGCTAAATAAAAGTTCGTAATAAGAATGAGAGCTGATTTTTCAAAAAGCGTCTGAAAAAATCATTGTCATAAAAAAGTGCGACTATCACAATGCAAATATTAATTTACCTGGAAAGGGGCATCGCACTTGTGACACTAAAGTTTAAGATATTATGAGTTGCATTAGTCACTTTTACGCACCATCATGTGACACGTCTCGTTTGCCCATTATGTCATAAAAATATGTCACACTCATCAACAATCTTCAACACTAGAAGCGCCGAAAGTTGCGGCCTCCTTTAAACCGCCACCGTGACACATTTGTCCCATTGTACTTATTGCAACGTTTTCAAGCAGATAGCATGAAAATTAAGATTAAAACTATTTATTATTTATTACAACATCCTTATTCATTTATTTAAATTAAATTTTTGCTTCTTTTGAAACAAAAACGCAGCAAATTGTTAATTGTCTCCCAAATATTTTTTGATTTTGTAAAGTAATATCAGAATTTACATATTAATTTTTAGTATACTAAAATATGAAATACTATAAACTAGTTATTGCTATTGGAAGAACAAATGTCACATAAGTAATATTGTATATTCGTTTATTTATTGCATACAGTTTTTTTGCACTATTGGCACTTCAAATTAGACCTATTATTAGTGCATTTTGATTTAACCTGACATCTTGTACGATTTCTTGTTTTTCTGGTATGTGTTCCGGTATATTTTCAGAAATAGTACTTTTTTTATTACTCATACTCAATATCCCTAATTCTTCTCCCAGTTGTTATAAAAAATCTCTACGTTGCATTTTACTGTCGTTAATAATTTTATACAGAACCCAAGCATTTGTACCAGCCAAATCTAATATATTATAAAACGTGTGAATTAACTAACGTCTAGAAGGCGCTTTTACAGTGTGTTTGTAACTCATAGAATCTACAACATCTACTCCATATTGTAAAATAACACTGTCAGATTTTTTCTTTGAACCAGTGCTTATTGTTACATCAGGATGCATATGCAATATATTTTTATTAAATATAGCCTATTAAGCAGTCAAAGATGTATCACATGTTTTTAGTATAAGCGTACCGTATAATTCTTCTTTTGTCATCTTCACAGAAACAGGGATTTCTCTATGAGCTGTATTGACTGTGCCCACGATGTTTGTATTTTTAGAATTCAAATAATTCACTAGTATAAGCGAAGTGAAAAAATTATCGCATGTAACATTTTTACCTTTATTGTCATACGGCTCTGTCAATTTTTTCACTATCCAATCATCTAAACGTTCATTTTTTAGTTTATTCTCATCCTTTCCAAGGTAAAGAAATGTATTTATGAACATTCTGAACCATCTAAAATTTTTGACGATGTTTGTCCGGCTTAAAGCTCATAAATTGAGTAAACTGGTAACAGCATTTTGAGAGAAAAAGTTGTTCATCGATTGTTATATATGACCCGGGTAGATAACAAGCTTGTACATTCGAAGTAAATTCATACCCAGAGACCATAGCAAACTTGTTTCCATTTAGTCTTTAGCGTCTAATAGATTTGTGGTCGTGAGGAAGCGATTACGGGACATTATTGCTTTTATTATAGAATTATCTCATTTCATTGACCATAAGGAATGTAGACCGTATATAAAGTATACCAATAAACGTTTCTAATTCTTTAGACGTTATATCCCAATTCTCGTCTTGTAATTCGCGTCGAGCCTCTTCAATAGTATATCCTAAGATATGTTTCATCATTTTTGTTGTAAACATTAATTAATTGCCAAACACTCTTACAAGTTTCATCCACGTTTCACTTGGCATGTGGGGTTGGCCCGGCGCGATCTTTAAAAACATTTCGACAACTATACCTACCAGATGTACCATCAGCTTCTGTAACTGTCAAAACTGTGGTTCGGAGAAACAAGTGTATTACTAGAGCTTGATAAGGATTCAGAATCGGGGTTGGTCGATATTGAGGTTGATTCTCTTTCCATCGATGACCGGTAGCGATGGCCTTGAATACCTCGACCTCGTCCTCGTCTTTGAATCCGCCTCTGAACTTGTGCTTCATTGACGGCATTCATAATACTTGTAACTACTACTTGTAACTAAGAAGATAAAATATTTATAAAAGAAATCTATAAATATCCTATTACAGTGTTTAGAAAGACATAAATAATAAAGTTGAGGTTCAAAGCCTCTTTGAACTTCAAATTCGTTAGAAGAAGAGCTAAAGCTAGTTTCCAACACATAATCATCATCCGAGTATTGTAAAGGTTTGCCATCCGATTCATTCTCCGAAATATCATTTAAACAAGACACGATTTAATGTGGTTTTATAATTTTACTACGTTGACTGAACATATTTACAATAAGACGTAAGTTGGCCACTAAGAAAAACAATTACGTGCACTCGTTAGGAAGAGCCATAAGCAACTAACCGCTGGGGGACTCTAACTTGTAGATACATGCTCGCTCGCATCTTACCCGTACACCCCTACAATTCCTTGGAGTAGATAATCACTAAACATTGAATTATCGTTTCAAATAAAAAAATAACCCAGAGGCGGTTCTAGGTAAATCATGTTATAGTTACTTAGATATTTTTATTACATATATATTTGAATACACTAAATAAAATATGATAAATTATTAAAAGTCAAAAAGTAAATATAAAAATAAAAAATTGAAACGATCAAACTTGCAGAGGGGACAAAATAGGTAGAGCGGCGCTTCTAGTGTTAACAGTCAACTGCTGGGCATAGACTTCTCCTGACAAAGGAGGTTTAGGCCTTCTATATCACGCTGGCCAGACGAGTTGGTTGTTTTTTAAGTTTTCCTTCTCCTTACTGTCATATCATCCTGCGTAGTTTGCTTCCGTAATCACCTCTTACTACAAATACGGGATGAACAGGGGTGGTTGGGAACAGGTGATGATACTCCGTATTCTTAATCCGTATTAATTGTATGTGTCATATTAATTGGTCTAAATATAATACAATACCTACATGTACCTACGGGCTTGATTTTTTTACCTAACCCTAACCTCTTAAGAATTTTGATATTACTTCTATGTTAGGATATCAACGGAACTGATGTATTATATTTTAAGCGTTATACCCATTAGACGTTAAGATATAACATGGTAACATATTACACTTAAAGTTAAGTTTATTTTATTAACAGATGTCACGGTATCCTTTGAGTAACTTGAGTAGTACGGCTCTTAGTCATATTTACAAGACAATCAGGAAACGTTGGAATGGATTAGTCATACGAACGAACGTCTTAATATGTTATATACATATATTCTAAGATAATCATGAAAGACAATATGAATTTCGACCATAAAAATAGTTGAAAACTGATTTTCAAATGGCAAAATTCTCAATTATTTACAATTCCAAAAAAATACATTCAAAAAAATTACTAAAAGTGAAAAAAGATTCTACTAATATCTCCAGATTTACAATTATGGCAATAGTCGTTATGAGTAGATTTTCAGGAGGTTAGATGTCAAAATAATAACTAATTTAACACAATCGAACTTAAATAAATAACTATTTATCAATAACACACCTTACATTTTATATTTTACTCCATAAAGTGATAAATTTATTTTAATTGCCAAATAAGTTTTAGAAGTCATATATGTATTAAAAAAAGAAAACTAAACTAAAAAGTTTCTAACTAAAAACATTTTACGTGATCATAGTAACGTATAATAATTGGTTTTATTTAGTGAAAAAAAATTAGACTTAAGTTTAAATGACGTGTGACGTAAAAGAGCAGCACTTCAGTACATATGAACCGGTTTGACTCTAATAGTACCAGAGCCTTACAGTATTTCTATATTCACCATTCTTTTACTACAGGATAACACACATCTTTTGTTTTTGTAATCTTTTACCAATGCTGAAAACACACTGTCATTTTTTCTAACCACCACGCAACTTTTGTGTTTCGTACAGCAATGCTACTAATACACACGTCGTGTTCTAGTCGTGTTACGAACTAGAGAGCTGAAGAACTGAACTGAGAGAGAGACTCGTAAAACACAACAATTCAGCACTCTTCTACAAAACGCAAGGAGAATAGATAACAGCACGCCCATCGGGAACACGACGTACGTGTTAGTAGCACTACTGTATTGAACATAACAGTTGCGTTTTATACGCAATGTTGACTGTTTACGGCACTCTATTGACATTAGTGTTAGTTAGCAGCGTAAGGATATTTTTTTAAATGTTACAGGAAGCAGAAAACACGTTAAGCGATTCTTTTATTCCGTTTCCCCGAGTTTGTGAGATTATGAGGTAACCAGAAAATCTAATTCTGACACGCATTTATGTCCCTTGATGGTTGCAAAATTTTATCCCGAGCACAAATATCAAGTTTGCCAATTGATGTTGTATGCCTATACCTTATTTTTTATATATATATTATTTTAAGAAAAGTGAAATAATTGTAGGCGAACCTATAAATATATTTGTTGAGTTTGTGTAGGTAGCCATGAGCGACGGTAGTTATTTACCTGGTAACTTATTTGTTAATTTGTGTCTCATTCCGTAACAACACCTGATAACCTCATCTAGTACCACGCGTATTCAATATTTAAATCAATTACGTGCACTTCTCTAAATTTCTGTAACAGGTTTCCGTCCCTTTTCACAAATTACTCACACAGTTTACGGGCAAGTGAACGTAGAAAATATGTTATGTAATATAATAAAGTCAATCCCACAGCGCCCCGCACCGTCATTAGAAGAATTACAGATATTTCAAAGTTAACACATTCTGTGGTCGAGAATTTATCATATTTATATAGTTTTACGGCACAATACTGATACGAAAAGTAAGTAAGTAACAAAACAACAAATAGTTCAATAAATATTTCATTAGAATAATATGATCATTTTATATTTTATTTATTTATTTTCATAATGAGAGTTTTTCTAATTGAATTGAGTTTTCTGTATAAATTTAACATTTTTAAAGACAGATTAATAATTTACCAGTTTATTAGTTTACATCTAAACGAACAAAATTTAGAAATTTCACATCATTCAGATCACATATACGCTACCTCTACTGACGAACTGAACTTTATTTTTCCAATATACAATTCCAATACGTTTGCAACGTAAACGTACATCTCAAAACAACTCACCAACAACCATCAAACATGATGCCAAACAAATTCACAATCCCCAAAACAATCACACACTTGTCTAACACGAGAATCCTCGGTAACTATCAGCCAACACTCCGACATGCACTATAGCCTGAATAAATGATAAATGCTACGCTTCGTAGACATCAAGACGTAGAGCTACGAAACTTGCCTGTATTTATTCAACGCTTGTCTTCTGTCTAATAGAAGTTAAGACATACGATATTTCCGGCTCTTTCGCTGTCCAAATTTCGTAGACTATTTACATTGTTGTCTTTGAGTTAGAGAACTTGGACTTCCCAACAATAACCATTTCAAATTACAGGCACGAGATTCGTTTTGGAGTTATTGTTACTCTTTCCAATTATATGTGAATGAAATGCAATAACCATCTGCTTCTTTCATTCATTGTGCCTTCTTGTCTTGTATTTTTTTTCGATACATTCCACATTTCCTCAACTTAAAGAACACTGACCAATCTTGGACTGAACATGAACAGTTGATTTGTTAATAGTGTAAATTTTGAATAATTGTTGAAGATATTTAATAAATTATGATCACAATGAAATGGTATCAAAATAACATATATTAAAAACGATTTTCATAAAATTATAATTTGATTTATTGTAGCACTAACTAAACTAATAGACTATGTTGCCACGTAAATAAATATTCCAATGCGGTAGAGAAATCTATTCAGGGCCAAAAAACGAAACTACTTATGAAAAAGTTGAATTACATAAAAAAAAATTTCTTTAGAATTCTTAATTTCTTTTTACCTAAGAAACATAAAAAAATACTAATTATAAAATAAAATGATTATGCATGTAAGATTTTTTTTTTTTAGTATTCTAGTAACACTTAACTAATGTCAACCATTGTTTCCCGCCTGCGTCACCTATCAATTCCCATTGCGCGGCTCGCTTGTAATGTGGATGTGACTTTGAGTTTGCTTTTCTCTTTCAATTTATTTTATTATACAACTGACTTGATATTAAACTTCATGACATTACGTTTTCTATCAGGTTTGGCCAGTGACAAATTATACTTTCATTTGAATAATTGTCCATGTCTGGGCCAGATGCCCATACAAAGTACAGCAATATTTCTTTTATTTTATAGTCATTATACCGAAATTTCATCGTTGTCATCATCAACAGCCTTTAACAGTCACTGGATATAGGCTTCCCCTTAGCAAGCAGGTTTTTGCCTACTATACCAAGCTGGTCAGTCGGGTTGGTATAGATTTTGTTTCAAGTTTTACTTTTTTTTGCAGTTATGTGGTCTTGTATATTTTGTTCCCTTAGTCGTTTATAACACTTACAGGAAGAAATGGGGTGATGATACTCTACTGGAGTGTTATCCGACACAACAAAGGAGAGATCAGGCCCAGGACGGACTACTAGACGTAGACTCCAACTACCTGACTCTGGAACTCGAGATCTCTTAATCGATAGTTGCATACGCTAACCGCTAGATTGGTGAGGCAGTAAGTATTGGTAATTCACTAGTGACTCTCGAGTTGCTGGCGTCCATAAGCGGCGGTAATCAGTTACCATTGGATATTAAATATAAGCTAATATTACACAACTAGATAATACTCACCTTTATAAACATAAAACACGACTGTTACGATTCGATATAAATGTAAGGAAAATAAAAATCCTTACTAATATTATAAACGTGAAAGTATTTGTTTGTTTGAATGTTTGTCTATCTTTCACACCGCTAAGGAGTAATTCTATGGTATAATTTTTATGTCTGGAGATAGTCAGGAGGTTGGAGAGTGATATAAGCTACTTTTTACAGCGTTAAAATTTCTCTTTCACATTAATAGTTTCATTATGATACATATTTGAATCACTCCAAATTTTATAGATTCCGATTGATGGTGCTTTAAGATTTTTTCACCCGAATACAGTACAAAATCTGTCATTAGACTTACAAAAATACCCACGGTTTCTGATAGATGGTTTTATATTGATATGATACTCGCACATTATAAATAGAATAAGCGAAAAAAGATAAATCTTTTTCACCAAAAAGATGTACGAGTATTGTCAATGTGATAATTATATCATGTAACGATATAAATTTAGTTATTTGCCGAGATAATTATGTCTTTGCGCCATGAGTTGTTTCTCAATATTTCTATTGGTATGTAAGATTCTTGTTAAGGATGTTCCATATGCGAAATTCAGATGTTATCAGCATAAATCAAATAAATTATTAGATTTTTTGTTTGTTTATAGAAGAGAAAATTTAAGGCACTACCCTAAAAGGATGTGTCACATATTACTCATTTATTATCAGAATATAACCACCAAATATCATGATATCTGAAGATTACATATATTACGAATTAATATTCATATTTCATATATATATTTGTAATTTCCACATGCATTGCAAAACAACAAAATAATAAAATGGACTACTTTTGAATAGTCATCTCACCGCTACACCGTACGTCGTATTGAGAACTCACAAAATTGATTAATTATTTTCTAAAAAGATGTTACTTTAACACAAAATAATAATTATTCTAATAGTGTGATTATGAAAGTATTCAGGAAACACTTTCAACAATTAGCGTAAATAATATTTTACACAATAAATTCTTACTTCATGGCTTCGTTTGATTGAAACGTAACCTAACGTGTGGTGCTACAGATTTATTTTTTATACCTAGTCTTGCCATAAATATTGTAATAAAGAAAAAAGAAAATTGTTAACTGCAAATAACATTTATTACTTTTACAGTGTGTCAGTTTAATACATAAATATAAAACAATTAAAAATATAAAAAGCTTATTCGAAGTGGTCTCCATTGGCTGCAATACAGTCCTTTAAACGATGAGGCCAGTTATCAATAGAAGCACGCACTCTTTCCATGGGAAAATTCTTCACTGCCAATCGTATAGATTGTTTTAGGGACTCCAAATTATCATGGCGTTTAGAGCAAGCTGTACTCTCTAAAACTGACCACAAATCATAATCCAGCGGATTAAGATCGGGACTAGACGACGGCCAGTCTTCAGCTCTGATGAAGTCCGAAACGTTCGATTCCAACCAAGACTGCGTGGACCGAGCTTTATGACCCGGCGCCGAGTCTTGCTGGAAGGACCATACTTGGTTATTGAACATGGTGATGTTAAGGGGCTTAACTACCTTCTCAAGAATGGTATCTTGATACACTTGTGCCGATGTTTTGATACCTTTTTCACAAAAATATGGCTCAGTCACTCCTTCATAGCTAACACCCCACCAAACCATCACTGAAGTCGGATAATGTCCACGTTGCACTCTGTCGACTAATTGGGAAGCTTCCTTAGAGCTTTGAGCATAAATACGGTCATTTTGTTTGTTAAAATGTTGCTCAATTGTAAAAATTTTCTCATCCGTAAACAAAATTTTTCTGTGACCTCCCTTTGCGTACCGCTTCAGTAGTTGTTTCGATTTTACCACCCTATTCTTCTTTAAATTATCAGTTAAGAAATGGCCAGTGCGTCTCTTATAGGCTGCAAGTCCTAAGTCATCTTTTAAAATACGCGACATGGTTCTAGGTGCTATCTTCATTTCCCGAGATAAAATCTTTTGCTTTCGGACAGGATTTCTTCGAATTCTTTCCCTTACTGCTTTGACCACCTTTTTCGTACGAACACTACGTGGACGGCCAGATCTTTTTCTGTCACAAACAGAGGAGGTCTCATTGTACCTATTAATAGCCCGGTACACAAACATTTTACTAATACCAAGTGTATGGAGAGTTTTAAAAATTGCATTTGGCTCCATACCTACTTTGTGTAATGCTATCACAGCGATTCGGTTCTCTTTATCACCCCACACCATTTTAATATCGCAAAATATTTTACAATGTATTGGCGCCAAAATGAGAAAACACAATGAACAATCGTATAAAAATGACAGATTCGAAATTCAAATGTAATATTTTTTTATAATTAAGTGTAACAGTATTTATGGCCAGACTAAGTAGACGTATTCAAGACCGCGTACATTGGTTATGTAAGATTATACGGGTGAAGAAATACACCAATAGCGTTATAACGCTATTGGTGTATTTCTTTATCTTATCTTTGTATACAAAGGTAAATCAATGCAAATCAATAAAATGCAACATGCTAGTTATATAACAATTTATTGTTATGTATTATTGATACTTTATTCGTGTTGTAACGCTTGAAAAAAGTACTAAAACCTGACAACTGTAATTATAAGGTAAGCAAAAAATTATTTGAATTTAAGTTAAATTACGATACATTACTGCTATCCAATATTCGCAGGATCTTTAGTAATCACTTTATATTAGAAATATCTGTTTCACTAAGTTAATTGCTGTTAATTAATAGTTTATAAGTCTATTATAAGAATATCTGCATAGTAGATTTGTAACGCAGGCAAGAGACTAAATATCTTTGAAAGACTGATTCTCTAGACCACGGTTTAAACAGATTCACATACAGCCTAGAATATTCAGAATGAAAAACAGATACTTTCATATATGCTTAGAGACAGAAAACAGATGACGATGCTTGGAATTGAGAAAACCAACATAAGGACGAAAACATCGGGTCTGATTTATATCCAGTATTCATCCAAAAGCTGTAACTCTTTCAAAGAATTATTTATGAGACATGTAATATAGAAAAACTAGGACAATTGTATAACTTCAAAACACTTTATTGATATCGAACCTTATAAAAATCAAGTTACATATTCTTAAACTTTATTTCTTTTCAATAAGTTAATACTCCCATCACCCAAACTTCCAGTGACCTTTTGATAACTTGTTTATTCATGGCTGGTAACCTTTACAGAGTTTTTAGTATCACATTTAGATACAAAAATAATTGCTTAAGCTTCTGAGTTGCTATGCGAACAGTAAACAGTGAAAAGAAAATTATTGTAACCAAACTCTCATTTTTAAACGAAAGTCAAAAAATATTCTTTTATATATTTTATAACTCTTTAACGGTAGTGGCTAAAAATCGAATTTACACAAGTTTTTTGACCGGCTCATCGAAGTACCAAACATTTTATTAACATCACTATAACGCTGGATCATTGCCAGTTATATTTTTAGATTTGATTTCAAGGATTCAATAGTGTAAAGACACGTATGTAAGAACAAACTGTTTATTATATTGCTCATGATATACAGACAATTTATTCAAGTCTTTCGTTATAACATATATATTTATCATACATATCTTACATAATAAAATGACTTCTTGTTTGATAAAAAGTTGTTTAGATATATATCTAAACAATCGTCGTTTCACGTCATTTCACGAATAAAAATATTATTCAAAAGTTATTCGTTTTATGAATACTGTGGTTTTTACCGTATTCATTCTGTCAGAGGAATGTCTATCAAACTTCACAACTTATCGAAGTCGTCAGTTGGATCATTGCTGTTTCACCAAAATAAAAATATAACTTTCGTCGTAAATATTACAGGCAGATTGTTTTTAACTGACGCAGGTACAAATTGCGAATAATATTTAGAAACCAATAAATCCTTGAAAATCAACTTTTCATTCATGTCCTTTGCATTAGATAGCCCTATAATGGAATTCTATCTTACCAATGCTTTGAAAAAACATGAAAAAGAATGCCAAATAAGGACTATATTATCAATTAAAAAGAGAAAAAGGAAAAGGTAACGATGGATTCTTATAATTTAACAACACGACAGCAAAAAATATTGCAATACCTTTCATTCATCAATGAAATTGATATTTATTTATTTCTATACTTGCTAAAAAAATGTGAATAGTAATCAGAAGCATCTCGACCTATAGGACCATCAGTTCTTGGAAAGTTAATTAAGTTAGTTTTTTCATTGATTTTTGTTCAAAGCAGTCTTTGTTTAGTGTAGACAAGTCGAGGAACCAAAAGTTTTAAGTTCACGTAAATATACATATAAACATATAAGCGTCATTATGTGTGTTATCAAATACACTAAATAAATTCTCTGTCACCATTTATGAAAGTTTCAAGTAAGTATATAAAGAACACAAAAATATTTTTAAGGTTAACTTAAACCCAAACCTTGTTAAATATTTCAGAAAGTTTAAGAAGTTTTATGCTACAAAGAATATTTCAAATTGTTGGTATTGATTTTAATATTTAAGTTGACTTCTTAACTTCCTCGCCTATCCCTTATACAGCATGAAACTAAATGACAAAGTGACATAAAAGGTGCAAAAAAGTCGTCATCCTCACCACTGGACATATCATATAATTATCCTCTCATTAATGGGCCGTTGAAAACAAAAGCCCCTGAAAAACCCTTTGATTTGCCGCTCCATCACATTTCCCCGGGTCAAAGGCTTCAAAACTCAATAGGGCCTGAAATTCGAGTGAATCTACTTTTACGTGTTGCTTCAATAAATTTCTATTAAAATTTTCACACATGAAAATAAGAAACAATTTAATAATTAAGCTGAAATTGAAACATCGATGTGAATTACATGTTTTTCTTCCTTAAATCAGAACAATAAAAATAATATATATGTTTTTTTTGTTCGTATTCTACATTTTGTTTCCTAATTATAGTATGTAAAAAAGAGTTCCTATCTATCTATATATACATGTGTGTATATTAAACGAACTTTGTTACAATATAAGGGAGATTATATAAAAGTATAAAATTGGTGTTAGTTCTAGATTTACAAATTTAAAAACTTTACAACAATTTTTATAATTATTACTTACATATAATGGATATATCTATATAAAAGTTAAGATTCTTTTTTAAAATATATAACCTCTGTAAGTATCAGTCGGCCTTGAAATACTCTTTTTGTATTTAGCTGAGCGTTCGTTAACAAAAATTAAATGATTATGTATCACTACAATACTACCCTCATGAGCAATGTAGTGACTATAAACGCGGGTGATGCTGTAAGGAATGTTTAATCGTTAATAAGGTATCCCAAATAGAGTTTAACGGTGATCTACTTAAACTAAATCAAGACAAGCAATGAAAAACTATTAATTAATCTATATTGCTGGTGTTTAATGAAGGAAAGCGTGTTGATTAATGTATCAACGGCACGAAATTTGACAGTCAGCTATGATTAACACGTTCAACTAATTGAAAAGGACAACTATGTCGTAGATTCAGCCAAAAATATATCTAACAAGTGGAATTAATAAATTTGCTGCAACTGCAGACATCAGTGCATCATATTCAATTTGACGGTGGTGAAAGATACCCACAATAAATCTACAGGTACAAAATGGCCGACCTGGCAACATGGCGGATAAATCTTAAATGGAATGTCATAAGTTTGGCAGTTACTTACGTGTCGGTCGCGGTGCTGGCGTGAGGTGAGTGAATGGACGCGGACTGGCGTCATGAGGAGCAGTACCAGACGGCGTCTCACTAATTTTACCATCTGGCTCGCACGCACCACTAAGTTTAGCCGCCCCAAGATAGCCCCGGTCCACGACCCATCGCGCATAAACTTTTCACAATTAGACTATTATTTTTGGTAGCAAAGTCAGTCGGTCGATTATTAATAGAGGCTTTTCCGAATTTATATTCGTTACGTGTGTTGTGGTGTTAACTTTTAGTGAATTTATACATAGACGCTTATAAATAGGATGTGCTGAAGTTTCGTCTGACGGACGGGGGAATACCTTCCTGAAATATCGTACTACGAACGGTGGTTTGCGTGTTTTCGGACGCATTGGTAAACGATTATTTATACATTGATTTCGAGGATTTTGTTCTAAGCAGTTAGAGCGGCGCGCGCCTCGAGCCGCTGAACTGCACCGTACGTAGCTCTAGCAGTTACAACTTCCCCTGTCATAAAATATTAGAATCTTTTATAATTCACTTATGTTTTTTTATAGTTAGCATGTTTTTGTGACAAGTTTTTCTTACATTTAGACTATGGTACAGTTATTTACTATAGTCTCTTTTATTTGTGTTTTTTTTGTTGTTAAATTTTTATAAATTTTATGTAGACAAAATATGTTCTAACTAATTATGTCGACACAGTAATAAAATAAAAGCTAACCTACACTTAAAGCGAGTAATTTTTTTCTATCCCATTCCAGAGTGTTGGGTATCTTCGATTAGATATTTAAAAATATAAATATTTAATAATTCGATAACTGCATTTTATTAATAAAGAAGAAGTTCTTTAATTTTGCATTGAATCGTTAAATTATAAATAAAATGCAGCTATTAATTTGTTATAGAAGTGGGAACACGTTTTTTACCTAAAGTTACCAGACAGACAGACAGACAGACTTAAACAGTAAAAAGCAGCAAAATATTGTGCTTCTGTGAGTGAACTTAACATTTAGTAAAAGTTAGTTCGTTAATTTTACTTAATTTACTTGCTTCAAACCCGAAATAAAATGTAAATAAGAGTCATCAATTTAGTTAATTCATCTCAGGGTTTCATCTCGGTGACTTCGTAAGATTAACTCAAAGGTGCCATATTGAAGAATGGACCGAGATGGTGTCCTGAGGCGGCGGCTCATGATGTGCGGTGTTCCGCAGGGGTCTATCCTCGGACCACTCCTGTGGAACATGGGATACGACTGGGCCCTTCGAGGTCGTCTTCTCCCCCGGCTGGACGTAATTTGTTACACCGGTGATACATTGGTCACAGCCCCGGGGAACAAATTTGAGGTAGCGTGCCTGGCCACCACGGCAATTTCCCTGGAGGCCGGGCGCAGGAGGCACTGGGTTTACGGACTTCTCTGGATAAGACGGAGGCCCTATTGATCCACGGGTCTCCTCGTGGTCCACCCCCCCCCGTGCCTCCTTAGTGGTCAACCCGGTTCTTGTACCAGTTCAGGTCCAGATGAGGTATCTGGACCTAATCCTCGACGGAAGGTGGCTCTTCGACGCGCACTTTCGACAACTTGCTCTCAAGCAGATCGGCGCTGCTTCTGGCCTTGGATGACTTTTGCCTAATTTGGGTGGAGCTAGCGGCGTGACGAGACGGCTATATAAGGGGGTTGTCCGGTCAATGGCACTATATGATACACCGTTGTTATAGCACCGTGTTGATGGAGGCAGCCTGTAACTTGTCCGGAACTTCTCCGTGGGATTTGGAGGCGGAAGTGCTCGCCGAAGTTTATCAGCCGACGGCTGACTTTCAGGCGGGTTGCGAGTACGACTTACACCCGAAGACGTGGCGTAAGGCCGCTCGTCAAGCCACAATGGCTCGTTGGTCGTCCCGGTTGGAGGGACCACGTGCTGGCTTTGACGCCGTGGAGGCTTTCCAGCCGGACATCGTCGAGTGGGCAGGGCGGCAGCACGGAACCTTTCCTTCCGACTGACGCAGGTCCTTTCTGGGCATAGCTGTTTCTCTCTATCTCTATCTGCACTCGGTCGCTAGGAAAGAATTGAGTGTGGTGGAAACCTGTCACTACTGCGACTGCAGTGAGGACCAGACTCGGCATACGCTGGCGGTTTGCTCCGCCATGGTGGTACAGCATAGGGCCCACGCAGTTATTGGAGGAGATCTCTCGCTACCGGTCGTCATACGTTCCGTGGCCGGTAGCGACAGCTGTTGTACCGTGGACGTAAATTTCTGCGAAGACGTTATTTCGCGAGGCGGTGGAGAAGGCGCAGGAGGATGATTTTCAACCGGACCCAATTCGCCGCCGGCGAACCGGGTGGCGGGAGCGTGCTTACCAGCGCCTCATGCCACCCTGAGTGTGACCATGGGTGGACAGGATGGGTTTTCCCCTCCATCCGCTACAGTGCCTAGCGGTGACGTCCGCGTGTGCCGTACGTCGCCTAAATAGAAAGTTTACCAGAAGAGGGTCTAGGAGGGGTCTGGATGTCGTAGAAAAAGCTGTTTCCGGATCCCTCCTATCTCAGGCGCAGAGTGGCACACCATGTCATTTTATTCGGTCCGATTTCGACCCCACCGAAAACACCGGTTGGGTGATGGTGACAGCCCGAGGGGGTTTCCACACGTTAAAAAAAAGGAAGGATGGTCTTCAAACAATTAAGCGAAAAAATAGTTACAGGTTTTATGAATTTTTAAGCCATTTAAGAATTACATGCGTTATTTTGGCAAAAGTTACGACATGAAAGCTTTTTAACCGCAACCTCCAACTCTACAGCATGCCGGATAGTGCGGTAAAGAAGTAGGTATGTATATACAAAAATTAACTGAGCCGTTAACGGTTGGTGAAATTATAACAAACTTAAGAGTGCTTTAAGGTAAGAGAATAATGGAATTTTCTTCGTCAACATGTAGCTAGCACTTTAGTAAATGGTTATTGGAAAGGTTGAAAGCCTGCAAATAAAATTAATACCTTTTCAAAGTGGCAATTGTAAGCTTAGTTCCGTCCTTTAACTATAATGGCAACCGTTCCCTCAACACTGTAATTTGTGTTAGTTAATAAAAGATGACATACGCTATGATTTGTTCTTTGTTATAATCGATTTTATAAATCACCATTGCTGTTTAAAAGAAACATTTTATTTCCTTACAGCTTAATATTTTTTTTTGCTTAAATACAGATTCAAATAATACCATATTATATTATTTTGTTAAATATTTAATATAAATTTTTGAAACAGGAAAATAAGTAGCTAATACATAAAAGATAGCAGTGTCAAAAATGATTATGACAAAAGCGAACAGTGAAATAAACTGAGAACTAAAGGGTGGTTCACATTCCCCACACCACTGCCCTCCCGCCAGACGGCCGGAGTATTTTAGTCTGGCCTGATCTGTCAATTTGAATTAGCAGATGCAGCAAAGCCGAATTGAGAAGTTACGATATATTATTGTCGATCTGTTAGTTGTGGTAGGTCATGACACGTGTTGTATGCTGTGTTTGTTGCAAGTATAGAGTACAAACTGGTTAAATCAGTTTACTTCATAACAATGAAATTATAACATTTTTATACATAAAAATCATTTTTATAATTTTATTTGCTCATTATTCGATTAGAAAATGAACAAATGTAAACAAAATGTTACTGTTAATACTAATTGGTATACATGCTGCGCAATATACGCACAATAAAGAGGACATTTAACCAAGTATGAAATGGTTTCGAAAACAAAGGGTAGATTATTTCTGTTTTGAATTTTGATGTCATTTTATGATTTTTAAAGTTTAAGTAATTTATTCTTAATATGTATAAACATCCTTCAAAGATTGAAAATTATGTAAAATCTGCTATTATTTGTATCACAAATATATCTTTTATTTTATTATAATCTAACGTTTGCATTTAACTCATGCAACTTTTTTCATATAAAATATTGCATACTAAACTAATATTATTATTATTACAATCGATGTAATAATAATTTAACTTTTTTTCATGTTTTGACATGATTTAATTAAAAAAATATAATTTTACCCGATTACATATACAAATAACAAACGTAAATATTCATTGTATCACAGTCTGCAATACAATAACAAAACACTCCTGTAGCGTTGTTTGAAAAAAAAAAACAAATTGTGACAGGAAGTGAACGCAGCCGGTAAGACGGCACAAAAAATGGGCCCGGTCACTGACCCGACTATCCGGTGTAAATCAACCCTTACAATTTCCGTCCTGAAACATTTAGATCCGCACTTTAAACTGACCTTTATTTCTGGTTATTTTTAGTCTAAAATAATTCAATTAAACAACTGAACCCTAATCAATTATACATGAAACATTGAAATTTAAGGATGAATTTGATAGTTCGTTAATTATACTTGCTATTTAAAGCTTAATCAAGCGGAGTCGTGTAATCACTAGTCTTTATGAGTAATAACATATAAAAAAAGAAAGAATAATGTTTTTGTACCCAACCGAGTACGAAGCCTAAAATAATTGTGTTTAAATGCCACCTACTTTCGTCGTAACTTAAAGCATTTTTCTTTTGTATTCGTTACAATATTAAACAAAAAGTTATTAAAACAACTTAAGAAAGTTTTTTTAATAGTCACCCTTTTGCCAGACGATCTCTAAGATTACCAAATTTTAACACTTGTTTCGTTATAGTACCCGCAAAATTCTAATTTTTATCATCATACTTCGGTAACTATTGAAAGATGTTTTACAAATTATCACATACTTTTTTAGTACTAAGGTTTTGTCAGATAAAATATTTGGATAAGTTCACCTCACTCTTTCAGAAAAAACCAACGAAAGCGTTACTTAAAACCAGTTTTCGCGAGACTCCAGTCGAGCTGACTCATATGTGCCTACATGATTCTCCCATGATAGTTTTCGATTTAGCAAGTAATTATTGTTTCCATCAAAACAAATTCTTAGAAAATAGTTAGTAAGAATTTGTATTCGAAAAGGGTCTGTTTGTAGGTGAACATACAGAAGGCATTTCAAATGATCTAGGCAATGAATACTGATTACAGGTAGTCATATTAATTACAATCCGTAATTAAATTACTTTTTGAATACACAAATACAATCGGTCTAATTGTCTTTAATCGGCTTTTCTAATTGTTAGTAATGAAAGGAAACTAAGGTAGGAGGTAGTTGGTGCAAGGTTGTATAATGATATTTTAACATCACGTTTTAAATTTAACAGTGAACGAAGTAATATTTTTATTTGCTTATTTATGAAAATAGTTATTTGGGTAAGATAATAAAGTAATGTGGGTTTTTTCATACTCATTAAGTGTGAGGAATCGTGAATAACTATGCTGAAAGGGTTGTTGAATCGCTACGAAGTCCCTTGTCACTGCAACTGAATTATTAAGAAAGTAACCTCTCATAAATATTCATTTATTCATTATATATCATGCACTTTAGAAGTGTTGGCAGACTTAAAGCCTAAGGCATTCTCTACATGGTAGCTTTTGGGTGATGAAGAGAAAATAAAAAGTTGATGCAGTTTACTTGAAGCTAGTTTATTAATGTAATGGATCTGCATCAGCTTATCATATAGTAACATTTGTATCCATAATATACAAGTATATACACATACTTAAATAGATATAAATTCATATAAATGCATACATACACAAATAAATCCTGACTTCGTGGGGAAGCTTATGCCAAATAAAAACGAAGTGCATAAAAAGGATGACAACAAATTCAGACGTACGTGTGCGATAACAAAGGAGAAAGTTATTAGAAGACCAAAAGTTACCGACGTCATTGCAACATAAAATTTGGAAGTAGGAGTTTAAATATGTTAACGAAGATGGATTATTAAGAATAAAGTACAAGACAGTGAGCTCGTGTAGCTTTCGGTGTAAGCGAATTAGTAGCCAATTGTGCTACGAATGAAAAGAGTGTATATGGTCTTATTTACTGAGATTACATATAAATTGAATACATTTATTAAAAAGATGGTCTAATTTGCCACAAGAATTAAGGTAATACAATGATTTGTATAACGGTCTTGGACGGCACGGTCTTGGTTTTTACAGGTAGAAAACTTTTTCAGGTGATTTAGAACTTGAAGTGTCCCAGTAACAACCTGACACTGACTTGCAACTGACTCTAGATAATTTACTGTGCAATTGAAGTGTAAACCTACATCTGTCACTGACTTATCAACAGATGTGGTAGTCACATTAAAAGTAATGAGACTATGGGTTTATTGTTTCCAACAAGTTGTTGGCCATTTTTATTGGTATCGAATAGCTTCTACTTTAATCTTCTAATAGAGCTGTTAGGCCATCGACACGCAAATGATACGCGCAAAGAAATTTCATGGTTAGAAAATTAATATATGCAGAACAAAATAGAGCTTAAAGAATGCTGCCTTGAGAAACACCATGGTCAAGATCATACCAGCTCAGAAAAGATTTATCTACATAAAGATAAGATGAGAACCATAGCAGTCCTTCAGGTGAGACCACAAAATAAGAAAGGGTAAATCGCAAGATATAGTGATTGACAGTGTTGAAAGCATTGGAGAAGTCGATCAGTACCAAAAAAGTAATCTCTGTGTTGGCCATACCTGCCGTGATATCACCGATCTCTTTAAGAAGAGTGGAAGTAGCGCAATGACTATACCTGAAACCCGCTTACAACGCTGAGATGGTTGTTTCTGTAAATATTTATGTAAGTTAATATTTTAAAATATTGTATTCATTCGACGCATGTTAATTTAGGCATAAAGGTGCTCCACCACGGGTGTCTCTCTGGTGGTCGGGCGAATTGAGGCGCTGGGTTTGCCGGTGGCCCTGGACAAGACGGAGGCCCTTTTGTTTCATGGGCCCCGTCGTGGTCCACCCTCTGGCGCCTCCATCGTGGTCAATTCGGTCCTCGTACCGGTTCAGGCCCAGATGAAGTATCTGGGCCTGATCCTCGACGGCACGTGGCTCTTCGACGAGCACTTCCGACAGCTTTCTCCAAAGCTGGTCGGCGCTGCTTCTGCCCTTGGGCGGCTTTTGCCCAATCTGGGTGGAGCTAGCGTCGTGACGAGACGGCTATACACGGGGGTTGTCCGGTGAATGGTGCTGTATGGTGCACCGGCGTGGGCAGCGGCTCTGACCGCCCAGAATAAGGCTCGCCTCTGGCACCCTCAGAGGATATTGGCGGTTAGAGCCATACGCGGTTACCGCACCGTGTCGACGGACGCGGCGTGCGCCTTGGCCGGAACTCCCCCGTGGGATTTGGAGGCGGAAGTGCTCGCCGAAGTTTATCGGCGAACGGCTGACTTCCGGGCGGGTAGCGGCATACGGCCCCCGCCCGAAGAGATACGCGAGTGGCGTAAGGCCGCTCGTTGAGCCACGATGGCTCGTTGGTCGTCCCGGCTGGAGGCTCCACGTGCTGGTTTTGCCGCCGTGGAGGCTCTCCAGCCGGTCATCGCCGAGTGGGTAGGGCGGCAGCACGGGACCCTTTCCTTCCGACTGACGCAGGTCCTTTCCGGGCACGGTTGCTTCGGGAAGTATCTGCACTCGGTCGTCAGGAGGGAATTGAGTCCCGCCTGTCACCACTGCGACTGCAGTGAGGACTTGGTTCAGCACACGCTAGCGGTTTGTTCCGCTTTGGCGGTGCAGCGTGGGGTCTTCACTGCAGTTATTGGAGGAGATCTCTCGCTACCGGCCATCATACGCTCCATGGCCGGTAGCGACAGTTGTTTTACCGCGGTCGCAACCTTCTGCGAAGACGTAATTTCGCGGCAGGAGGCGGCAGAGAAGGCCCGGGAGGACGATATCCACTCGGACCCAATTCGCTACCGGCGAACCGGGCGGCGGAGGCGCGCATACCAGCGCCTCATGCCGCCTTAAGTTTGACCGCGGGTGGACGGGACGGGTTTTCCCCTCCATCCGCTATAGTGGCCAGCCGCGAGGAGGTGACGTGCGCGTGTGCCGTACGTCGCCTAAATAAAGAGTTTATCCGCAGATGGTGCCCGCTTTAGTGGGCAGGCGCTAGGAGGGATCTGGATGTCGTAATAGCAGTGGTTCCCGAATCCCTCCTATCTCAGGCGGAGAGTGGCACACCGTGTGGTTTTAGTCGGTCCGATTCCGACACACCACCCCGCCGTAAACCCCGGTGGGGTGACGGCCTAAGGGGGTTTCCACACGTTAAAAAAAAAGGCATACAAGTGCGATAAATGGCCACAAGTAAACTTGTTTTTAAAGCACTTAATTCATTTAAAACTTTTACAAAAATCAAATATGTAGAAAACAAAAGCTTAACATGAGAGTATAATTTAAAAGTGACCATACTATGGCATCATCATCGATAAATCAAGTCATCACCAGAAGAAGTATCCGCAGGAATTTGCCAGACGCTCGGAAGTAAACATTGAAGCAAAATATGTGGAGAGATTATTTGAATTTTTTGTTTGAGTACCGTGACATTAAAACTTTATAAGTATATTCATACTGCGTTAAAAGCCAACAAAACTGTCGCCACTACACCGGAATGAAACAAAAACATAAAATATTACGGTACAGCGTTACCCTCAGTTCCTCTACTCCCCGCTCTTTCATTCCCTCCTCCCTCACTCCATCGTCGCATCCGGCGCGACACCTGCGCCAGCGCCGACTCGTCACGCTTACACATTGAAATATTGGATTTTAATACTCCCCGCTACGGTTTAAATAATGAACTTAGTGACGAATACATAGAAAAATACTTTTGATTACTCTTGAAATTTTTTTCTAGCATTACTTAAAATTGTTTAAATATCATATATTATTTTAGATTATTCAGAATTGTAGTTTTATTTTTTGTGTCAAGAACTTTTGCTTCTTGTTTTCTATTTTATATTTAAAAGAGTTTTAGACAGTAAAAGGTGTTTGGGTTATATAATACGCGCTTTTAATGTTTACAGAAAGAAGTGTCATATCTTCTAGTACTATTTCTTTTTTTATATGGCTATTATATTTGTAAATGTAATTGAAATAGAATTAGCTAAGAGCCTGTATTTTACAAACATTAATGTTCTTACCAAATGAAATTAGTAACAATTTATCTTATAATTTTTTCAAGCTTTAAGCTTTTGTAGCACTTGCACAGGCCTAGTTTCTGGGCATTATCCATAGAGGACATCACAACGGTTCATACAATATATAGTGGAATATTTCGTGTTAGGAAATATTTGGTAATAACAAAAAGTTTTACTTATATTGTTGATTATTCTAATCTTCTTCTTTATATCCTTTATTATTCCCAATATTATTTGGAGGTGGTTGCTTGTTCTACGGATTTTACCTGAATAGCAGTTTTTCTACGAACCGACTGAATAATTTTTTTTTGAATGTGAATACACATATTATATGCAACTAATAGACATCAAATCTTCTTTGAGCTAGATTAGGATTTTAAAACAAATTTATACTCTTTTACTATAAATATATTAAAAAAAAATACATTTCCATCAAAATCTACATTGAACACAAGGTACATCAATATTTGAACCATACGAAAACTTTTTTAAAAGAATCAACAGTTTCTAAAACTACCGTCGCTATGCAAACAATCCGTTTGACTCCGTAGCTGTTGCGTCCATTATTCAGAGACCGCTAAGTGGCAAAGCCATCCGGCTCCTCTGCCCATATATAATTCAGCTCTTGACTTGACACGTCGACGCTGACAGCCACCCTCGGGGGGAGGCCACGTCAGTTCCATTCCCAATTATGCACACGCTGAAATGTCACAGGCACTTAGGCCAGAATGACCCTTAAACCTATTGGCCTTTTATTTTAGTGTTTTGTGGATACGGGTTAGGACGGTATCGTCTGATTACGGGCAAGGTCGTACTTTTGATTCTCATATGTCTTGTAAATGTTTAATGATTTGCAAACCTTTTTTATATTATTTCCTTTTAACCCACTTCAAAAAAGTTCACTGTTTCACGGGGTTTCGTGGGTCATATTTTGTTATTGTATCTTTCAGTGACACATTCTGTTCGTTATTACAAATTTATGAAATATTATATCTTATTATTAGTAGAAGAGTAGTAACAAAGAAATGTTAAATTTAAACAAATTTATATTACAAATATGAAAAATTAATTCAGAATATAAGTAAAACAAAGTAAATCTGTTTTAAAAGGGCTCGGGAAGATATTTCCAACTTAGTACTCTACTAATATAATACCATCAGCCAGTAATGTAGAATTGATTTATTTGTTTTCTCTACCTGCTAAATGTAAAATTAATATACACCTACGGGACGTGGCCCTTCAGATTTGTCACCTACCCTCTTTTGTGTTGGACGTATGTACATCGACCGACTAAGAAATACTTATGTATTTTTGAACATAAAAGAATAACAAGGTAAATTTAGCTGCTCTTTGTAATTACCAAACCTAAACTTTATCCAGATCAATTTAAATTATTCGTAAAAAGAACTATTATGAAAAATGAGAACCATGAACTTTTACCTAATAAAAACCGATATTTAATAGTTACATATCCGGCATAGAACTGCATCGGCCGCCGCTTATTTTTAGATTATGGAACACAGAAAACCGCTTAACCCGAGCGTTTATTAATGAAAATTGAGCGACATCCATTGTAACACTCAGTCTGCTTTAAACTAAGTTCTATACGAAAATCTAGGACAAGATATTTTTGAACGAGCTGATGTCCAGTGAAATTATTCGTTAGTTTCTAGACTTTGTATCTGTAAAAGGGAAATTAGCTCCACCGGAATTAGTAAAAATAGACCGCTAACACTTTGCCGCTTTGCAACATTTTAAATTATTTATCTCACGTAACTTTTTTATTCTTAAGCAAACAGAACAAAATTTAGAATAGAATACCCTTTATTATACACTTAATAGATACCTACAATGAGCGGTCTTCAATGAGATATTATGTCCTTACGTTGTCAGGCATAATTCATTTGTTTTATCTTTATAGAATTATTAAAGCATTTTGTTTTATAAAACTAACGTGTAATAGACTTCATCTTATTTCTGTTATGGTATGGGGCGGCGAACGGTTAAATAGATCTGCTAAAAAAATCTAAAGGCAAGTGGCTAGTCGCAACCATGGATACGGGGAATGGTTTTTGCGCCATACCCTCCATATGGGAGACGAACGCCGTGTTTGAGACACTCGGAGACCAGGTTTATACGCTACACACTGCCTCGACCTATTTTAGCAGTTTTGAGAGGCTTCAGAAACACATCAGCGGCTGCTGAGTCCCCCCTGCCGTATCCCACGACTGAAGTACATCCCACAGCTACCTCTGGGGCAGGATGCTGCCATACCTCTCAACGTTCTGCACAGTCAACCATACTTAACACCTGCAACTTAAGTTACAATATTTTTTTCTAAGCTGGAAACCCACCACCACCTCTGTCTCTTCGAAAAATACGTTTCTGAAGGCAAGTTTAATGGTAATCCATCCAAAAATACCAGTGTCAATTCACTCAAATATATTTGCATCTATTTTTATACATATTTATATCAAAACAATACAAATATATTGAACATTACACTTTACGTAAATAATCATGTGACACTTTGTCGCCACGTGTTGTCCCAACAGTGTCCGCCATGTGACCCATCTACGAAAACACTGGCACCTATTTACACCCTATTTTGAAATCAACATATAGGTCACAATTTTTATAAGTCCTATGTGAATAGTAAAGTTCATCTGCACCCTGTATAAATAAATAGGCAAATTGCACTTTATTTCTTTATAGTAGAATCCTAATCAAATGAAATCCCGCAGAATCAAATGGACAGAGAGGATTTTGGGCTCCAGTAACCCTAGTTTCTCAGTGAAAAGCAACGAAAGAACTGCTAATACCGCTTTTCTGTTTGAAAACAAACCTCTGCCATGATAATTATGTCTTGTAAGTTAATGCATTTGTGTATACATGATTATACAATACACAATTTATGTATATATGAGTTTACAAAAATGTATCTATATGTGTTTATATATCTGTTTAATTATATATGTAAGTTAATGTCAGTTCTATATAACATTTTACAATTAAAATTATAACCATAGCCGTAACCTCAGTTTACCTACCTAACAGGACTTATACATGACCCAAAGATTGGCTGGTACCGAACGCCTAGGGTGTAAAGTACACCGATGCGCATGAGTGCATGAAGTATTTAAAAAATAAATTATATCTAACTTCAACTTAAAGGTAAGATTGAGACATTTAATCCCTTTAAAAATTAAAATATTTATTATAAATTATTTTACTAATAAGTTGTCAAAGTGCATTCTAGAGTTTTCTAATCTGATTTGAATAAAAAATGTAAGTCCTTTATGCCAAGAATTGTATATTATAACGACAGTAGTTTACCTCACAATAAAGATATCTACCAGCTACTGTTATAAGATTCGCAGTGTTGAGTTCAGATTTTAGAATCAAATTGTTTCGACAGACTCATTTATTTTTGAATTGCCGCCCTACTACTTTTCATTGTATTGAAACTTCACGTTTAAACTAGCCATGAGACAATTTCGTACGGCAAGTAGGGTAGTAATTATTGAGAGTCCATAGTACCCTTGTCCGAACCCAAAGTTTGCACAGCGCAGCCGCAGAGATTTCACTCACACGAGTCCACGCGGCAGATGTTATGTAATGTACGATATTGTGCAAAGTGCAAACTGAATAAAATTCTTTTAGAAAAATAAAAAGATAAATTTATAATTATTTATCATACGTCTCGTAGACATGGAAATTAAATACAACAAATTTGCAGAAAAGTTCCGGTGCATACAAATAATTTTACTGTTTTACCTAGAAACGGTATTATTTTTTAATGTTTTCTTTCTTTCGTTTAGGGGGTAAATGTCTGTGAAAGATAAAGATCTGTAATTTAGTAGGTACGCTAAGAATTGCGTATAAACAATGGAAAAAAATAGAAATAATACTATAATAATAGGACTTTCATTAGGTAAGTGGATTAAGAGCTTGATGCAGAAGGAGCCCCCCTCGATACCGTATGTATAGCAAGGACGTGCCTGTCTGTGGTACTCTAACCTCCGGTAGATTGGTCCATGTATACTGGCGGGATACTATTTTTAAATAATAGACATATAAAATTGTTGTTCTCTAATACTGACCCCATCAAATAAAAATAACTTCTGTTCAATTATATTTTAAAGGAATTATTTTTTCAAAATTATGCATTTGTTCATTTGGACCGCATTTAAATCGTTTTCATCATCATGCAGACGTTAAAAATTCGAACTATTATAGAATATAAGTACTGTCATGTTGCTCACAACAATATTGGTCTATTTGCTTAAAATGTGCAAAGTAAAAACTCCTTACATACGGGTACCCCACGAATGCAATAATCGTCAATGTTATTTGTTTTTATTAAAAAGGTTTTTAAAACCTTTGACAGTGGTCCACCCGCGTGTATGTCGGTTACTGTGGTGACAAGTAGCCTGTGTTCTTCTACAAGAATCGAAGTATCTTCCTGCTATAGGAAAACGTCAGCTCTTTTACCACTAACAACATGCAATGGATAGTTATGAGATTTTAACCGTTTATAAAGTAAATCATTCTAATTATTTAATTGCAAATATCATATTTTAGATTCTGGCTAAAATAATTTACATTCTTCTCAAAAAGTTATTACAATGCAATAACAAAACGCATTCCATTTTCTACACTTGCTTTTTTTAACATCTACGGGTACTTTTACTTTTACATTAAAATTTTTTACATTAAAATTTACTTATTAACTAGATAATTTGTGTGTTCGAAGATATTCTTACATTATTATTAAATATAAAATACATTAAACCGATAATACACTCACTATCTAAATTTAAGAATGAGCTTTCTAGTGCATTTAGCATAAAAGCTACATTTTATTGACGGATCAAGAATTCGTAAAAGAAAGATTTTGATTTATAAAAATTGGTACTTACTACACCATTTTGTTGACAACAATGACAACAGTAAGTACTAAATTGTAAACTACAAGCTGAAGTAACTTTTATAGAATAATTAAAAAAAAACGAATTTAAATTTTTATTATCGATGATGTTACCAGCCAAATAACTACAAAAATATAATAAGTACCATGAAATATGCAAAGCGGCACAAAAGTCCCATACATGCCTGTTGTTATCCTTTCATTAAAATCAGTTTAACAGTTTAACTGTGAAAGTAGTCAGACAGAGTTACTTTAAAAAATATTTTACAACTTTCTCTATAACTCAAATTATCAAAAAAAAAAATTTATTGTCTCTAGTAGTAGTAGATAGTAGTAGTAAAGTATCAAAAATGAACGGTGGAGTTCTTTTGAGAAAATATTAGCCCTTAATTGCGACCATACATGCCGCAGATGTCGCAATTCTCATGCCCTCGATAAAGCTCGGAACATAGTGGAACCGCCAACCGTGGGCGAAGCCGTCTACACCTTAATAATTAGAAAACTTGAGAATTATTTTTATTATATAAAAATTTGATCGATATTCTAATACGCACTACAGTGATATAGTCTAAAAAATATTTTTTAATAATGCTTTGTAATACAATACTTTCTCCGTAACATAGATTCTTATTAGAACTTTTTTTTTCTTAAGAATATCGCTACTTGACTAGTCATTGGCTATTTAACACAAAAGCTTGATACTAAGTTAAAGAAAACTTATCAGGTTTCCTTTAACTGTAAATCAATCAATGAGCTCCAGGCCACAGTTATCCTATAAAATAGGTTTCATTTTACTATCACTTACTACGAAGCTACCACGTATCACTATGTCTTTGGCATTAATGCTGTTTGGCAATTCAGATGAGATTAGCATAAATTGAAATGGATAGTCTATTTTCGGCAGAAAATGTCACAAACTACGAGTGGCATTCACTGATGTGATAGCACTGTATGTGGCTTCCAGGTGTGATGAAATTTTTAGTGAATCGCTGTGCTCACCCTAAACCTCTATTTATTAGCCCTCAGTAAATTATGTTATATGTAAATTGTAATCTTAGAGATAGTCATATTCATAAGGAACTGAAGAACAGAACCCAATAGTAAGTGATTAAAAATAGATTCAGGAGAGATTCTGGCTCGACGAAGAGATAAACGCGTTACATTATAGTAAAGGAAAAGTCCTCAAGTAAATTGATAAAAGAGTAAGCATAGCAAGAAAGTATACAAAGAAGGGGCTCATTGTGTGTCTCAAATCTTCAAAAGATCTTCAAAAGACTCTCTTTTTCTCTTTATCTAGCGCCACTGAACGAAAACTGGAGATTTTAAAACTTCAGTACAAAAATTGTTTATATTCTGGTTGAAAATGACAATGTATTTATTTTCTTCTAATTAACTATAACACAACAGAGTATCAAGTATCAAACGTATCGTTATCTCAAGTGTATTTTTGTCGTAACAAAACAACAATGGAACTTTTTTGCTCGTAAACTATTGTCATATTTCTTATGTTTTTTTTTATTAACTAAGGAACTTTAGGGAAAATTTCCTAATGCAGTGAAGATGAGCAAATCTGTGTGATTTTTTAATTTTAAAATTACTTATTTATAATTGTATAGAAAGAGTTTCTAAATTTTCGTTGGATTTTACGATGATAAAGAACATTTATAGTTTCTGAAGCTCTTCACCGTAAGAGTTTATACAATCACTAATCTTTAAGCATATAAACATGAATAATTTTATTGTTGAATATACTACCAAATAAATTTTTGTTATTTTTCACAATTATTCTTATTTTAACTTTCTAGAAAATTTTGAACTTGTTGTGTTGCGTTATATAGAACTGCGAGGTTAATTAATGCTGAGTATATTGTTGATAGACCTATTTGAATAGTTTATTTGTCAGCTTATTTTGCAATTGCATAGTTAAATCGTTCCGTTTGACATAATTGCTATGCAATTAAACTTAAAAGGGATTTGTTTACTGTAGCAACGATGGACGTGGATTATCTTGGCATCAGTTGTGTTAAGTGGCTGATAAAAAATTACCATCATTTGCCAGTTATCGTGAAATAGGTGAGCTGTATAGAAACATGAAACACAACCAATTTCGCATTTTGTAATATTGATACAATTGTGTATGTCCAAAACTAAGTTATTGACCATTAGAATAAGTTACTTACGATTCTTAAATACATTTCATTTTTATATTATCACTGTCTGGTTATTGTGAATCCAATGTGGACTAGACTGAACTATATGTCTGGTGGTTAGTGATCCTGACTGCTAAGCCAGAGCTCGTGGGTACGATTCCCACCCAGGACAAATCTTTATGCGACTGCGAATTGACATATCCATAATATGTATGTATTTAGAAATATATTAGTATTTATTAGCAGTTTGGTTTGCCTAGTTTTAGTTTAGGCGGTCGTGTGTAATTATATTTTTATTATTATGTTACTAAATATTAATATTATAATTTTAATAATTTTAACTGAATTGACACTAGGTGTCATTGTAATGTTTACCTGCAACTTTAAGTATATTTTCTATTGTAAGATATACTCGAAAGAATAAGTTCAAAAACCTTTTTTAGGCTTAACTTTTAGAAATGGTGTCTTATTATTTGTGTGTAATAAAATTAAACATTAAGTTGTATGTCAAAAATATCTATTTCGTGAAATATGTCGTAGAACTCGAAAATTTAAAAATGTGTATAGCGCACTTTGCTGAAAATCAAACATTTTATCTCAAACTTTATTGTGGCTTTATAGAGATCGATATTAAGGTACCGGATATAGTAGCAATTACTCTCGGAGTCTGTGGCAACATATCATAAGTGCTGTCGAACAAGCGCTACTCAGTTCATTACTTTGAAAGCATTTCCGACGATCGAACTGCAACTCTATAATTCAGAAGTTTGGCATTTCCACCTTTTGTTTTATAATTTCTTTGTATTAATTTCAACTTTTAGTGGCATATGTAATAAATATTGTTTGCTTAGCATTTTGTGTGCACGTCACAAATATATTTCATTTGAGAAGCCATAAACGACAATATTTATATTCCAACTTTATATTCGATAAAGAACAATATTTTTTTGAGAATAAAATCATTATAAAAGACAAAAAAGAGAGGTATTTTCTCCGTATTTTGAAGTACAAAGAATGTCAAGGAATGTAAATAAAGTATGTGAATAGTGACGGTACATTCTACAAATAGACCATAAGTTACGTAGACGGCCCGAGTACCTTATTATTATGAATGATAGGATCCACCACAAGAGCTACGAAAACAAGCAAATGTAAAAAATTATGTTCCATTTGATTTTACACAACAATAAAAATATAATTAACAGAACGTTAAAGCTCTTGTTAGTCCAAGTTCTGAAACACAGTCAATAACGTCTGGGAAGTTCATAAACGTCAACAACAATACATATATGTAAAGCTACAACTCAAACAATTATTTGAAATAAACAGTACACATTGTAAGCACACAAACGTTTTATATTAACCAACTTCAAAAAGTATAAGGTTCCCAATTATACAAAGCCTAAAGATGGTTAATTAATTAGCGGGTAAAGTAAACCTGAACTCTATAGTGTCCCTCTAATTTTAGACGAGAGAACACTCAAACAAGGGCGGCATCAGTCTTGCGACTCTTTCAGCCACTTACTATTAGCTGACCCGTCCACCGAGAATGTACCATCTATATATCTTTGTACATTATTTGTGCTATATGCTGTGCTGTATAAATAAAATGTTATCATCAAGAAATTAAATTGGTGAGATGTTAATTGTATATTAACACACAAATCAATTTCTAATAATGTAATGTACTAAATTCAGTCGTGGCCTATAGGCCCATCATGTTGCTGAACGAGGTAGGTTAATTTTCTGAAATTATACTCTCTGTCAGGGCGTTGAACTTTCGATATCGAGTTGCACCTGAGGGCTATGAAGAAGCGGTAAGCTGTGGCGGCATGCTGTTGACATTATCGCTGAATATCCCTAACGCATTCAATGGTCTGTAATTTATCTATATCAGGGAAGCAATCTCCTACCACAGGGTGTCTGAGTACCCGAGGCGGCCAGTAGCAGACTATTTAGAGGAGTATGTAAGAGGTACCGTCAGGTATGTAAGAGGACTGTGGTGATATTTTAAGATGTCGGCTCGTAGCGCGCGGTATTCAGGGGTCTATTCTCGGATTGCTCCTGTGAAACATCGGTTACCACTGAGTCCTTCGAGGTCGTCTCTCTCGCGGGTTGGGCGTAATTTGTTACGTCGAGAGAGAAAGCGCATCTGATTACCAGAGGGGTCTCTTATGCACTAAGCTGACGAGTGTCTCAAGATAAGATGGAGGCTCTCTTATTACATGGGCGCCATCACGCTTCGGCCACCGGGACCTCCATGGTGGACAATCCGTGGACAAGTAAAGTATCAGGGCCTGATCCTCGACAGGAGGTGGTTCTTCGATGAGTGTGCACGCCTCTAGAGCCCTCAGAGGATATTGATGGTTAGAGCCATATGTGGTTATCGCACCGTACCGACCGAGATGGTGAGCGCGTTGGCTGGAAAAATTTGGAGTATATCTATAGGTTCGGGTGGGTAACGGCATTAGCGCCCGACCTGAAGTCGACTCATACAACATCCATAGACAATCTAAATCTATTACCATACCGATAACGAAGTCAAGAAGAGTCATATGAAACGTATTTTCACCAACTTAGAATTATACGTATTTAGAGTAGAATTATATATTAACAATTATTTTAAAAGAATAAATTAAATAAATATTTGCTAATTAAGATGATATTTATTACTATAGAGCAATCTCTTAGAAGTAAACCTAGGATAAATATGTCGACAGCAGGTAAACGGATTCATTGATAGATTTAATGTCAAGTTAAATGTTTCAGGATGAAAACATATTTTCAACAGCAAATACAGTATTGATGAAAATCAACTTTAAATATTTTAATGTCTTCTCAACACTATTTTTTTTTCGTTTAAAGTCGTCTACCAAAGTGACTCTGCTCTGCCTGGTGGAAAGCATGAATAGAATCCAAGAGTTCTGGTCACCATACTCATTGTGAGGATAGATATCGCAGTATGGTGACCAACACTATGGCAGTCTAGTGAAATGTTTTAACACGCTTGGAGATGTAAAAGGTATGTCAGACATCGTAGGAGTGTAAGTCTCACATACTTACCACGATAACTGCCACCCCTGCACCATTAGATCTCTGGTGTCGCATTCACCAACGAAATACTACAGCACTGTCTGTCGCTTCAGGTTGACCTTCTGTAAAAGGGTAGTACTGTCGTATTGGATCCGGCTCTTTCGTGCTGAAATTAGCATTACTCTATAATCTAAGAAACTGAAATACATGACAAAAAATATTATTATATTCCATCCCTAAACCCAATATTTATAAATCGAATATAGTAAAAATAAATATAGAAACGAAGCTAAAGAAGTAACAAGTTAAAATAGAAGTAATTACGTATTCGGGATTAGTATTTAGTGATTCTGGTTATTTTAGACAATGGATCTAGGATATCTTGTGTTCGTATTTACGGATATACGTAAGCTAAGAATCGATTGTAAGACTTATAAATAAATATAAGGAACACGAAACTGCGGTCATTATACAGTTGACATGACAGACAGTTCATGTGATTCTACAAAGTGGTATTTTAAAGTCGAACGGCATGACGGTACAATTTTATTATTAGTAAGCGTTGATTTTTTTCAGTTAAATAATCTGTAATAAATGTTATGGGAACGTCAGGTAATTTTACTTGAAATATTGGATTTCAGTTTTACAATAATTTGTTTGTTTTTTTTATGTAGCCACGTATGAGCGTATGTGAGTTCTAGTGCATGTTGTTTTATTGAATAATGAAATAGGAGTTTGGTTTTCAATTCACTCTACGAAAAGTGATAAGAAAAATAACAGTACTTTCCACTTCACTCACAAATATTCTATGACTTTCTTCTTCTTCTTCATTTAATTATGTTGTTTAAAAGATTTCTTTATTCTTTATTTTAATTTTCGTTATTTTAAAAAGACAACGTCCATACTAGGAATAAATCCTGTGTCACCAAGAAATGGAGACAAATGAGACAAATAACACTCAAACTCAGAACAACAATTTACGGATCTTACAAAGTGTTGTCCCATGTGGGGTTTGAACTCATAACACTCAGCGCAGTAGAGAGCGATGTGGTGACCGCTTAAACCACTAGGCCAACTGTGCAGTCTAATTTATGTAATATATTTAAATTAATCAATTTTTTCCTAAAAATGTTAGTGAACTTGTGTAAAAAAGTTAAATATTCGAAGCAGTTGAAATTGAGTATGAAGTTAACAACTATAACCATTTATATAAACTTCAACTCAAATGCTGGCGAAATTTAAATTGTAAGTTAGGAACATACAAATATATATATGTTGTTACATATATGTTGACTGTTACAATCCTTATAACTGTTATTTATTGTATGCAAATAAATCCTAAGTAATATACTAAACGTTTTACTCAATCGGTGAATTAATATTTTTTTTATTCTCAAAATAAAATTATCTTTATCTGAGGCGGCTTCAGAGTACGGAGTTTTATCACTCCTTTAGTCCCGTGGGTGCTGAATGAATCGATTAGGCGAGCAAACTACAAAACAACACTGCAAAGAAAAAAATTAAAAACCATATCTATATATCTATCCACATTTGCCCATAACCTTGTTGTTAGCTAACTAAGCTAATGTTGCACTCCTTTTTTTTTTATTTAAAGTTTTAAATGAATTAAGTGCTTTAAAAACAAGTTTACTTGTGGCCATTTATCGCACTTGTATGCCTTTTTTTTTAACGTGTGGAAACCCCCTCGAGCCGTCACCCCGCCGGGATTTACGGCGAGGTGGTGTGTCGGAATCGGACCAACTAAAACCACACGGTGTGCCACTTTGTGCCTGAGGTAGGAGGGATCCAGGAACAGCTGTTGAACTGTTGTTTGTTGAATGTTGAACTCCTGCCCTAATGAAATTTACTAGAAGGTTGTTGAATAACAAAAACACCGCCTCTAATCTGATCTAACTCTGGTTTATTGATCTTATTGTTTTACAAATTTCAATACATTAAATTATACGGTCTTGAACCAAACTGTATCGCGATGTAAATCGACGTGCACACCATCTATCGAGTAGTTAGTAAGGTTCCACATAAAGTTATGAACTACCTGATTATAATTGTTTATTGGTCGTAAACACTTGTGCATATATTATCTCCTGCGTGTTTGGTTGGTCTCCGTTGAAATTGGTTGCCGTGGCCGAAATCTCCTAGGAGTACATCATCATCATCGTTGTGTATTTAAGTATGTGTGTGATATTAGTGATAATTTTCTGCGACTCTGTGTACGTAAAATCTCTACCATACAAACTTTCATCATGTATTTTACCATTAATAAATTTTAATGTTTCAAAAACAGTATATATTCTTCTGTAATTTGGCATTATCTCAATAATAAAAAAATTCTAATTTTTTGCTGTCGTTTGAATTGGAAAACGTAAAAAAATTTAAAGCATACTCACTTCACTCACTTTGGGGTTGACAAAGCTCTTGTGATATGAACGTATTCGTTAAAAGGCAAATTATAAGTATGGCATACAAATACTCCATATAATTAGGCCACTTCTAAACTGATGCACTATTGTTTCTTTAGTATTTATAACGGAGAGGAAATAAGTATATTTATATATAGTACATAATATTTTGATATCGTTTGACAAACAAACTAAAACATTTTACGTACACACACACACACTTTGAGCATATAGCTCAAAGTAAACCATTCTCATCTTCATCAACAGTCTTTAATAGCCCCTTTCTAGGATAGAAAAAAAAAGCTATAGGTGGCCCAAGTACGTTGGAGTTTCAGGGATTTCCTTACTAGGGTGCATTTGGTTCCCCGGCTACTCATCCCTGCGACAGCGTGTGGTTTATGATCAGTTTGAGTCCGACATAACCACCTGTCGGTGGTGCCTGTGGCAATTTCTACATAGAAAAAAAAAATCTCATCTTAGAAAAGAAGTTTTTGTCTACTGTACTGTAGGCAAAGATTGTATGTACTAAGAAACTAAAGATTTTTTAGTAGATTTTTTTCTAAATAATTATCCATGTACAAAGAAACTAAACTCGTTATTGTACAAACATAGAAATACAAATGTAAATAAGAGTATATTAATAAGCCCCAACGTTATATAAAAGTACAACACAAATATTACTCTCGACGATGTAAATCTAATTTCAATTTAAATTAACTTTGACACTGACACATATAACTTGTGTCCTGCAATTTATTATTAATGTAGAACCTTCAAAACTTTTGTCGTTATTGTAAAACTATCATCAGATGTTATATTAAGAATAATTACTAGCACTAAAAATAGATATACTAGCTTTAATTACTCTAATTCAGGCAAGTTTTTTTTTAAAGCGGGTAGACATATTTCATTTCGTATTGTAACTGTTATTTCGCGTTTCATTTCCAAGTCTTCGATATTACTCATTTTTGTTTTTGATTATGTTTAGACGTACTGGTCAGCGTTCCATCTATTAGAAAGGAACGGGTAAAACTCTTTTTTTTTTGAAGGTCTTTTCTTCAGCTCAGCATACCTCTTGCGAGGCAAAATAGTTCTGTAGCATTTACTACAGTTGTTATTTGATGTATTATATAAAGAAAGGTTTTTCTTTTATCAGTGATTTGCTCATTTTAATCACCAACTTTTTTTTTAAATTAAGAGCCTGTCAAAGTGACCCTACTCCGCCTGATGGAAAGCATGAATAGAATCCAAGAGTTGTGGTCACCATACTCATTGCAAATGCAGACAATGCAGTATGTTGACTCACACTATGGCGGCCTAGTGAGATGCTTTTTCACACCCCGCTTGGGGACGTAAAAGGCATGAGAGTCATCGTGACAGTGTAAGGCTTACACAGTTACCACGGTAACTGTCACCCCTGCATCAATGGGCCTCCTGTCTCACGCTTACCAACGAAACACGACAATACAGATGCTGGCGCTTTAGGTTGGCTTTCTGTGGGAGGGTAGTACTGCCCCGGTCGAGCCGGCCCGCTCGTGCTGAAATCAGCGTGGCTCTACTACCTAATGTCCTACCTTGTGTCTAGTGGCTTATAACCCACGGTTTATACTTCATTGTTCACTTGCTTGCCCGATGCCTCTATACCAAATTTTATCAAAATTGGTTCAGCCGATTGTAGTTTAAAGAAATAACCAACGTACAAATACAAATATTTGCTTTTATCATACATATAACTTATTTCATATAACAACTACAATCATTTGTAATGATGGATTTCGAACGAATCCAAGTACAGTGTTGTCTCTTTAAAAAGTAAATTTTAGCCTACAACACACAGGCAAGACCACATAAGAGTTTATTTTTTACTTTTAATTTATTGTTAATATTAATCATATGATTCTTGATTTAATTATGGAATTAATCACAAGTTACGATATCTTTTGGGAACCTGATATTTCGATTAAATTACGTAATCGTTCATCAATGCAAGTCTGGCCAGAGCTTATGATTCATGATCTTTCTGTAGAAGTACAAATTACAAGGTAGTCTATAGTAACGCATGAAATCTTTTTGCTTTAAATTGAACTTATTGACGTAATTATTAATTTATCTATACAGTGTACTTAACTATTAAAATACACACACATAACTAAGGTTACAGACCTATTTATGATTATATTTATTACTTTTAAACTATCCTAAACATTGTTTGTATTAACATTGTATGGTAGGAACTTAAAAGTGTTTTATAACTGTCATAAAATGGAGCGACGGTGTCAAAATCGTAAACTTTCACTTTACTCATTAACAGATCGTAACGGGACGACAAAATCGATAATAGATCGTTACAAACAGAAAAAAATCGATCACCCTGCGATGGTCTATTTCGTAGATTCCTAGCCATTTTATTGTCTAAATTGTAATTTTTTGTTGATAATAATTAGTTTTCTAATGACTTAGTTTTTGTGAAGGTTCTTTGTAGATCGACTTTTTGTTTAGACAAGATATTTGAGTGTGAGTTTACTGTGAGGCTATTGTAATGTGGTCCGAAGTGTTTGCAATTTTATGATTGAAAAAGCTTTAATACTAAACCTAGATCAATTTTATCTTTATTGTATATGATCAAAAAATATATTTGTATCAAGGACGTTAGAATAGCATTCAAATAATAAATAACATGGCAAGACTCTTGTAATGCATCCCATTTAAACTGATATTATTAAAATACTACATTTTATTAGGTTCTGAAAAAAATTCAACATATACCTACATATGTTATGCATATTAACATCAAAATATAAGGATGCTAACATTAATAAAACAAACAAAAATTAAATATTTCAGACAGCGGATATTAACCATTTTGAAATGTCTTCCAAACAAAGCATATGCAAGCAAAACCATAAAAATATGTAATTCGCTTGCTGAATCATACAATAACAGAGGCGGTCGGTACTCGTCACTCGAGACCTGAACAAGGTGCGTTGGCGGATGCGGGACCACATGGCCAAGAGCCGGCTGCGGCACGGGCGCCTAACGCAAGTAGGCGGGCGGTTGACTTAACATGGATATAGCTTATTAAAATATTATTAAAATTTTATTTTCTTAAGAAATAATTGTACGGTACGAATCACAACAATTTGGCACAGCATCGGGTGCTCACTGCAGTTATAGGAGAATGGCTCTCGTTGCCGGCCGTCATAGCCGTCATAGGCTGTCGGCCATCGTTTTATACTCAGTATCCGGATATTGACATATTCTACACAAAATTCAGTACCTTTTTAAATTATTGTATACTTTTCCTAAGTGGAAAGTTTTAACATGTCAAAAGAAAAGACTGTCAGATTTAGCATCACCGACTATGAGGTGTCTTATATTAACTTGTACGAAAATGTTATAATGTTAATTTATAACAAAATATTAAAACTTAAAATAAAACATTTAGGTTTTAGATTGTGTTGGAATATTTAGAATAACATTCTCCCTTTATCAACTTTATCCAGAATTGAATGTGTTTATATTTATAATTAAATTGCGAAAACTACACATTACATACTGCATTTCACAACAAGAAAAGATAAGGTTTATACGCCTATCCAAGTGTATTTAGAAATTCTTCAATATCTCACAGCAGTGTAGATTTTTTTATTTTAAAAACTTCTCGAGCTTATCCATATTTTTCCAAACACAAGAAACAGTGAGTAACATTAAAAACAGTGGTGAGCACGTGTGCAGCGTTTCAGGCAAATGCAAGACTACCCCACACCTAACACTCTTACGTTCATATACGTTTTAAAATACAGTTTTAAAGAGCATGCAAATTAAAACATCTATGGTATCATATTTATTTTGACGTTTGCTTGCAAATCTTTAAATTTATAACGTCTGTTTTGTGTTAAGAGGACATAGAAAATATTTTTATTTAAAGATTTGAAGCTTGTTTATGAACGATCATTCGTTTAAGGCGACACGAACTTAAGGGGAGAGGGGACTACACAAAAGGTGGCAAGACGATGGTGATGGCAAGGTGATGGTACTTACTTAGCGTCAGATGAAACCTTTGCTCAAATGTCTCTTATTAAATAAAAAGAAAAGAAGGCTGATATATTTTGTAAATGATATAAATATAAAATTCTGCAAAGACCGATTAGCCGGTACTGCGTACGTTTGTACTCTAAATCTGCATTGAATAATAAAGTTGACTGATTCTAAACGTTCTTAGAGAAGCAGATATATGTTTATAAAAACTTTAAAAGATCTAGGGATCACTCGTTTACAACATACATATATTATGTAGTTTATAATGCTACCTACTCGACTAATTCAGATTTAAGTGCTCTTCAATCTCCCTACTCATACTGAATTTTCTCACAAACAGACTATTTCTGAAACTGTGGGTGTGTCTGATATTGATTTTTAAGACGGTAATTGCATTTAATTGTACTTATCTACGTCATCAAATTTGGCGATGGAAAACTTCTTTGCCCAGAATCAAAGTTGTTATGATTCTTAGAAATGATCTGTTAGACCAAACTGTTGCTGTATTCGTACCTGTATATAATGCATTTATTTCTCTTATATAACTTTTTTGTACTTTAATAATAAGTAAGCGTGGTCTGTGTGGTAATAGATTAGGATAATGGTGTGTCACGGGTGTCGTAAGAGTCGACTAAGGAAACGAACTACGCAAAATACACACAAACAACAATACTGCAAAAAGAATGAATATTTGAGATATACGCTATACTAACGTGTCTGGTCAGCGTACTATAGTAGCTCAAAACCTCCTTGCTACGGAGACGTCTATGTCCAGCAGTGATAATAAGATTGTTGGTGATGATACATAAACACTAGCAAACTCTTTAAAAAAAATATATTAAATGTTTTTGTGTTATCAAACGAAAAGATTTGACGTATCACCTAATGGTAAGTGACCACTACCATCCTTAGAGACCTACAAGTCAAGAGATATAAGTGTGTTGTCAATCTTTAAATCCTCCCCCGCCTCACGGAGGGAGGAGAAGGTTAAAACCTGAATACTGATTTTCTGTAAGATCGTGGTTTACACCGATTGAGTTGTTAGTTACTTGTATATTTATTACACCTATTATCCTTTAACATGTAGATTAGTAATCAGTCATCTGCCCATGTGGAGATGGATTAAGAAAACTGTATGTCATCATTCCCATTCATCTGTCCCATGGATATATAAAAAAGTATTATTGCACGTAAATAAATGATGGGAGACCATTCCCAACATATTGAGAACCCTTCATGTTCCGTGGAATACATTAATCCAATCACAGTTGTCATACGAGATGTGGAGCTTATTCTATTACAATCTTTTGCTGCGCACTATTAGTTGTTTATACGGTACTAACCACTCGCTCTGGCTTCGCACGGGAACATCATTAGTTTATGACACATTTAATATGTTCAACTCATTTTAACAGAACTGGTATTTTGACGTGTATGAAAGTACTGAGCTAACGTAGTTGCTTCTGTGCCCCTTTTGCGTCCTGCCAACTATTTTCGCACGGCCATCGGCAGCGATAACGTAATAATTTTACCAAATTATTGTTTTGTCACTTAAACAGTTCTAATAGTAAGCTTAATGTACTCGAAATTTCCATTTTAATGTAGCTGAAAAGTTATTTCATAAGAATTTGCAAAATATACATGAGAAACTCTTGACTTATTTAAAATCCATATTGTTCGCTAAGGTGTGAAACTTAGAAATAATATATGGTGTTGTGCCCTTTTTTAAGCTAAGGCTCACAAATCTTTGCATAATATTAGTACAGATTAGGAATTGCACTATGCCTGTAGTTTAAGAAATAAATGTGTAGTTTTAGTAAAGTGTTATGTAGCGAGATGTATTTTTTTTTATTTATAAAGGAGTAAATAAATTAGTCTCGTTTAAAAAAGAAATGTTTAACTATGACCAAGCCATGAATTAGAGTAGTAGTGACGAGGATAATAAAAATATCGACGATAACCAAAAAAAGTCATAGACAAGATTAATTCTATTTAAATGTGATTTCTTCTGAACCCTTTTACCTAAAGTTTTACCTCCAGAACTCAATTACTAGGCGATATCGAAGATCTGTTGAAGACTGTTGTAGAATTGTTTTTAGTTTTTATTTAATTTATTTAGTCAGAAAACAATTTTTATCGAGTATGTGAATATCTTTATAAATCATAAATAATTACAGAGAGAAATAATAATCGGAATATGAGTAACTTCAGCAACTGAAATTTAAATAATTATAACAAACATTGATGCCACCACAGTACATATATAACAAGTAAAGGACAAAATATTAATTAATTATTTATTCGTCGTTCAGGCAGTCATTTGTTCATCAGCAAATAAGTAAAAAATAATAAAATTAATCAGATATCAATACAAGAAAAAAAATCAACAAAATGCTTACAATGTCAAATTCCAAAAAAAAAACAATAAATTTCATAAATTCAATATCATTAAATAAATTCAAAATGAAAATCTTAACAATTAAAAAATTTAACTATACGGTTCATGAGTCATCAATTGAGTTACAACATTTACCTTACAGGAACTTCTACAGTTGGCTTAAAAAACCTTTTTAAACCATTTTTGTTCCTAATGGTGATTTATTTTATACTTTAAGAGATCTGTAATACGCACTTCGCTTTACGATATCGAAATATGGGTATTTAGATGGTTTTTCCTAGTGCTATCCCTTATCTTTAATCTTCGTTTTCACACTCATAAGCGTATTTAGATAAGTGAGAGAGTAACACTACACGACTATATGAACTAGTTACTACATATTATCTATAAAAGTAGCCATATCTAAACTCCATATGCAGTGACAGTTTATTACCTATACTGGGGGTATATAGTTTATGAGTTGAAAACCTTTCAGCATTTAAAAAATAATGTATGCTTAGCCGTCGGTAGCTCTATCTAAGGCTGTAAGATAAATTCCTTAAACTAATTATGTATATTTATAGTTCATATTATTATTTAGCTTCAATAAGAAATACGCAAAGAACTAAATTTAATGTAATTGTAGATAAATACTCCGTGCTAGTAATAAATATACAGGTTGGGCCAAGCATTTCTTAACATTTGAATCTAACATCCCGCGCAAACATGTTACGGCCGTTCTTGGGACCGATACTACTGGAATTTGCTGGCTACAATCGTAACTCATGGTTTCAATCAAGTGGAGCCACTTGCCGGTGGTCAAAGACATGTTGCCGGAAAAACTGATTTGCAGACGAGGCGACATTTCATGGCCACGCAGAAGTCCAGATTTATCCCGAGCAGACTTCTTTTTATAGGATTACTTGAAGAATCGCGTCTTCATCAATAAACCAAATACATTACGTCAACTGAAAGAAAAATCTGCGAAGAGACGTCGGCGACCTCTCGTGCTCTTTGCCGATGTGTATTTGAAAATTTCGATGCTCGCTTAGAAGAGTGCAAACATCGAAACGGGTGCAATTTAGACGATCTTACTTTTTAAAATAAATATTTTTTCTTCTTTATTCGATTTTTTCAAATGTTTACTAATTCGTGGCCAACCCTATACAATATTATATATATATACAACGGCCTACAAGTCTTATAATTTAGTCGTGATTGAATAGGACATGACGCAAAACGATCTAGCATCAAAGTGTCCAATCGATCATGATTATATTTGAATAATGATATTTTTAAACATTCGATGCACATAATATTTGTATTATTTGTGTCCTAATGTGGAAGTTGTTTTAAAAAAACACGTAGTTATACATGTTAACGTTGATTAACGAAAATCTTTTTCAGTATACTGTCTCCTAATAATGAATCTATGGGTGATCTTCTAGTGTGCTTTACACTAGAAGATCATGATGCTTCACCTATGCGGTGAGGCTATAGATAGGCACGGGAAGTCCGTGGCTATCAGTTTTGGCATGACTAAGGGCCTTCGATAGTGTCTGGCACCGTTTCCTTCTCTGTAAGGGTTGGCGCGTTCTGCACAATCGCCATTGTCGGATCCTTTGTTACGGCGCACCCTCCGATTTTCAGCAGGTTATATCATAGCATGGGATAAACTCAGTATCCTAGATATGAATATTTGCCCGGGTCTCAACTGATGAGAGAGCATTGAGAGAGTAATTAATGTGGCCGCACGGAAGCTAGGCATACTGAACAAAGTGAGATGGTCTTTCTGGCCCGGGCAGTGTTTGAACCTCTACAATTGTAAAGAGATGTCACCTCTATCACCTTTATTATGGAGCGTATTCTGACGAGGTCTTCCTACTAGTGCGATTTTGTCTGAAACGCGCTCGAACTAAACGGTTCGACTCTTCCTTCCAGTGCAAATCAGTTAAAATCTGGGACTCACTACAGACACACGTATTACAAACTAGATAGTTTGTTCTGTTCATAGACCATCATTGTTATGATCAATATAATCTTGAAATAAAACAAACAAACTGGTATATGGTTCTAAATGGTTGTAAGAAACAAAATGACACGTTTAACGGTAAATGGATTCAAGTTACGAATATTAAACGTAATATATATTTATTCTATTTTCTCACGACTCACGCATATAAATTAACTAGAAACCGTTCAAATATCCCTGGCCCTTAACAGTATACAAACAAAACATAAGGTAATAAATAGGGTACATTGAAGCCAACATTTGTTTACAATAATCTCAAGCGCAGATGTGGACTTCATTTCAGAACATTAAAATGGGGTCTGCAAATCTGAGTTTATAGCTTTAGGTACTAAGTATTAGTAAACATACTTATTATTGTATTGCATACGGTTTGTTTAAATTAAGTTTTACTTCTGTCGAGATTTCGAACTATTCCTGTTAGACTAATGTGTGGACCCTTCGACTATCAGCTAAGAGTAATTAAAACATAGTTAAAAAACTGGACCTTCTATGACACATTTTTGTTTCAAGTGGTGTAACTATGACTAAAACCTAACCCTGAGTATGCACGTTTATCAATCGCATACTTTTATCTTATTCGGCTTATTAGAAAATGTTATCACTTCCTTTGACAGTAAAAAAATATCTCGATGAACCTTGTTTATCTGACTGTACTTCATGTTCATAGCGATTGCCAATCTCTGTAGAATAGTAAACTTCACGAACTTTGGAGTACTTTGATAGTTTTCTCAGTGTAAATAAGTCAAATGCCCTGCTTTTTCAAAAGAAAACAAACTTCATTTCACAGAGAAATATCTAACAGAAACGGTGTTTTTCGAAAATTTTTAATAACTATTACACAATAAATTTAAATACACAAAAATTATGCTTATTATAATTGTAATTTTCATTTCCTATTAATATAACATAGTGAATAGCAAATGTAATCTGATTTCTTTAGGTCTTCCATAAGATTTTTTTTTAAATAGTCTAATATTCGCATATAATCTAATATTTCGAAATACAAGAACAAATAAAATTGTAATCTGCTTAAATATATCTTTCTAAGGAGATGATATTAGTCGGTCGTCTATTCGGTGGTCTAAGGAAACTGTGCAGTTTATGTGCACGTACAACTTAACATTAAAAATATTCTGTGTGGTTAAGCTTCATACCGTAGTAAATAAAGTGACTTATTCTCATAAGTTTTATTCAAAATAATGATAATTACTATTTAGGATAAAAGGGTAAGATAAAGCTATTTCTCTCTCTAATAATATCTCTTTAAAATATGTCTCGATTTCACTCTTTGTTAAAGCCGGAGGAGAAAATTTTATTAGCGACTTAGAATATTATCTAACATTGACATCACATGATCTTGAGCTATACTACACACGATAAATGATAAGACATAATATATGTTTTTACTTTGATACTTCGCAATATGAAAATGAAATCATACAATTCTTGGAATCATTTGATATATTTGACAGACGAGATAAAAGTAAGGACATCCGTAGGATTATTTGAAATGAAGCATCTTATATTGTTCTTATCTAATTTTTACATTTATTTTATAAATTTGACAATCTTAAAATTATAGAAAATAAACATAAAATATAATTATAAGTTTGCATTCACCTTTATTATAATACCTAAATAACAAAATGGACAATAAAGTTTGAGTTGAATATCTTTTCGGTTTTTTTCGAATTCGAATGGGTCATAATGTCTATGAAGTCGGTCGGGTAAGCCTAAATGAAATTAAACTACTAAATGAATTTTACACAGTGTACTAAAATTATAACAGTTTATCTATTAATGTATGCTAGGCAACTAAACACATTTATAGTTATCTTTATTTTGAATTTGTACGTGAAAATTCAAACAAAGTAATAAAATAATACGGAACAACTAAGACAATAGCGTCGTAATCTATTGAATAGTTGTTTCACGAGACTAATGCTGATAAGTGTAATTTATTCAAAATAGAAAATAGGGTCATAATTAAGAAAGTATATCCTACAGCTGTTGATGCGGAATCGGGTGCTTCAGTAGTAGTAACATCACCGGGTGGTAGAGTGGTAGTATCATCGTCGTCAGATCCAGAAGAGGTAGTGGTATCAGTTCCTGGAGTGGAAGAATCCTCTTCACTAGGGTCTGGAGTTTCATTTCTGTCATTTAAATTCCAGTTACTCTCAGCATCAAGAAAGTGGTTTCTGTATATTTCGTCCCAAAATGTTAAAGTATCTGGATGAGGCACAGTTACCGGTAATTCTACTTGTGCATTTTCTGAATTTAGTACTTCATGATAATCAAGTGTGCGGAGGTAGTTGCCGTCATTCATTGTAAATGGTTGCCAAACGACAGGTGATGTTTCACTGGTTGGATTACTGAAATGTTAAAATTTCATTTTTTAGGTAATAGTAGGAACTATGTAAATAATAGTAGCAAGCAGGTTTACTGTGCCGTAAAAATTTTTTCGAATTTTGTCACAGATCTTTTAAGGACTGACTCTGGAAATTAATTATACGCCTGAAAAGGTATACTTTAATTTACGAGTATACTTTCAATGCTGGTTCCATTGTGATTAGATAAGGATCTGATGATAAGATTTTAGTTAGTAAAAACACATTTAAAATTAGCTGTACATTTAAAATTATTTAAGAGATCCGTCGAAACACTCAATGAAATAAAATTTGAGTTATTTTCTACGTGAACAAAACAAAATCATGTTTGAGTCATGGTCAAAAATATTTGGACTGTTGACTACGGTCTAATTTGATATTTTAGTAGTACTTTCTAAACTAATTTTAGTTAATATCAATGTTTCTAAAACTAGGACTAAAGTCCGTACGAGTCATATTTACAATATGTATTTACTGCTATATCTGCATTTTAGTACATAGAATAAAAAAATTATACGATCCACTCTAACCAAAAATGCCACAAAAAAGAAACAAAACATTACTTAAGAAAGAAAAACAAAATACAATTAAGCAAGCCGCACACGCGTGCACAGGTTACGATGACAAATCTATATTACATGAAGGTGTACAATATGCAAGACAACATCATTACAAAGAGAAAGAAAACTTGAAACAACCTACTAGCTAAGGAGAGGCCTAATTCCAGCAGTGAACTGTAAAAGGCTGTTGATGATGATGACTGATGATGTACAATAGTTTAACAAACTACCTAACGATTTTCAAGCATACAGTTATAGAAATATATTCGAAACTAAATTGTATAAATACATATATAATGACACTTTAATTATGAATTATTATTAATTAATTAAGTCATGATTTCTGATTCTTGACTTAATTGATTTCTTGATTAAGTAAATACCGTTTCGGTTTGGAATAAAAATCACTATCCGCTTTGTATAGTGTACTAGAGAAATGATTGCATTTAATTCAAAGCTAGCTTTTTTATAAGTAACAAAGTTCTTTGAACCGTATTCATGCTACTATAATACACATATGTATGTAAATTAACTTTAAAAAAAATATATAAGTAGAGCGCACTTTTTTGCTCAGAGAACCTTGATTAAATAATTACACGCTAACTAGCTAATTTTACATTTTTAGCTAAAAGAAATCTAAAAAATAATAATTGTTGTAGGTGGAAAGACAATGCAAAAATCACAACCAGCAGTTCTTACATTATTACTCAACAAATTCTACGACCAATCTACACCAAAAATAACTTCAATATATCAAGTATACATATTCTTCCTTGAAGCTGTAATACCATCAACATACAACAAAAGTACCAATTCTTTTTATTGTACATGGATGTTGTGACACTTTAAATATAATTAAAGTATCAAGTATCTTAGTATCGTCTGCAACGTATACGCAACACGTGCAACGTATAGCAATGGTCTACTAATGAGTAGACCATTGCTATACTGTATGGTAATGTGTAAAATTCTTACCCAGTTTTTGCAAAATTAGTCCACCTTTCTACAAGTATTTGAGCAATATTTAGGTCTGTAGTAGATGCTCCTTCAGAGTTGCCATGGAAGAGATATGATAACTCTTCGCCATGACCAGCCGTCTCTATTGCATTAAGGTTCCCAGAAGTTTCGATATTTGCCCCGTTGTATGAAAATTGATATAGATAGCTTACTGGAGATGCCGCCTGTACTCGTGCTCTAACGTCTCTAATACTTGAAACCAACATCATAGTTTCACCATGATATTTAATATAGTCGTCAATAGTTGATAAATTAATTTCATTATTATCAAAATAGAATGTTCTTATTCGATTAGCAACTGTAGATCTTTCTTCTTCACTTTCAAATTGTAAGTCAGATTGTATAAAACTTTGAAACTCCGTATTCATTCTTTGTAACCAATCACCTTCCAAGGCTTCTTGAGCACGAACAGTTCCTTCATTATCCACATAACCCGTAATAAAAGGAATTTTCGAAAATTCACCACTATCTAGAATTTGTGATGGAGTTTGAGTGAGAAAAGGTTCAGTATTTTCTAACGCTGCTCGTTCTACACAAGGAGCAAAAGGTAAAGCATTGTTTGGTAAATCGAGCTCGTTGATAGCTCCCATCAAAGCTGCTACACTTATCCTAGTAAAAATTTCTGATAATTCCTGAATGTCAGTTATTATATGGCCTAGGGATTCAGCAACTTGTATTGCATATTCCAAGTTATCTCTTGATACCGCCCAAGGTGCCAGAGCATTTCCACTTTGAGCTATAGCTTTTTGTACCAAACCATTTGCCATAGGTGACAAAGTGATTAAATCAACGGCAGCACCACCACTACCATGACCAAATAAAGTAATGTCGTTAGGATTTCCTCCAAATTGGGCAATATTTTCTTTTATCCATCTTAATCCTGCAACAATATCTTTCAATCCAGCATTACCAGGGGCAGCTTCAGTTCCAAGACATAAAAATCCCAGGACAGATTCGCGATGATTTAGTGAAACTATAATTACGTTTTTTTCCATGAAGTTTCTAAAAGATAACTGATGCTCATTTTGTTCATCAAACTCTCTTCCTTTAATCCAAACCATTACAGGTAAATTTTGTAAGTTGTTAACACTTGGTGTAAAAATGTTAGCGACGAGGCAGTCTTCAGTACCTTCGAACCCAACACTTGAAGCTCTCACACATTTTATATCTTTTTGATTCGCAATAAATGTATCTTGAAATGACGGTGGTGGTCTTGGTGCCTGCAATGTAAACATAGTTTTACATTCTGAATTTGAGAATTCACACCTTCTAATTATTCATATATTAGTATAACATACTATGAATTCATTATACAGGTAACTTCATTGATTTATTGAATTAACATAATATTTATGAATAGTAAGGGAGAGGTATAAATTAATCACATACGATTGTTTTGAGACTAAATTTCAAGTAGTCATGTTTAGTAAAAAAATATATTGACTGTTAAATTGTACTTTTTGATCGAAGTTCTGGAGAAGAAAATTAACTACAACAATTTGCAACACATAGAAACACTTTTTGTATCAATTTTTTTTTAAAGTTTTTATTTCTCGTGTCAATTGTCTCATTTTTTATAATTTAAAAATAGTAGGAGAGAAATGGTGGTAAATATATTCCTATTAGATATTTGAAAACCAGGCTAACAACTACAGGAAGTTTGCTAATGTCAACCACACCTTCAGGTCATATTCGTTCGTCTTCACATTTCAAGGCTTTTTTTGTAAAGCAAGGATAAAATACAGATGTGCCTGATAAACATATTATGTGAATACTCACCTTGAATCTATGTTCCCCGATAGGAGAATCAGCGTAAGGAATGCCATAGAATTGAAAATAATCCCCATCTAACGCCCGAAATCCCATCACCGTGCCCTGGGCTATTGTGACTGTCACCGACGGTGATGCATCTGGAGGATCTGAATCTGACTGTCCAGATACTATTACCACAATCAAAGAAGAAATTAAAAATAAAAACCACTTCATTTTTCACAAATATGAATTAAGATTTATATTGGAAATGTCGTGCGACTGCTATAAACAATTAGATAAAACTGAAAAAACTATTGATGTTTTACCAGATCAATCAAATAACACGCATGATGCAGAGATAAAATGATAATGATATTCTGGACGTGTATCTATACGTTGTTATATTTGAGGGTGCCACGTCATTGCAAATAGATATTATGATTAAAGTTGAAATTTTAAAATAAACATTTTTCATGCAAAACTAAACTATATAAGTTGTTCTTAGTTGTTGTTTTTTCATTTACGTAAAATAGACAAAACTACATTTATGCGATGGTGTATAGAATGTAAGCAAAAATTGACCAAATCACGTGTGACCACCAATAGTGGATAAAGAACCGTCTGACTCACGGGTTAGACAACTTAGGTCATGTACATGCGTTGCAGAACCCGTGAGTTAGACGAAGTCCCGTTTCGAGTCAGAACCCGTGAGTGATAAAATATTCCATAAGCACAACCGCACTGTGTTCGTAGATTGCTGTAATTGACGTTACTATCTGCTAAATTATTCTATTTACTTTTATATTATTAAAAAAAAAATATAACGTTTAACACTAACGTAAAATAACATTATAAAATTTTCGTTACGTAAGCCATACTATTCTCATGTAGCTTCTATTTAAATAGAAATGAGTTAATACTTATTACTTTAAGACATTAAATCTGGCTCAAGGCTATGAGTTAGTAACTTTATATGTAAAAAATCATTTAACTTTACACTTTAGTCACCTTATATTAAAAGCGAATTTCATGGTTAAGTGGTAACGAAGTAGGATACCACATTGTAAAGTTACAAGCATAACAAAGTCAGTCTTCGGATAAGTGACTATTCCTAACATTATAACCCTCCGTGCCATCGAAAGCACATTAGAGCCATCGATCCCGCTAGTCATGCGACCATCTGTGGCTATCATTACGGGTAGCTTGAGTCCTAAAAAGTTTGACAACAGTCTATCTACAAAACTTCAATATCGTCTAGTACTTGGGTAGTAGAGGTTGGTCAGTAATTATTCATATCGTCTTAAATTTGAAACCATTTTTTTTTTTTTAACGTGTGGAAACCCCCACGGGCCGTCACCCCACCGGGGTTTACGGCGGGGCGGTGTGTCGGAATCGGACCGACTAAAACCACACGGTGTGCCACTCTGCGCCTGAGAGAGGAGGGATTCGGGAACAGCTGTTATTACGACATCCTAATCCCTCCTAGCGCCTGCCCGCTTTCGTGGGCGCCATCTGCGGATAAACTCTCCATTTAGGTGACGTCCGGCACACGCACACGTCACCTCCTCGCGGCCGGCCACTATAGCGGATGGAGGGGAAAACCCGTCCCGTCCATCCGCGGCCACACTCAAAGCGGCATGAGGCGCTGGTATGCGCGTCTCCGCCGCCCGGCTCGCCGGCGGCGAATTGGGTCCGAGTGGATATCGTCCTCCCGGGCCTTCTCCGCCGCCTCCTTCCGCGAAATTACGTCTTCGCAGAAGGTTGCGACCGCGGTAAAACAACTGTCGCTACCGGCCATGGAGCGTATGACGGCCGGTAGCGAGAGATCTCCTCCAATAACTGCAGTGAGGACCCCACGCTGCGCCGCCCAAGCGGAACAAACCGCTAGCGTGTGCTGAGCCGAGTCCTCACTGCAGTCGCAGTGGTGACAGGCGGGACTCAATTCCCTCCTGGCGACCGAGTGCAGATACTTGCCGAAGCAACCGTGCCCGGAAAGGACCTGCGTCAGTCGGAAGGAAAGGGTCCCGTGCTGCCGCCCTGCCCACTCGGCGATGACCGGCTGGAGAGCCTCCACGGCGGCAAAACCAGCACGTGGAGCCTCCAGCCGGGACGACCAACGAGCCATTGTGGCTCGACGAGCGGCCTCTCGCCACTCGCGTATCTCTTCGGGCGGGGGCCGTATGCCGCTACGCGCCCGGAAGTCAGCCGTCCGCCGATAAACTTCGGCGAGCACTTCCGCCTCCAAATCCCACGGGGGAGTTCCGGCCAAGGCGCACGCCGCCTCCGTCGATACGGTGCGGTAACCACGTATGGCTCTAACCGCCAATATCCTCTGAGGGCGCCAGAGGCGAGCCCTATTCTGGGCGGTCAGAGCCGCCGCCCACACCGGTGCACCATACAGCGCCATTGACCGGACAACCCCCGTGTATAGCCGTCTCGTTTAAATTTGAAACCAATCCCAACCTAATTTGCCGTTTGGATTTATTTTTTGTAGTTTGAAGTACGTTTTAAACTTACATCTATATCAAAAGCGGAGAAGACAATTTCATGAGTAACAAAAAGTGTCATGATGCATAAGTGGGTTCAACAAGGTAACATACCTTGTAGAACCGGCACTGGCCGACACAGACTTTCCATTTACTTTGTACCACACCCAACAATAACACCTTATATTATCTCAGGTAGGTATTAGGTAGTCTAAGTAGGTATTATATTAGATAAAACAGTGAGTTATCATGCTGCCCCGCATTCTCATTTTGAAAGAAAAACTCATTATCTTAAATCAATTTAAAACTTAATAGAATGTAATTCAAGCCCTCATATTTGCACACAAACGTACTGGAGAACTGTTAGGTTATAATTCAATGAGAACTTTATACTTCATGACAAATCAATATAAATATTTATTGAACACTGTCTGATTAACTTAGGTATAAATAAAAATTTAAAATACGTTACATGTTATTTCACTGTTAAGCTTAATCTATATTATCCTACGTAATATTAACAATAGTTAATGAAAAAATAACAAAATCACAAATATTTTCTGTAGCTACAGTAAATGGGTTAACTAAACAATTTTTACATAGAAATATACAAACTTCATAGCGCATAAAACGATATTTCGTCACGTGATATTTTTAAATGCTATATTCTTTTTTTTCTTTTCAGTTTTTAAAATAAGTGCACGACAAAGTCTAATGTATAATTTTAGCAAAAATATATAAAACAAGTTTTACTTACCATAAAGGTGCGTTGGCAGACTTAATGTCTATGGCATTCTCTACCAGTCAACCTTTGAGTGATGTAGAGAAAACAGGAAGTACGTACGTACGTAGCTTAACTACTTATCAAAGAAACATAATATTGAAACTCATTATACCACTGAAACCTACATATGTACGTTATACAAATGATTAAATACATATATACTTTTTCAAATACACATTTACGCTTAAAAATAACAATAATGATAGTAGATGACAATAATCTCCTTTTCTATAGGTGCCCGAGCACTGAGCCACGGCCCGTCTTTCGCTACGAGTTGCCAGTAAAAATGGAGTTAGCTATTACAACAGCATAAACTAAATGGTCTCTGGTTTGGCTAAAAATTTTAAATTTCAACGTTTTTTTCATGGGGTGTCAAAATACTCATGGCACACCCATTTTAGAGTTAACTGATACTTATGATATAAATACATTAAAATTGATGCTTGTTTTGAATTTGTACGTGCAAATCCAAAAAAAAACAATAAAAAAATATGGAACAACTAAGACAATAACGTAATTATCTATTGAATTGTTGTTTTACGAGACTAATACTGATAAATGAAGTCTATCCAAAATAAAAAATAGAATCATAATTAAGAAAGTGTATCCAAAAACTGCAGATGCAGAATCAGGTGCTTCGGTAGTAGTATCGTTGGGTAATGGAGTAGTAGTACTATTGTCGTCGGTTTCAGGACTGGTAGAGTCTTCTTCATCGGGTCCTGTAGTGGAAGAATCTTCTTCATCCGGTCCTGGAGTGGCAGAATCTTCTTCATTGGGCCCTGGAGTGGAGGAATCTTCTTCAACGGGTCCTGGACTAGGAGAATCTTCTTCAATGGGTCCTGGAGTGGAAGAATCTTCTTCATTGGGCCCTGGAGTGGAGGCATCTTCTTCGTCCGGTTCTGGACTTTCATCTCCTTCATTCCAACTATTCTCAGCGTCAAGAAAATGGTTATTGTATATATCGTCCCAAAATAATACAGTACGTAGATGAGGGTTAAGCATAATTATTTCTAGTGATGAGTTATCTGTATCTAGTATTTCATCAGAAGCAAGCACGCGGAGGTAGTAACCGTTACTTGTTGTATATGGCTGCCAAATCTGAGGCGAAGTTTCACTCGTTGGATTACTGAAAAGTTTAATTTCTAGTTTTTTATTTGAATTTAAAATAATAGACACTAAAATAAGTAAAATTATTTAGCTAATTTATTATTTCATTTTCAATAAATTTAATTTCAAACTTCAAGTATGATTAAAAATTCTATTTGATTACTAGACGATTCCCGGCATCTTCTGCGCTGCGTTGCTGTCAAATGCTGTGTTTCCCAGTACGCGGTCGACCCTCCAGAATTTTAAAGTCTTAAATGCTTGAGGAAGGCCTATGTCTAGCAGTAGACGTCTTTTGGTTGAGATGATGATGATGATGATAATGACTAGACGATTCTCATCCTCAATAAAATACAATTTTTGACACATTTAGTAAAACCGTAAATCGTAAAATAATAAAATGAACTGTTATAAATTACCGTAACATACTTGTAATTAGAGTGAAACTAGACAAAGATTGTAAAATACAAAATACAAACCATGAGTAGATCCGTAGCACGATTTGTATAGCACACACTTCTTTACTCAGAGAATTCAGATCAAAGTGGTGCGCGCTACACTAATTCTGCTACTTTTGGTTTGAAGGTAGTGATTTGTGTTAAAAAAAGTTGTATTTCAATACTTTTTTTTGCTACTAATAGCAAGACAATGTAGAAACTGTAACCACCAGTACTTACATTTGCTGTTAACAATGTCTATGAAAATTTTACACCAAAAAAAATGTTTAATGTGAAAAGTATAGATATTCTTCCTTGGTAATGTAATACCAGCAACGCACAATAAAGATAATGATTTTTGTTTTAATTCTTACCCAGTTTTCGCAAAATTGGTCCATCTTTCTACGAGTATTCGGACAATATTTATATCTGTAGTGGACGCTCCTTCAGGAGTTCCATGAAACAGATACGATAATTCTTCACCGTGACCAGCCGTCTCTATTCCCAGAGGGTTCTCACTAGGTTCGACCGTTGCCCCATTGTATGAAAATTGATATAAATAATGCGGTGAAGATGATGCCCGTGCTCGCGCCCTAATGTTTCTAATACTTGAAACAAACATCATAGTGTCACCATGATATGTGATATAGTCACCAATAGTTGATAAATCAATTTCATCATTATCAAAATAGAATGTTCTTATTTGATTAGCAACTGTAGACCTCTCTTCTTCAGTTTCAAATTGTAAGTCAGATTGTATAAAACTTTCAAATTCCATATTCATTCTTTGTAACCAATCACCTTCCAAGGCTTCTTGAGCACGAACAGTTCCTTCATTGTCCACGTAACCCGTAATAAAAGGAATCTGCAGAAATTCACCACTATCAAGAATTTGTGACGGAGTTTGAATCAGAAAAGGTTCAGTATTTTCTAACGCTGCTCGTTCTACACAAGGAGCGAAAGGTAAAGCATTGTTAGGTAAATCGAGCCCGTTAATAGCTCCCATTAAAGCTGCTACACTTATTCTAGTAAAAAGCGCTGACAGTTCTTGAACATCGGTTATTAAATGGCCAAGAGATTCAGCAATTTGTACTGCATGCTTAAAGTTGTCTCGAGATACCGTCCACGGTGCCACAGCATTTCCACTTTGAGCAATAGCTTTGTTTATCAAACCATTTGCCATAGGTGACAAAGTGATTAAATCAACGGCAGCACCACCACTGCCGTGACCAAATAAAGTAATATCGTTAGGGTTTCCTCCGAATTGAGCAATATTTTCTTTAATCCATTTTAATCCTGCAATAATATCTTTCAATCCAGCATTGCCAGGAGCAGCTTCGGTGCCAAGACATAAAAATCCCAGGACAGATTCGCGATAATTTAAGGAAACTACAATAACGTCTTTTTCCATGAAGTTCTTGAAAGATAACTCATACTCATTTACTTTATCAAACTCTCTTCCTTCAATCCAAACCATTACAGGTAAATTATCTAAACTGTTTATGCTTGGCGTAAAAACGTTAGCAACAAGACAGTCTTCAGTACCTTCATATCCAACACCTAAAGCTCTCACACATTTGATATCTTTTCGATTTGCAATAAATGTATCTTGAAATGGCGGTGGTGCTCTTGGTGCCTGGAACGTAAACATAATTTTACATTCTTAACTTGAGAATTCACAATGTGTAGTTACTTGAAAAATATATTCAACTAACTAACTAACTTTATTATATTAGCCCAATATTTGTACATTTATTAATAATAAGGAAGAAGCAGTGTTAAAAAATTAGAAGGTTTTGCCTTCATGCTCCGGTCTATGACGTCGTTTCATATTTTTAGAGATTGGATTCATATGACTTCTTTTAGACCAAATTATTTATTTATTGGTTTAAAAATAATATGAACTGTAAAATTTATTTCAGAAAAAAAACATTAACAGTAAATAATTTGCAACACACAGGACAATGCAAAAAAAACTTAAGTTATCATACAGACTTACGTATAAAATTATTTTTATTGAACAAATCGCCATACTTGCACAGGAATAAGGTTTAAAATCGGTTATAAAATAATTTTATATATATGACTAGAAAAAGTTCGTAATTATTTGCTGATTGTGAATGATAAGACACAGATACATGAGCTTTATCTATAAAATTTCAAAAGTAATTTAACCTAACTAACCTTGAATCTCTGTTCCCCAGTAGGAGAATCAGCGTAAGGAATACCATAGAACTGAAAATATTCGCCATCCAATGCCTGAAATCCCATCACCGTGCCCTGGACTGTTGTGACTGTCACTGACGGGGATAAATCTGGGGGATCTTGGTCTGATTGTCCAAAAACTATTGCCACTAACCAAGAAGAAATGCAAAATGTATACAATTTCATTGTTTTACTAATCTCAAATTATAAATTTATTGGCAATATTGTGCACCCGCTGTAAACGATTAGATAAAACTGAGAACAATATGGATGTTCCACGAGTCCAATCTGATAATATACATGATTCAGAGATAAAATGATCATAACATTCTGAACATGTACTCAATCTCTTTCTGAGATTGTAATATCTATATCATTAAAACAAACTCACTTTACCTAATAATTTAAAATTACTCTACCAGTGTCGCCTTTTGTCATTACCAAAGGTTACTAACGTTTGCAATTTAATATACTGACAGACTGTAATATTTGGATGTTTATTTATTTATTTATTTATTTATTTATATATTTATACATCATGCACTTTATGTACATAGGCGGACTTAATGCCTAAGGCATTCTCTACCAGTCAACCTTTGGGTGATGCAGAGAAAATAGGAAGTAGGTGCGTTTCAGGTGTTGAATAGAAGAAATAGACACAAACTTTCATATACTAAAATTAATACAAATACATAAATACATACATATACATACTTAAGTTGATGTAAGTCTATATACATACATACACGAATAAATATCATAACAAGTATAAGATGATAATCATGTATTGGTTGATTCTGCCAGCTGTTTCAGTAAATACTGCTTCACTTTTTTCTTAAAAGAAAAAGCGTTGGTAGCCATCCTGACTTCGAGGGGAAGCTCATTCCAGAGAAGAACGGACTACACAAAGAAAGATGAGCCAACAAACTCAGATGTATGGGAGGGGCAACGAAGGAGAAGATTCTTAGAGGACCGAAGCTTTCTGTCGTGATTGCTACATAAGAGTTGGAAATAAGAGTTTAAATATGTTGGCGAAGATGGGTTATTAAGTATAGAGAATAGAACAGTGAGCGCGCGCAATTTTCGGCGTAGACGAATTGGTAGCCAATTGAGTTGCGAACGGAAAGAGGATACATGGTCATATTTAGAGATTATAAACAAATCGAATGCAGTTATTAAGAAGGCGGTCTAATTTATCGAGCAGATCTGCATTCAGGTCGTAGCAACACACATCACCATAGTCGATTAAGGGAAAGATAAGAGTTTGCACAGGCATAGTCTTGGTTTTTACGGGCAGGAAATTTCTCAGACGATTTAGAGCCCGAAGTATTCCAGTAACCCTCCTGCACTGTTTTGCAACTTGTTCACGCCAGGTTAGTGTGCAATCGAGGTGTAAACCTAAATCTTTCACCGATCCACTCACAGGTATGATAGTCCCATTAAAAGTAATAGCCGGGAGAGTCTTAGTGTCTACTCTGCTCATCGACCGGTGACTTCCCACTACGATAGCTTGACATTTTGTGGGGTTCACAGATAAACCAAACCTTTGAGACCACGTGTTGATTGTTTCCAGATCGTGGTTGATCATTTGTATTGCTATTTAATGTTTTAAGTCATCATCATTAACAGTCTTTAACAGCCCAATGCTGGACGTAAGCCTCTCCTTAGAAAAGAGAGTCTGGCCTACTATACCACGCTGATCTGGGTTGGTATAGGATTTTTTTTTTCATATTCAATAGTCTGCCATTTAGCTGCATCAGGGAAGCACTCTACTACCACAGGGTGCCAGAATACCTGAGGCGGCTTGTGGCAGACTATTTAGAGGAGCGTACCGTTATGTACGAGGTCCGAGATGGTGTCCTAAGTCGGCGGCTCATGTCGTGCAGTGTTCCACAGGGATCTGTCCTCGGACCACTCCTGTGGAACATGGGATACGACTGGGCCCTTCGAGGTAGTCTCCTCCCCGGGCTGGGCGTAATTTGTTACGCCGATGACACATTGGTCATAGCCCAGGGTGCGAACTTTCAAGAGGCGCCGAGCCTGGCCACCGTGGGAGTCTCTTTGGTGGTCGGGCACATTGAGGCGCTGGGTTTACGGGTGGCCCTAGATAAGACGGAGGCCCTTTTGCTTTATGAGCCCCGTCGTGGTCAACCCCCAGGCGCCTCTATCGTAGTGAATTCGGTCCTCGTACCGATTAAGGCCCAGATAAAGTATCTGAGCCGGATCCTAGACGGGAAGTGGCTCTTCGACGAGCACTTCCGTCAGCTTATTCCAAGGCTGGTCGGCGCTGCTGCCTGCAACTTTTGCCCAATATAGGTAGAGCCAGCGTCGCGACGAGACGGTTATACACGGGGGTTGTTTGGTCAATGGCACTGTATGGTGCACCGGTGTGGGCGGCGGTTCTAACTGCCCAGAATAGGGCTCGCCTCTGACGCCCTCAGAGGATATTGGCGGTTAGGGCCATACGCGGTTACCGCACCGTGTCGACGGAGGCGGCGTGCGCCTTGGCCGGAACTCTCCCGTGGGATTTGGAGGCGGACGTGCTCGCCGAAGCTTATCGGCGGACGGTTGACTTCCGGGCGGGTAGCGGCATACGGCCCTAACCCGAAGAGATACATGAGTGGCGTGAGGCCGCTCGTCGAGCCACGATGGCTCGTTGGTCATCGCGGCTGGAGACTCCACGTGCTGGCTTTGCCGCCGTGGAGGCTCTCCAGCCGGTCATCGTCGAGTGGGCGGGGCTGCAGCACGGGACCCTTTCCTTTTGACTGACGTAGTTCCTTTCCGAGCACGGTTGCTTCGGCGTATCTGCACTCGGTCGCTAGGAGGGAATTGAGTCCCACCTGTCACCACTGCGTCTGCAGTGAGGACTCAGCTCAACACACGTTAGCGGTTTGTTCCGCCTGGGCGGCGCAGCGTGGGGTCCTCACTGCAGTTATATGAGAAGATCTCTCGCTACCGGCCGTCATATGCTCCATGGTCGGTAGCGACACTTGTTTTACCGCGGTCGCAACCTTCTGCGAAGATGTCATTTCGCGGAAGGAGGCGGCGGAAAGGGCCCGGGAGGACGATCTCCACTCGGACCCAATTTGCCGCCGGCGAACCGGGTGGCGGAGGCGCGCGTCTCAGCAAACCCTGGAGGGGTGACGGCCCGAGAGGGTTTACACACGTTAAAAAAAAAAGGATTTTTTTTCAAGTTTACCTTATCTCTGTAGTGATGATGTTCTGTTTAATTTAATTTCATAGTCACTTGTTACGATACCCATGAGATGAATAGGTGTGGTGATACTTTACAATATTAATCCGTCACCACACATCAAGTGAGTTTGTTTTAATAATGCATTTCAATGAGTTCAACTAATTTCTGTCAACATCTAATATTGCTGCATCATTGACGGACGACTATGACATTCATTTCTACTATGATTATAGTATGATACCTAATATGATATTTGAGTTTATAATTGTGTTGTGAAGTCTAGATACTTGAGTTGTGGAGGTCTAACATTTGAGTTGCAGTAAGTTAAAGGTAAACACCAACCATCATTTAAGAAAATACTCAAAACCGTGGATAACTTTTAGATTAAAAAAAACACTTATTTAGGTTATATTTTATATAAAGATTATTTTTTAAATCAAATGTAACAAATTGTGTATAATTATAACAATAACAATATTATATAATAATTGACAAATCTTATTTTTATTATTATATATTTTTCATAATAGCTACACCTAACTACTGACAAATTTCTATCTAAAACGAGAAAACGTAAAGGTGGGCTTTGCTTCTTACCTAGTATGTGTGTATAGTGTGCGTATACGTGTACCCAGTTTTTCCCTTAAAAATACTGCATGATTATATATGCAAATGTATATTATATTTTTACATAAATGTTAAAAGTGTAAGGTGACAATGTGAAACTTTATGGTACGCTAAAAACTGTTAGAAAGGGTTATTGGTCCGTTACAGACTTTCGTACTAAGTATACGCATCAAAATAAATTCACTGCTCAAACCACAGACAAAAAAATATAGCAATTGTTTTTAAAGGAAAAATATTTAATATTACTGAATAGTTCTAGATAACTTTAATAATATTTTATAAATAGCCATAATGTGACATTCGAATCACTTATATAATTTATGAATCTCGACGAGATTATCACGATCGCATATTTAATAGTTTTAACACATTCGATTTACCTGACATTTCTATACTTGTATACAAGTCATACGCAAGACATATATAATCCGCTATTAGGGTGAGATGAACTTTTGAAAAAAACTGAGGTCATCATTTTTAAAATATTAATTATTTATTTTAGGGTCACCTTAAGCTCATAACAGCAGTAATAATAAACAGAAGAAAGCGTGTCAAATCTTGTGTCAAATATCGAGGGTATTGACCCAATTTAGGAACAAATGTCTTTTTTGATACCGTTAACCGAACATTAGAGTTTCTAGGCCGTTTTGTAAATAAAAACTTTAAAGTTTAGTTAATAAAGGTCAATTTGGTTAACAGAATAGTATAGTGGAATTTTTTCAGCGGTTCCCTTAGACGGGGTGGGTGCTACGTATGCGAGGAGCGTGGGGTCTGCGGGGGAGGTTTCACGAAATGTGTGCAACACGTGTCTGCGCTCGCGACGCTCTCAGAATTCATGAGAATTTCTGATTCATTGACTCTTGTCATATTGGAGTGAATTTTATTTTGTAATAATTAACCTTTTTTCGCGGTCCCCACCGATGATTCATCGCGAACATTTGCGTATCTGAAAATGATAAAAAGTGGTCTGTTTTTCACTGCATGTGTCATCAGATTCATTACAATTTCTTTTTATTTTCATTAAAAAGTTTAGAATCAGTAGTATTACTGTTACTCTTCTGTCATGTTTATCTTTGGTTGTTATTGTAAGAAGTTATCGATCCAAGAGGTATACAGCTGTTTCTTTCTTCACATCTCGTATGCATATGATTTACAGTGCATATTTATGTGTATTTGTATCTAATGTAATGTAATAAAAGATGAGTGCGTGAGTAAGAGTGCGCAATTATATAAAAAATTCGAATTTTGTTGCTACATATTTTCAGTAAAATAGAAAACCGCATATTAAATTCCCTAATAAAGCCAACCCCCCCCCCAGCCAAAATGCAAGTGACTTTTATACACTTACGTCTTGGCTAAGGCGGCTGACTCCATTCTCTTTATACAATCGCTAACAGAAGCGTTATTCTCTTGTATTATTGGCTAATATTTTAGTTTGACCACGTGACTTCGTGTTAAAAGACATTATTCCTAGACATTTGTTAGTTTTCTAATAAAGTTTACGTTTTAAGACTGTCAACTCAGCAAGGGGCAGCTTACAGAACAACGAAAACGAGATTTTCAACTAGATGAAGACAGAATTATTTAGGTGAACATAGAGAGAAATTGTTTCAATTTAAGATAACCAAATTGCCCTTAAATTTTATCATTCCACATCTCCCGGGTTGTATTGGGATGCGATGGTCTTATACATGTGTTACACCACGTGGGTCCCGGACAAAAAATTAAATTGTCATACAGACTTACGTTTAAAGTTATTTTTATTGAACAAACCGCCATACGTGCTCAGGAATAAGGTTCAAAACCGGTTATGAAATAATTGTCGTTTCTGAGATTAAAAATAAGTGAGTGTTACCTTGTGGGAGACTCCAATGAGACAGGCGAAAGGTTAAACATTATGCGTACCACATTGAACGTGCCGTGAAGATAAAAAATGAGATATAAAAAATGTGCAGGTTTACATAAGACTGTTTTAGGGATCATTTTTTATTGATTTAGAAAATAAGGTTAACAGCGTAATATCGACAATAACATAATTATATCTCTTTTATATTATGCAGTTGGTACCACTTGAACCTATATCAGTTTGTTTCTCCTTGAAAAAATGTAAGTTGTACCTACATGCAGTGATTGAGTTCCCTTGAGGTCTCGGGTTCGATTCCCAGGTCGGAATTTGGTGGCTCAGTGGCTTAGTGGTGGTGTATTTGTTCTGGAGATTGCATATTTTCAATGTAAAATATACAGAAAAAGGTATACTTGTATTTATATACGTTGTCTAGTATTGGCACTAGATGGCGTTGTGTGTCAAATATTTGAAAAAAATAAAAAAAACGAAAAATAAAAAAAAACCATTCATCCTCGAGTTGTTTAACACATAATACGTATGTAACATTACATGTACATTATACGTATGTAAATATATTTTTGCAATCTGCGTTGATATACCGAAAGGATCACCGTTGATATTTTTTAAAGTTACTCTAAAAAAAAAATGTTTCGCAGCAAATAAATAAAGTGTACAACATTGAATATTGCGCATGCGCATTTGAAATACGCGCATTTTAATAATATTTTAAGGAGTTGATTGAGCTATGATTGCAAAGTAATAGCTTTTAGAATAGCTAATTTAGAATAGCTAGCTTTTGAATGTACCTTACACACTGAAGTTACATACATACTTAATTTACTTACTTAGTGATAAATGGTAATCGAGGAGAAAAAACATATATAATATTAATTTATTTACCCATGACAAACATAAGTGAAAATATTTTTAAGTAAATAAATCATCATGACTAGGTTTTAGAAGTCCACTATTGGATTATATGATGCTGACCAGACGTGTTGGTATAGGGTTTGTTTCAAATTTTCTTTTTCTATGCAGTGTTTGCTCCCACAGTAGATTCGGTGGTTCTTCGTATTCTTAATCCGTCACCACACGGAAAGTCAATAAATTTCTTTATAAAGTAACCATTGTGGTACATTCACATCACATTTTTAACTTCTGTTTCTTTGCAACTTAGGTATGGTCGTAATTACCAATACAATTTCTTTTTCACCATAATTACGCAAGCTAGACGTAAAATTATTTAGCTAAATTCGATAAAACTAACCAGTTTGTATCATTGAAAACTATTCTCAATTAGACGTTATCGTATTAGGTGATTACAACTGAAACTCTTATTCTTAAAATTAAAATTATATGATGCCTATTTTATTTTAATTAGACCTGATACTGAGCAGTTTGGGCGATGAGCGCGCGTGTGTGGTCGGTGATGTGAAGCCGCTAGTAAAGCTTAAGCAATTTCATCTCAATTTTTAACAATGAAATGTTTAACTATTACATACAACATCTGAAAAATTAATAAAAGTAGACTACACTAACTTTATCACTTGCACTGAGGCGGATATAAATAATAACCCTAAGACTATTTGAAATTTTATCAAGTCAGGACGTACCTTGTGTCAGTTCTGTTCAGGCTGCGAGTACACTAGTCACAGTGTCTCTGGACTTGATGCTGCAAATGCTTTTACATTATTCTTTAAATTGATCTTTTTAGTAGACCTGTCATCCAATTATATAAGAAACCAACCATGTCAGTGAAGATCACATGAGCACTTAGCAAAAGATTTTGATTTTGAATTTGACCTTCTTCAGGCAGTTAATAACTTAAAGTCTCGATCATCAGTTGGGCCTAATAGTACACTTACCTACAGTAAACTGTATTAAAGGACTGTTTTAATGTACTTCAGAAAACTTTGTTAAGCATTTTAAACGTAGCGATTCAAACTGCCACTTATCCGGGATTCAGGGAAAATTTCATGAATTACATATGTACTTAGGTACAGCTTAAATTACTAACTGCAGAGCTATTGCCATTCAGTCAGCGTTTGTCAAGGTCTTTGTATACATTTTAAGTAGCCACATCATCAGACAAATTAAGTATCAACTGAGCGAGTGTCAGCATGGGTTTAGAATTGGTAAATCTACTACATAGCATATCTTGACTTCAGAAAAGTACTCAATCGTGTAAGTAATCAAGTACTTTTAAAAAAATGGAGCTTTTGAATTTGTTTTAAATACATTTAAATTATTTGTCGATAAGTTTTCTAATTGTAGGCAATATGTAAAGTTCGGTGATAATCAATCGGACGCATATGACATTCGTTCAGGTGTGAGCCAAGGCAGCACTTTAGGACAGACGTGATTCGTAGTACTGATCAACGACTTACCCAAAATAGTTAGATCAGCCTAAAGTCTGACGTATGCAGACGATCTAAAGCTGTTCTTGGGAATCAGTAACTCCTCAGACGACTGTGAAACGCTCCCGAGGGGTATGGACGGTGTTGTGGTTTTATATTATTTTTTTGTGTGGAAATGCCCACTGGCCGTCAACCCACTGGGATTTGCGGTAGGGTGGTATGTCGAAATCGGACTTACGGCCGAAAACCACAGGTTGTGCTACTCTGCGCCTGAGATAGGACTAGGGCTGCCACCTTTCAGGAAGCGTAGACCCGGAGAAATTTAAACAACCGTTTTTTTTACCAACCAGTTTTGTCTTTTACATATTATGCACACAGAAAATGAAATAAGCCATATTTTTTTATTAGTATGAGTTTGTTGTAGTATCTTTCCTTGCTCAGGTTTTTTTAAATAGTTTATAAAATCTTGGCGACTCATTTTATATTTAATCTTTATAATTAACTCCGACTTCAGCATGTTAACTGGTAAGCAGTTTCGCTCGTCGTTGAAAGAGCGCTGCTTTCCTTAACATGTGCATGAATTTGTTGTAATTTGTTGATCTCATCATAAACTCGATCCTCGTCTACATTTTTTAAACAGAGTGAGTTAACAGCTTCTATAACATCTTCGTAAATTATTGCATTTTTAAGATCGAATTTTGAAAATAGTTTGAATATAGAATTCTCAGTCATAATTTTTATGTATATATTCAATAGTTCTTTTGTATAGATCAGTGGTTCCCGATTAGTTTTTTGTACGTAGCACTTCAAGAAAGAAATCGAACTTGTGTACCCCTCAGTCAAAGTCAAAGTAAAATGCGTTTATTGAAAATAGGTTTCTATGAACACTTATGTAAAAAGTGACATTTAATTTAACATTAAGAAAATGACTCGACCACAAATAACTTTAAAGAGTCGGGAGACAAGGATTAAATAATCATTAGGTATTGATTTTAAGGTTTTAATATTTTAATTAAGATATTGCTCGCGTACCCCTTGATGCAATCTCACGTACCCCGTGGGGTACGCGTACCACTAAATGGGAAACAGTGGTATAGACACATCATTAAATTGACTTTTTAATTGCTCTTGCTCAGAAGCACTAAAGTATTTTTCATTATTTTAGCGCCATAAAACTTATCAAGTACTCGATTTTCAAGTTTTCTTGAAGATTTTTCATAATTGAATGCAACTCAGTAGATGTTACAGTGCTTTTTTCAAGCAACAGTATGGATTCTGAGAGCATATTCATATAATGATGTATAAAATACAATTTAATTTAACTAGGCTTTTGATCACTGGCATCGCCGCCCGGAGATGTTGTTGCTAAACCCGGAGCCTGGATATGTACAGTTCCAACCCGGAGGCTCCGGGTCAAACCCGGAGGCTCCGGGTCAAACCCGGAGAGGTGGCAACACTAGATAGGACCCCTCCTAGCGCCAACCCACTGGCGCGGGCACCGTCTTCGGGTAAAAATCTCTATTTAAGCGACGTACGACACACGTGAAAGTCACCTCCTCGCGACTAGTCGCTGCAGCAGATGGACGTGAAAAACCTGTCACGTCCATCCGCGGTCACACTCAGGGCGGCGTAATGCGCTGACAAGCGCGCCTCCTTAAGAATTGGGTCCGAGCGGAGATCGTCCTCCCGGGCCTCCTAGTGCGAAATGCCATCTTCGCAAAAGGTTGCAACCGCAATAATACAACTGTTGCTACCGGCCATGGAACGTATGGCGGCTGGTAGCGAGAGATCTCTGCCAATAACTACAGTGAGGGCCCCACGCCCCAACGACAGCAAAAGCAGCACGTGGAGGCCCCAGCCAGGATGACCAACGAGCTATCATGGTGGCAGCCAGAGATCAGCCCTAAAGTCAAAGCCACACCACACCAGTGCATCATTGAGCGGATAACTGTCGTGTACAGCCGTCTCGTCGCGACGCTGGCCCCACCTAAATTAGGCAAAAGTCACCCAAGTGCAAAAACAGCGCCGACCAACTTTAGAGCAAACTGTCGGAAGTGCTCATCGAAGAACCACCTGCCGTCGAGGATCAGGCCCATATACTTCATCTAGGCCTGAACCGGTACGAGGAGTGAATTAACTACGATGGAGGCGCCAAGAGGTGGAACACCCGATTAAAATTTAAAGCGTCCAAATGCAAAACGGTGACATTATTCGATCTCATCCTCTATACACCCACAGCTATAAATTATCATGTATCCCTTTGGTTAAAGTCACAGAAATATGCTACTTAGGAGAAATCTGTAGTAGTCTCCACAGCCTCCACAGGTTTAAACAGGACAAGTGATAAATAAAGTTTTAAATAACTAAGTTTCCTGATGAGAATGTCGGTTCCATTGGAGTATAATTCTATAATGTAGTATCAGCACAAGACGAGATATAGTAAGATGACAGTAAGTGTTCAATGAAAATTTGAAAGGTTCCTATATAAAAAGTTATATGGGTGCTATCCGTGTTTATATCCATCACTTTTTCATAGGCACTGTAGGTCTAAATACACTTGCATTGCGGCGAGGGTGTGCTGTAATGGTACTCTATTATATATTACTAAATAATAAAACTATTACTAAATAATAATAATATTTGCCTAAGTAGTAGGTTTTAATATATGTGTATGTACATAAGTATTTATTACTATATTTGTTACATTGTAATGTTGTTACGACTCGCTGTGCATGTTGGACAAACTGTAAGTGCAGTAAGCAGTTGCTTAAATAAATATTACATACTCTTAAAAAACATTATCATCGTTCAAAAGTCCAGTAACTATGTAAATACGACGATTAATCCTAAACTTGGTATAAAATACATTTATTATATAGTATTCTTATACCATTTCCCTTAATGAAATCCACACTCTGTTTATTAAATAGTATTGCATTTCCTCCACGTTGCGTGATGTTGTTCTAATTAGTTTACAGTTTTTATTAGTCAGCCGCTAGAGGGCGCCTCGGTCACGTTCCGTTAGTTAATGTACAACGGGGATTGTTTAAGCATTTTGTGTACACAAGCGTGCTAACTGTAATAGCGGAAACTGACCATAAGCCATATATAGGCTGGAATTACTTCGTAAGCTATGAGGTTTTAGAAGTTCAAATACCTTGAGTGAGTCGGTAAGTTCATTGTTTATTATTTACATATTATTTTTTTAAAAAAATATATTTTAATCAGGTTTATGAGTTTGAATATACTTTCTAATAGATTAATACAGAGAAGTACACAGTATTTTTTTTTGTGATTTTACCTTATTTTGTTTCGTCTAAAAGTTAAGAAAATAATAATTCCGTCGGCGTCGAATAAGTGATTCATGAAAGTCCCCATCGTATTACACTTACGACCATTTAGTAACATACATATTTATTTTTAATGATTTTAAATAAAATTTCAGTGCCTTATGGTTATCGGTGAGAATGAGTACTTCCAACACCAGTGTTTTATTTATAGGTCATCAACAATATTCTTTAACAGTCCACTGACAGACATAGACCTCTCCTTAGTAAAGAAGTTTTGGTCTACTAAACCACGCTGGCCAGACAGGTTGTTATAGAATTTGTTTAAAGTTTTCTTTCTTTTTGTAATAATGTTGTCTTGCATATGTTGATCCCTTAGTTGCGTCTGACGACACCCATGGGAAGAATAGCGTTGTTGGCACTCTATCCGTCCCCATACGATGTTTTCTTGATTGGTCGTTGTAGGAGCTTCTTTATAATTATCCAATTGTAATAGCCTGTAAATTTAAAGGCACGATGTAAGGTGAGTTTGTTATGCAATATTCACGAAAGAAATGACTTACTGTAATGATTGAACTGTAATCATTGTAACTTCAGTTTGTTTGTATGTTAGAAAGCGCCTGAGGAAAGCGTCTGATCTGCGAACTGGTTGACAGATATAGATATTTTTCAAAGAAAAATTGTTGTTAAAAAGATGTAAACCTTTATATCCTGAAAAAGATATGTTATTGCCGTTGACTTCAACAAGAAAGAAGATCTCACTAAGTAATTTTACGTCCATGTTTTATTATGGGTCTTTTGTAAATGAATTTTAATAATAAGTTTTATTGTACTCAAGATAAGACTTTTTTAATTAGAAAAAATAATCCAGTACTGAAGATAAAAAATTAGAAATAAATAATATGACATATTAGAAAGTATCATGGTTTAGAGTAGAATAAACATAGTTGTACACCAGTTAATACCTCTTACAAGCGAAAGTAAGTTAATGGAATAGTAAGCAGTTTAGTAATGTAATGACTATGTACAAAAAGTATGTAAGTATTCTAACAATCAATCTAGCTGTCATACTACGAGCTGCAAAGAAGGAGAAGACAGAAAAATCATTTGTGCCAACATTCACAGGACAACATACAAGTATGATTAAAAAGAATACATGAAAAAACGGCGAGTGCCACAAGCACTCACAATACCCTGTACAATACCAGAAAGGCGCTTACCTCAGCACATTTGTTTTCTTTTCTTCGTGTAAACCCCAACGGGCTGGGGACATCGTCCTCCTGGGCCTTCTCCGCCGCCTCCTTCCGCGAAATTACGTCTTCACAGAAGGTTGCGACCACGGTAAAAAAACTGTCGCTACCGGCCATGAAGCGAATGATGACCGGTAGCGAGAGATCTCCTCCAATAATTGCAGTGAGGACCCCACGCTGCGCCGCCCAGGCGAAACACACCACTAGCGTGTGCTGAGCCGAGACCTCACTGCAGTCGCAGTAGTGACAGGCGGGACTCAATTTCCTTCTGGTTACCGAGTGCAGATACTTCCCGAGGCAACCGTGCCCGGAAAGAACCTGCGTCAGTCGGAAGGAAAAGGTCCCGTGCTGTCACACTGGACACTCGGCGATGTCCGGCCGGACTGACCAACGAGCCATCGTTGCTCGACGAACGACCTCGCGTCAGTCACGTATCTCCTCGGGTGGGGACTATATGCCGCTAGCTGCCCGGAAGTCAGCCGTCCACCGATAAACTTCGGCGAGCACTCCCGTCTCCAAATCCCACGAAGGAGTTATGGCCAAGGTGCATGCTGCCTCCGTGAACACGCATCAATACCCTCTGGCGCCGCCCACACAGGTGCCCCGTACAGCCTCATTGACTTTTTTTTTTAAATTACAGCGTCTAGATGACCACCGTTTAGACGTTTACACTCTTCTAAACGAGCACCGAATTTTTCGAATACTCGTTGGCAAAGAGTCTGCGAGATCGCCGACATCTCTTCGCTGATTTTTCTTTTAGTGAACGTAGTGTATTTTATTTATTGATGTAGACACGATTCTTCAAATAATCTTACAAAAACAAGTCTGCTATGGATAGATCTGGACTTCTGGGTGGCCATGGAATGTCGCCTCGTCTGGAAATCAGCTTTTCTGGAAACATGTCTTTGTCACCGCCAGGGACTCATTGGATGTGTGACAAGTAGCTCCATCTGGTTGAAACCCTGTGTTACGATTGTAGCTAGCAAATTCCATAACATTTTCACATATGCAGCAGTATTAACAGTAACTGACCGGCCACGAGAATCTTCGAAAACGTGTGGCACAACGATTCTTTTTGCTGAAATTGCAGGCCATACCGTACTGTACCTTGGGAAAATGAAGTGGCCTCTTGTGTTTAGCTTCGAGAGTTTCACTGCTCCAATACCTTCAATTCTGATCGTTTATATGTTCGTTGAGGTGAAAAAGGGCTTCGTCAGAAAATAAGATGTTGTCAAAACTACTGTATCGTTCTAACATTGTTTCGGCATACGACTTGCACAAATTTGAATCATAAGATTTTAGTGCCAGCACTATCTGCATCTTATAAGAATATGATTTCAAATGTAATTTCGAAATACGGCATAATGATGTGCGGGATAGCCATAATTCATCTGAACGTCTGCGCGTCGAAATCTGGATTACGTCGAACAAAAGCGGAAACTTGCTGCACGTTCCCTTCAGTCCGAGAATTCGCTAGTCCTCCAGTTTGCTTCACATTTAAATTAGATCCGTCTCTTCGAACTTCTTCGCCCATTTCTTTATTAAAAGAGCACTCGGACACTGATTTAAGTCGTGTAAATCGTATTCAACGTGAAATAAGCATCTCACAGTAATAAACGAACAGTTGTTTAAATTAAAAATTTTTCACACAGTACGTTACGCTGCGGTAAAGTGATCCAACAAATATCCTACAAAAAAGTTTATTTTTTGCTAAAATTATTTTTAACATCAAATTATTGTGACTCATGTCATTATGGAGTTAAAATTCCAAATTCAAAATATTTGAATCCGTAATCCAAGATAACTGATTGGAACCCCTTAGGATGAAGGCTTTAATCAGTTGTTTTAACTGACTGCCTGTCGGCGTTATAATAGTAAAAATTTTGTGACTGGCCTGTTGACTAAATGGTAAGTGGTCTTGACTATTATACCGTTGATTTGATTCCCGTCTAAGACAAATGTCTGTGTAGTGAGTATGATCATTTATTCTGTATATGGGTGTAATTTTCAATATAACATATGTATTTACATAATTTTGTTTATCTACAGTCTGATTGCCATCGTACAGGTTCTGCTCAGTTTGGAACCTGACAGCCGTATGTTGATTGTGTGACATTATTAATACAAAAAACATTACTTTTTTACCTATAGAAGACAGTAACTTGGATTTACCCCCAGGATAAATAGAAACGTGTACGGTATCTATCGCTGTCACAAAACATACTTTACGAATAAATGTCTCTTATACTTAAAACAGAATTAAAGAATCGTGGCATGTCACTTCTATTGCACTTATTAGTACATTAAACTCTAAAGTCTCCCCGAGGAGTGCGCCCGCGCCATTGGCGAGGGGAACTGTTCAAAAATAGAATGCTCATGGATTCCTATGCATATTGCTATGATGCTTGGCCGTTAGCACGCGCCTGCTAAGCTGTGGCTTTATTATAATTATGTTACAATACCAGAAAAGTTTTTTATCTTCAAAGTGTGTACTAATTTATGTGGGTCAGAAACAAAATCGTATTTATTCTACATACTGTATATGTTACTTTAAACTAAGAAAATAATAAAATAATAATATGAATTACCTTATCTGACTGAACTGAAACCTTCACTTAACCCTGCCAGGTCAAGTCATTAGATCAAAGAAGAGTGATGTATTACTGGTTAAGGTTTCACAGAGCTAACTACTAAAGGATGTAGATACTTTTCTGACTTTTTCCAATTTTTTACTGCACGAACGGTTTAGCAGTTTCGACGGTCACCTCACTGTTTCCTATTGCGCTGAGTATTGTGAGTTCAGTGCCTACATAGGACGACACTTTGTGCAATCCACAAGTTGTTGTTCAGGGTCTGAGCCTTCTTTATGTCCGTTTGTTATGTCTTTAAAAGAGATAGTATCAATTTTCCTTTTTTTTTACTGCAACTTTTTTCATTGCAATAAGTTGTTTCGAAGAAGAATATACATCTTATGTTTATAGTACATGTGTCAATTGAGATCAGAACTGATTATTTGGAAAGTTTTGATAAAATTACACTAATTATGATGAATAATTATGTTACAGCAGCCCGCGGCCTCCCTTGTAGATGATTTAATTACGATGGTAAAATTTACCTAAATTGTCAACACTGATCATAATCTAATTGAATGTTTAACAGTCATTATAGTTCTAATAGTCGTTGTATACAATCTTCTTAATCTTTTTATATTATTCCCAACATCAACAGAAGTCGGCCACGTGTTTAACCGACTTTACCTGAATATCAAATTTCCTACGAAGTAGCTGGCATCGTATCTCTGCAACCTTGAAGGAGAACTGAATTCGAAAGATGAACTAGTTTTCAATATAGTTGAGGACACTGACTGGCCAATAACGATTGCCATAGATGTTCACGACAACCAGTAGTCCATTGAAAAGTTACATTTGGGGTTGCATTTTTTAGAGGACGTAATTTTATTTTTTTGATGTGTAGGGGGGGTCAGTGTAAAGCTAAAACCAAGTTAGTGGGGTCGCCACCCTTGTCCCACGGCCGCCATCTTGAAAATAGGGGTTGAAACGGTTTTTATGATATATCTCTTAAACTATTTATTTGATAAAAAAAAATTGTTAACATTTTTTGTTGCAAATTAAATTCTCTACAACTTTGGTCCAGTAACTTTTTATCGTAGAACTATAAATAAAAAAGTTATAAGCGAAAATCTTCAGAAATTCGAGAAAAAAATTTATATTTTTCGATATTACTTTTTTTTTTAACATTTTACGGAAAAATAATATCAGACCATTTTTGTAGATCGTTTTTTGAGGAACAACTTTTATTTGCATCATTTTTTCATTAAGTTAATAGCTAAGGTTTTACAGCACTCCGAACTGAGTACTATTGTTTAGTACTCTTAACTATACCTATATTATATGTGTGTACTAATAATATGTCATCGGTTATTGTTTTTTTTTTTTTATTTTGTTATTATAACTTTTTTAATTACAAATTTAGCAATATTATTAATAATTAATTATTGACTCTTTTCCCCACCACCCACGAGGTAGAGTCTAGAGGCGCGTTTTTTTTTACGTGATATCCCCAATAGGCATAATCCACGGTAATTTTCTAAATTAGAACTACTTCGTCCTCAGTCGTTTCGATGGACCAGGCTGCGGCTCAGCATCTGATTGGCTTTCTGAATCAAATACCAGTGGGAAAACTGGAGAAGGAAGGGGTGTTAATGTTGGCGGTTCATCATCAAAGTCATTTTCATTTATTAATTCTGAGAGTTCCATTACGTTGCTGCAAGTCTCTCCAGAACAATGGAAGCACACTGCAGAACATTTCAGTCCTGCTTTTCGACATCCACACATCGCTTCACAGTTTCCTTTGCATTTGCAAAAGATCAATTATTACCAAGCCACGACTGGACCTGATGGCAGACTCGGAAAGTATGAAAGCGAGCTGTGTCTTGTGTTGGAGGAAGTGAAGATAAGTTAAATGTACTTTCTCAACAAGAGAGTTGATCCTGCTTTGCTCACTGTAATTGGTGAACGTTTTTTTATCTCTTTATACGGTGGTAATAAAGATGATAATTCTCTTGACAGCCTAAGATACAAACAATTCGCCAAGGCAGTGACAAAAAGTACATTTAACTTATCTTCACTTCCTCCAACACAAGACACAGCTCGCTTTCATACTTTCCGAGTCTACCATCAGGTCCAGTCGTGGCTTGGTAATTATAATGATCCTGAAGACTGGGGCTGGAAAAAATGTGGAAAATTATTGATGCCAGTGCAGAACTCTAAACCTCCAGCAGCCCCGGAGCTTCTGAAATTGATCTTTTGCAAATGCAAAGGAAACTGTGGAGCGATGTGTGGATGTCGAAAAGCAGGACTGAAATGTTCTGCAGTGTGCTTCCATTGTTCTGGAGAGACTTGCAGCAATGTAATGGAACTCTCAGAATTAATAAATGAAAATGACTTTGATGATGAACCGCCAACATTAACACCCCTTCCTTCTCCAGTTTTCCCACTGGTATTTGATTCAGAAAGCCAATCAGATGCTGAGCCGCAGCCTGGTCCATCGAAACGACTGAGGACGAAGTAGTTCTAATTTAGAAAATTACCGTGGATTATGCCTATTGGGGATACCACGTAAAAAAAAACGCGCCTCTAGACTCTACCTCGTGGGTGGTGGGGAAAAGAGTCAATAATTAATTATTAATAATATTGCTAAATTTGTAATTAAAAAAGTTATAATAACAAAATAAAAAAAAAAAAACAATAACCAATGACATATTATTAGTACACACATATAATATAGGTATAGTTAAGAGTACTAAACAATAGTACTCACTTCGGAGCGCTGTAAAACCTTAGCTATTAACTTAATGAAAAAATGATGCAAATAAAAGTTGTTCCCCAAAAAACGATCTACAAAAATGGTCTGATTTTATTTTTCCGTAAAATGATAAAAAAAAAGTAATATCGAAAAATATAATTTTTTTCTCGAATTTCTGAAGATTTTCGCTTATAACTTTTTTATTTATAGTTCTACGATAAAAAGTTACTGGATCAAAGTTGTAGAGAATTTAATTTGCAACAAAAAATGTTAACAATTTTTTTTTATCAAATAAATAGTTTAAGAGATATATCATAAAAACCGTTTCAACCCCTATTTTCAAGATGGCGGCCGTGGGACAAGGGTGGCGACCCCACAAACTTGGGTTTAGCTTTACACTAACCCCCCCTACACATAAAAAAAATAAAATTACGTCCTCTAAAAAACGCAAGGTTAGGCCTAAAAAATGTAACATTTCAATGGACTACAGAATGAACGGCTTAACGTGCTCTCCGAGGCTCTGACGTAAAACACCGTCAAACTTCCATACTCCGGGTTGTCATTAAACATTTCTTGTAAAAACACCAACACTTTTGCTATGATCCGGGAATTGAACGGCAGATATCTTAATTGGCAGTCGCATACGTTAGCCGCTAGGCCAATGAGACAGTTCTTATAATTTTTGTATACTTCTTTATTTTTTTTTATCATCATCAACTGTCACATTTATAAAATATTGTAACAATACAACAATCTGAATCTGAACAGTTCTGTGTCACTTCTTCACAATTACTGTTGTGTGCTATTTTAGGAGTATAAATAAATTGACATAGAATACCAGAAGTTCATTAAAAAAGTCTTTCAAACACCCATTGAAGTTTCAAGGAGGGATCGAATGTTTAGTGTATGACAGATTTATCGCTTACTTCGGAGACGCCTGGAGGTAATTAATTATGTCTTTAATACGTCATTTGATTAAATACTGGGGGAATTTTGTGACTATTTATGATGTTTTCGGTGGAGCGGCATATTGACTTACCTACTTCAAATAATTGTGTACAATAACTCAGTAAGTTTTTGTGATACTCGTTCTTTTTTAACATGAAATTGCTACTTTTTGTTCTTATTCAAAATTATTCTTCATTTTAAAGAAATATTGGGAAGTTAGAAACTGCACTTAAAGTGAAAAATGAGTCCTGGAAACTACATCATATTCGCATCTTAGTAAATACATTAAACAAAGTTAACATCAGCATAAGATGTCATATTACCGAAGACTGAAATAAAAGTAAAATAAATTAAAAAAATATGATTTTTGGTATGAACACCAGTCAAAATAAAATTAAGCCGTATATTAAACACAGAAATAATGGCTGCTACCCGTGACCATCGCTGAAAAAGATCTAACATGGTGGCTCAACGTATTTATGACATTTGAATTAAGAAACAAACGATGCCTCAACACAGACAACAAAGATACAATGACTTACGTGTCATTAATCCTTACTTCAATTGTCACAGCGGTAGAATGGTAGGTTATTACCAATATTGACTTATATTGATATCATTGATTTTGTGAATGTGTCAAGATTTTTTTTCCTGTCTATAAATATGTCTTACTCAAGATAATCATTTGCGTCGGCATTTTTACTAAATAATAAGTAAAGATGTCTTGATACATCTCACAGACAGTTGCTTAATCGCAAGTGACGAAAACGTATATTGTTAGTAGTCTGGTTACCATAAACAGGTGCTGCTTAGAAACATACTCATACGTTTGTGTATTTCTATACACATTCTTCATCATCATCATCATCGTCATCAACAGCCTTTTACAATCCACTGCTGGACATAGGCCTCTCCCTAGCAAGGAGGTTTTGACCTACTATACCACGCTAGCCAGACTGGTTGGAATAAGGTTTGTTTCAAGTTTTCCTTCTCTTTGTAATGATGTTGCATACTTTGTACCCTTAGTCGCCTTTTACGACACCCATGGGATGAATAGAGGTGGTAACATTATGTATTCTTAATCCGTCACCACACGGACGTTCTTTCTATGGATAGATTACTACTAAATATAGAGTAAATACGATAAATGAAATTCATTACCAAATCACCAGTTAACTACTTATGCGTTCCTTGAAATTAATGAAGAAAATAATATTAGTAATATATGGCTTGGATAGATAGGCAAATATAAATAGAGTTGGGAAAAGTTAAAACTTTTATTTATTGGATAAGCAATTCTTGAAGAAGGTTGTAGTCTACGTAACAATATGCTACAATCTTAAGGAGCAGGAAAGTGATAATTAGAGACCGGATAATATGCATTTGCATATTTGCATATGCATTTGCATATTTAAGCGATTTTCAAGGCTAATAGCATATTTTTACTAATATCTAGTGATGATGCATATTATTGCTATAATTTACAGTAGGTATTTTTCGAGCGTAGCGCACTCGGCAGCCGCGCGTATTTTGTTTTGGTAGGCACTCAAAAAATGAAAGAGACAAATGATCGCGTCGCCGCATAAACTTAAAGAAAAGTTTGAAAACATTTTGAACAATAATCCAGGCTTTGAACATCTGTGTCAAATTGATAGCTTTATTAATGGACCGACGGAAGTTTTGCCAGAAAATATAAGCGCTAACATAGCACCCAAGTTCAAATTCTGCCCAGTTACCTCAGTAGATGTGGAGCGATCATTTTCGACCTATAAAAATATTTTGAATGATCGAAGACATAATCTTACCACTGAACATTTGGAACAATACTTAATTGTTAATGTTTACAAAAATATTAAATAATGTTACATGTTACTGTATCGATTAACATCTATCAATGGATAGTTTTCTATAAATGTATGCTGATTTTTTAATAAAAAATATAAAACTTAATAGTTTTTTTATTTGATCAAATAACAATAAATTAAAAAGATACATACATAATAAAGTAAAACATAAAACAAGTATTTACTAACAAAATACTTAAATCTAAAGGAATAATATTTACAAAACAAAAAAAACTCATTTAATGTTGCATATTCTGTCAGTTTTCGTGCATATTTCGAGCATTTATCATGCATATTTGCATGCATATAACAAGCTTTTTATGTTGCATATAATCCGGTCTTTAGTGATAATAAACGCATGTGAAAATAACTGTAACAGTGATGGTATAGTTATATTTTTATTTCTATTACTTTCTTTTTCTTTAATGAATGATCTCTCATTGACTAATGTGATTATACCAGAAGAAAGGCTAGTTCAGGCTAGTTTATTATTAAAATAATATTAGTATTATATAGATTGGATAGATGGGAAAATATAAATAGAGTTGGGAAAAGTTAAAACCTTCGTCTCTTTTTTTTTACTTCTTAAGAAAAGAATTTACAAAAAACTTATTATAATATTAATAATAGGTCAGAACGTATTCTTTTATTTATTCTTACTGTTAAATCTTGCAAAGAAATCCCCTATATTGCGACATATAAGCCAAGGGTGTCATCTGTAAGCCGTAGATGGCCCGTTGTATGTAGGACCACAATGTCCCCTTCTTGCTCCTAAAGAGTGCGAGGCTCACCCCTAGGCTTGCGTTTATAGAACACGGAGGACGGACGGAATCATATATACTGAGCACATAATTACCTATATTGAATATATATAATAGATAACATTTTCACAACTCCTAGATACATGATTCTTTGAAATAAAAATTATTTCGACATAATTTCTTCACCCAATTGCAATTACTGTACAAAATATATAATTATTAAACCTAAAGTATTATCTGTCATAATAACTTCACAAAGGTATGCATTATTTTATTCTCATAATATCCCACTTTAAGTGTCCACTTGTCTGTTCCCAGCAATTACTTTATTTCTAGCAATATGTAAACTTTGTTTTTGCTTTGAAACAACTGTAGACTAGTTAAAAATATGGACAAGTTTGAATTTTATTTAAACAATTATTGCTATATTCCAATTTTTATAACAATAACTTGACACATGTCAAACACGTATGGTGACATGTGTCAAGTCCTATCTCACGATCCTGAATTAAACAGAGGACGTTCTATGGTTGCCAGGTTGTTGATATATTTTCTTATCTGTATGTTCATAAATATTTATTGCATGTAATTATAGATAAATTAACTTCACCTAGACTCCACTAATTACACATCGTCACACAATTATTAGAACTTTAGTTTAGCAGTCAGGATCTCTAACTACTAGAGCAACAGGCCTTTTGACAGACAAATAAAACTATAAGAACTACAAGTATGAATCCAACCATATCTGAAAAAAATGTTGTGTGGTTATGTACGTCTATTTATGTACGTGTACGTATGTATGTATGTATGTATGTACGTGTAACTACTGTTGTCAAAGCGATATGGTTAAAGCAAAACAACAATTATCTGTCTCTACTCCAATTACTTGTTGTCTCCACAATACCTTTTTGAATCTGGCGATTTTTACCTGATTGCCAAGGAAAAGTTATGCTTTATAAGCTGCCTATTACCTGTTATATTATAATAAGTTCACAAAATAAATAATATCATAGTGTCAACTTGTTAAAAATAAAAATTGTGGAATATTATTTTATTCTATTTGTAATATAGCGGGTAAACGAGCAGGTGCGTTACCAGATGAAAAGTGCCCACCACCGCCCATGAACTCTTGTAACTCAGGTATAACAAGTAAATAAACTACATTTGAAGTATGGATATCTTTTTTTAAAGTTTTGAAGGTTGTATTAATTCGAAAATACTTATGTATAGCGTATCTTGAAAAGTGCACGGTGGTCAATTATCCAAGTGTTTGGTATAAACATTTCGTATATCGTATTAAATTCCACAGAAGTCAGAATTGTTTAATAAATCTTTTGGTGTATCACATCAGTCAATGAGAGATCATTTATTAAAGAAAAAAGAAAGTAACAGAAATAAAAATATAACTATACCATCACTGTTACAGTTATTTTCACATGTGTTTATTATCACTTCCCTGCTTTTTAAGATTGTAGCATGTTGTTACGTAGACTACAACCTTCTTCAAGAATTGCTTATCCAATAAATAATTCCAGAGTTAAGTGCATTTAAAAGTAAATTATTATATTTAGATTACTAATATATTGGTTATGAAATAAAACAGCTATGGTTTGATTCAATTTTAAATTAATACTGTTTCCCTTCATAACAATTTTAAAATTACTGTAGTTGTCGTAATGTAGGTACGGTAATAACTAACCGTCCAAGTTTAATTTAAGAGGCATGTCTTACTTTTTACTACGTAAACTTTTTTGTATAATTTACATTAGGAAAATACTTTATTCTAAATGTGAGGTCTACATGCAAAAGATTTATATCAAAATTTATATTCAGTTTCAAAAGCCTACTTCTAAACTATCTGACATTGAAACAGATATTACTTAAGTTATATATTTTCACCATCTCTTTGAAATAGGTTTGTTAATTTAAAAAAAAATAGATCAACGAATTCTAAGTCGTAAATATTATAGTCTTTTTTGACCGTAAAGAGAAGAAATAGAAACGGAAGATCACAAAGTTAAGGTCTATAGTATGACTACCATAAATAACCGTACGAATAAAAAATAACAGAAACACTCACTGAATATTTTATTCCATTTTGATGACTTTAATTTGATCAGATCAAACAAAATTATGGATCCTCGAAAACAAAATAATAAGAACAAGAAACGACACTTAACAGATCATACCTAATTTTGTGAAACAAAAATGTAAATATTTAATTCAGTAAAAGTTCACTTATTATCACAAAATGTCATCACTCTGAAATACTTATTGCTTTTATTAACACTTTTTCAACTTAAATCTCCGATACAGTTTCCTGTAATATAATTAGTAAAAACTATTGGAATTGCTCCTTTATTCTCATCAGCGCAAAGCACATGTTCCATTACTATCAAATTTTATTCACATTCCTTGAAAATCACAAAATTTATCAAAGGGAATTAAACTTTAATAGTTTGTTTCTAAGACTGCTTTTAGCGTGAATAAAATATGGTTGTTGTGAACACCAACGTGGGTGTTTAATGGTCGAGGACTGAGGCTTGGAGACAGCTGTCGTTCCCTCGGGCACCATTAAGGGTTTTGTTTACAGTACACACTAATGACATAGATCACTGCGGTATTAAGATTGCTTTTGTGTTACTTCATTCAGAATATTAAGATAGATTGGAGACGCTGTCAGCCATAGTTTCAGGTGGTAGAGTCAGAAAAGTGAACTGCTTATAATTAAGGCAGGGAGTAGCTTACCTAAGACTATCCGAACAGAGAATCTAAGAGGAGTAATAGTGAGTTGAGTCAGTAATTTCAAACACCTGGGACAACAGGTCAAGGAGAATGTCTCAGATCACCTGAATATTGAAGGTGGGAAAAAGAGAGTAAACGAGGGGTATTAAAAAAACATATTATTTTGCTTTTTCTAGCTTTTTATAAAGGCAACTCACGCTCTAGGAATATTTTATTTCGTGACAGACTTAACAGACATACATGAAATAAAGACAATCCAGATTCAGAAAAACAATTTGTTGATCACACAAAATGTTGCCACATGTGAGATTGGAGATCGAACTCACAATACTCATTGCAGTAGAAAGTGATAGGTAAGTAGGTAGTAATTCGACCTCTTAAACCACAACACCAACCGTGCAGTCTCAATTTGAGTCATTAACAAATTACATATACTCTGTTGACATTATATCATAATAAATTCTCATTAAATCTATTTCCTAATTTTAGCAGCATTCTCATCCACTTATTCTCTATATGATACTTAAATTTCACTCTTGTACAAAAACCTCGTTGACTTTGTTGGAGGAGTTTACATTTCGTTTTAAATCCTTCCATAATTTACTCAATTATTAGAAGCATTCACATCAGGAAACAATATTCCTATGAAACTGTTCCTATTATTTTCTTGAGAAAATGATTTGATGAACAGAAGAGAAAAGGAGTAGTTTTCTTTCATCGGATTTTTCTGAATTGTCCTCAATTTTCAACTTTGGAGTGAGTACCAGTTACCAAAGGTTAGGAACTTGCCATATGATTTAAAATAAAAAATTGGTATTTAAATTCAAATGTTTTCAATGTTATTCTTTTTATGCAGTTAATTTTTGTTACAGAGGCAGAGGCAGACGCTTGTCTCCAAGTTACTCAGAAAGTTTGGAGCTCTTCTTTAATTTCAATACGTGTATGAAGTTAAAATCATGACGGTAAAATTATTGACTGCAGTGATTCAGAAATTGATACGTAATGTAATATAATAATAATAACCCAATTCATATTCAATTTGACGTAACTTATAAACATGTAGTGTATCATGAATATAATTTAGTAATATATGAAGTATAATGAATGTAATAGTGAACAATTAGTCCATGGAATCATTAAACAATTAGTCCATTACCTGGAGGATCCCTCTTAGTTCAGTGATCAACAATGTGGCTTTAGATCACACCGGTCCACGGGTGATCTTCTAGTGTACTGCATACACCTTTGGATAGGTATGGGGAGCCCTTGATTATCAGCCTCGATATGACCAAGAACTTCGATAGTCTAGCATCCTTAGCTTCTCTCCAAACCTTCGACATTCAGCCTGGTCCCAAACTATGTAATTGGGTTGCCGCGTTTCTGTACACGCGCTGCATCAGGATTCTCTGTGATGGTACAGCCTCTGATTTTCAGCAGGTTAACGCTGGTATTCCTCAGGGATTTATCCTGCCGATAGTCGTAAATTCAGTATCCTGGTTGTGGATATTTGCCGGGATTGAGATCGTGGGGTTGTTGTTGTTGTTGTTGTTGTCAATATTATTGTTGTTGTGAGATTATATTGCGTCAATAAGGTAGCCTAGCAAAAGCTGAGTATACTGAACAAGGTGAGACCGTTCTTCTCCCCTGGGTATATTTGTCTTCTTTATAAGAACCAGGTTCACTCCTGCGTGGAGTACTCTTCTCATTTTTGCGAAGGATCCATGCAGCTTTTACTGGATGCTCTAGATCGGTTGCAGCCGTGAGCAGTGCACGTTATCAACAGTCCCAAAGCCACTGAAACCCTTCAGTCTCTGCAGTTGCGAAGCGATGACGCCTCTATGGTACTCCTCTATTATCTTTATCATTGAGAGTGTTCTGACGAACTCGTCCAATTGGATAACCTTCTCCCCTCCTCTACAGGGCAACACGTCCTGGCCTCGGCAGTTACCGTTTTAGAATGGCAGATATACGCTCCCAAACTAAACGGTTCGGGTCTACCTTTCTATGCAAATTAGTTAAACCCTGAAATTCGCTACCAGAGCACATGGGTCTCTCCCACTGTGGCCCCGAGTCTTTTAAGCGGGACGTGAAAAAGCATTTCCCTAGGCCGCCATAGTGTGGGTCGCCATACTGAATTGTCTGCATTCGCAATGAGTATGGCGACCACCACTTTTGGATTCTATTCATGCTTCCCATTGGGCAGAGAAGAGTTACTTTGGTACGCGCAGAACAAAAAAAAAGAAAAATAAATACAATTATCTTTAAAAATTGAAGTTTTATAATTTTGTCAATGGCTAGCATTTTAGGATACCAAATAATTATTGCTTAGCTTTTAAAAATGCTTTACTTTGCCATCAGGCAAAGAAAAATTATAATGATATTATTGACATTATAAGCATACTTGTTCGAAAATATACAAAATGGGTAACGGAAGCCGGATCAAACAGCAATTTCGCTTTTATGGCGTTGAGTCTGTAAAAAGTTTCAAGTCCTTCTTTACGAATCAAATTTGTTTGAAAACCATCGTGTTAAGTTTGATCAAAGTATTTCGTAAAATTGTTGAACTCTAAATATTAGCACCGTAATCATTGGAGTTAATATTACTATAGTGAATTTTACTTTTCAGTCTTTTCTCTGTATCTATTTTGTGAAGTATATGTCTACATGATCAAATTCTGTGAAGATTCTATTACCACATCATTGTCCCACAAAACACACGTACATTTGAAAGTTGATGCTCTCAAACTGTTTGTGACTTGACTCATTATTTACAGAAAAGTAGTATATTTATACTGTGTGTACAGAATTTCTTAGTTTAGTCTCATAATATAATATACTTATACTAATATAACGGAATAAATCTTTATATTATAATGGTTTCTTTTATTTTCTAAGGGCATTCTGTCATGGAACTTTTGGTTCAGTGTTAACCGAGATAGTTACATAGTGCAAAATTAAGTACTCCTAGCCAGTTCAATCTATGGATTGTTGGCCATTTTTTATTATATCGAGACCCCTACGTAGCTCGCAGGCCCATTCCTCTGGCCTTATTTCTAGAGGCCACTAACAGAGTAGCACAACACTTGTGTCTCTTGATTTTTAGATGTTTATGCGTGATAATAGTCACCAACAGATGACCCGTCTGTGCATTTACCCGCTCTGTCATAAAAAAAAATACCGACCAGAATGAAAGCGGTGTAAAAATATAACGTTTTGGGTATGTAAAACTTCAGAACTAAATAACGTGGGTTAAGATATAAGTTTCTTTTAAGAACTTAAGTTTTTTTTTATTTATATAAATATTCATTCTTTACATCAGGCAGAGCAGAGTCATTTTGTCAGGTTACACTCTCAGTGACTCTACTCTGTGTGATGTCTGATGGCAAGCAGGCATACAATCCAAGAGTGGTGATCACTCATTGCTAATGTAGACAATTCAATATGGTGACCGATATTGTGCGATGCTTTTCCTCACCCTGCTTAAAAGATCCGGGGTCATAGTGGGAGGGTAACAAAATGCTTGCACAGATAGTGAATTTTAGGTATTGACTGATTTACACGGGAATGAAAAACCGAACCAAACGGTTTTTCGTTCGAGAGCGTATATCTAACATTCTGAAATGGTGAATGCCAAGGGCTGCTTAGTTGTCCTGTTAAGGAAAGGAGAAGGTGCGACTTGCATATTTAAAAAAAAAAATGTTACGTTCATCCAGTAGATATGTATCTGTCGTGGTTACTATGCCTAGTATATACTGGGTGAGATTTATTAAAAAAATTGAAAAGGTTTCCTCTTTAAAACACTCTTATGTGAGTCGCACATGTCACGAGGGTTGTAGGCCTATTTTTCTCCCTAGGTTAAGTCAGTTTCATAAAGAACGTGGCTAAAAATGATTGAAAATCGGGGAATCTGGGTTTTCTCTGAGTTTCCTCAACGATCTGTGCTCATGATTTGACTGATCGTAACCGATAGATAAATCAAGCACAAGCGACTGCTTAGCGAAGTGTGATATTTATTGGCATTAAATAAATAGTTAGGTCAGTTTTTAACAGAAATATTATTCTAAATTTTTAAATCTTTTTCATTTCCTTAAACATGCGATTGTTTTTTTGCTTTTTTAAGATAACGCCCGCCCGATAGGAATAAATCCTGTGTCGCCGGAGACTTTGCAAACATACAAAAAACGGACACAAGGAACACCCAGACTCGGAACAACAATTTGTGGATCACACAAAGTGTTGTCTCATGTGGTGTTTGAACCCACAACACTCAGCGCAGTAGAGAGCGGCGTGGCGACCACTTAAACCAACTAGGCCAACCGTGCAGTCATGCTATTGATACTGACATCTGATATGTAACTCTATGTACTATTTAGACGGCCAAGAATACGCGTCTAATTTAATCATCCATTGCTAAAAATTAAGCTTTTGAACCTAAACAACACTCATACTCGCATAGCGGAACTGTGTACTTCGAAAATATGTGAAAACAATGTAGGCTTCTTTTTATTTTAATAAATTTACGAAAATCAACTTCTGAATTAATGTTGACATGTTCTAATTTACTCATGAGTTAACGATTAAAGCAGCCAATGGTACTTACTGCACCGTTTTACTGAGTACATGAAAGAATATTAGGTACAAACTAAAAAAATTACTGTGCAATGTGCTATGTGCAAAAATTACTAAACAGGTTTCCATAAAACTTTACAGTAATATAGCTCGTTCATCAGAATAATACATAGATTATTTTTGGCGCACATGTGGGAGGAGTCGCGGCAAAAAACTAGTAAATGATAAAGAAAATATATTAAACTGAAATTGGTAAAGTTTGTACTATTTGTTGCAAATGTGTTTGCTGTTAAAAGCTCTCATTTAAAATTGTATAGCAGTTTAATCCTGTAAGTACTTGTATATATTTTAACAGGCCCGGTTTCATACTCCACAAATATGATATTATAACTTTCTATTTCCTGTCTTATCCTGTTAGTCTTACTAATATTATCAATGCTATGTTAAGGGTGGAGATGGATTTATGACACAAAAATTACTGAATGAATTTAAAAGAAACTTTACAGTAATATAACTTATCAGAACAATGCGTAGGCTACTATTTACCGCGGTAACCAACATACACGCAGGTGGAACGGCGCGTAAAAGCTAGTTTGTTTGTATATATCATTAACGTTCATTAACTATAAACATTTTGCTTGTAGAAGAAAAATTTAAATTTGTTAAATATATATCTATCCTGTTAATCTTCAAATAATTCTCATAAGAGGGGAAAAACAAAGTACTATTCAGATAACACTTAGCACCTGTTTAAAACTCCTAATCATTTTCCATTGAATCATCGCATTCATCGTATCAACGTGTTCTTGGCATTTGCCCAAAAAATATTGTATTAGATTTTATCTGAATCAACCTGAAACGAGTTTTCAACGGCATGGTTAGGTTACAAATTATGATTTTTATTCAAATCACTTGAGGATGACAAATAAATTACATTGTATGCATAAACCATGCTTCCGTGATTTCTTGCCGCGCTTGCCGCCCGATAAAGCATACGCCCTAGCTGAAGAAAGCTCTGTAGGGCGGGCGACTTCCTCGACATGAGCGCCTCTCGTGAGAGCCAGCCGGAACTAACAAACAACCGGCGATTGGCCAGCTCACGTGACGTCACCGCACATCCGACCAATGGGGGGGAATGCGATCGCTCTCGGCCGCAGTCCTCATCGCCGCGCCTTCGTATGAGCCGTGTGTCGCTGCCGGTCTCCCCCCGCACCCCGCGACGATCCGTCTCGCCCGCATTCTAGTTGTGGGTGTCGCGCCGTGCAGTCCTCGTGTGTGCCGCTGAACTTAGTGCGCCGTTTGTGAGTGCTTTATATCCCGCACGAGTGTCAGTGTGACAGAGGAACCTGTAGCCCGCCGCGGAGGATGTTAACAGCGCACGGTGAGTGATGTCGACAAGTCGACGGACGCTTATCTCCCTGCGGCGCCACGTGAACTCGCTCTATTTATAAAATGTAAACACGCAACTAATTTGATTTGAGACTATATTACGGTATTGCTACTTAAAAGCGAGAGTACATGCCAGGATCGCGCTCTACTAGCGTTCGCAAATTATCAATAAAGACTCAGCTCACGAACGTCCAGATTGCCGAGTTCCTGTAAGACGTACGTTCCAGTGACGTATTGACGTCGATGGTTTAATGGAATACCTCAGGCCTAGAGTTGAATATTCCTAATCCAAGAAATGAACACTCTATTAACAGCCTTGGAGTGGTTCAGGGTTGGCGATAGCCAGATAACGTGACCTTGAAAAGAAGTCTCGCGAACGCCGGCCGGCGCTGGAAGCGAGCGGGCTCACGGAAAATGTCCAGACAAACAACGATAATGATGTCGCAAACACAATGATAATTATGTTAATATAAAATATTTGTACATGAGACAATGAAAAAATATCATCAATATAATGTTTAAAATTCGCTTGGTTATTATGAAACATGTTAAATTGTTATTTATGCTAGCACATAATTTAAACAAAATGATACCACCAAAGCTTAGATAAAGTTATACAGATGAAGCTGCTGAATTTGGATGCGTTTCAATTAACTAGTACATGCAAGAGTTTAAGTGACTAATGAAACGGTCGAATGAGTAATTCAACAAATGAACTTGTTATATTATATGACCCAAGAACTTCAACTATACTCGTATTAGTTTGCAAAACATCACACTGATACTGTTCTCTTTTGTAAATGGATGTAATTTCTACAACACAGTTTTCCCTCATAGCGCTTTTTTTATAATAGCAGTCAAGTCAAGTCTATCCGGTTGAGATACCTCGGTACGGTCAGGTTCGAGGCGTTGGTCCCACGCCTCGTTCCACATACTCATTTCTTTTGATTTTTAATCACATAGTCGGTTAGCCTGACACCAATTAAGTGATTAACGTATCTTAAAGTAACATTAGTTAACTCTACAGATCCAGACATATCAGAACTGTATCAAAATGACTTGGATACTAACATTTTAAAATTATTAATCTATTTTTTTTTGACACTGTTTATTAAAAACATATCAATGACTAGTATCCCAAGGTCAAATATTTGTTTAACCCAACAACTGGCAGGAAAAACGAAACATAACAAAAATTAAGAAGATTTGGGATTCTCATTCGCACTTACGCACATTCAAATGTTAAAAGAGCAGTTGCTATATCTGCAATGTGTGCGTGTTCTGTTTCACTTATACGAGTTGATTGCGTGAGAGCAGGACAGAGATAATTCGCATCGACTGCGCGAACCGGCCATGCGAGATGCTCAGCCGTATCATAAATATTAATCAGGCGCTGGTGTCAACAGCCACCGCGTAACGTGACACCGCCACGATCCACTGCTAGCCTGGTACTTGAAGTAGCGGCCAGACACTATACTCCAGACAAACATGATAATTGAATGTAGGACTAATGACAAGGCTACATAGGACGTAGGAATTAGTATCATAGAAATCGGATAACACAACACATCATCAACTTAAATTTATTTAAATGTTGATTTCCATATTACATAGGTTTTTCTTTGTCAAGTGTGCTATTTATTCTAAACAAAATCTTTTTGATAAATCAGATATATGTCGAACATTATGTTGTTATCGTTAGTACATCCGTTTAGGCCTACGCATTATGCCATGACCTGCCCTACAAGTCAGATTTCAACTGGTGTAATTATGCATTTTTATGTTAAAAGATATGTCCTAAAAGCTTTTTTCTAGAGCATAGTTCATTTTCATTAAGTGATTATTCAGGTAGTTAAATAATCACTTGATAAAAACGAACTGTGCTCTAATATATTTTTTAGTTAATAAAAACCACAATACGTAATAAAAATAACCTGCTCCATAAGTATGATTTTTATCTTTTAGTAATTGAAGTTGTACAAAATGTTGATGATGCCGCTTACTGGAAGTTTTTGGTGTCGTCGGATCTTGCCGCTATTGACCTTCATATTTAACTCTATACATAAATCCACAAACAGGTTTAATTCATGTGTGTACGTAAAATGTTGTAATAAACACGAGTATTAGGCACTTAATTTATGTACCGATTGAAAAACTGACAAAATTAGTTTCATTTATAATTATTTATACGTCCAAAGAGTTCTAAAACATAACTTTTTCTAGTAGGAATTATGTGAATAGTTATTATAAAAACAGATTGTCTGTTGGAAAGAATATTTAGCCAACAACAATGTTGCCGAAAGTCTATCTTCTTTCACACTGCACTTTCAATTACGACATAAAATACATACGTTTACCTAATAATGTATCATTTGTTTGTTATGATGACGAAAATGTTGACATTTTTATGTTAGCTGCCAATGTCGAGCAATGTCTCGACAATAATATAAACTAAGTAGAGGAGTACTTAAAATGTAATTATAAAACAGTTACCACTACGACAGCTCAGCTTAGGGATAATAAATATTTAATTGGATAAGTCCAGAATAGAATAAAATGTGTAAAATTGTGGAAAAAAGAAGATGTCTATATCAAAATAACAAAAGTAGATAGGAATCACTGAAGACTTACATTGAAGACTTTATCAGTAGATTTACTTACGAAAACTTGAGCAATTATTGAATCGTTTTAAGCAAATTAACTGTACGTCATCTGAAACCCTCAGACTTAAGAAATTGAAATATCTTGGATCTAGTTCTATCATATAATTTGATTGTAATTTTAAATTTAAAGAAGACTCGTTCAGTGCACTTTAATTGTATCTTTAAACTTCCTAGGGTTATATAAATCAATTTTTTAAGTGCCAAGTAAACGGTTGAAGTTACTCCGATATAAGATCAAGACATGCCGGTTGCTTTTGCTTAAGAACGATGCGTGTGAGCACATCTGCAAAGTTTTTCAAGGCTCTGTGTGCGTATATGAACACGTTTTTTGCCTGTGTACGAGTATGAGCCAGTGGTTCACTTATGGGTTCTCGGCGTGCGTGTGCACTGTCTTTTTTGTTTTTTCATCATTAACATGTTTCATTTTATTATCGTCCTCCTCTACTACTGAACAAATATTTCTTCGATTATTAGTTTATTTTACTGAATTGTCTAAGGAAATATGTCTGTACTCATGAATCAATTATAACTGAAATTACATACATGTTTAAATTTATTTATAAAAGTTTTATAGAGACACACAACAACAATTCAGTTTTATAAAAGTTTTGCATCTTGCGCAAACGAAACTGAAATTAAACGAAACAAAAAAGTAAGCAGTTCCACGAAAAAATAACGGACTACTGTAGTCGGTGAAGAAATATAAGGATTCGTTACATAAAAGACCACGTGACTATTATGAATTTTTAATTAAAAGATACACAAAATTAAAGATTACACTGAAAAAATAATTAAAAGTTCAAAGGCTCTAATAAAGTGATCAATTGAGGCTAGACTAAGAAAAGCATATAAGAATTCCTCAGCAAGGAAATGCTATTGAACACTGTTTTCTTTTACTTCTAACTTTAATAACAGTAGCGGAAGGTTCACTTTGGTTTAGATGATACAAATTGAGATGTTACGTTTATTGATAGAGGCACTTGTAATAAGAGTCACGAGTTGTTGCGTAATGCGAACAATCTCATTCACTTCATGTGTTCAACCAAAACGAAATTTTCATCTACATATTTACTTTAGTTCTCTTCGTTTCTGTATATTTAGTAACGCAAAGGTTACTACTGTGGTTGTTGAAATATTCTGCTAATTATAAACTTGAAAATAAAGTTATATTATGTTAATTCAGTGTAATTTTTACATTTTAAACATTCATTTTTTTTTGCTAATGAGTTGCAGAAAATGTATTGTGCTATTATACTGCAGTAACAATTAAAATCAGTGTAATAGGTATGTATTGTAATAAGATATATCTTTTTGGGGGAAATAAATACGATTTAATTTGAAAATCTTCGTATATGACATTCATGTCCTAAACACATTTAAGTGGTCTTAATTTTTTATGTTTTAAAAATAAACAAATATTGCCTTAACCAAAATATTCTTGCTAAGGTTCGAAGTTTAAGTCGTATTTATGTAAAATATTGTTTACGAAAAGCAATATTTTATTTAAACATTGAGTACAAAGTAATTTTACTCTATGCTAGTGTATCACATCGACGCCTTTCACAGCCTTTAACAATCCCTGAACATGGGCTCTCCAAGAAAGGAGACTAAAAACAAATTATTATGAGTAATGTATACTTTTTTTTTAAATATTTACTTTTCCATCTGCTAGAATAATACCATTTCTTTAAATTCTTCTTTGAGCAAATAAATAACTATTCAGTTAGTCACTTAGTCTAATAAAAGTAAAATAAATATCTCACACCCAAACCCGAAACAACACGTCAATGAGGTAAGAATAAACAGCGACTTTATTCTATAACAAAGTAATGTTCTGTCAGCGGCTGATAGATGTAGCTGAAAACTTAAAATCTTCCACGTTCGTGCCCTAGAGCATCCGTTGACAGACGCAGAGCGTGTGATGGATGGGCTCTTATCACATTTGATAACCTTCCGACGTCTTCCCCCGGCACCCCACCTCAGATGCGTAATGTTTTAGCGAAAGTGCGCCTATAAATAAAATAAAAATATTTTTGTATGTGGGTAGTTCTTTTTTTACTCGAGACACTGTTATAAGCCTTTTAAAAGTACTTTGCTACGAGTCTGGGACTTCAAGTTCAATGTTGTGGTGTTTTTTTTTCCCTGATATAAAAACTTTATACAAAATTTATTCTTCGAAAGTAGTCTAGGATGGACTACAAACGTCCAACGTACAAAGTATCTTATGAGTTTGTTACCCGTTATACAGAATGATTGGCTTATCAATGCATGAGTGTCAATGAGGTCACTCGCACATTTATATGTATTTTAAAGTTCTCCCAGATTATCTTTTTATAATGTTCTAAATTGTTTTTTTTTACTAGTTGAAGAATTTCAAATCTTCTTTTAGTTTGGTAAGCACAAACTTCATAAATATTATTTGGCTTGCCCATACCCCGTAAGTGGCGTTATTGTAGGTGTTTAATACGCCTCTGTCTCTCACTTTCGGGATAAAGACAATAGTGTATGGATGGTATTATCTCTTATTACTTTTCCCCTGTTTGTTCTATTGTCTAAATGTATATAACAACTTGAAGTCAATCTAAATCGCACTAACTTCAAACGATTTCATTTAGTCGGGTATTTAAGTTTTTAATTATAAATATCTGATGAGGTAGTAATCCTTCAAATTATACTGCTTTCTTTCATATTGTAGAGGTTTTATTCCAATTAATCGAAGCATTAATGACCAATCCAATACTGGAAAGGGACTTTCGAATGTCCTCGCTCTGACCTTATCACAGCCCATAATTATCACAAAAAACTACAAGTGACAGGGTATTTTTTTATATTTAATTATCACCCTTAACAAATGGAAATAAATAGAGTTTTTATATTACTGAAAAACACGCATTCGTTCGGTTTCATAGTTGATAGTATAAGTAATGTAAAAATTAAAATAAACTAAAAAGATTATGTTTAAATTCTAAGTAGTTTCTAGTTATATATAACGAAGGAGCACGCAATGCTGGTGATAATATAACAAATACGTTTTAACGTTAGCCCTGCGTTAAAGTATTAGCGGTTTTCCTCTAAAATATCAAACGATGTTGTGTATTATATTATATGAATTAATTATATTTTGAATTTAATATTAACCTTTTAATTTGTTTGATACCTTTTGTTTTCTTTTTCACTATACTAAGGTATATTGTCTCGTGAATGTTGTTGGCCCATAGAATCTCATAAAAAATTAAACTCATTTGTAATCAATTTATTTTTCTCTACACCTATCATATAATTACTTCTTTTAATTATTCATAAAATAAGAAATTCTAAATGTCTTTCCTAAAGAAAAATATAAACAAGATATTATATAATAGTTCAAACAAATGAGTCTTTAACGCACAGTTTTCACATTATCATTTATCTTATCAAACGTTAGGCATCAAGAAGTTCTTATCAATATTCATAGATAAAAACAATATCAGTAAAGACGTCGCTATCAGTTTCATACTGTGCAAAAAAACGATTATAATAATAAATATATAAAATAAAATAATAAAGAGAATAGATACTTAGCAGTTTCATAAATGATAATTTCTTTTTTAATTCTTGTTTGTTTTGTGTTACCTAATAGAATTTATATGAGGAAGATTCTTTCGTTGTGTTGGAGGGACATAACACCAATTCCTATATAGGGTCAACCCTTATACCTCGGAGAACAATGTAAAACATTCGGTCCTGTGCCAGATCTCTTCCCGGTCGTGTTGGATAACCGTCCCATCTGAATGTGAGAGTGAGGTAACAGATAGTGCACCTGTGTTTAGCAGCATACTTGTGCACTATAATATCTTCTCTTCGGCTGGTCTCCGTTAAGACTGGCTGCCGTGGTTGAAACCGGCTAGAAGTACACTATTATCATTATAATTCGTATAATATGTGTGTGACAAAGGATCCTAGAAGACAAACAGTTTAACTAAAAAAAAAATTACATGTTCAAGGCGAAGACACATGGCCAGTATTTCAACGTCTGCTGAATTTGAATAGAAGTAAATTTCTGCCTGATAAATGATAAGAACCATTAAATTGTAAAAAAATATGTTTATATGCGTTACATTCTAGATAGACTTCTTATAAGCCTCAATCGTATATTATATAAGTATGTATTAAAATACAGTTCTCGTGATTCAAAACTGGCATTAAAAAATATAAATAACATTATTAAAGAAGGCAAAGTGCCAACAATATTTTGATGCGAAAATTTCAAAGGAAAATATTATTGTTATTGAAAAGGATAGTTTGAAAGAAGTGACTGTAGAGTAATGTTCCTCTTTCATTAGTAAACTTGTCGTGTTATCGCACGCCGTGGCTAATGGCACCATATCAAATATTGACGGGTACACTATTGTATTACGTCATCCAGTAGTCGAAATACGTTCGAGCATCGGTTACCGTTGATTTTAATACCAAAAGTCGAACTAGCGTAATAGCAATATAAGAACGAAAATCACTAGACACCAGACTCAATATTTTTATACGACGATCGTTTCGATAATAACCTGAAATTAATGGCAATATTGTAGCACACATAGCGCTATTTTGGCTCAAATTAAGCGTAGTAGAAACTTACGGATAAACTCGTAATAGTGTGCAGTGTTGTCTTCGCTACTTAGTTACTGCTGCAACTGCTGCAAACGTTGCGAAACTGCAAAGTTGTATTTATTCTCAATGCCTTAAAGAAAATGTCCTGTAAGTGGAATAAAATATTGAATAGTTACCAAGTTCATTCTTTTTTAATTATAAATACGTAACAGAATACCTTTGTTTTTACCACTTAAAAATCTAGCAATTAATTAAAGACCTAGAGATCTGTTATCCGAATTTCAACCCCAATTCGCTACCATTATGGATTATTTTATATTACTGATCACTATTGCTCACGCTGTTGCTATATGTACTTTCCGTGCTGTGATAGAGCAAGTTAAAATATGTAATCAATGTATTTGAAGTTAAAAATGTTTGTGACATTGGCTTCTGGTCACCCATTAAAATATTGATCTGTTTTTGTAACCAATAATTAATGTATTCCTTCGTCAGTCTCCGAAATTTGTTTTAAATTTATTTCGTGAAACAGAAACTAGATACGCACAATTAATATGCACACATGCGTCTATGTAATGGCATTTACTCTATGTTCTACCAGCTAACATAGTTATGTTTACATGCTCATACTAAAGACATTCAGAATGAAATCGTCATGAAAGAATAAATGAAGGACAGTCGGCCTTTAACTCAGTAGATCTTAACATACACAAGTGTATTTACAACGCAGATACGTGTTTTCTGTGTGCAGATACACTGCGGTTATTCACACTAACATACAAAATAATAAGTAAAAGCTGCTTTGCCCATTCTGTGTATGCATATATATCAATATTAATATGTATCTCGATTAAGTCATTGATATCGTTTAGATTACATATATAATATCGATATCCTCGTTCTACTCTTTACATATACAACGCAAAAACGTTGAATGTACACAAAATATGTACATAAATATTCAATTATCTGCAAATCTTACAACTAAAAATGTTTGTGTTTCTAGCTACTATTCAATATAATGATAAAACAGAGTGAACTTGGAATAAAAATCAGAGAGATCCAAGATCATTTCTTTGCAAAATATGTCATTGCAATCTTGGTAGTATGTCACTTGGTTTGGGTTATTTTGAAGTAAATAATTTATTTTTTAATTAGTTATTATTTAGCTTATTAATTCAAGATAGATAGATTCTTGAATGATGCATTAAGACTAGCCTGCTTTGAATTAAGGTCATTTTGACATGATGTGGTTGAGTAATATGTATTTCTATCTACCTATACGTAATTATATTTTAAATAAAACTTGAAATATCAATGAATTAACACTCAATGCAAACCGCAATAAATTTGGTTAATAGACACCACACATATTTTTAAATATTTTCAAACTTAACAACTATATGTATGAATATTTAAAGATAGAGTAATTATTCGTACAATAGACGATGCAATTTTTTTTTTTTTTTTTTTTTTTTTGTGATGATTTTAGCTGTTGGCCTCAGATGGCCTCTACAACTTTACCCGGTTTAGTTACGGTGAGCGCTGAGGGCTCTCAACCGGCCATTTATTAAGCAACATTGCCCAAGGGCACCCCCTGCGGGGTACGAACCTCGGCTTGGGGTGTTGCTGAAACAGATTGACATGCTGCATATATAATATCAACATTGTTTTTACCTTTTTTGATAATATTTTATTTATTTTTAATTTTTTAATCATACCACTAAACCAAAATCTATTATCGACTGCTCTGAGACGGAGTCGATCCATAAAATTCAAGACCGATCCTAGATTTTTCTGTCAATAATATTGTTTCCATGTAAAAATATTTTTTCTTCACAGCCCTATAAATTAATGTTGTGTAAATATTTTAACAGCTTCATACTTCAAACTGTTTTAACAGTAACAAATATGATTATTGCTATATTTGTGTAGGTGAGACAGATATGAATGGCAACATCAGCTGTATTACGTGGAGAACATTTCCATGAAAGTGTGGATGTTAAATACACCACATACATTTTGTCTGTAATTATTTCGAATTTATATAACTTAAAATTTCTATTTCAGATAATGTTAACCTCTTTCTTATTTTCACAGTCTTAGTCATAGCAAATTTAAAGAATTTTTTGTAGTAGCTATATTTAATTCAGAAAATTATCTCTAAAACATATTAATCCGAGAAATAATGTTTCAACCAATCATTTTTCACAGGAGTGAAACGGTAAGGCAAAGTTGGTTACATAAAAAATTAAATCACATTAATGGAATTCATATCTTGATAGAAAAATAACTTTCATTTTTGTTGACGGCTAGACGAAACGTTTGACGTTGTACAAATGTAATCATCAAATACTAAGCGCGGAAGAAACTATCGTACCGGTTGTCTTTAAAAATTCCACCGTCTGAACCTTGAAGCAAGCACATATCATTACATAAAAGCGCTATAAAATATGTTTATTAAATGAAGTGTTTAGAGATACATTTTATTAAGGTCACACAAATATTGATAGAGAAAGATAACACGGCATTGCATTGTCTCATAGATTATGAGATCTTCCGGTGTTGCATTATTATTTGCTGAAGTAATAGAAAACAACTTCTGGTGTATGGAGTAAATACACTCGTAAATAATAATAAATTAAACGTCTCTTAGCTCCCATGTGTTCTAAAACATTCAAAGCTTCTGTGGTAACTAAAATATGGAAAAACATATAAAATACGTGTGTACATCTTGTTATCCAAAAAAAACACATTCTTATTTTCAAATTAATTAGACAAACCTATTTTCTGGTTCAATATAGCTTATTTTTTTTTGAAGAGAGTATCGTTTTAGTTATTTCTTTGCCACTTTTTCCGAACAAAAAACTATCAGTTAAAATATACAATCAAAGAAAATATCAGTTCAAAGAAAAGTATACTATGGTCATGGTCGTATTTACTGAAATTTCTATCCGTAAATGTAGTACACAACACACATTTAATACTAAAACTTTTGTATAATTCTTAAATATTTTTTATTATTACTAAAATAAGTATCTTTTATTATTTATGACAAGCTATTTATTTTTACACGTTGCCATGTCAATAAAACTAGAACAAACACCGCCATAATTATTTTTAAAAATGAAAACTAACTGGCATAAATTAGGCAAATTTTAAGTACATATATTAGTCTAATATATTTCTAACATCACATTTAAATAACAATATAATGATCTGAGAAATTATTTACCTAAATTTCCTTCTCTTCATGTGTAATAACGTAGCAAAATCTTCTTCATTCATTCTTTTAAAAGGGTAACAACAATCACCTCTCCCATTACCTTATTTACTTTACACGAAACGAGTAATTTTTCTTTCTCGCCCTTAATAGTAATTAGGTCAAGACGTTTTTTGGGAATTGTAAATGTATTGCAAGGCAATCCGCTATCCTTTTTATTTGCCCATTTAAAGCAGTCATTGGCCGTGATATTAGACCTCATTTTTTGTATATAAGAGAAAGGCATGCAAACATCTAAAGTGTAACAATAATACACAATAATATTGTTTATAATTAAAAAAAAAAAGTGGGTTATCGAATTGCGTTTACTTAAAAAAAAGCACTGGAATATCGTTATCCTCAATGTCAAAGTTATATCGGTGTATTACACGTGTCAATTATAGACACATAGACCTTAAGCAAACTGACATCTGTCAATCTTGATTAACTTCGGCCTTCTGTGCGTTCGTTATGGGTGAAAATAAGTGAAATATCTATCACAAAATATTTTGAGATGGTATGTTGCCAGCGCTATTGAAAACGTCAGGTATCAAAACAATAATTGAATTTGAGTACATTTGTATGACATGAAATTCTACAAGTTGTTCCACGTCCATTTTGGTTTTATACGTTTATATCTAGGCCTAAAAACGTAATTAAAATTAAATATTATAACAAAAGTCGAAACATTTCAAACATAGGAACTTAGCCGGTTGTTAGTAACATGAACGTTTAGTACAAATGAATGAAAGTTTCGGACGTCCTCGGAAACGTTCGACCATCTCCGGCGTCCAAGGTCACCGAGGGAGGTCGACCCATTTCCACAAGGATCGATGGGAGCGAAAGTCACCCCCCTGAAATTTGGGTGTTCAGGGCTTTCAGTATTTTCAATGTCAAGTGATTCATGTTGGGCGTGCTTATGAAATTCACGTGTATATTACAATATGCCGTGACTTTGTTCGGTTAGGCCACGATGGCTTGCTCATAGTTTTGATTTGTGCCCACAACTTTGTTTTTTCTGCTCAATTTGTAATGCTAGGAAATTTGTCTCGGCAGAAATCAACTTTACTATGTCCTTTAATAGGTCTGATGCTTAACCTCATGAGAGTATTTAATTGTTATTTTGGGTGAGACCTGTGTTGGACGTATGTGATTTTGTTGCCATTAAAGTCGTTTTTTTTTATTTTAAAATATACAGACTAATGATCAAAATTAAATAAATTTATTAAATTTTTATATTAGAAAGAAACTAAATAATTTACGCTTTTAACAATGTCTTGCTAAATAAATTTAAAATCATACATATCATTTATACAAAAGAAAATATCGAGTATCTTCTATCACATAATTAGGTACAAGATAATACTAAAAGTAAGAAGCCTATGTCCAGCAGTGGACTATTAAAGATTGCTGATGATGGAGACTCGAACAGTAAGGGGTAGAGCATTCTATTCTAGCTGTCTAGTACCCATAGTACAAGCTCTCTCGTCTGACGCAACTGACACAACGTCATGTAGTCTTAAGCTGCTTAGTTTGTCAGATATACGAAATATTACATTATTATGTCATGCATGCCTCTAAATTATAGGAAATAATATACATATATACCTTTAAATGTTAGAGATACTGGCGTGCGAAAAAAAGTCTGAAGTGGTCATACTACAGAACAAAAATACTTAACCACATTGCTACATATCTTAAAAAAGTCTACTCAACCATAAACATTTATCGATAAACCTCTAAACTACATACAATTTAGGTAGCTACGTAAAGACAATAAATTAAATTTTTTCTTTACAATTTTTAGATCGGTCCAGCTTTTTTTTATAATAAGATAGTAACCATCGTGGCAATATATGAGGATTTAGTTACCTATTTATTGAGCAATACACACACATCACTTTTTAGTAAGTGTCTGCTAGTTTACATAATAACATGTATACGTGTGTATGTAAATAAAAAAAGAAGCGATTATTTCATGATTTGAGATGATACGCGAAATTTATTGACCAGTTTTTGCATGAAACACGAATGATTCACAATAGACTGGGATTTTAAGGTATCATATAATATAATAGATCATTTGACCTTATCCATTAAGTTATTACTTACACTCCTCAATCAATAGAAACAATATCCTTTTCCTTTCTTAGGCTACTTTTCAATTTCAATATAGTATTAACATTTCCATCTTTTATTCCTAAAGTTGCCTTGTTGAAGACATTAGACTGATCGCGTGTCATGTGACCGGAAATATTATATTACAGTATCTAAAATGTTCCCCACCTTTAGATCTTCATCTTATTCATATCCATCATGATCATACATCTACCACCTCCATAGGTCGTCATATCTTATCAACTGACTCTCGTCTAGCGGTTAGCGTACGCACCTGCCGATCAAAATGTCTCGGATTCGATGTTTGGGTCGGGCCTAAAGTGTTATTAAATTTTTCTGATTATAGAAATGCTTAACAGTTTGTAGTTTGGCAGTTGGGATCTTAATCTCCGTGCCCCAGAGAGCAAATAAAACCGTCAGTCCTACGCCAGATCTCTTCCCAGACTATAAGAGTGAGGGAACAGAGAATACACATGTGTTTGCGCATATTTGTGCAGTATAATATCTCCTGTGCAGTTGGTTGGTTTCCGTTGAGACTGGCCTGGAGTTGGCTACCGTGGCCTAAAATCATCATCATTTCCGATATCTTAGGAATCAACTTCGGCAATACAAACTGTCGGTGCAAGTATCGTAAAAACCGACTAAGAGAACAAACAACACAGGACAACAGCACAGAAAAGAGAAGGAAAACTTAAAATAAACCCTATACCAACCTATACCAAACGGTCTAAATGATATGGTAAGCTAAAACTCTCTTTCTAAGAAGAAGTCTATGTCCAGCTTTATATTAACAAAAGCTGTTGATGATACGACCATCGGTTACACGAAATTTGGAATAAACTAATACTAATATTTAGTTGCACTTTGGCTTTTAACACTAAAATATCTTTAAAAGATGGCTCCTCCTTAATAGGCTTATCTTATCACGAGTTTTTTTATCACCATTTTATTGCATATTATGAATTAATTATTGTTGCGTATCAATGAATTCGATCTTAGGGTATGCAAAGAGATAATATAATTCTATTGTTTTAATCATTTTAACAGAATAATTATAATAGTATGATATTAAATGAAAAATTGACAAATAAGCTATTCCTAGCGAGAACGAAACTCTTTTCTTGTAAAATTGGAAGGACGAAGCTTCTAATACATATATTATAATATAAGTAGATTTAAATTAATCAAACATGTACAATTTACCAAAATATTCTAGAACAATCAACTACCACGGCGACGCAGGGACGATGCGATCGCGTATGTTTGAGGTCTCGGGTTTGATTCTTTTGTCGGACCAAATGTTTGTGTGAGCTGCAAATATTTGTTTCAGAGTTTTGATCTTTTCTATGTACAATATCTTTATATTTACAAAAAAGTATATGTGTATTTATATCGATTGTATAATATCCATAGCACACGCTCTGCATAGTTTGGAAGTAGATGGCGTTGTGTGTCTGTCTAAAATATTATTAGAAAATCATTCTTTTAAAGATGAAACAAATGCTATACATATTTGTCTTCTAATTTTTGCACTAGTAATATAGATTTTTGCTCTTGCTTTCGATTGATGGATTCTTTTACGATGTTCTTGATGAATTAAATTTATTAAACAGTACTTTTGTTGGCATTGAGTCTCCTTATAATCAGTAGTGTTTATTATATCAATGCCAATGTTAATGAATGAAAGAAGACACCCGAGACACCTTAGACAGATATAAAACAGCTCACGTCTTCAATTTTACTGCTGAAACATGATATTCGCAACATCATGAAAAAGCTGAGGATATTAGGAAGTAAAATACTATGCGACGGTGTAATAAAACTTACTTTTAATGATATTAATGAAAATCTACAGCATGTCATTGTAACATGAAATAAAATATACTAGTTTTACAAGAAAATCTGCAACAGTACATTAACAACGATGTACTCATAAAGTACAAAAATTTAATCTTTATTTTTTAATTTTGGTCACATGCCGTAAATGTATTTATCTTCTGACCTTATTTCTAGCTAATTTTAGCTACTGTTTCTAATTCTTGAGTATGCTATACTAGCGAATTAAATTATACGGATTACCAAAAAAATGTACTTTTTTTTTAAGTGTGCTATTACGTTTGTATCTAGCTGTAAAAATTTTTTACATCATTCAGAACAAAATTATTTCAAAATTAAATTACATTCCCCATATTGACGGATAGTATGACGGCTGTTCTATAATATTTTATGATTTAAGCAATATTTATAAAATATATTTGCACCAATTAATTGTAACAAAAAAGTACTTCAAGTAAAATAAAGTACAATAAAGTTATTTTTAATTTTTACACAATGTTTGGTATTTGTTATGCCTCTAAACCAATATTTGAAAAATCTGCGTGAAATGTTATAGGTTGACGGAACAACGACTCGGGTCACGTAATATAAATCTATAGAAAATGGTTCGTGAAAGATCCATCTAATGTGAATATCCTTTTTATTTATAATATGTAATTGCTACCCGTGTCGTGACGGATTAAGGGGTGGGTGTCGTAAGAGACGACTAAAGCAACGAACTACGCCGAACAAGATTACTGCAAAACAAATGATGCTGATAATATGCAGTGGTGTGGTTTACCTAGTTTCCTCTGTTATTCGCTTCTTGCAATACCCAGGGGCTGAAGAGGGGTGAGACTCCGTATTCTTAACCTTCTACCACACGTTTCAGGACACGCACTAGCTGGATTCTTTGTGATTACTAAATATACATAAAAATCCATACATACTGAATAAAAATCCATTTACTATCAAACAGGCTATAACTTCACATTGACATGTATGATGAAAAAACTACCAATCATCTTATTCACAAAACATACACCACCTCATCGGTCAATATAATTTAATACATTGAATAAAAAACATTTTCCTCGTAAACAATTAAAAAAAAAAGTATCAATATGAATTGTCTCGTTTTTATCTCTTGAACCGTTTCTCTATTATCGTAACACCAAAGACTTCCTACTTACTGTAGTCTATGATTTAGTTACAAAATCGCGCGCGCATTGTCTCGTCACTTCCTCGCTTCGTGGCCTTGAACGACGCACCTTATCGATTGCAAAACATTTACCTATTTATTAACATACACAGTGTTTAAATTTCTTGTGTGTTACCCAACAATAATGCGTTAAAATTACCTACGTTTATTTTGATTTTGAACATCCTAGGAGCAAGACATTAGACTGTTTAAGTGAGATACTAGGATGATCAGATTTCTTGCAGAATCCTTTTAGCACTTGAAAATTTAGTCTCCGAGAAAAGTTAGAGGCTGTCAAATATAATGCTTAGGTTTTTAGAAGTAGAATAACACATTTTAATGTCAAGATAATGTAAATATGTGAAGATAAAAATGTGTGCAAAATTAAGATTAATTTTAGTCTCTCAGGAAAGCTAACGTTATTGGATATTTTGGAAGACCCACGAGTTTATTGTTTTGGAATATTACGACATGCGACCTTTTGGTTTAGTTAGAAGGATATAACACGTTTATGATTGAAACGAAGCCACTGTAATTTAGAATTTGTTATTTTTAATTGAGTCTTTATTGGTACGGTTAGTTTCTTGTTTGCTTTGATTTAAGATTTTTTTAGTTAAAAATAATATAAATTATTTAATCGTTTAACAATATAATTATTTAAAATGTAAATCATATTAAACTCTGTGACATATTGTAATAACAAATTAAATAAAAATTTAAAACATAAATCCCGCTCATACATTATACTTAAAAGTATTTCGTAAATACTGTCTGCGCTGTACCTACAGTGGCCATTTTTTTTTACTGAAAACATGATGTCGTAGTCGGTTTATTTGCATAAAGATATTTCTATTTAATTTTGTTTTATTTTAAATTGAAAGAGTTAGAAATACAAATTCGCAGCTGTTTTTATATTTCTCAGCAGAATAAATTTGTTTTAATGCAACTGGTGATGATTTAAGTTCTTAACATGCCTTTTTAATATTTATCTGTTAAGCAACATCGGCGTAAGAACTGGAACCTTTAACAGAGTTTTTCGGCCGTCCACAACTTGTTTAGAGAAAACTCACTTTCGACCAGTATAGGCACAAATATGTGTATTTGTGCCAGGTAGACATATAATATAATATTCAATTATAATGAAATACAAACTATCCAGGGATCATCATAATTTGGAAATTGGAAGATCATCGGGAAAACGGTACAAATTTGCGTACAGACACTACTTACTGCACTAGAACTGAAAATTGAAATGTGGTACAGTTCCGTTGAGAACGGCACATATAAACACGTTTGATATACCCGTTTGTAAGTTCTTAACATGTCAAGTATATAAATAATAATAATAAGCCGCTGAAACCCCCACCTCTCGTCCGTGCTGAAGTTCTAGCCACGTCGAGGGCGGACACGCATACTAATGAAACTTATGTAGTCAACAAGGCAAGGGTAATCCTTATAATGGGGATATGAATAATAGAGTATACAATTTGAGGTCGCTACCCGGGGCTCTGAAGCTGGAGCTGGATACTTCAGTATACGAACTTTTGCTAGTGAGAAGTAAAACAGGCGGGCTCCCACCCACAAACACGTTATAGCCGATGACATCCCTCACCACATTCCTCACTCTCAATATGTGCTATCTTAACATGTTCATTCAATCACCACATTTAATGCCCGAATATATAACATACGGAGTAGAAGAATCAAAAGAACCCGATACAGAAGACCCATCAAAGTTTCGTCCCATAACTTGTTTAGTAATTATTTATAAAATTGTTGCTACCTGCATCAGTCAAACAATTTATACTCACATAACAGAGAATAATGTTCTTCGTAAAAACCGAAAGACTGTAGGAAAAGTAGCCAAGGATGTAAGGTGCAATAGTCGCAACAACTACTAGCGAAGCATACCGTTATTTACTCAATATACACACTATGTTCATAGATTACCGCAAGACTTTTAACTCTATTCCTCACATTTTGCTACTATATTTACTTGGATTATATAAAATTAACAAAACTATCGCAAAATTCTTATACTGCTTTATGCACAATTGGCAAACAATACTGAAACTACAAAATCAGTCCACTACTATAACTATTGAACCTGTTCGTTTTATGCGAGGTATATACCAAGGAGATGCACTTAGCCCACTCTGGTTCTACCTAAAACTTAATTTTCTTTTCTTGTCTTCTAAACGATAGCAATGCTGGATACAATTTAATAACTACTGAAACCCAGGTTTCACTAACACATCTTTTATATATGGAAAGATAACCAACTAAAATGATGTGTTCCTTCTAGCCGATGTCACTCAACAGTTTTCTAAAGATATATATACATACGAGTATACTTAGTCTGGCCATAAATACTGTTACACTTAATTATAAAAAAATATTACATTTGAATTTCGAATCTGTCATTTTTATACGATTGTTCATTGTGTTTTCTCATTTTGGCGCCAATACATTGTAAAATATTTTGCGATATTAAAATGGTGTGGGGTGATAAAGAGAACCGAATTGCTGTGATAGCATTACACAAAGTAGGTATGGAGCCAAATGCAATTTTTAAAACTCTCCATACACTTGGTATTAGTAAAATGTTTGTGTACCGGGCTATTAATAGGTACAATGAGACCTCCTCTGTTTGTGACAGAAAAAGATCTGGCCGTCCACGTAGTGTTCGTACGAAAAAGGTGGTCAAAGCAGTAAGGGAAAGAATTCGAAGAAATCCTGTCCGAAAGCAAAAGATTTTATCTCGGGAAATGAAGATAGCACCTAGAACCATGTCGCGTATTTTAAAAGATGACTTAGGACTTGCAGCCTATAAGAGACGCACTGGCCATTTCTTAACTGATAATTTAAAGAAGAATAGGGTGGTAAAATCGAAACAACTACTGAAGCGGTACGCAAAGGGAGGTCACAGAAAAATTTTGTTTACGGATGAGAAAATTTTTACAATTGAGCAACATTTTAACAAACAAAATGACCGTATTTATGCTCAAAGCTCTAAGGAAGCTTCCCAATTAGTCGACAGAGTGCAACGTGGACATTATCCGACTTCAGTGATGGTTTGGTGGGGTGTTAGCTATGAAGGAGTGACTGAGCCATATTTTTGTGAAAAAGGTATCAAAACATCGGCACAAGTGTATCAAGATACCATTCTTGAGAAGGTAGTTAAGCCCCTTAACATCACCATGTTCAATAACCAAGTATGGTCCTTCCAGCAAGACTCGGCGCCGGGTCATAAAGCTCGGTCCACGCAGTCTTGGTTGGAATCGAACGTTTCGGACTTCATCAGAGCTGAAGACTGGCCGTCGTCTAGTCCCGATCTTAATCCGCTGGATTATGATTTGTGGTCAGTTTTAGAGAGTACAGCTTGCTCTAAACGCCATGATAATTTGGAGTCCCTAAAACAATCTATACGATTGGCAGTGAAGAATTTTCCCATGGAAAGAGTGCGTGCTTCTATTGATAACTGGCCTCATCGTTTAAAGGACTGTATTGCAGCCAATGGAGACCACTTCGAATAAGCTTTTTATATTTTTAATTGTTTTATATTTATGTATTAAACTGACACACTGTAAAAGTAATAAATGTTATTTGCAGTTAACAATTTTCTTTTTTCTTTATTACAATATTTATGGCAAGACTAGGTATGGATGGAGTTTGGAATCGACAAGTTCAAAATATTGACAATAAATAAATTCAAATTTAAGACGAGACAATTCTCGCAAGATACGTAAATTGTCCCTGCAGAAAGAGAGATAAATCAAATGCAATCATAATAATAATAGTGTTTGGGACATCTGACAAACAACGCAGTCTAGTCCCAAACTAGAGCTTGTATTATGGGTACGAGACAACTTATATAAATATATATACACTTTTTTTATTAATACATAAATATTGTACATAGAAAACACCACACCCAAACTCTGAAAAAAATGTTAGCAGATCATACAAGCATTTAGTCCGCCTCGTGAAATTAACCCAAGATCTAATTAATTATATAAAAATCCTAATGGAGTACCCATAATTTTTATTCTTGTTTCTAAAAGTATGGAGTTCTACCAATCAAGATACGAACGATCACTACATAAACTTTCAAATCTAGTATTTTTCCACTGTAAATATGTTATATAATACATACTAAAACTTTTCATAGACTGAACACACATATCATTCATTTTAAATATATGAGGGTGAATAAATATCCGTTGGCAGGTACAAGCGTGCTGGGTTTTGTTAATGTAATATAAAGTACATCTAATAACTTTGTATACGTATTACAATAAAATCACCATAATATCAAATTGCATATAGGTACTATTCACAATAATTAAATGTGAATCATAATTTCATTACTAAAGCACAAAAAAACAAATTTTAAGTCTTTTTTAATAATTTGAATTGTGTTTGTGTCATTTTGCGCTCTTGAGAATGTCACATTTGGAGTACGTAACGCTCATAAGTTTAAAAAATATTTAAAAACGATAACAAAAAATTAAAGTGACCAGTGCATACATCAACTCATCATGGCAGGGCAAGTTTTTGAACTGAAAATTAAAATTTACCAATGATGAGTGTTAAGAATAGCTGACACGAAACCAAACTTTAAAAAAAATACGGCAATGCAAAAAAAATTGGAATCAACGCTGAAATATACAACTGTTTACCATAATCTTCTAAATTTTATACAATTTTTATATAGTTAATAAGTTTGTTTCACCATCATGTAGTCCATCCACCATTTAATAACCGTCCTCCTTTTCTACATACCTATCAAGTGACCCTAATCTGCTTGATGGAAACCATAAATAGAATCCAAAAGTGATGCTCACCATACTCCTTGCGAATGCAGACAATGCAGCACGGTGACTTAAAGAGAAGCTTTTCCTTTCCCTGCTTAAAGGACCCAGGATCATGGTGGGAGGGCAACACGTCATGCACGTGTTCCAGTTCCAAGTTTAAATGATTTGCACGGGAAGAAACAGCCGAACCGTTTAGTTCGGGAGCGCATGTCCACCATTCTAAAACGGTGATTTCCAAGCCAGCACATGTTGTCCAGTAGAGGGAAGGAGAAGGGGATCTTATTTCATATCGGTCACCATCATACAATATAAAACTTTCCGTACCAGACTTTGCGCTTATCTCTATGCATAACATGTCCATGCTAGGATAACCTGTTATTTCTTATTCCTTCATTCGCTTGCGTTCATTATATCAATCAGATATTTTCGTAGTTAATATCATTATGTATAAAGTTTTTGTAAGTGACTGCATGTTGTTGCATACAACTCATACTTAAAAATACAGGCTTATAAAAAAATGTACTGGAAACTGCTTCCAGTTCTACACAATAAAAAATATAAGGTTTAAATTCACAACAAAACGTGGCTTAAAAGAACAAAACGTACGGTCTCATACAAATTAATACTATTTAATGAATAATTAAATATTTTGGCCGCTACTCGGCTCGCGCCGTCAAGGTCGCTTGACCACGTACTATGAAAACTAAAATCAAATGAATAATTTAGTTTAAATACATATATTTTCGAGATATACATTTTAAATTTTGACATTTTGTTACATAATTTCATAAAATTCAATTTTTTAACTTTCGTATACAGCGCTAATGTAATGTCCAAATTATTTGAATGTACACATGTTACGTATCAATGTTTATTATGGTAAAGACGATGTTTATTCATCTTAAGACCACATTATATACGCATGTTGAAGTGTAATGGACGCCTAGCTTTTATTTTTTCATCAAGGTGAAAGAAGATGCTCTATCTTCACCATGCAAACGTCTTTATAAAAAATTGTACGACTCCTTCGCTATACATTTACAAAGCTACATAGTAATTTGATGAAATATTAGTAAAAATTGTTATAATTGAGTCGTATGGCATTGCTGAGTTACATTTACAAACCCTCAAGTCCATGACTATGATGCATTGGCGCCGGCTAGTGGAGATTAATACGTATAAGTTTTGTTAATTGATACGGACTTGGGAGTTGTCGCCAACAATTAGCACGAACCAATTTTGGATTCTGGAATGTCTAAATATAACTTTTTAAAACGTCATAAGGCCGAGAAATTTAGTTTTAACTGGTTATGTAGGTCAACTCTTTAGTGTAGACTTTAGTTTTTAAGTCAACTTCGCAGAAATGTTGGCTTATAAATTGTTGTCATGTGGCCTTTTAATGGGAGCATTATGGCGATGTCTTAAACTTCAGACGACAGGGTAGGCAGGAAGAAACACAGTCAGGCTTTGTCTAGGTATCTTTGTCGCTTGCTTAAAAATACTCGATTGAAAGTATTATTATATAAACAGTTATGTGACTTTTGATTCTCACAGTACTCTAAAACTCTAAAGGCACTAATAAACTTCAAACAGAAAACATATTTTAAATTAGGATAGAGATGTTACTGGACTGTTTCAAATTAAATTTCGCAAGAACTTTACTTGTAACAACAAAAATAGTACGTAATAAGTCACAGTAGTGAGATTTATTTGTTCTTGGTTACTTCCATCAGCTATATGAAGACCTAACTAGAATTAAGCACAGTTAAAAACAAACATTTATTTCAATTGCTGTTGCAGGAAGATAATAAGTAATTATTTTCTTTGTGCAGATTAGTTTTTTTTAGTGCAGTGTAACTCGATATCATTCATCATTACCATTGCGTCCTTTAAATTCCTTCTTGAATTATGTGGGTAGTAATATAGTACTGGTAGAGTCAATTACAATAGTATTTTACATAATTGAACTACAGTTTTACGGCATCTAAAAAATTTATCACCGAAATATTATGTGATAATAATAATTGTATTATCAACTATTGTTATAGTGTATAAATACTTCAAATCCATGTTCTTTTTGTATATAAAATTGCGTGCTTGATTAAATTTACAATTCAAGCTTAAGGAGCACGACTGAAAATGGTGGTCCATAACATATTAATTGTACATCATAAACACAATATTTCACACTATAAACTTAGTTAAGAAACCTATGCCGCTCTTACCTATTTCAGCAATCATAGCAAGTGAAATCAAATCACGCTGCAATTAAAGAACCTTTACCCTAAAATCTACTCATGTGTCTCGAAAACAAAACTCAAATCTAATTACATACAAATCCCAAATTAAGTAATAAATTTAATAGTTCTCGGTATAATAACAAGTAAAAAAAAATAGAACAGAAGATAATTACATTATGTAAGTCGAACGATAAAGACTTATCAATTGGACAAACACACAAAAATAATGACGTATTGCGGCCTCCACGTTTTTTCAATAAGTCTTTACTTTTCAACGCAACTCGGTCTCGATTTGCGGAAACATAATAAGTTTTTTGTAAGTTGATGTCGTAACTTCACGGTCAATGTCGACAAGTCGGCCTTGCGACTCACTCGAGCATGTCTCACGCTCGATACCGACCGAATAGTGGACTTCTAGTTACGTAACTCAACTATTAATTTGCTAATGTATCCTCGTGAAGTGAATTTAAATCGAGTGCTAATCGAATTGAGTCGTGGCACTAGCCAATGCTCATTGGTCGTAAGTTTGATTAGCAAAACTTAAAGCGTATCATGTTTGTGTACTAATGTTCTAATCGTTGTTCATTCTGTTGATTATTATTCGTGATTATTATTAAACAGATATTTCTGACATTAAAGTAGTATACAATAAAAATGCAAAAATATTATACTTTTAAATAGTTCAAAATCAATTTTTAATTTACTATATACAAGCCAGTCCAAGTAACTCGAAGGACGCAACACAAGGAATGCAAACTTGTCATTTTGGGATGTTCCTTTCTAATACAAGCACTAGCCTATTCCTCTTTTGGTCTACATCAACAGCCATAACAGTCCACTGCTTGACATAGGTCTCTCTTTTGCAAGGAGGTTTTAGCTAATACTCTACGCTGCCCAGACGGGTTGGAATAGAGTTTGTTTCAAGTTTTTTTTCTCTTAGTAGTGACATTTTTTGAATAGTTTGTTCCCTTAGTTGACTCTTACGACATTCGGGGGATGAATAAGGGTAGTGACACTACATATTTGGTCTACCTCTTGCCAAATCTTTTGTTTTTATATTGTTTGCCATGTTAGCCATTCAGTACTCAAATCAGCAATTAACGAAACTGTCTCCTAATATATAAGTGGGGACTTAATTGTAGTCGATAAAAATCTGGGTGTTTTATACGACTCTGCCTACCCCATTCAGAATTTTGGTGTGACGATGTATATGAGTTAAATGTGTTTTTTATATTTCAAGGATGTTCCAAAATGAATACCAAAAGTTACAAAGTTAACGTAGAATAAATACACATTTTCTGCATAACAATGACCTGTCTAATAGCCCCTTGATTGGTGATAACCTCAGTTACGACGTTCTAAGTCAATCGTGAACAATATAACCAATAAATTGCAAGAAGTCATTGACACTGTTATATTACATGAGTAACATTAGTATTATCAAGTGTAAACGTCACAGCTCGCCACTACGGTCGCTGTATTTTTAGACTAGGCCGCACTAAAAATAGTACAACAGTTATTACTGAATTAATATTTCTAAAAACGGATCGTCTACGCGCCGGTGATAACGTGGCCGAGACCGATAGTACGTGTGACGTTTCTGCCGCCATTTTGAATTGTTTGTTTTCGTTTCCTTCTGACAGATATTTTTATTATCTTTGTTGTTTTCGAAACTATGGTGTTTTTGGACGTGAAATTCGGTTTATGGCAAAATTTTGTTACACTGTTTGTAGAATAGACTATATTTATTGCAAAGACACCTTTTTATTTAGCTTTAGATTAGTTCAGATCATTAAAAGTTTTGCTGGAGTGTGTCTGACAGATGGATAGGTGCTCAAAACTTTATAGGGCACTTTAAGAAAATTTGTAAAATGTTTAGGTTTTATTTAATTCATTACTTAAAAGAAACATAGCAATAAAAGTGAAAAAATTAGACAAATAGATCTTAAATTTATTTTGTGCTTGAAATATTTGATGCTGTTAAGAATACCATATCTACTTCATACAAATGCTTACATATATACTACAAAGTAATAAAACAATATACTTTATGTAAATTAAAACTATATTTTTAATATCGAGTAAATAGTAGTTTTTTTAAAACTATTATTTATTTTTTACTTTTTAATTTAGCTGTCTTCAAAAGCGTGTTTTATTCGAACTGTTACTTATCTTTGTTTTTTTACTAACACGAATAATCGACTCCATGGTGTTATCATATGTTAAAACTGGCTAACAGGTAGTTTTATGAATTATGTCGTTATCTAATCATTTCATCCAATACATCATCGTTACATGGGACTCTCCCTGTCAATTTCGAGCAATCAATTTCTTGTGTCCGAACACCATTTAATGACCTTCCACGACTAAGTGCTACAGAAGCATGTCTAGCGGCAAACAGTCGAGAACCTAGATAAATGTCTGCATGATCAACTGCGCAGACTTGCACTTTGTGAACAGTTGATGTCCAACTTTTGCCCAAGTTCTTCAGGTGTATCGTACCTATGTATGTGTCGCAGGGAAATATATCGACATTGGCTTAATTACACGTATACCATCTGATCCAAAAGTGAAAATCGGGTTCAAAGATTACGTTACATGGATACATACTACGCTCACTCTTTTGAGTGTTGAAAAACATTAATCGTGAAGATCCTGGTGAGATTAATGGGACAAACTATAAATTATTGCATTCTGATTAGTCTTCGATAAGTGTGAAAAGTGACAAATTCATCCGTCGTTTTGAAAGGGGTGAAAATCACGCTCAAAGATTCCGTTACACAGATACATACCAAGTTATTAAAAGCGTGTTATAAACATATTTATTCCGTTAAATATTCAAAGCATAATCGTAAGTATATAGAACAAATTAATTAATTGAATAGGCAAGGTCTTACTTATTTTATTTATTAAGTGCACGCGTGTTTATTCAACTGTTCTCTAGCGAGTAATAAAAGCTAGTTATAACACTGTATTATTAATTGTTATTATTATATTATTCCCATTGCATTTTTCTTTCTCTTGATTTATATTTCATAATCTTGTCAACAAGTCATATTTGATAACAACAATGAAAGTAGGTGCCAAAGATTAAAAATTGTTTTAACTAATATTATAAATGCGTAGATGAGTTTGTTTATTTGTTATCCTTTATCTATTATATACATACATACCTAAAACCACGCCTGTTTCTCCGGAGGGGTAGGCAGAATCATATTAAACGCCTACTTTTCGCCACTATTTTGGTCCTACGTAATAGGTGGTCAGCCTAATGGCGCTAATCGGGATATTTTGTTCGGCAAAGCCTCGTCCATCGATCAGCAGGTGTGCTACTTGCAGGTGGGGCTGGCTTGGGGCTCTAACTTCTTAGGAGGGATCTGGAGGTCATAATAACAGCTGTTCCCGGATCCCTCCTATTTCAGGCTCAGTGGCACACCGTGTGGTTTTAGTCGGTCCGATTCCGATACACCACCCTGCCGTAAACCCCGGTGGGATGAGGGCCCGAGGGGGATTTTACACGTTAAAAAAAGGGGCCCGAACTTCTTGGTGGTAATCCTATGCGTCCATACAGTATTTCTTTATTATAGTAATGTAATTTCGCAATATTTCATTATTGCCGACGATCAGAATAGGTAATAATTTGTACACGAGCAAATCAACTACTAAAATAAACAACACAATTAAATTACATACTTTTAACAATAAAGTTAAATGTTGCAATAAAACGTTAAGTTAATTATTTTTATAAAATCAAGTATATAAATACCAAACAAATCAACATTGGGTTTATTATCTTACTTCCGAGTGTATAATGCATACTTTACACCACTAACGTGGTAAACAAGCATGCGTTCTACAAAATGGTGTTAATATTTAAACAGTCACGTACATAATAACATAACTACATGGTTTATAAAGCCTTTCTCTTATTTAATTACAGTGAAAGGTGTCTAATAATTTGAGTAACCCATAGCTTCATGGTAATTAACATTCAACATTCGTAGATTAACAGAGAATGCTTCTGTAATTTAGTACATTCATAGCTAAATCATTGCAAAAATTTATATCTATTGTCAGATACATACGAGTATGTATAAGAAGGAATACCTTAATTTAAACCACTCGTGCCCTTTACATTTAAATTACAGTTACATTTAAATCATATTAAAAAAAAAATTCTCGATTTTGAATTTAATGCAGTATTTTATTTTACGGACCTACAAATCTGTCCAGTGGTTCGTGATCAAGTTTGCTAAACCGGAGGTTTTTGATTTTATTTTTATCCAGGACAAATAATTGATTGTGTGATGAGCATGAGCACCATCATATGTGCTGCGTCTTGGTATAATTTGTCCATTTATATGGATTTAGAAATACATATGTAGGTTTACTAGGAGTCTGGATACCATTATTTTTACGTGTTGAAACCTGCTCGGGTGTTCATCCCAACGTGGTGTGTCGGAATTAGATCGATTGAAATCACACAGTGTACCACTTTGCAATCAAGAAAGGAGGGATGTCCGGGAACGAAGACTGTTATAGGTAGTAGAGCCACGCTGATTCCAACACGAACGGGCTAGCTCGATCAGGGCCGTACTACCCTCCCACAGAAGATCAACCTAAAGCGACAGCATCTGTGCTATCGTGTTTCGTTGGTGAGTGCGAGACCAGAGGCAGGAGAGTGCAGGAGTGACAGTTGTCATGGTAAGTGTGTGAGAATTACAATGCCACGATGACTGTCATGCCTTTTACATCCTCAGGCTGGACGTGAGAATGTATCTCACTAGGGTGCCATGGTGTGTCCCCGTATTGCATTGTCTGCATTCCCACTGAGTATGGTGACCACAACTCTTAGATTCTATTCATGCTTTCCATCAGACAGAGTAGAGTTACTATGATAGGCTCTTGAAATAAAAAAAAAATCCAGGAGTAATTGTCTGGTTACCACAGTACAGGCTAGCTTGGGATAAAACGAGATGGGTGAGATTATTTTCATTATAATAATTAGGTGTAATAGTAAGTATTGTGAAGATCTGGAAAGAATCTCAACACTTATAATAGTCACTATTACCTTCTAAAGATATGCGTAATATTTTGTATTGTATGTATTAATCGCACCTAATTCGCATCATCTTTTAACTACCCGTTCCTTCAGTTTATCCTTCGTTACTTTTCACTACTCCGCTCTGAAAAGTTTTAGCACTATTTTACAAATTCTTCAAATTCATTTTCTTATTGGATATATTAATCCAATACGAAATGAATTATCAAAATCTGTCTGACATTCCAGAGATTGTTATATCGGAACATCTGACAGTAACTCTGACTTGTTGCGTTATCAAGACTTTTACGTAACTTCAAAGAATAGTACAGATGCATACAAATCATGATTTATCAGTGACTTTGGAACAAATAAAGGCCCATGTAACTATCTATCCAATAAACACATATCACTTAGTGACCTTGGAAAGTAATATCAGGTATCTGAAAGAAGATAGGTAGAGAGAAGATAGAGTAGAGTAGTAGAGTAGTTGTGTAGTGCTACTATTTGGATTGAACGGCATCAGGATCTGATTTTATTAAACTCTGTGTTTTATTTACGTTCACACTGTTAATATTTTAATGGTATTTAACTTTCGAAGTTATATTAGTCTTTTGGAAAAATCTTCAGTAAATAAAACGTACAAAAAGATAATAAAATGGGTAAAGAATGATTACAATCCATTTTATTGGAAGTCAATAAGAGAGGTCTACGTCCAGCAGTGGTAGACCTATGGCTAAGATGATAACTATGATTAACTATATTATGATTTGATCTCAAATATGTATCGATACAAACCCTATATCAATCCGTCTGGCCAGTGTGATATAGCAGGCCTAAACCTCCTTTCTAATGAGAGGCCTATGTTCAGCTACGTGTTGATAATGATGTGCATTGCTATACATTATTCTCTAGATAAATGATGATGAGCGACGATGAAGGAAATGATATGAAATTACGAAATCCATCTATCGTGAAATATTTTATTTTATCACTTTATGAAGAGATCAAGGAGGTTGATAAGTTAGCACGTCCAACAAATACGGACGGTATAAAAATGTCTCGGATGTCAATGGCCGTGATCCGTGAATATTGATAAGATAATTGAAATATTATTATACTGTTACCATTGCTGTTTAGTTATTTTATTTGCCTGCAGTTTCACTTGCTATAGATACTACCAAAATTAATGGACTTATGATCAGTGTTTTTCCTTTAGTGGGCCTTTTTCAGGACCTCTGATAAGCTGCATGTAGTGGTATTATAAAATAAGTGAATTTTTACATTTCAGTATAAATGCATGCATTTATTTGTTTGAGCATTTTCAGATCTTATAATGAAAGTTTGAGGAAGTTGAAATATTAAACAGAAAATCTCGATGAAATACATACATAAAAAAATTGGAATAGAAAATCTTAGGTTTAAGCTGTCTTTAATTTTAAACTGTTTTAGAAAGTAAGGTAAGTTGCGTCTTAAAAGAGCTTGAAATGTAAAAATCTTCAATTTTGGTACTTGCTAAAACTGTGTACAAAGTACTTTCCTAAAACTTTTATATTTGATATATGTAGAGCTTTATATGCAAGATCATGTCCATTAAGGGTATATGCCGTTATTGATCATTTTTCTGTACGTCTAACAAAACCGGTTTGATATTTTGGAGGCACACTACATACCTAATGTTTATACTTTCTTCCTCATCAATCAAAGTGGTAATAAAAGTTGGAAAGAAGTTATGTAGTATGTACATACTTGTAATGGTATTTATATCTATCTATGTAGATTACTTACTTGGAATACGATACTACAATACGTATGAATTTCGTAAACAGCCCACGTATCATGCCATAACAGTTTGAATTATGTAAATTCAAATTAATTACCACAACAGTGTTTATGAAATCTGATATTTTTAAGGTTTTAATTGAAACCACACAACTTAATTTAATTTGAATTTTCTTCGAATTGTCACAACTGTTAAATTTGAATTGAAGTAATGTGTCTTATGAAAAAAAATGTTGTTACAGGTATGTTGTGATCCTGGGACAAAATTGCGGTGTTTATTCAAATGTTTTCAAGATATTTACATCTGATTGAACTTTGTTTCGAACAAGTCTGACCTCCGACGAGTCTTACAGTGATTTCGGCTCCGCTTACGTCACAGTTTCATCGTGAGTATGTTTCAGAACAATGCCCTCATTCTATGTATGATCATAAAATCTTTGAATGGTTCTTAGTTGACGAATTTATCGAGGTTAAACGATACGAAAATTAGACAATTTTTGTTTTCTATTACGTATCATTTTAGGTTAACCTATATTTTTTTTAGTTAAATCTTATTTGTTTTAGACTTACTTTTGAATATTTGCAATATATTGGATTTCCACTTCCAGTTTCTAAATTTTCTAGATGGTTTATAAAGTAAATGTAACATAAAAACAAAGTTGCTTACTAAATTTTACTTTTTCTATTTTATTTTCTTTTTACAAAAGACAACACCCGCTTTTAAAATATATTCCTGTGTTGCGGCGAACTTTACTAACATACAAGAAACGGACACAAAAAACACTCTGAACACTAACCTACAATTAAATAGTTTAGAATAGTCAAATCTATTTTATAAATAAATATTTATCGATTTTTACTTCAGTATTTAACCATTAATTACTGTATGTTTAAGTAAACACTCAAATAATTATACTTATTAATTATTATTGAAATTAACAAAAAAGTTAATTAAAGGAACATTTCCAACATTAAATCGATGAATTTGAGTTGCCTGACGTTTCTACCAGGTCACACTGGCCGTGGTCACAGGCTGAAGTCAACCTGTTCCTGTAAACATAATTATATATAATGGAACACGATAAAATATCGGAACATTAGCGATAGTAAATATTATATAACAAAGGATATATTTATCAAAGAATAAAGATAGTAACTTTATCAATCCCACGTAAAAACCTGAAAATACGATAACTATATCAGTTATGAATTGAACTGAATTACAAAGATAGTAAATTATTAGCATTAATTAATCAGTGACATCACACCACCTTTTAGCGATAATTTTTTCTTTGTTTTACCATACATTTAATGCTAAGCGAAGTGCGTGTGGTGATGGATTAAGAATACGGAGTATCATTACCCCTATTCGTGCCGTAGGTGTAAGAACTGTAAGAACTGACTAAGGAAACTTGAAACAAACTCTATATCAACCTTTCCGGCCAGCCTGGTTCAGTAGGCCAAAACCTCCTTTCTAAGGAAAGACCCATGTCCATCTGTGGACTATTAAAAGTTATTGATAATGATTTGATGTTACAGTGTAGAATAAATATTATATTTTACTAAAGTAAAGCCTATAATTAGCGACCGTTTCGCACTTTTTCTTCCTCCCTACCTTTTCCTTTCGTTTTTTCTTTGATTATGAAGAGCGAGTTAGCTATTCTGGATATTTAATCACGCTGCCATACTCTTTACACAAATCTACTCTAGCTTTAAAATTAATGTTAGTTTCAAGTGGGGTAGTATCTATTCTCTAAGACATAAAATTAAAGGATAGTGTGTTATTAGTGTCATTATCTGTTGATAGGTTATATGGGTTTAATTCCCTACAACGCTTTAACGATTATTAGACTTTATGTCGATAAAGTAACCAGCTTTGCCAACCAGAGGCGGACTTGTATCTGAGTGGCATGGCCGGATTTTTCTACAGACACCTGTATTTATAGGGTTGGTGCTGTGTTGTGAATTTATTTGCATATTTAAATCGCACACACAAAAAGAACCGTGTATAAGAATGTGAATAAAAGACTAATAAAATTGAAATAAAATGCGTGTGTTCACAAATATTCTTAATTTTATTAGTATTAATATTGATCATTATTCCATTATACATTTCTTAAAATTTTTAGAGCCTGACGTCATTTTATGTTATTGTAGATCACTTTGTCTATTTGCGAAATCACTTAGTGTGAATACGCTGGTTTTGATAATAACCAAATTAAAATTTTCTTTTTAGATAACCTAATATTTGAAAAAAGTACTTATATGGTAGCCTGTTTGTCAACCCTAGCTAGCCACAGACTAGGGCACCAATCAGGCGCGCCTGAGAGCGCGAAGTGCGGCGGCGCATCGCTCGCAGATAGTAATTTAGTGTCGTTGCTACCTACTACCGAGCTAGTGCAGACCGGTCCTCTGGCAATTAAATGACAGAGTAAAAGTATTAAAAATAATAACTTTTAACCCATTCGACCTGTTAAAAGAATGTTAGTTATCAACAGGCATAAATAGTAGCTGTTTTGGTCTCACTCACGCATAGAAAGATTTAAAAAAATATGGAGGAATAATGAAACCTTTTTAATTTTTTTAAAATGAATAAAAAAATACCTTAAGTAGAATCGAAATTAGTAAGCCTTGTTAAGCAGGACGCCAAAACTTAATAATCAGTGTATGTGTATGTTTTTTTTGTTACAATTATTATTGTTTAACATATTCGTTGCACTTTAAACAAAAATACTTTTTGTTGTGCCACTAATTTAATTAAACATAAAAAAAAATCTAGTGAATATATAAAATGTTACCTTGTTTTTGGTTACCTTATAATTTCATTTATAATGTTTATAAACCTGAAAATTAGATTCTTCTTCACTTCACACAACGAAAAAGAAATGTAATCTATTCTAATATTATGAAACTGTAGAGTTTATGTTTGGTTAAACGCGTGAATCTAAAGAGCTACGGATCCGAATAGTAAAATTATTTCTGAACAAATGAACCTGGTTATCGAGAAGGTTACACCAAAAAGAGCGGATTATCAAGAAAAAAATACACGAAACTAAGGGAAAACTATTTCTCTTGAGAGCTTTCATGGTTTAGACTGCGTAAGTGTTTAAAATTTCACAAAAGTAATACAGGAAAGAATTGTTAAAAAATCCTGTATGCTTATCTCTAAAGGCTGGCTCACTATAACCTTTTCATGGTAAATAAATTTGATCACGCTGTATAACATCACGCTACGGGCAATAGGAGCTGCAGACGAGGTTGCGCGGTTCAGCTAGTACATAAAACACGCACCACAATCCCAACGTTCGCTAAGTAGGTAAAAACTTATATCTTTTGCGACACGAAGGTCAAGTTATTCAGTAAACAAACCAATTATATATTTTTTTTACTTTTAATGTAATTCGGAATTGATTAGGGTTCTTAGTAATAAAATCTCCATCCAGTCTACTAAACATTATATTACGTGAGCATTCATGAAAACGAAAACAAAATGGACGTGCTTATGTTTAATGAGGCAGCAAACAGTGATCATGCGACTCATATTTTATAACGTATACCTATAACTGTTGGATAGCATAAAAGTAAAATTATTAATTACAACACTTTTTACGCTTATCTAAAAACGAAATCAGTACGAATTCAGAAGACTTGTTTAAAAATCGGTACTACCGATATTAATTATTAATAATATATATAAACATGTGTCCTTGTGGTGACGGATTAAGAATATACAGTGTTACCACCAATATTTATCCCGCGGATGTTATAAGAGGCGAATAAGGGAAGAAATTATTCAGGAAAATATCATTACAAAGAGAAGGAACACTTAAAACAAATCCTTTTTTTTTTAACGTGTGGAAACCCCCTCGGGCCGTCACCCCACCGGGCTTTACGGCGGAGTGGTGTGTCGGAATCGGACCGACTAAAACCACATGGTGTGCCACTTTGCGCCTGAGATAGGAAGGATCCAGGAACAGCTGTTATTACGACATCCAGATCCCTCCTAGCGCCTGCCCGCTAGCGCGGGCACCATCTTCGGATAAACACTCCATTTAGGCGACGTACGGCACACGCGAACGTCGCCTCCTCGCGGCTGGCCACTATAGCGGATGGAGGGGAAAAACCCGTCCCGTCCACCCGCGGCCACACTCAAGGCGGCATGAGGCGCTGGTATGCGCGCCTCCGCCGCCCAGCTCGCCGGCGGCGAATTGAGTCCGAGTGGACATCGTCCTCCCGGGCCTTCTCCGCCGCTTCCTTCCGCCAAAACTTGAAACAAATCCTATTCCAACCTGTCTGGCCAGCGTGGTATAGTAGGCCAAAACCTCCTTGCTAAGGAGAAGCTTATATCCAGCAGTGGACCGTAAAATGCTGTTGATGATTTTGACTAAAGAGGTTGACTAAAGAGTCTTCGAACAATGCATTCTACCCGTCCGGCATACATATGGAGCCGAAACATGGACCCTTACAGTGCGACTAGTCCATAAGCTCAAAATCGCTTAGCATGCTATGGAAAGGGCTATGCTTAACGTTTCTCAAAGTTTTCTCGTTAATCTCCCATATACATGAACCGCAGAACCAACGTCTGTTAGGGTAAACGAGTGCTAGAGTGGAGACCGCCTCTCAATGAAGTTAATTTTGGACGTCCAAAGGCCAGTTGGAGTGACAATTTACACAAGAATGCTGGAAGGAACTGGATGTGAGAGGGTTAAAATCAATCAAAGTGGTATGCAATAGAAGTTTATGTCCAACAGTGGACCGCTGTAGGCTGATCATGAAACAAGGTTGCGATGATCATTCTATAGCAGAAATCAAACCACCATATATTCATACGAGTACTTATCTGTAGACCAGTGTGCAGCGGTGTGACTATGGGCAGAAGTTTTTATCTTTCTTTGATTAGTCACAGGAATAAACAAATCGAAGATAAAAAGCTTGTACTTATGTTACAGCACTTACGCTTTCGGGATTAAGCGTGGTTATTTTAGTAGCATTTTGAAAGGTAAATTAAATGAAATGGGAGAAAAATCATGTTGATAATACAAAAAGTATGTAACTTTTAACCTGAATACCAAAGTCCTTAACAGTTCCTAATAGATCTCTACTTTTTTATTTTTCAATTCCATGTGAAATAAACTAAAATTACTTTGATTGCAAAATCCTATTTTTCCAATCAAAGCCCACCATCATAGTTCTACCATCAAATTCATTAGATTACTGTGAACACCCCCAACAATTTAATTTTCAGTTTGATTTTGCCAAGTTAATTCCGAGTTGCCGATAATTAAACCTTAAAAGATCTGGCAAGCCTGACTTTCTGGGTGGTAATTCAATTATTTCAAAATTTACAAGTGTTAATCAAAACCAATATCTCCTGGATCATTGTAAAAATAATGTACCTGAGATATTCCACTCTACAAAAAACTTTACTAGTAGGTTAACTTATTAGTTCTTCTGATTTAATAACTAATATTTGCAACCAGTCTTGGCTAGGAGCCCAGTGACAGGTGCAAAACCATTTATAGGCGTGCCAACTTTTTTCAGTAGTTTACAGAAAGTGCTTAAATTATGTCTTAAGGCCTGGAGTTAAGGTGTATAATTTGTGAGTAAAAAAAATGGCAACGATGAGCTTACAACGACGTTCCCATGCGATCTTAGCGTACCGTATGCTTTTTTTGTTTCTGAAACGGGTATACAAGAGAAGATTCTGGTTTTGCAAGTCAACTTGCAGTGTCGATATTCGACATTATCTACTCGATAGGTATTTAGGTCTTGTTTTGAAATCCTTAATCCCTAACTCTTTATTTTAATAAGGTTCTTGACTTCGATTGCATAAATATACACCAGGCTTTACAGAGTTTCGTGTTCGATTCTCGTATCGGGCCAAAAAGAGTAACTGTGTTTTCTAATTACAAAAATGCTTAATAACATGCCAGTGTTTGGAAGTTGGGTTTTTAATCCCTGTGCTCGGAAACCATGTAAAGCCATTAGTCTTGTGCTTGATCTCTCCTCGATCGTGTTGGATTACTATATTATGAGAATGTGGGAACAGAGAGTGCACCTGTGTCAGTGCACACACTGACGAGCCTCTGATGTCTTCCACGTAGTTGGCTTGCCTCCGTTGAGACTGACCGCCGTGGCCAAAGTTTACTAGAAGTACATGATTACTAGGCATTGTACTGTTAACCTACAATAGCATAATAAGAGCAAAGAGTGGCAATTTTGTTTAGAATTAAGAGAATCTTTGTATCTTTAAAAAAGAAAATAGTCAAATTTTAAATAAAAAGAAGGAACTTAAAGCCATCAAGCATTTCAAAAAGATTCTCTAAGCCAAAAATAGAAAGGAGGATTTGTAGTTGTACGTATGTAGTTGTACGTATTAATCTGCGCAGCCACCACTATTTCCCGCTATTTGGCGATTGCCCGTAAATGGCGTTTCTACAACCTAATAACACTTAATGCAAACTGATATGTTTCACTTTTAACATATACGTTCTGATATCACGTGGTATACAATGTTAGTAGATATACGATTAAGTTTATAATGTCAATATAAAACATAGTAGAAAATTGTTTTCTGCTGTTCTAAAACATTAATACTACATTGTCATAAAATAACCAAGAATTAAGATGATTAACAAATGTTAAATATTTTACATAGTCTCGGGTAGTAATAACAATCTACCTAAGTTATTTGAAAGTTAAAGTTTTTAGTGATATTTAGGCATATTTAAAAGGTTGAATGGTTGTCATTCGATGTATATGTGAGTAGGAAACAATGGCTTGAAGCTAATGAAATTTTTATATCTTAAAAATATATTTATTTATTAACTAGCAGCCTAGACAATATCCGTTTGATGATGATGAGTGTCGCAAAAGACGACTAAGAAAACACAAAAAGAAGGAAAACTTGAAACAAACACTATATCGACCCGACTGGCTGTGGCACTATGGTATAGTAGGCCAAAACCCTCTTTGTAAGCAGAGACCAATGGTTTATTAAAAGTAAGTGCTGATTGATAATATCAGAAAACATGTTACTGACAAGAAATTGCCGAACACAAATAATTTTCGTCGTAATTCAACCAAAATAGAAATGGAGAAACACTTCTACAGTCTTTAAAATAATGTATCTTTCAATTTGTCATTTTCAGTATTGTCTTTTTATATTAATGACACATTGTATTTTTAATTATGTTGTGAGTGAGGCATATAATTAACATTCCGTAATCATAAAATCAGTACCTACGTTATGAATACTTCGATTATTTTTTATAAAAACGAGCTATTAATTGTTACGAAAGTATAAAACCACGAGACATAATATTGATTAATGAAACTATTTATTATTTTGTCTCAGCACGCTATATATGTATGTACTTGCTACTCGTAATTTTGTACCATCTCAGCTTTATTCGTTGTGGAATACCATATTACAACATGCATTACAACGCCTATTACTACATGTACACGTACCTACGGTAACATGAATATGGGGTTATTTTTTTTTACGATTTTAGTTAATTGCGTGGCTTTCTACGGTTTAATTGAAGGGCGGGAAACCTAGCCTGTTCACGAGGAAGGATTAGAATCTTTTTAAAAAGAGAATACATTTTTAAATGCAGCGCCTCACCCAGTACGGTGTATAAAAATGTAAATGCCCTCCATGACTAGGACAGCTTCTTGCGACCTTGACGGCGGCCATTACTTTTTTTTTCGTCCGTTCAATGTTGCAAACACGATGCCGTGCGGTGCGTTCGCTATTTCGCTTTTATTTTTTCTTAAAAGGGGACTCGTTATGCAACTTTGTTCCTTATGAAAAAAATATTACGGTAATTAATGGAAAAGTTTTCTTAATTATTTAGCATTATTCTAAATCAGATAACATGTAATATAATTTACTGAAGGCTTTAATTTTTAACGTTGCAATCTAGTGTATAATACTTTTGTGATAAGCCATATTAAATATAATGGTTCGTAAAGTTATAAATACATATTATAATATTTATACAATAATGATACATATAAAATTGTGTAACACTTTTAAACATATTTAATGAAGCAGCTTATCTTAAAAATGAATATTTGACGCCATTTACATATTATCTTTTAACTTTCATTTATCATTTATCAAATTAATAAAACTATGATTTAGATAGGTGTCTAAAATTTAAGCTAATACTAAAATTAACTTTCACCAAAGAAAAAATATTGTGTATTAATGCGTTTAAATTATGTCCATGAGTTTTCATTTTATTTTTAATCAATTTTTAATAAGAAAGTTTCTTTTTAATTTTCACCTGTCGTGGTTGCTACAGCCTGCGATCATATGTACTCAAATATGATTGTTTACACAATCACACAATTTAAAACATTACACCTATATTTGTGTGAATTGATGTTTAGAAAGTCGTGATCCACTCTATAATGACACAGTGATTAAGGGAATATTAAATACGCATTGAAAATATGTGAGAAATAAAAAAAAAGCTTTTTTGCAATAATGATTCCGATGTAAAAATTTTATTCCTAAATATCTCTTATTTAGTGAAGTTCTGACGGAAATCTTCACTGAAGTATTTGGTCTTGTGCAACTGTAAAGCTAAAAAAGTAGACAATAATTTTTAATCTGACAATGATTAGGCACCAGAATTTGGAAGTAAAACATCCAAGCTGAATTTTCTGGATAGTTCACTTTTGTCGAAAGCCTAGTTTTACGCTGTTCACAAATATTTTTTGAAATGGGCCGACCGGTACATTTTCTATTATGAGATAGGCGATGCTCTCTTTCTTCACTTGTCTCATTTAAACTTCGCTGTCTTAGATAAGCAACGCGTTTGGTGGGTCTACCTACAGTCACACGAATAAAATTAGTTATCAAACTACAGATTCACTAAAAATTAAGAAACAAACAAAATTTTTACAAAAAAGAAACAAACGACTTCAAACAAAATATTCAAAAACAAAAAATGCACTGAAAAGTACAAAATAATTACATATTCTTGTGTCTACAATTATTGTTATTTTCGGAGTCGATTTCAGCCAACTGTTCCACATATCAAATATTTTTTACATAAAAATAAATTAATACCCTCAACCGTAACGATAATCTTTTTATGCTACTATTGTTGATTACAGATTGACAGACCGGAAAATATATTTTATTATGGCCACGTGGACTCAAAGAAGTTGGTACCTACAAAAGTACATTATAATATAGATAAAAGTAAATTACAGTGATACTCCGCAATTATCTTATCATGTTGTTTTGCCCAAATACTGGGAGGGAGGTAAATAAATATCGATTCTGATAGGCATTTGCCAAGGAGCATGTGATGTTGTTATCTGTTACGCTTGACAGAGCTGGATAATCCGCTTACTACTAAAGATACCACGTTTGGGGGATTTGCCAACACATTTTGTTAATCAAGCGTTAAGATTAGTGTAACGAAAATTAAAGATCATTAGAATCTCGATTAATTTAGGTATTAGGGGGTTAGGTAACTTAGATGAAGTTTAAAGAGGTGCACGGTTAAGGAGGGAAAATATGTTAAAGAGTGATAGTATATTTTTGTTTGTCTTGGAGTCACACCAAGCTGTAATTAAAAAGATAGATCAAATAGAAATATGGAGTACAACTGGTATTTCGAGGATTATAAGTATAATATGTTATATCTGTTTGCAAATTTATCTATTAAAAAATGTTAGAAAATTAAGCACAAACTTACAGCAAACGCTTTTTCAAGTTACATGCGAACGAATGAATTTCTGAAATCTAAACTCCTCAACTATTTCGTAAAATATTTCTTATTCCTTTCAATATTGGCCTAATTTATCTTTTTTTAATTTCCAAAACAATTGGCCGTTTGACAGCAATAGGGTTAGACGGTAACTTGTTACTAGCTTGAGACCATATTATAGGTGCTAAAATTGGTTATACTTCGGGAACACATACATTTAAAATCTACCTCTATACTTTTTAAATATATTATGTAGGTATATATTTCTTATTACGACGGTTTATTCGATACAGCAGTTTTATATACTTAGATGTATATGAGGAAAAAGGTCTAAAACTTCCATAACTTGAAACTTTTTAGGACAAACTTGTTTTTCCACTAATATTCACGTGCAGCAATCAAATGTCAAAGGCAAGAAAAAAACTAAATAGAATACTTGGTTAGCTACTATGAAACTAACAAACAATTATACCTAACGAAATAGTTAAAACTTCTCCAGAATTTCCACTTTCTTCCGACACATCGTTAGAACCATATTCAAGGACAGAGGCGATACACACCTACAAGGGCGTTGTCGAGTTCCCCATGCTGAACTGCACTACAAATTTCAACTCTGAAACTATCTCCGTAAAACCTACTTTAGCATGTCAGTTTGTTAAGACACTCGGCCGCAGATTGAATAAACTGCTTGACACAGATTCGCGTTTTGGGTCAGACGGGTGCGAGAGCACAGTAAACAAAATTCTATGCCTCTTACGACATCTTGTTATTGAGAAATAGGAATTTTTATATTTAGGAATACACCAAGCTTATTGACCATTTCTTGTTGTAACATACTAGTATCAAAATATAACTTTCTGAAATAAAAATAATATACCTAAATATAACTCTAAAGATTATGTGCACTATTTACACTTTGAAACAATTACTTTGTTTTACACACCTAAAAAGCGTATATTGACACAAGACCAAACTATCCAAATATTAATATGCTTCTTTCTACGTACACGAATAATCAGCTGCTGATAATATTACATCACATAGTATAATAAATGTTTTGACAACAGTAAGATAATATACCAGAAAAAACCTGACCACGCTAGTTTATGCAAATAAACATAGTTTAAATTTACGTAAAGAGTTAGGGTATTAAGTAAATTAATTAATTTGTAAATAACATGATAGTATCACAAGATAATATTGGTCACCCTAAGCTTATATAAAATGTTGTCGTGATACCATCTCAACTGGCACCCTTTTGCGCCACACATTAGCATCTGAAGAAACTACACGTAATACAATTTGACATTGTAGTCTTTACACAACAAAGGAATGACCTGACATCGTCTTATCAGTGAGTCGCTCTACCAACTTATCTCATTCTATTCCTGCACAAGAAACTCTTTATATTGTACAAGACTAGTCACATTTTCAACAGCAAAGTGCGTTATGTCACAAATATCTTTGTTCATCTCTGTGGAAGGAAGGAATGAAATGAATTTTAATGTAACTTCCTCAAAGGATACTGATTTAAAAGATTTGTTTGTTAATCCTGTCATAATGATATTGTCAGTAAAACTGAAAACAGTTTTAAATGTAAATTAACTTCAGCAATTTGCAAATGGCAATTATATTGGATTTTCAATAGATGATCAACAGGTTGATTGTAGTGCAGACTTGACTGGCAACACACGATAACCGTTATTGATATTCTTTCATAAAGGACTTATAAATCTATTTACGTGAAGATGAGTAGTTTTGCATTTATTGATAAATGAATTAAAGCAAAAAAAGTTAAAGTGTGTAGTTAGCAGACTTAGCAACGGCAACTGTTAACTTTCAATTGTGATTAGATCTTTGTAACATAGACTTTCTTGATACCATCGACAAAACTAGCTAACATGAAAAAATAAAATTAGTGTATTTGTATCAAATGCATATTTAATCTATTAATAACAAAACCCGTTAAATCTTTGCATATATTTTTCTTTAGCACACAATGTTAACGTCATTTGTTTACAAATACGAGTATATGTGTAATTAAGCTGTTCTTCATTTATATTATTATTCGTAGTTTGACGGTCAAAGTATGCAATCTTATTTTTTGTCATAATAAATAACATTTTAGTTCAGCAAGTTTCTTAATGTTTATTTCTATTAAATTACAAAAGACAAATTTCAACTCACCTGATTGACAATAATGATGAAGACGATAATGGTAGACATCTAACCAAGAAAAATCTTTTCAATCTACTGGACAGCGTTTCAAGACTCCAACTGTCAAAAAAAATTAAATTACAGTATAAAATGTACCTCGTAAATTCTAATCTGACGCTAGTGACAACTGTCAGAGAGATCAAGCTGTATTTTAAGAACTATAAAATGCAAGAACAGTAGATATAAATAGATCTTCTGATTGCTTTATTCCTCTTCTAATAGATACTAATGTCCTTATAGTAGGAGGTGCACGATCGGCCACAGCATTTGAAGTAATGTATCATTCAATACGCATCGCGAGAATCAGTTGCATATTCGATGTGCAGTCTCACGTCTTCCGTACAATGGCTTACTACTAGCATAAGATTAAGTGTAGCGACGATGTCACCTTCACGCTTTGTACAAATTGCATGCGAATCACAATCATTAACGTTACTTACAACGTTATTGACAATTTCAATTATTTAAGTGTCTCAAAATTATTCTCAAATGACTCTGAAAAGGTGACAATGTGTTATTTTTTTTGACAGTAAAAACATCTTAGACTTAGATAAATCGATACGGTTACCATACATCTACAGCAATCGTTACGGGTAGTTGGAGTCCTAAACATCCCAACAATTTTTCGACAGAACTTCGATATCACCTTAAGTTAGGTTGTACAGATCTGATGGCAGTCGCTTCACTTAAAAACTAAAGTTCAACCGCATCTAATAAATTGAAGCCAACAAAAAGGCTCGAAGGATGATTAATATTTAACTCAAAATATTCTGTGACCTCCAGCTTACAACCTTTAATTTTACCAGCATTCCTTTTCAAATATAAATTAGAAAAGAAATGCTGTTGTTCAAGATGTAAGAAATTACTTTGTTAATTCAACTGGAAAGGAAGATATAAACGATAATTTCCTAAAACAATATTGACGTTGGAGTCTTGGGCAATATAAACATGTCCTTTAATTTGTCAGTGCTGCGATTGAGTTACAGTTTCTTCTAGTCATGATTAGATCAAACCACATTTAATCCAAATCCTCTTTCAAGTCAACTTTCCTTTTCGGTCTTTGCAACTTCGATAAAGATTACTGTCACTTAAATATCCCATGCCATAAAAGTTTAAAAATGAATTTGTTGTATTAATTTCGAACAATCTAATGAGCTGTGACGTTTTACCTACTGAATATTTATCGACATTTACTTGTTCAACTAAATACGTGTGTGCCGAATCGATAATGTTGAACGCCTAATTTACTTTAGTTGATCGTTTCATGGCAATTGGATGATTAGAGTTTTTTATGAACTTTCTCGTTTAGTTGCTACCATTAGACGTTTGTATCACCTTCACTTTTTCATAATTTTTTTCTGTCATTACACACACTTCCAGGCTACATATTGCACTAGCAAGAAACTTATTCTAATTCTCTTTACCTATAATTATATAAAAAAAATGTTTGAATTTCATATTTTTAAATGTATTGCTTTCTGATCACATTAGTGATCGCTTTACAAATATTTAACATTATAGAAAAATATATGATCCTATAGTAATTACAATTGTTGTAACATCACAATAAACAAAACATAAAGTAATACCCACACATGGTTGTGCTCTGAAACACACCCGCAAACATTTGTGGTTTTCTTTATCAATACACACGAGACAAGTGCGACTGTGTTAGTGGGGTGACGTCATGCAATTGTCATCGCTGTCACGGCTAACGAGCGGCACTCGGTTACTGTTCTTGATTATATACTATACGATTTTTTAATCGTTTATTTCAACAAACAAACGTAGTCATGTTATTGATGAATTCTTGACTGTAAATTTCAAAATACAATCAATATTTTGTACAAATTCATACAAGTACGGCTTAAACATGCCGCAATGAAGATTTTTTGGAATTGAACTGTGTTTTATTCAATATTTTTTTATTCAGTTCTTAGTATAATTCAATAAATTCAAAATCGATAAGATTGTGATTTGTTTTTGTCATACTCTTGATAAACCAGAACAATACATCAATTAAATTACAGACACAACTCCGTACTCCATTACTGTTTTCCTACTATGTAAAGTGACATTGTAGTAAGGATAGGGTTTTCCACTTAAAAAAATTTATAGATTATCAATTTTAATAACTCCAAAAAACATAACATTGCACATTATATTAATTATTTATGTATTCTTTGATATACCAAAGCTACAGTTTTATTTCTGGATGAACTTTACTTTATATTTGCTTCTGTAGCCCTTAAAAAGGGGAAGAAAGACAGAAGTAAAAGTATGAATGTCAAACATATAAACTCACATTTGCTGCCACACTAAATAGCATTTGCCTGTGACTGGCTCTGATTGTGTTAAGGTAGAGTTCGTCATTAAATTTAGGTATTCTCCCTCACACTATTTTTTCTGAAAAGAAGGTACGCATGAAGTCGTTGGGTAACATATAATGAAAGTTTGAGTAGTTAAGGCATGACTACGACCTTAGACCAGCACGGTATTATATTTTAATCTGGATGACAACAGTAATTGGTTTTACTACGTTAAATCTCCTTCGAGGGCTATCACATATTTTTAATTTAAAAGTCTCGATAGTAATTAGTGTGATTCATAATTTTCCATGCCCAAAAGTCGAGTAAAAGTTTTATAATAACATGCGTGCCATAAACTAATTTTTCGTTTGACATTGAACGTGTTGATACAATTGTTATTGGCTTTGACAGGTGTCAAACGATACATATACGCATATAGATAAAACACTCGTGAGCAAGCACGTGGTCAAACAAGTGGACTTAAAAAAAATTTACTTTCTTTTTCACTGAACTTGACATGGGTCGAGTACTATGACATAGCTAAGCAAAACGATTTGCTGATGTCATAGGCACGCGAGTTAGCGCCTTGTTAACATGTACAAAGAATATTACACTTTTGAATGCGTTTAACTACTAAATTGTTACATATATTTATACATATTGGATTGTGGTTTCACCGAGTGCTAACAGACACTAATACGGTTGTGTCCTTTTCCTCAAATCATCTAACCACATTGTGCTCACAAACCTAACTTATGCCTACACGATAACCAACTTCTTAGTACTGAAATACTTTTATTTAGTACAGTACTTTATTAAAACAGTTCGTTACTAGGGTTCTCGTTACTCTGAGCTTCACCTTGTACTTACCTTCCGCGAAATTCAAGGACGACCCTTGATTCGGGTTCTCGAGTCTCTTTTTCACTGGGAAGTGACACGGTCGTCGGACGGCTGTGAGACCTTGTCTCCTCCCCCTACTCTCCGCGCCGCCGTCCGATGACGTCAGCCGCGCCATCTTGGGACAGTGACGCGTTGCTTGGCAACCACACGCGTCGCATATAGACAGGTTGTAGCACTGGTATCACAAATTTTAACACACTTATTGTATTTTATATAAGTGTGTGAAAAACAATAAACATACCGTTTTAGCAATATTGTTTCTGAATTTGAAATCATCGTTTTAAAGAATTTCTATTTTGTCCTTTTGTGCGTGAATTTTGAGTCGATTTTGATAGACATTATGTAGATATGATTATTTTTCTTTTATTTTAAGACTTAAATTATTTTAAGAAACCTAAATCAAAAGAAATCAGAATGGAGGTTTTATCGTAATCCTTCCGTGTATTGTATGTGTTGTTCTATGTCTTTTATTCAGCTTGAAGAAAACAAAAGTTAAAATGAAAGTTAGCTTTAAAATTTTGCTACGGAAATAGTAGTAATATAGAAATATAATATGTGTAAAAATAATTATAGGAATTAATTACTTAGCATATTCTTAAATTAGTTAAATACAATGTATTATTTAGCTAAATTTTGAATCTAGAAAAACACATTTGTGCTGCTTAAGTTTATGCTCGTTCTACCATTCTCTATCTATTTTTAGACTGCTTAAAATGAATTAATTATATTTTAAATCTTATAATTATCTTTTCTACAAAATTATTAAAGAATTTTGTAGTGCTTAAAGCTTGAGTACTGTCTTGGGATAAACTTCTATCCAATAAAATGAAAGTATGTTTTCAACTATTGTCGTTGTAACAAAATAAACTAGTACTCATCATCTTCTTGAGTAGTAGAGCCACGCTAATTTCAGCATGAAGGGGCCGGCTCGACCGGTGCAGTACTACCCTCCCACAGAAGATCAACCTAAAGCGACAGCATCCATGCTGTCGTGTTTCTTTGGTGAGTGCGAGACCGGAGGCCCGTTGATGCAGGGGTGACAGTTGTCGTGGTAAGGATGTGCAATACAATGCTACGATGACTGTCATGCCTTTTACGTAACGAAACAAGGCATAAAAAAGCATCTTACTAGACCGCCATACTGCATTGACTGTATTTTCAATGAGAATGGAGATCACAACTCATAAATTCTATTCATGCTTTCCATCAGGCAGAGTAGAGTCACCTTGGCGGGCTCTTAAAATTAAAAAAAAAATCTATCCTTCAGTACCTCTTGCTGATGAGACTCAGACTCGCTTCTTGAAACCTATGAATACCCTAACCAACCTTATCCGTATGGTGACGAATTAAGAATACGGAATCTCATCAGCCCTGTTTGTTCATCCTACCGGTGTCGTATCCATTTTGTTCGTCGTATAAAGGACCGTCCCCAAATCTAAATGTGGAAACCGTAGCACGCCACTGATACCAATACTTTATGATTTATATGATGACGATTAATGATGATATATCCATTATTATTCTTTATTTGATTATTTTCACGCCAAAATTAGTTTACATTATTACAATTAAGCAAAATTAAATTACAGTCCAATATCATTTAAGTGAAGTATAGAACAATATTTATTTTGTTCGTCTGCTGGAAAATAATCACATTATATTTACGCAGTATTCTAGCGCTAGTCATCACGATCTGTCTTATAAGTGTGGAATTTACGTTTCTCTGAAACATGGTTCATTTAAATTTTCCTGTAATTTTAGCCTAACATAGATAATAGCAGTTTACAAATCCTAATGTATATTTGTACTTGTAACGTTATTGCATGTTTATTGGCGGCCCTGTTGGCGTGGTGGTTAGTGACTGTTACGTCGGAGGTCGTGGGTTCATTTTCCTCCCAGGATAAAAGTTTGTGCCGTGAGCACGATTAATTGTATTATTTAACCATGTTTAACAGCAGTCTGGTTACCAAAGCATAAGCTAAACCTAATTTGAAGTCAAATAGCCGTGTGAGGTACTTTATTTATTTATTGAATTGTTAATATAACAACACAAATCTATATATATATATTTCTTTTTAAAAAAGACAACTCCCGCCCTAGGAATAAATCGTGTGTCGCGGGGGACTTTACAAGCATACATTAAATGGACACAAAGAACACCCAGATTCAAAACAATAATTTGTGGATCACACACAGCGTTGTTCCATGTGGGGTTTGCACCCCCAACATTCAGCGCAGTAGAGAGCGGCGAGGTGACCGCTTTAACCACTACGCCATCAGTGCAATCTTTCCTTTTTACGAGTAAAATACGACCAAAACACTTTTTTTTAATATTTTAAATATTAAAAAAGTTTTTTGTAATATTTTAAAACTTACCTATTAATATTCGATAATGATTAATATTCGACAAAAAACACAATGACATCATGCAAATTTATTTAAAATCAATTAAATTACTGTCGTAAATTAAACCTCTTTTCTAAGGTGAAGTCTATGACCAGCAGTGGATTTCTAAAAGTTGTAATTTCCGTCACAAAAAACAAAACGATTTCACCATGTCAAAAGTGACCAGGTATGAGTTGAACCCATAGAATAACTAATATTAAGATACAAGTGTCTTATTATTACGATTTCTGTGGTTGAATGGATACAAAGTATGAACAAAAGCGTTTAATGAAAGGATATATAAACAAGGGCCTTGATCTTATTATCTAAGGAGTGCACGGTGTCTTGTGACACAAATATTCGCGGTAAGCATAGACCAAGTTATACATCGAACAACGGCCTATTGACCGATAATAAGATCATGATTGTGACGCAATGTGTACTAAATATTCACTTCATTATAGACAAATGTAGAGTTTTGTTTATACTTAATTTGTTCAATTTAAAACAGTACTTCTCTTAAAATCACGTATTAACAAACACGTGAGTATAGTAACAAAATCATTGATAGAGGGTCAGAACTCATAGATTGTACATTATATTTATACACAGGTATATGATTTAATTAATACAATATGCATGTCAAAGTATTATTTCTCAAGAGACGTGTTAACCGTTGGATTGTATTCCGAAATAAAAACTGTAATGTTTGGTTTTAAAGTTTCATACTGAAAATGTCAGATAGCAGCTATGAGAAAAGCATAAAGGTTCGAAAATATTTTCTTACACTCAATAAGATAGATATTATCAATTTTATATTATTTATCTACTATTTTTCTTTGTCTGTTTTCTAATAAATCATAGTATAACATAAAATCACTTTTTGCTCTTATACGCACAATTCTTTTAAATTACGCGACGGATTTTAATGCAGTTTTCATGAATAGAGAGAGTGCTTTCAGAGGAGAGTCTGTGTGTATAACACATGTGCCTATATTATAGCGAGGAAGATCTGAGAATTTTAAAGATTTGTAAGCTGACATTGTAAAAACCATGTTTTTTACATTACAAACACTGGCTATATCTTACAAGATAGGTCAAAATAATATACTACGGTATTGGTTACTGATCATACATATCTATTTCAAAAGGATAACCTACAGTAACTATTATAATCTTGTATATTTCATAAAACAATAATAGGTTATTTACGAAACAATTTTAAACAATACATTACTATACCTTATCCTATTAAATACGTCAGATACGTAGTGCATTTATTGTAGATAAAAAAAATGACAATAATTATCTTAGACATATCAGAGTTAAAATGGAGGAGGGGGTATAATGGCCGTCAGGCAACACGGGTGTCTCGGGTGGCAGCGACCGGTAGATGCAAAACGTGTCTGTAAATCTAAATTAATATTATAAAGCTTGAGTTTCTTTAATTGAATGCGTTAATATCAGAAACTACTACTTCGAGTTAAAAAACATTTCATTGATTGATAGCCCATTTATCGAGACAGGCTAACAACACGTTATGACCGATAAGAACCGAACATTAATGAAAAATGGTGCTAGAACTTAAAAGAAACGAAGGTAAAATTACACAAGGCACTAGTCTACTGTAAATCGTTTTAGTAATATTAAAGAGCTTAGTATGATTGACTTTCTTGTCGTACTGATGAATTAAAATAAGCACACTTTCCCACTTTCATACTTTGTTTTTTACTTTTCTATGTCTTTCAGACTATTTCATTTTGTTTTTTAACATGTGATGAAAGTCAGACAGCCGAGTCAATCATTTTTGTCGTAAAGCGGTTCTTATTGGTGCCATCTCTATTTTTCATTTATAGTTTTGTAAATTTTATGTTCAATATTAACGGATTAATTCTGAAATTTTCCATGCTGTCTTTTTCCCGAGGTCATTTTGACATTCTGATTGGTACAGTGTAAAAACAGTAATAATTTGAATAAATGCAATCATTTTAGTATATTAATGTTGGATGTGTTTATTTCAATTTGTCCTGTGTGACATAGGATAAATCCACAATAATACAATACCTAGAAATTCCCCATCATTATTGATGCGTCACTGGTAACCGTTGTTAAGTAAAGTAATTTAACTTTAATTTTATTATGGTAAGAGAGTAATACTCATCATTTATGCTTAACATTCGTGTTTCTTTTACTAAATAATTAGTTTTTGACCGTAATAAAACTTTACTCACCTAACTATCCTAGTGAATATAGATGTTAAGTAGCGAAGACAGAACGGCTCTAGTTTGAATTTAAAAACAACAATATAACTAAATTTATTATTCTATTAATTAATCAAATTCTTCTTAAAATTTTGGTAACTGGGTATCCAATTTTACATAAAACTTCCTTACTAAGGAGAGGCCTATGTCCAGTAGTGAAGTGTTAAAGGTTAACTTATTAAACACACACCGTTAGCTTAATAATTTAGTAAAATCAATGTATATCAAGTTTCTTTCTTTTAAACACAACAATCTGTTTTAGTCATTTACAGAAGAAATTAATAGACATTAGAATATTAATCCAAAAAAATACACTATCATATAAAGCGAAAATGGGATAATGATGAAGGTTTCAGCTTGATTTCTGTAATAAGATATCTACCTAGTCTTGCCATAAATATTGTAATAAAGAAAAAAGAAAATTGTTAACTGCAAATAACATTTATTACTTTTACAGTGTGTCAGTTTAATACATAAATATAAAACAATTAAAAATATAAAAAGCTTATTCGAAGTGGTCTCCATTGGCTGCAATACAGTCCTTTAAACGATGAGGCCAGTTATCAATAGAAGCACGCACTCTTTCCATGGGAAAATTCTTCACTGCCAATCGTATAGATTGTTTTAGGGACTCCAAATTATCATGGCGTTTAGAGCAAGCTGTACTCTCTAAAACTGACCACAAATCATAATCCAGCGGATTAAGATCGGGACTAGACGACGGCCAGTCTTCAGCTCTGATGAAGTCCGAAACGTTCGATTCCAACCAAGACTGCGTGGACCGAGCTTTATGACCCGGCGCCGAGTCTTGCTGGAAGGACCATACTTGGTTATTGAACATGGTGATGTTAAGGGGCTTAACTACCTTCTCAAGAATGGTATCTTGATACACTTGTGCCGATGTTTTGATACCTTTTTCACAAAAATATGGCTCAGTCACTCCTTCATAGCTAACACCCCACCAAACCATCACTGAAGTCGGATAATGTCCACGTTGCACTCTGTCGACTAATTGGGAAGCTTCCTTAGAGCTTTGAGCATAAATACGGTCATTTTGTTTGTTAAAATGTTGCTCAATTGTAAAAATTTTCTCATCCGTAAACAAAATTTTTCTGTGACCTCCCTTTGCGTACCGCTTCAGTAGTTGTTTCGATTTTACCACCCTATTCTTCTTTAAATTATCAGTTAAGAAATGGCCAGTGCGTCTCTTATAGGCTGCAAGTCCTAAGTCATCTTTTAAAATACGCGACATGGTTCTAGGTGCTATCTTCATTTCCCGAGATAAAATCTTTTGCTTTCGGACAGGATTTCTTCGAATTCTTTCCCTTACTGCTTTGACCACCTTTTTCGTACGAACACTACGTGGACGGCCAGATCTTTTTCTGTCACAAACAGAGGAGGTCTCATTGTACCTATTAATAGCCCGGTACACAAACATTTTACTAATACCAAGTGTATGGAGAGTTTTAAAAATTGCATTTGGCTCCATACCTACTTTGTGTAATGCTATCACAGCGATTCGTATCTCTTTATCACCCCACACCATTTTAATATCGCAAAATATTTTACAATGTATTGGCGCCAAAATGAGAAAACACAATGAACAATCGTATAAAAATGACAGATTCGAAATTCAAATGTAATATTTTTTTATAATTAAGTGTAACAGTATTTATGGCCAGACTAAGTATATACTACATGTCTATGTATGACGATCATATAAAGAAATTGGCCATCGTCAAATCAATGTTCTTCACTTATCCGTAACAATGCGAACACTACAGACAATATAAATACAGATATTGAATTAAAAGAGTTTGGTTTTTATAATTACGAACATCATAAAATTTTAATTTTAAATAGACAGACAACCCGAACATTCGCCTTTTGACACTTCAGTAAACGTCAGTGAATAGTCATAGTTGAGCTCAATTGTAGTTATCAACGTTAACTTTTTCCTTGTAGCCAGTTCGCAGTATACCTAAGGTACTTAAATAACGGCACAGTGAACTAAAGACAATTTATTTAATAACTCATTGTACTTTAATTTGAATCAGACTCGTTTTTTGTTATTTTTCATTATTGAAATTCTATTTAAAATACATTGGAGTCACTAACTTTTCGGATATTTGAATAAAATATGAATGGAATTTCATTGTTATTATCAAATTCATAATGTATTTTTGCATAAATATTATTTTTGTCAGTGTCATTGGATGAATAGCCAACATAGCGTTGTGTATAGTTTTTACATATTTATATTAGTCAAATTATTTGATAGAAGCTAGGTATTCCAAAACGGGAGGACCTTTGGATATTTACGAACAAATTGTAATATTATTTTGCTGATATGACAATGAAGTATTTAGTTTCCGTGCGAACTATTTTTGAACAATTGCCATTCAATGAAACAAAAGTATTTTATTCCTATTTAGATATTTTTAATGTTTAAAAACATCTGTAATTGTCTATGTAATATATATCTGTCAAGCAATTCACTTAAATTACGATACGTCCTTTTAATTATTTTCGGCCAATAGCAATTAGCTTATGGTTTCTACCTTAATGCTGTAGAGCCATCATTACCCAATAAAATATTCATTTTCTAACAACGTCGAAGTCTCGGTAAATACAAGTTACACATGCAAATTGCTCCCTAGGGCTCATTAAATGCCTAATAATTATTCGCCTTTACACCTTCGCAAACGTATTACCACACTTCCTTACACTTTTCTTGACTTCTTTGTTTTCACTTTTAATATATTTCTTTTTGAGTTTGTCTTTACGTATTTGCTTAAAAAGTTATGAGTTTCATCAAATGAGTCAAAGTATTGTGATGAAGGAAAAATTTTATCCTCATCTTTCTTATTTTGACAAACTAAGAGTAATAATACACACAATGTACATACATATTCAAGTCTAAACGATACGATTAATAATTTCATCAACTTATGAAAGTTATTAGGTACCTATCACTATTCGTTTATCGCAATCACAAAAATATCGTAATGTTATAAATAGTGAATTTTAAGTAAATACAACTGTAAATAAAATGCATTTTAGATTAAAAATTAGTGCCAGGAAAATTTCTGAGGTCGTAAATAAATCACATTTTCCTATAATTTCATTTGACGTTCGTAAAACGTATATACCTAGTCTTGCCATAAATATTGTAATAAAGAAAAAAGAAAATTGTTAACTGCAAATAACATTTATTACTTTTACAGTGTGTCAGTTTAATACATAAATATAAAACAATTAAAAATATAAAAAGCTTATTCGAAGTGGTCTCCATTGGCTGCAATACAGTCCTTTAAACGATGAGGCCAGTTATCAATAGAAGCACGCACTCTTTCCATGGGAAAATTCTTCACTGCCAATCGTATAGATTGTTTTAGGGACTCCAAATTATCATGGCGTTTAGAGCAAGCTGTACTCTCTAAAACTGACCACAAATCATAATCCAGCGGATTAAGATCGGGACTAGACGACGGCCAGTCTTCAGCTCTGATGAAGTCCGAAACGTTCGATTCCAACCAAGACTGCGTGGACCGAGCTTTATGACCCGGCGCCGAGTCTTGCTGGAAGGACCATACTTGGTTATTGAACATGGTGATGTTAAGGGGCTTAACTACCTTCTCAAGAATGGTATCTTGATACACTTGTGCCGATGTTTTGATACCTTTTTCACAAAAATATGGCTCAGTCACTCCTTCATAGCTAACACCCCACCAAACCATCACTGAAGTCGGATAATGTCCACGTTGCACTCTGTCGACTAATTGGGAAGCTTCCTTAGAGCTTTGAGCATAAATACGGTCATTTTGTTTGTTAAAATGTTGCTCAATTGTAAAAATTTTCTCATCCGTAAACAAAATTTTTCTGTGACCTCCCTTTGCGTACCGCTTCAGTAGTTGTTTCGATTTTACCACCCTATTCTTCTTTAAATTATCAGTTAAGAAATGGCCAGTGCGTCTCTTATAGGCTGCAAGTCCTAAGTCATCTTTTAAAATACGCGACATGGTTCTAGGTGCTATCTTCATTTCCCGAGATAAAATCTTTTGCTTTCGGACAGGATTTCTTCGAATTCTTTCCCTTACTGCTTTGACCACCTTTTTCGTACGAACACTACGTGGACGGCCAGATCTTTTTCTGTCACAAACAGAGGAGGTCTCATTGTACCTATTAATAGCCCGGTACACAAACATTTTACTAATACCAAGTGTATGGAGAGTTTTAAAAATTGCATTTGGCTCCATACCTACTTTGTGTAATGCTATCACAGCGATTCGGTTCTCTTTATCACCCCACACCATTTTAATATCGCAAAATATTTTACAATGTATTGGCGCCAAAATGAGAAAACACAATGAACAATCGTATAAAAATGACAGATTCGAAATTCAAATGTAATATTTTTTTATAATTAAGTGTAACAGTATTTATGGCCAGACTAAGTATATAGGTGCCAATTAACTATCCAGGTTTCACACGTGCCGGCACACGTACGCTAATCTCCCCATACGCTACATTCACGTGTGTGCGTGGGCAGGATTGTATTGTATCGCACCACCCTTTCAGTGCATCGCCCACCCATGTGGTTTTGCACGAGCCTGAGGCTCAATGTCATGACTGGATGGACATTATTTGCTACCCGCTTATGTGTTGTATTATAATCAAGCCTGTACGAATAGCGCAGTGACTAGGTGATCAGCTCGCCACTTCTTACTGCGGTGTGTTGTTGGTTCGATTCCCATATGGGAAAACGCTTTGTGAGATGTAAAAAATGATGTTCTGAATCTGGGTATTCTTTATTCCACAAAAAATAATCATATTGATATATATATATTAGGGTGTCCCTTATATGACAAAAAAAAATTTTTTTTCGAATTTCGAAATATTTATAATTAATACCCTCTGTATATATATATATATTAATACCCTCTATAATTTTTACTAATGCTATAAGATACTTAAATATAAAATTTTATCAATCTAGCATAATTGCAACCAGTGCCGACCGAGCTTCAAAGTTTAGTAAAAAACGTGTTTGTCCTAAAATTTCAGTCTGCTATAATTTCACTATAAATGCAATGAATTAAGTGAATAAAATTAAATAATAAATTAGATGAACATTAATCTTTAATTAAAAACATAAAGAAATAAGAATCATTCAGGGTAACTTCTTTTTAGAGTAGTTTTTTTACAGTCTGGATACAATTTTAGATGTTCCTGGACACAGCGCAGCAAGAACTGTTTTTGTTCTTCTTCAGCCGTGATAAGTCCGTTAAAATCTTGCATTAATTTAACAGCCCTTTCAGCAGTATCATTTACAACTCTCAAATAACTTATTCTTCTTTTAGCCTCCAGAAAAGCAGCATTGTTATTCCAAGAAGATACATCTTCCTTTAGAAAACTGTCGTCGATCTGCAGTCGTGATAAAAATTGTTTGCTCTTTTCCGATACGAAATCATCCAGTGCTTTGTCTAAAAAAAAAGAAAAATAAGTTAAATAACAAATAAAAATCAACAACAATTTTGAAAATAAATAAATAAGTATTGGACATTGATATTGAAATCCAACAAAAAGTCAATTTAACTTACCAAACAACTTTTGAGTCAGTTCTTCCTTCGACGGGTCATAGCGTTTGCTAAAATCCGAGATTTTGTCCCTGTTGAAGTTGGCAATCATCTTCTTCTTAGTTTGGTTGTCAACTTCATCATCAAATAGTGATAGAATGACTGTCTCTTCACATAAATACCACAAGTGATGGCTGAACTTGCTTATAGAAGCTTTAGAAATTGTTGCGTCAACTTTTTCATACTCTTTTAACATCTTCAAGAAGCGCAAATCTTGATTAGTTGCTTTGGTCGCCACTGTACATTCGAGCCAAGGTTTAACATACAATATTACGAGAAATAAGCAAACATCTTGTAGAGCCTTTTTGTCCTTCGCAGTTACTCTGCATTGTGACTGAAGTAAACATATTTTTAAAGAATAGATCGCTCTCGCCATCCAGCGTGCCGGATGTATAGCTCCGGGGGGCGTTAGTTTTAATTTTTCCTCTGTGTCTCCTCCTAAAAATATTACGCACAGTTCGACCAATTCGCGGTAATCATCTCTTACAAAACCTTTATCTAATTCTGCCTTATAAAATAGTAACAACGCTTGAATGTCTGTCTCGGCAACCCGTGCTTTTACGAAATTAAGAGATGGTTCAATTTTAGTACAATCAATGTTTTTCCAATTTCCTTGGAACTTTTTGAACATCGGAATATCTGGGCTACTAGTAATTTGCTTAATCTTGGTTTCAAAGACAGCTTTTAGGACCAATTCATAAACATGATGACGACAGGCGAAAAGCAACAATTCTCTTTCTAAAGTTTGGTCCAAAATAGCACAAGCTCCATTGAAACGGCCCATATTGGAAGCTGTTGTGTCGCAGCACATTATTTGTACTTTATCATAAAGGTTCCAGTCAAAGAGAGCTGCTGATACAGCCTTCGCTTGATGTTTTCCAGAAGAACTTTCTAGTTTCGGCACTGCAAGAAGCTGCTCTCTATCGTCAAATGAAGCTATAACTGGCAAGCGTTCTTCTTTTGAACTCCGTACATCCAACCCCGGTAATAGTTTTCCATCCCAATGGACTGTGACTATGTCGGGTACATTGTTTTGGAAGTTAGATTTTATTGCTTCTGCCCTTGATTTTCTAGTTTCAGTACGAATTCGCTGAATCGAGGATTTGTTAATACAGAAATCATCGCTGCTCAGACCAAGCGCTTCTACCACCGCATTAAGAATGTAAACGGTATCTCTAATGCTTAACTGGCACCGATCTAAAGCTGCAACAAGTTTAGGTGTTATAAGATTCTTTCTACCTCTTTTTGAACTTTGTTCATGGCAGGGAACGTCCGGCAAGCTGAGTTCAGAATTCAAGATCTGTTCTTCGTCTGAATTTTCTACACTGTCTAAGTTATTTGTGGTGGAAGTAGATGCAACAGCTAGTGATTCTCTTTGTCTTACAATCCTTTCCTCTTCTTCCAATCGTCGTTGTCTAGATCTTTGTTCTTTTTCCGCCAATTTTTTATCTACACCACCTAAGCATCCCGGTCGACCTGGCTCTCTCTGTTTCATTAAAAATAATTTATCTTCCTCTATTTTCATTCTCTCAAAAGCATCAGCATGTGCAATATCAAACAAATTATCAAGATTAATTATAAAATTGTTCTCACGACTCTTAAACGTAATCTGAGTTTTCTTACAATTTTTTTGCAACTCTTTCCAAACATGATATAAATCAATAAGTTTCTTCACGCAGTTAGGAAATGCCCTTGTTGGAATTCTTGCTCTTTCCCAATATATGATGCACTCCCTAATCACAAGATTTGCACTTTCACTAACAGTCAATTTAACCTCACGAATATTGTAAAATAGGACTGAGAGAACTTGTCGATTAGATGGTAATTTTGCACCATTTATTTGGTAGCTAGTCAATCCGATAAGAAAAATATTTTGTTTATCACTCCGTAATTCCACCGACATGTTTACGCACTAAACAATGAAGCACTAATAGTCTCAAAAATCACGTACGAAATGGCAAATAAAACATGTCGTAACAGGTCACTGGGCAGTACTTAAGCAACTTGTATCGACAAGTTTAAATAGCAAGTCGGCACGGGTTATCGTTTATATATCGAACTAATATTTTTTTCTAGACAATATAGGGTTATTACGAAACTTTTAAGAAGGTATGCGTAAAAAAATATCGAACTTGAAATTTAAGGGACACCCTAATATATATATATATATATATATATAATATAAAATATTTCTGGGACATGAGGCTTCTTTTAAAAGGAAAAAGTTTAAATATTGAACATAAAGGTTTATGATAACAAACATTCCAAGAAATTTATGACCGTGATCAAACTAACTTTCTGTCTTAATATTGAATAACCGACTCAATGGATTTATTCAATACGCCTACTCAGCTTTTCTATAGATATAGTTTGACAAAACAAACAAACTGATCGTAATTGAGTTTCCATTGCGATACAGATTATGTACATTAGGATTCTGGACATAAAATCGCGTGGGTGTTCTCGTTCCTGTGCACCCAACACCCACACCCGCACAAGGTCGAGCTCTATTGAGGAGGTGGGGCAAAGCAGGTGTTTGTACAGTAACTTTCATGTTGAAATTGCAAATTGAAATTGTTATAACGTCATATATGATTTATTTATTCGGGGCACTCAATTTTTTATTATTGAAATCACTACTTATAAGCATTTCCGATGAACTTATTACGAGTGATTACTATGGTTATGAATTTCTGGATAAAAATTGAAAGATTGTAAGCAGTACAACTTTTACAATAATATAAATGATTTAAATGAGTTTTGATTTAATTCTATTCAAGCATCAAATCAACAGCCTTTAACAGTTTACTGCTGGAAATAGCTTCAGCAAGGAGGTTTTGACCTATTATGTTACGCTGTCCAGATGGGCTGGCATAGGATTTGTGTCAAGTTTTTCTTGTTACTGTTAGTCGATTCGAGTGGTGCCTCCATGCTCTTAATCTTCAACGCACTTGTGACATATATTTATAGGTATCCATGGACGACAGTGATTATCAGGTGCAGAAGCTTCGTTAATTTGTCTTTTTTTATTTTTCTTCAAGTAAATGAAGAGTTATCTACAGATATTTAAGACTAGTTACCTTTGAGAATTGAAGTTCAGGCTACCCTTCTCGTGAATTCCGACCCAAATCTATTTCTTAGCGAATAATATCCGAAAATTTATCGTTCTCAGTCTTGTTATCATTATAACTCTCATTATTATTAGAAAAATCAAAGAAATAATATAATACAATTAATTGTATATCTATTCGAGTTTAATTCTTCTTCACTAACAAAATATTTTATCCTTGAAACAATGCTAATGCACATAGGTACTTGCCTTCGTTGCTCTTGACCGGGAAAATATTGCCTTTTAAATGGATTGTCTATGTCGTTCATACTTATTGCGTTCCACGAGGCGTGTTGCCATGGTTACGAACTTTATTGTGACAGCGATATTTCTTCTGAGGCTTCTATTCTACGAAGAGAAATCAATTTAAAGGTCTCGGGATTACCAAGTCTTTTAACTTGCTTTCTCTCATTGTGATTCTCAGTGTATAAGTACTTGCTGTTCTTCTAAATTAAATGCTGACTAAATTATTTAAAGATGTTTAATAGCATTTTAATATCTATTCATTTGGTTTACTAACGTTATTTTGTACTACTAAATCGACAAGAAATAATTGTACATACAATAAATTAAAGTAAAACAAACACCACATATCTAATATGCAGAAAGGAAAACAAAAGTGACCGAATTAAATCACTAGATAACTGCTAAACAAGAAAGTATATAATAATCCATAACGATAAACATACAACATGATAAACTTATTGAAAGTTATACATTCAAAGTTATGCTACAGAAAAGAAAAGAAGACTGTTAATAAAGAAGAACAAACATTGTGGTTTTGGTATTTTCCACTTTTAAACAGAACGATCTTTTACAATACTGGTAGGTATGGTTGTAAAAGTGAGAGAAACATTGGTAAAAGAGTATAAGCAAAAAAAATAATATGACGAATAAAAAAATTAAAAGTTGCGTATTCATTTGTAACATTTATTGATCATCCAGACCTCTATGACAGAAGTACCTGTAATTTTTTGTCGCGCGTGCGCTTTTTTATTTCCGTACCAAATCAGTTGAACAACAATTAATTATTTCTTTAAAACCAGTCACCACTCTGAATTGCCTCAATATTTTATTGAAACGTCCTAAATCCGCAATTGCGCTTTAAAACAGATGATTGCATAACACGAAACCCTTGGAATATTCAGAGCTCTCATACGACGTGGGTGTAGTGCCTGGAAATCACTCGCCTACGCGCCTTTCCCTGACTACCGAGTTTTTAACGCTCACCTCTCCAGTTCATAGAAGTGAACGTCACAGTTGAAAATTTTGTCTTGCCTAACATCAAACAGTTAAATGATAAATCAGAAACCGAGTGTGATTTTGAGCTGAAATGTTTTGCTGTTTGCTACTTGTTGTTTGAAAAGAGTCTGCAAGTAGTTTGGTAAGTTCTTTAAACTTTGAGTGCAGGAAGGGGGAGGAGGAAAATATGTAATGAAAATATAAAAAATAAAATTTTATTATAAAAAATACAGCATACAAACTAAAGTGCAACTTAACAGTTTTAACAGATTCAACTTAAAATTATTTTTTTCGAGTTTCATAACATTTGATACTTGATAATATCCAATAAAGGGCAATTGATATTTAGAGAAATTTAGTAGTGTAACACTAAAGTAATACATTATTACATAGTAATGTGTTGTAATTTTTGTTTATTCTGGTATTAATAGTACTATACTATCTACTATCAGAAAACATAACGATAATATTCAAACGTTCATACTACCTCAAACCAATTTAATAAGATAGACATGTAAGAGCAAAACAGGATCATGAATATTTATTTTTGCTTACAATTTGCTCCAACGACAAAGTTTGAACAAGTTATTAGTACAATTATCATGTTAGTCAAATATTAGCCAGTCTACCTATCGTAGTTTCTTGTCTGAATTTCTATTACTTAAATGTTGGTGCAAATATTTTCAGTTTTAGCAGTTCCTATCAGGCTTTAGTAATAAAAGACAGAAGTGCCGTGACTGAACCATGTCTTGGTACAAATGTAATCTTCCGTGCATATAAACGCTGGATCCAAAACGTCCCTCCCCTTGATTCTGGGTCATCATCTGCCTGCTCACATACCATTTTTATCTGGAATCAAATTAGTATATTTTATCATTCCATTCCACTCTGTCACACGTCATTACTGTTAATTCCCTTTCTAGCCATACCCTCTTTCACACAATCCATTCAACTTTTCTTTAGTCTTCCTCTTGTCTTGTACCCATCAATTCCCGTACCTAAAACTCCCCTTGTGACATTTTTCTCATTCCTCTCTTTGAGTTGTTGCAATTTTGAGTTGAAGGTATCCATGGCCAGCATAGGCAAAAACACCGTTAATATGTTTTTACTAAAAAATGAATATAATAGAGACAGAATTAAATTCTATTCGAGTACTAAACTCAAATGTTAAAGGACTGAATAAAAAGTATTGCACTTTATGTGTTTCATGCTATATCCATTAAAGTACGTTAAAAAGTTTTCTTTTTTGCGCGATAGAAAAGAAATTCTCAGTAATTTACCTCTGAACGAGGCACAGTTCACGGCTTTACGCTTATGTTAACCTTTTAAGAAAAAAACCTAATGAGCCGTGAGCAAAAAGGAAAGACTACCGTTGTTTATGGTTAGGGCTTCACTTAAATTTGCATACATTTTCAGTTGATTTAATTAAACTAAATAATATTGTGCTCGGTAAAATAATAGGTTATTTATTAATTCTAAAAAGTATTTAGTTAGCAAAGCAATTTTATGTTAATAAAATATATTTTGTTGTCATTTAAGAGGGACACATTTTAAATTTATAAACAATAAAATAGGAAAGTTAGGAATCTTTTAAAAGAAAGTCAGTGATAGGTCAGCAATCACCTTTTTTTTGTGAGGAAATTATTAATACTTTATGATATTTCATTTAAAAACCTTCATTTATTTATATTCGTTCCGTAGGTACATTTATTCACGATGTCCTAAAAAGTTAATGGCTTGTTAATTTATTTGCATAACCTTTTAAATCTCAAACTAATAATTAGACCATATGATTATCATTATAATGCACGGTTAGACACAAGTCCTGCGTAAAAAGCCACCTATAAACACAGTGACCTGACACCCGTTTTTATCCGATCCAACCCCCACGACTCCCTCCAAACACCCTTCGACCTACACACAGCAATGCCAGTGAAATGCACACAAACTCAGGCTATCGCTATGAGACACACACTTATGTACAACGCACACATTCGTGCTAATAGAGGAAACTGGGCACTAAACTACATTTTACGCACACAAGTGAAATGTTTACACAACAACTCATGGACACAGAAATGAAATCTGTATATCTGTATATCGAGTAATAAACTCTTTTCCTTAGCAATAGAAAAAGTTTGCGCGTGTAACATTAAAAGTTAAATTTCAGATTTTTCGTTTCTGTTCTCCACAACACAACGTAAACAAAAAATTTACTTCTTTCATTATATAATTGCTAGTCCAGAAAGTATGTCATGCAACAAATTAAGATTTATACGAGCTCAGACAGTACGTATTATAAAAAAGTAATAGTGTTTTTAAATTAATTACAATTTGAGCTACTAAACAAAATTTAAATAAAAAGCAATGAGGATTATTGATAGTGTTGCGTTTAGATAGGTGATTTTTTTTAGATTTGAATTACAGTTTATCTAAGTTAAAAGATTTAATAATTTACTTTCGCATACTGTCACGGAATAGAGAGAATAGAGTTGCCATTAACACAGATAAACAAAAAAATATGCAACGACATTAAAAGGCGCGTAATTTAAATTGACATTTTAACAGATAGCATTTAACACAGTTAGTCCTAAGATTTAAAATTATCGAAAGAAGTGAGTGAACATTAAAAAACTTAAATGTATTTATTTTAATATAATAGTTTTAATGTTTTAAAATTTCCTTTTATCATCACGTATTATGAAAATAGGTCAGATAAAAAACAACCTAGAACTTACGTAATCAATGCCTCGTATCACACACAAATGGAATATGAAACATCACATAAATGAATAGAAACGTTGGGACCTGTACACTTAATAATAAATTGTTTTTTAAATTATTTTCAAATTTATCATACAAACTATTCTATAATATTAATTTTCTTGGGAATAAGAGCTACGTCACATGTTCTTTCTGGTTGAAAGGTTTATGAACGAACATCGACTGTTGCCAGTGATATGATGTTACTTGATTTTGTATCGAGTAAAAATTGTTTTCTTATCAAGCAGTTCTCTCGCTATTTAAGGCCGAGTCAGATCATGCTTCTTTCATTTCAACTCTATGAAAAATAAGTCATTATTCACCATAATCAAAACAACACCATTTTTTAAATTGTTTTTAAACATCGTAAAAAATGTACACCATATAATTATTGACGTACAAGTCCTAACCTTGCGTGTTTACTATGAAGTCCAAATAAGTATTTATCGCTTCTTTGTTAAATTAAAAAGAACAAACAGAATTAAAAACGTATTCCTGTTTATTTAGACACTTTTAAAACAAACAATATTTCAATAGTTTTAAATTTTGACATACAAAAACAGACCTGGAAAAGCTATCTGCTTATTCATTTATTTGACGAGCCTATCGCTTCAGTATCAATGCAAGTCTGATTACAAGCCTATTCGTTGGTGAGTGTGAGACCGGGGGCCCATTGACAGGGGTGACAGTTATCGTGATAACTGTGTGAGCCTTACACTACCACGATAACTGTCATGCCTTTTACGTCCTCAAGCGTGGCGTGAAAAAGCATCTCAATAAGAGGTCATAGTGTGGGTCACCACACTGCATTGTCTGCATTTGCAATGAATATGGTGGCTACAACTCTTTGGATTCTATTCATGCTTTCCATCAGGCAGAATAGAGTCACTTTGGCTCTTCATATAGAAAAAGAAAGGTCGTGGATAGTGTTCTCACCTAGTGTAAAAGTTTATATAAAATACTCATACACGATCATTAGTTCTCTGAACGGTGTAGTTAATCTACTATGTATTTAGAAATAAAATATTATATTTTTCAGTATTCGGGATAGTTATACTACAGATTTAGCCTTCGGGCTAGACATTCGTGTGTTATTACGCGTGAAGTTATTACTATTTTTATTTGCTAACAATTTTTAAAAGTCTTACATCTGTTTTACAAACTTAGTTTGATAAATAATAGAAAAATCAACGCTTATATACAGAAGACAATTTCGTTTGTTGTCTGTTAGTTTGCTAACTGTACTTTTGTTAATACTTTGACCTTCAAACGCATGACATGGAAAATGAGCATAATTATATTAGTATGACAGGTTAAATTTAAGCCTTTGTTACGTCTGTTTAAATTTTTTTTTTATTTTGCCGGCGTCCTCAAAGACTAGCATTAATAATATGCAATAAAAGAAATATAAGCCAAAGCTGTTCGAAATAAGCTAATTATTACAATCATTTGTAATGATTGACTGTCTCGGTGGTGCTGTGGTAGCATATGTGACTGCTGTGCTTGAGGTATCGGGTTCGATTCCCTGGTCGGGCCAAATGTTGACACGATTTGCAACTGTTTGTTTCACAGTTTGGGTGTTTTCTATGTTTAAAAAAAAGTATATATATATATATATATCGGTATACATACATCTCAGTTGTCAAGTTCCCATCGTACAAGCTCTATTTAATTTGGGACTAGACGACGTTGCGTGGCAAATATCCGAAATATTTATTTATTTTATTTATTTGTATGCCGATTCTATGTCAGAACATACTATATCTACCTTTTTGCTGGTTTATGAAGTTTTATTGTAATTAACTTTAACATATGCATCGCCATTGCTTAGCCGTGAGGCAATATTTATAACAAAGCAGACAAAACTTTATGTGTTTCTGTGAATACTTGAATCGATATGATGAATGAACCCTAACATATTATAGACACATCTATCATTATTTTTCATATCACCACTTACGTTGATTTGTTTGCCTTTAAAATAGTAATCATTTGTTTTATACTAATTTCCTTTTTATTGTTGCATATTCATTTTTTTTATGTTTACTTCTAACTTATTCTCGAATTTTAGATGAAGAATCTTTTCTGGTTATGGTAAAGCTTAACCTTCTTTCTAAGGGGAGGGATATGTCCAGCATTAAGATGTTAAAGGCTGCTGATGTAATATGGTTATCACAGAGGGTGACGGACCAAGGAGGTTGCCACACTTTACAAAAAAAGAAAAACAGTAGTTTAAGCGGTCACCACGTTGATGTCTACTGCGCTGAGTAATGTGGGTTCATACTCCACGGGACAACACTTTGTGTGATCCACAAATTGTCACGAGTCTGAGTATTCCATGTGTCTGTTTCTTGTATGTTTGTAGAGTAACCCGCGACACAGGATTTATTCCTAATGCGGGGTATGTCTTTAAAAAAGAAAGAAAAGAAAAATTAAACTGTTGTTTATTGTAACTTTATAATATTTACAAATATTTACACTGATAACCATTACAAATTTCTATTATAAACATTATTATATCGCTACACTTGAAACACTTATTTTTTGTCTGTGTATGTAAGTTAACTGAGTGATTTTATTTCAACTTTACTATTTCTAAGTTCTGTATATGATGAAAAAAAGCTATATAAGAAATTAATTATTGCAGTAATAAAAACTTAGGTACTACTGTATAAAAAGGCACGCAAATGTTGAAGCACTAACCATGCTTAACAAAATAAAATGCAAACATTAAAACTACCATAAGCGTTCATAAGACGTCAGGTCACACAGATTTACATAATGACCCCTATCAGCCCACATGACCCCGTTTTTGCCTAACGCAGTTAACATTGGTAATCAACGTTTTCCTGTTACAAACACTGTGCCTGTTATAATCTCTGTTTTAAGTCTACTTTCTCGCGTGTCGATACACAACGTTCTGTGTGTAAGAGATGCGCTTTTGCATTCTTTATAAGAAGTGTAAACGTTGTGTGTTCTACTTCGAGTTGCTTAAATTTCGAATATGTGCGAAGATCGTCGATGTTTCTTGGACGAAGAGCTCTCTGAGTTTCATATCTTTTATCAGAATTTGATCTGTAGTGTTTGAATTGTTACAATTGAATTATATCAATATACAATACAATACAAATCAAATAATTTTCCATAAAAAACCTTACTACACAGACAAATAAATGTGATTAACGTTCTCAATTTGTATTTAGTATTATAATTATTTAAATAGGAATTGTATCGGAAATGGTATAAGGGAGTAGTTAAGCTTGTCCTCTATCGTTCACCTAATAAATATGTAAATATAAACCCGAATTTTCTGATAACGTGTTCCAACACAAATAATAGCTGACAATCTGATCACATCAATTTATAAAGAAAAGATAAAAAGAAATAATTAAATCTTTTTCGAGCCGGTGTTATACTAAGTAAATCATTGCTATTAAAACTATTGGTACACAAAAATTCATCAAAATCAGCATAACATTAATTTAAGAAAACTGTCTAATCAAAAACCTTCTAAGTGACAATAACAGAAATACTTTAACAGTTTTGACAAATAAAGACCTACTGTGCGACGGTGCTTACGACACGGTGATGTAATCGTTGTCAACATTATCATTTAACTGTTAGACATGTACATTGTATATAGCATGTGCGATGTCCGGTGTATGACTTTGACCTTGCAAAAGTTTATAACTTTTTTCAATCGTCTGCGTGGTTGCTGTTGCTGCGTTGCATTGCTTACTTGAGCTTAGTCAAAAACGATAAACGCCGCCTCTTGACTCTATATTCTGTCGTAAGCTACTTTAAGTAATAAGTGAAGCAAAAGAGTGGATCTAAACAAGTACAACTCCCTCCTTTTCAAAAGTAGCAGTAGTAAAAATGAGTTTAGTGTGCCATATTAATATTTATTATTTTTTGATTAAAAATTTTCTGAGTCAACTCAAGGATACATTACAAAAATCCAATAAATTATAACAATAAAACTAGTTTAGTGTGTGCAGTATAAGTTACGTCACTTCATCTGTCACCGGCCTTGCTTCGGCTATGGTCACAGTCACAACCATTGGTGTATGGTATTTGATGACGAGAGCTTTTGACCTTAATAAATTTGTGATCGTGTGGTTAGTTTTTATAATAAAGACATTAGATGACAAAGTTCTATAAAGTATTTGGTAGCAATTAAGAAATGCGTTTTAGTATAACTGTCTCGGATTATGGACTTAATAATTCTAATATTTATTTTATTTTCATTTGTTAACAGGAAGCAGCTGTTGACGTCCGTAGTAGCAGCCAGCCCAAAGGCATTTTTTTTATTTACCCTCGTTCCCCGCATCCCCTTTCAAGATTGCTGCCACCATGGGTCGGAAGAAAATACAAATATCCCGGATTACGGACGAACGGAATCGGCAGGTTGGTATGAACGAAGGCAAGGTTTTTAAATACGGTCCCTAATGCGTGGTTTTTGTGAAACCAATAATTGTGACAGAATTAGTCATTAAATATTTAATTCAAGGAATACAATCATTAATTTAAAATGTATTACCTTCGTCTTGGATATAAATGAAGGGAATGTAGGCCTAAAATATTATACCAAATCTTATGTATCTGATAAGTAATAACAGATTGTAAAACATACAATAACATTGTAAGTTGTTAAGACTGAAACGACCTTACCATCAGGCATGCCCTAACAGATGCGGACTATCAACACTTCCACTGCAAACCATTATCGCAACGGGCCAATGACCGCTCCCGCTTGTAATTTATTAATTATACGATTACACTGTATATCAACCTTGTCCATTTTACAATGACCCTACAAAGTACTCTTCGTCTCCTCCCTTTTGAAGTTCCTTTCTAATTACAAGAGGGCTCTTTCCAACTGGTCTAGCCGCAGTAGCGGCAGACATGTGAAATTAAAATTGCGAAGGTCAATTTGCTTTCGGCGTTTCCAGCTTTCTTTGTTGCTTAATGTATGTAATGTTATTCAAATAGTTTTGTGATGTCACCATTCACTATCCAAGTATAATTTGTTTACAACTATTACCGAATTCAATAAACTAAGCAGAACGACGATTTTTCAGCTATTAAGGAAAAAAGACTAATTAAACATCAACGAACACACAATATTGCATTATTATTAAGTTTTAGTCCTGTATTGGATGACTCATAATGTTGATGACTTCAAGTAACCTATTATTTGGATCAGTTCGTGACTCAATAAAATTATTGTAATTTGTTTCAGAGATATAGAAATTTTTATTGTTTTTAGAAGTTTAATTTAGATGTACTGGGAAACAAATTAAAGTATTTTTTTAATATTTTGAAATATTTTATTATTTAAGTAAATGACGCAACGAATGTTTCTTTTTTTTTGTTAGAATTTTGATCTTTCACGTCTTTCTAACTAAATCTTTTGTAGACACGCGCCAGGGTTACAAAAGAGAATATAATAATATAGGAAACCTTTTTTGTCTATTAAAAATAATGTTTGTGATTAATACATACTCGTAAATTAATTGTCAGAATCCACAATCACGCGAGCAAATGTTATTCACTGATACGATAAAAATTAAAACAGTTTACAAACATTACAACAGTGTTTTTTAGTGTAAATACTTATTTTAATATGTATATTTTTCTCTTCAGGTCACTTTCAACAAGCGCAAATTTGGTGTGATGAAGAAAGCGTATGAGCTCAGCGTGCTTTGTGACTGCGAGATTGCTCTTATCATCTTTAGTTCTAACAACAAACTCTATCAATATGCCAGCACGGATATGGACAAGGTTTGTATGATAATTTTTTAATTGTCCACCAGACATACATGTTATGGATAGTTGAGGCCAAACTGCATGGAATCGTTAATACACCTCATTATTACGGTATTTTGAGACATACATTCTGGTCCGGTTTAAATGATTACAATATTTTTTTATTCCAGTTATATGAATGCATACAAATGGTTTTCATATACTTCTTGACGAATTGAATACTATGTATGTGCATTTTTCTGTAGTTTTTATAACTGCCTCGGTGGCGCAGCGGTAGTGAATGCGAGTGCTATCTCTCAGGGCCTCGGGTTCGACGCCCGGGGCGGACCAAATGTTTGTATGATTTGCAAATATTTGTTTCAAAGTTTGGGTGTTTTCTATGTATAATATGTATGTGTTTATAAAAAAAACTAAATAAGTATTCTATCAGTCAGTCTGGTTGTCATAGTACAAGCTCTGCTTAGTTTGAAACTGGATGACGTTGTGTGCCAAATGTCCTGAATGTTTATTTATTTATTCATTTAAGTTTTAGCTTTTTTAAGTTTCTTTTCAAGTTTTCTTTGTTATGAATTGGTTAAGAAAAAAATAGTTTCTTTCAAACATACACTATAATATTCTATTTCAACTTTTCTCCTTATTTTATCGTTAGACGCTCAACACATTACACTCATTTTCCCTTTATATTTTAATGGCACCCTGCAAACCTTATTCAAAGTCGATACTCACTGAATAAACCACGTATAAAGTTCACGCAGTTCAGTTAAATGGTTTACCACTATTTGCAAACTTTATTCAAAGTCGACACTCACTGAATAATCCACTTATAACTTTCACGCAATTCTGTCAAATGTTTTATTTCTTGTTGATACTGTGTCATTTTAAGTCAATGAAGGCATACAATGTTCTGTTCCATGTTTTTAGAATATAATACCAGATGTGTGAATTTTTATTTGTCATATGTCCTTACTCTCTTTTAATTGCATACATTATTATCTACTTTTGCAATTATCATTAACTTAGTCATCGTCCGGCGTTATACATTATTCGTGTACGATACGATAATTTCATTTACAACGAGTATCTTTCGTTCTAAAATATATTTGTATCAAAATTGATTCATTACCATAAATATAGCGTAAATTTTGATGTTGCACTCGTTGTTAGATTCATTAATTATTTGAGAAAATTTTTGTATGTTTTTCTTGTTTTCTGCTTAATTTTGTAATATTTTTATGCTGCTTTCAAAATAATATTTTACTATAATGTTTAATAAAAAGCGCACAGTTATACAATAATTACTACTTTTGTTACCTCACAATGTTCACAAGTTTGTCTTTAAATGGAAAACTACTAGCATTGTTATGTTGAAAAAACGAACGATCTAACGATCATTATAATTTGTGAGTTTCCTTTGTTCTAAAATCAAATATATTTAGGTACTTTTAATTTCTAAGAATATTTACATAAAACATAAATAAATATTTGTTACTTAATACATTATTCATTTTATTTTTAGTTGCGTAATCATCATTCCGGATTCAAAACAGCAAAATCATCAGTGTATTTATTTATCTGCTTACATTACCGAAATTTGTTCGTATAATGCCACATCCGTTGTCTAAATATTTCATATTTTCTCCTTCCATTAGGTATAATTCCTACTCTCCTTAAGTTCCCAGATGACGACAAAAGATTTGCTCCGTATTATATACTTAGGACTATAAAAGTAATCGGTAATTATGAACTATAGTAATATTTTCTTTTTTTATTGCAGGTTCTCTTAAAATACACGGAATACAACGAGCCCCACGAGTCGCTGACCAATCGCAACATCATCGAGGTACATTAAGTACGGCGTCATCTGTGTGCCAGTGATCGCAATGCAATGTCCATGCAAAATTGACTTATCCCATTAACCGCGTGCTTTGTACTTACACACAATACCTAATGCATACATTTGTTACTAAAACAGTCCTAGTGAACGAATCAACGTTGTTGGACACCTCTAGTTTATAAATGTAGATCTCGTTCTAAAAGACCTTGTTTAAACGATATCACACGATTATACACACATAAAATAGACAAACACAGCCAATAAAGAAGCATGTTTATTTCCTGTTAGAAAAAAAGATGAAGTACAAAATACCAGACACCCAGTTTTATACTAACAGTTTATGACTAGACACCCCAAATATTTATGTTATTTTTTCCTGTACCAGCATGGGTTTTGTAAATATATTTGTGTTTATTTGAATTAACCGCGCCTACCTGACTCCAATGTTTTGATACAAGGGTAAAGTCAGTGTTGCATCATTGCGTTCGACACCACACATATGTACGCTAAAAAGTTCACGTACAATTACTTAGTTACACTGTAGTATTGTTTTAAGCACAGTTTTAATTTGGAACCCTCCACTACATACTGACGTGATAAAATCTGAAGGAATCAAACAGTTACTATTAAATTTAACGCGATTGTCGCTGATAACGCTAATGGTGTGTACAGAGGGTGTAATCTAATAATTTAACTGGCGTTTAATGCATGCAAGATTAATACAGTAGAGTATTTATAAGTTTGGCTCGTCAAGCCACCTGAGCTGTTCTCGCTGACACTTACAGGCACTAACGAAGAAAGAGCATAAGAACGGAGTGATGTCACCTGATAGCCCCGAAGCAGAGCCTGAATATAATCTGACTCCAAGGACCGAAGCCAAATACTCTAAAATCGATGAAGAATTTCAAATGATGATGCAAAGGAACCAATTAAACGGAAGTCGCGTGAGCGTTGGCGTTACTGGAAGCAACTATAATCTACCTGTTAGCGTCCCTATCGGAAACTATGATCAGTCACTGTTGCAAGCTAGTCCTCAGATGCATACCTCTATCAGTCCACGGCCCTCATCTTCGGAAACCGATTCAGGTACTGATTTAGTTTTATTGTTTATAATTCTTACCACAAGCAAGTAACGTATTGAACCAAAGCATTTTATTGTTAACAGCCTTGTCAGTCATGCTAATGTATTTTTTACTTTCTGATAAATATGGCAATAAGTTTGCAAATATTCAAGGATACCATTAGAAACTAGTTAATAATACAATATCTACTTTAGACAATAATGCATCATATTTTAACAAATCCAATATTCTATATAATACTCGGTAAGTTTTTGTGATGTTGATTCAATGTTGTTCATTTACAGTGTACCCAAGCGGCGGAATGCTCGAGATGTCAAACGGTTATACCGGTTCGGGATCTCCACTGGATGCTGGCTGCACACCGTCACCGTCACCCGGACCTGCACCATCGCCACATCGCCATGCTCACAAGGCGCACGCGCATGCCGCGCCACCACATCATTCACCGCGACATAATAACCTGCGCGTCGTCATACCAAGCTCTATGCCGCCGCCGCAAGATGATATTTCTTATACTGGAGAAGTAAGTTTCGCAATATAATAAATAAATATTTAACTCAGATTCCGTGCATGTTGTAAGTGATTTATTTCTCTTTTCTTTGGCATCTCGTCGCCTTTAACACGTATAATTATGTACACCTAATGTAAAATGTATATTTCTTATATATTTATTAAATATATACATTTCTTAAATATTTGTGTTCTATAATAAATGGATACTTAAAAATATAAACCTTAAGTTTAAAAATACGTATTAGTACCATGACTAAATTTTTGTATTCTGTCATTTCCAGACACCGCTAAGCTATTCTGGACTCGGCAATTTCGGACCACAAGACTTCAGCATTAACTCGGACATGGGAATCGGACTGACGTGGGGCGCGCATCAACTGCAGACGCTCCAACACAACAGGTACATGTCTGTGATCATTCTCATATTACCTTTTTATGTAGCTTAGTTAGAAGATGTGATCAATCCTGTCCTATTTATTATCTCTTTTACGAAAACAAGATTATTTTTTCAAATTTTAAATTACAATTTTTAAATTTTGCTTGAATTTGAAGAATTTTTTAAGTAAAATTCATAATGACGAACCTTTAAATGTATATAAATAATATATTATAATAACATACCGTTTAACAAAAGAACTATAACTCAAAATATTTAAGTTTAAAGAGTGAATAGTTTTCGGTATTTGACAATGTTTTGGCAGACGACTTACCTTAAAACTTGGTTGATCGATTCTTCTAGTAGTAGTTACCATAGATTATAATTTATATTCCTACTAATATCTGCTTTAGTCATTATAATATACCAGCTTAGTTGTGTTTCTAGGGCTGCACGAGGTCTCCAGTAATAGCTAGCTAATATAGTAGTTAACATAAAAAAGTGACTTAAAATACAATTTAGACTGTGTCGTAAATTTAAAAATGACGGTTCCGCCGCGATAGTGATATCACTGCCGTGACCAGGATTCGAACCTGGGTTACTACGGCCACAACGTAGGGTCCTAACCACTAGACGATCACGGCTATCGGCACCGGTGACAATTCTGTCGAAAACAACATTCTCTTTAAAAAGTGTTACATCACAATTCACCGTAGCTTGTTCAGAAGTATTTAAATCGCGGAACGAAAGAGCAATTAATTCTATTTTTAAATTCAGTTTAGTTTAGTTAGACAAAAAAAATTCATACGCGGTTTATGTATTTTCTTTCTTGTGATACTTACGTTAGCGTAAAATAAGGTCAAACATGTTATGTGCGAGATTTAATTCTATTCTTGCAATTTAAATTAGAATGTCTTCGATGTTCGTGGATTTCGTGCGATGTTTTGTTACAAAAAGACAAAATCGACACCACGTGTAATCATAAAAACTTGCCAAAAAACACAAGTAACATCAATTATAAAAAAAGACGTAACTATTATTCTAATATGGCTACCCGTTTGAGTATGAAGGAGATTAAAGCAATTGGATACAAACATGGTCGTTGACTCTTGTTCCTTTGTGTTATTCACTATATTATATAAAAACTATGGTATATCGTGATCAAGCTACATGCACTCTGCACAAGTATATAGATTCCATATCGAATTGCTATTAAAACTCGATTTCGGTAACAATATGTATTAGAAGAGGTTTGTTCTACAAGGCGAGTTCATACTAAACTAGACAGATACATAAGTTGTTGTGGATTTTGAGAATATTTCAGCTTTCTCTTAATATATTATGCATGAATTATCTACAGCTATTGACGATAACGATCGGTGGTTTTGTGTACTAATAAGGTTACAATCAAACAGACAGACAAAGTCACGTAGAGTTGCCATCGTCACTCTTGGGTGGTTGTTCTTTTCTAGTTCGGTGGTTTTAAATTTGAACAGAAAATAGATGTAAACTCTAATGTGTATCTACACTGCACAACTATACATATTGCGCAATTCCAAGAGCTATTTTGAGTAACTTAGAAAATCTCTGTTAAATATGGCATGAAACGAATCTAACTGCTTAGATCCGTTCTTATCCATCAGTAATAAATGTATACCCGGAGACATAGTGTATCAAATTAGCTAAAACATTCCACATACTAACGGTTCAATTTAATTTGAGTAAAAAAAAAACATAAAATATTTTTTGTTTGCTGTAAGTGAATCTGATTCTTTAAAATGTATGTAATTTACAAAATAGACAGAAATTTATGGAGAATTTGATTAAGTTTTTTTACCCTAACATTGTCTTTAATTTCATAGCTATTTTATATCTAAAATAAAAAGCTGATTTCATCACAGCTTTCCTCAAACAATAAAAATTCATCACTACAGCCTGGATTCGAACCTAGGCCACTGACCGCATCATTCTAACTACCAAACGATTATGACTGCCAGTTCAAGTGATCATAACAGTAAAGCAACCGTTGACTTAACTCTAACCAGTTGTGAAAGTAACATGTCAAAGTATTCGTTATCGTTTCGCTTTACTGTCCTAGTTATAAATCGTATTTAAACGTCCAAAAAGTTCTTGTAGATCATAAAAGATGGCGTCGTACAATATTTATTTTTGGAATATTTAGTTGAAACCTAAAACGAAGAAACATTGGTTTTAAAGTAATAAAAAAACTCAGATGAGGAAACACGGCATTTTGAAAACATTTTTATGACTCTAAAAGATAAAAATTCTTCACAAGAACCTACTGAATATTTAAATTATGATTTTGTACTTATAACTGAACAAGAATTTATGCCACAAATTTAAACTCTAGTTAAAAAATACTGCACAAATATTCTGAATTTTAAACTCTTGCTCCCAATTTTAAAGGAGAGCTCATAGAATCTCGAAGTAAAATCAAATTAGAGAACAAAATTGATTCAATAATAGATATAATCTGATATTAAAGCTACATCAGGCGTGGTAGTCATAAAATATATTTCTAATAAGAAAAATATGCTCCGCCGCGACGGTGATGTCACTGCCGTGACCAGGATTCGAACCTGGGTTACTACGGCCACAACGTAGGGTCCTAACCACTAGACGATCACGGCTACCGGAGCTGATTATTGTAATTGTTAAATAAATGATTATTTTCAAGTAACGATATTACACTTTCACTTTTAAAATTATAATTTAAACACTTGAAGCATTGTTTATACCTTGGGATATGGTTTTTTAGTTGTTATTTCGTATGTTATTGTACTTAAGATACCTTTTAAGTGAATATCTTGTTACATAATTGCTGAGTAAGATTGATAACAATTTATACCTAAAAGAAGCAGGGTGATCTAATAGTTTAATAGAGGAAATAAATTTTATAAAACACTTGTGAGTACATCCGATATCAATTGGAATTAAATTTATTTAGTTATGTCTTCTGTCTGACACCGACTGTACTCACTAGTAGGGGAAACCTAGAAGGGGTTGCGGGATTTGCTAGAACGCGGCTAATATAAGAAGTCATACTTAACACTCTATTCAGTACCTCCAGCATACATGCACCCTAAATATAATATGCAACGGCTAGGGCAGCTCGTTTAGTTAGGAAACAAAAAATCAATGGTACAAAATACTCGAGTATGTAAGATTAAGGTAAGTTAGGTTAATTACATGCTGAAAACAGTGTTTTTTTATAACCTGAGAATTTGATCATAACTAAAGAGAATAGAAGTATCTCAACGTAAAAAAAACACGTTTGTAAACTTAACACTCGAACGCGCATATTTTTTTTGCTTTGAAGAGTTTAACGGAAAGATTGCAAGACATTTTTTTTAAGCGTCTACGTGTCATATTTTGTATTTTAAATCTGACGGTTTATTGAGATTTAAAATACCCCGCAAAATGATCGTCAGATTATTGTCTAATATGACAAGAAAATCAAGCTAAACCGTCTGCGTAAAAATCTGACACGCTTGAGTATTTTGAAATGCAGATTTGTGTTTTTCATTCGACAAGTCGTTCCGAGCTTGTGCTACTTTTAAATCTTCAGACATTTGAATAGAGGCGTTTTTAATATGCAGTTAACATATCCTCTAAACATCTGATGCTCCCGAATATATATTTTTTTGGTTTTCTTCCTTTACATTTTTCAAAGAATGTAAACGCTATTTCCAGCGCTACGAATGGAAATAATATACAATATTAATTCGTTCTATAATCTTATCTATCAAATTTAACAGGCCCCCATGACGCTCAAGCACATTTTTTTTTTTATTCTTTCTTCTCTAGTGAAATCTCGCTCGATTTTACTTTCTGAAGATTTTAATTTTCACAAATATAAAATCACATTGATTAATGCAAAGTAATAGCACAAGTAGCTTAAAAAATACCTCCTTATTAATCAAGCAATGTAAAGTTGCAAGGTTGTAATGTACTACTGAATGATTCTCGCTATCGGAGACATTTGTGCAAAAACGACTAATATACCAATTAGCATCCATATTCTATTTTAATGACCTCCCCTGCTTCTCGCATTGCTACGAAATTAAGACGATAGAGGGGCCAGCACCTGCTAGCCTTTTAAACTATTCCGCTCTAGTGAACTCATACTTTATAGATAATTACGCCATAAATAAAGTTTATCGGTTGCTACCTAGTTAGTTTTGCATGTTTATAATTGGCTTCATGAATAAAACATTCAGTTCAAAATGATACACATTCAAATTATGCGCAGAAATTCCATCCATCTAAAGTAATAACTAGTAGTTGCATATTTAGTGGAGCACATTAAATAATTAGCTTTTGCCTGTCGCTTGGTTCGCGTATAAATATTTTTTATATTTCGGGAGCAGCACTTTTCTAATTCAAAATTTATGTGTATAGTCATCATGCCAAATTTCAATTCATATTTTATGCAGAAGTACAAACATGTATAACAAAATGAAATATTTTATGTTTATAACCAAAAGAAATCTAGACTAAGTTAAAAACTAATTCTGTTGTCTCCATCTATGACTTCTTTGAAACTAAAATCTTACCAGAGGATCCAATAGCATTTTAAACTTCCACAAAACTGAAGGACTATTTCTGTCAACAGTAGCAGCCTGCCAGTACTAGGCGGGGGTGGCACACCTCCACCTGCGGCGTCGCCAAGCAACGTGAAGATCAAAGCAGAACCCGTCTCGCCGCCGCGCCCTGAACATATGCCTCACCGTGCGCCGCCACCTCAACCACAGCCTGCGCATCTCTCAGGAGCTATAGATGGTCAGTATCTAGTAAGGTTTTGGCCTACTGCACCACCCTGAACGGACGAGTTGGTATAGTGTGTGTTTCAAGTTTTTCTTCTCTTTGCGGGTGTTGTTGTCCTTCATAGTTTTTTTTATGTTTTATTTAAAGAGCCTACCAAAGTCACTCTGCAATCCAAGAGTTGTGGTCACCATACTCATTGCGAATGCAGACAATGCAGTATGATGATATACACTATGGCAGCTTAGTGAGATCCTCTTTCGCGCCCAGCCTAGAGCCGTAAAAGCCGTGACAGTTTTTGTGTCACTACGGCTCACATACTTATGATGATAACTGTGACTTGTGTATAATTGAGCCTCCGGAGTTTTATTCTCTTAAACAACTCCTATAACACCCACGGAATATTTAAGAGTGGTGACACTAAATATTCCTACATGGCCCAAGAATGTGCATTATATTTATTATTTCTATAGTATCTGATATGACTGCTTCGTCTCTTTATGAAAATAGCAATGATTTGAAGATGGTGATAATATTTTGTTTGAAACATTATTTATATAATGTGATACTAATTTTACTTCAAAAAATATTTATTACAAATTAGTGTTCATTCTAATTAAAAGTAATTTGCAAGTTTAACATGACCTCATCGTTCAGACATTCATATTTTGTAGATAAAATACGGAAATTTTTATATTAATGGATGTCAAGGTTTTTGTCTCTAGGTCGCTTCATTTATTATTTATGAGCTGTAAAATTCTTATCGTACTGCTTCATGTAACAAAGTTCATAAACAATCCTACATTTTATAAAATGGTAGCTGGTTACCCGTAACCTGTACCTGTCTACAAACATTTGCAGAGGCTTATAATTTGCAGCAATTTTTTTGCTATTGCCTATATTTTGGCCAAACTAGTGAACTTTACAGTATATTTACAATGCTGACAGATATCACTGTTGTTTCAACAGTCCGCCAAGTTTTATTCAACAAACTTATGTATTTTTGTGAGGCAGAGATACAAAAGGATTAAATTTTTGTATTTTAACATATATGATGCCGTCAGTCAGTTTTTTAGCGTGCTTTTATGATAAATAGGTGACTGATGAATTTAAAATTGTATTCAAAACATAAACGACAGAACTTTATGACACCTAAATTATAATATGTATATTTGAATTGTGTTTTTTTTTGCCTACATCAAAGTTTTACGCTGTTAAAACTTGGTGTAGGAAAAATTTTAAACTGATTATAATTATAAATAACAATATAAAATTCAGCATCTTATTATTATGCAGTTGGAGGCAAACGTGTTACATAATGACCTAGACTAATTTTTTAAATTATGTATAATTAATTTTTTATATTCCAAATTAATATTTGGTATATAAAAAGTGATATATTAGATTATTTTACATTTGCTAGAGGAGTTATTCTTTGTAGAGATTAATTTTTATTCTATAAAGAAAAGAAAAAAACTGGGTATCAGTACTAATGTCCCTAGCGTTTACAAAAATAATAACAAAACATTTGAATCGTCTTTGGTACTTAAAGCGCATTTTTATTTTCCTAGAAAGGGACAGAAAAGGAATAAATGATCTTGGTATCACCTGTGATTATCAATCAATAAAAACAAGATGGAATAATATAACGTAAAACTAACTTTAATTAAACCTAGCTTAAGAGTTATCAATACTAACTACCCAGAAATTAACAATCCAATAACATTAAAATCATAGTATACTCCAATTTTGCAGGTTCAGTGTCATCGAGTAACATGGGCTCACCGGCCGGCCAGGACATGAGGCACTCCAACGTGCCGCTGGACTACGAGCAACCGCACACTAAGCGACCGCGGATCGAGGGCTGGGCCACATAGCTAGGCTGCGAGGCCTTCGGCTCTTACCCGAGGCCCCTGCACCCGCACTGCTAAACGAGAGGCCAGACCATCCACGTGAGACCTATCGAGCTTCGTCACCGTCCCCGATGACAACTTCTACCCTCGATAGCGCCACAGTGCTAATCTTATCACCATAAGTCTGATAAGGAAAGGTGCATCCAAATATACGGTGCTTTTTCATGGCACGGTCATTCAACGTTCTTCTACTTTGAAAATCATCAGCGTCGTGGCTCTGTATGTTATACTTTCGTAATCCTCACACGGGGTCTATATTGAATGTTCAACTTTACACAACCCTTCTATGAATACGTAATTAATTATTGTATGCACACTTGAGTACTAAAGATTAAGATTAAATGTTAAAATTAAGTACAATACAGAATAGCGGCAACCATTCAGATCAACTTTGAACTTTAAGTACATGTAGATAGATATCTAATTCCCTTGTAAATAACGACATTGTATGTGCAATCCGTGCCATTGTCTGTTTAGCTTAAAGTTAGTCAATTTAAAGATTAGTAAAGTGTAAAATTAAATCTGCACTAATAGTTGAAGTTGTGTGCGATGCTAAGAAGCGGTCGGACGGAGCTGTTGTTGAAGTGCGAAGTGCGCGATGGACACAACACAATGCGATATTGTGTGTAAGTGCGAGTAAGACTTATAAACAAAACGACTGTTGACTTTTGTGTTAGTGTTTTAAAAAGTTTTTTTGTGCCATTTTAAAAATTATTATAATAGTGTGACATCCGAACTTGAATCTGTATAATAGTAGTCGTAGTGTCATCACAGAAGATAATAAATTATGTATTGTAAAATGTACTTTATCTATTGACATATTTATACATGAGAATCATAATGATATTTACATAATATGTATACACGTCCCGTTAGGAACGAATGTTATGTAAGTAAGTAGGTAATGTTTAGCTAGAGATGAGTATATAATGGTACCACACGAAGCTTTAAAATTTCTTATGATAACACTTGCACTCTAAGCAGTTTTGTAAGTAAACACCGTTTATATCATACATTGTAGAACTCGGACATTTCTTCACATAAATGTCAACACTCAGATATACAGAACTTACTTAGAATTGTTCTTTTGTTTCTGAATTTTGCTTTGTGCTATTATTAGCACATCAACTAGTACAATATTCGGCAAAAGAATTCTAAGAAGATTTCTTTTTAATTCTGACACTATGCTTCGATCATTATCTATGTACTAAGAACTTTATTTAATATGTATGTTTGTATGGTCGTATCTCGTTGGAGACCAAAATATTATCGAGTCAATTTTGAATATCATATGTAATTACTTGTTAAGTATGTGTAGGTTTATTTAGTGGCTATAATCGGTAACAAAAATGTATGGATCAACCTTGTTAATAGTACTTTTTATTTTGTTAATGTGATCTGAAGTTTGTTTTATTTACCACTTAGTAGATATTGTAAACATGAACAATATACCTACGAGTCAGCTTTAAGAGCACATACAAAATATATTTTACACTAAAATATTTACACTAAAGTATGCACTATATCACGATCCGCCCTATTTTTAGAGGATATTGTCTAAAACTGTACATTTGTGTCGTCCATAGTTCATAATGTTTTATTTATCGTCCTGCTTTATTTAGATGTGTCTATGTCTTCTCATACTGTAACGGGACTTATTGGAAAAGGACTATTATAGTTTCAATCCTTTTGACCCTCCTTTCCCCTCATATCTTCTCACTGTAGATGCCTTACTCACAGTGCCTAAATGTACCATTTTGTACCAAATTTTGTATGTAACATTTTGCTTTAATATTCACATCCTGGTAACTCTAAGTCACTAAAAGATGTTGAATTGTTGAGACCGCATTAGTTTTATATATTTATATATATATATATATATTTAATAAAAAAAGTCAAAAGAATGTGGGATTTTACCTGTAGCTAAATGTATCATGTTATGTTATTTGTCTAACTTTGATCCCGCATCCTTTTGCTTCATCATCTGGTGTAGTGCTTATATAAATAAGGTCTCGAACTGACTATTGACACTGCAATGACTGTATAAGCTACCGTAAAGACAGGTCTTAATTTTGTAAAGAATTCCTCTTATTGTGTAATGTCTGTGCGAGCCCTTATATAATACGGTCGCAGCAACGTTTTGTCTCTGTACACATTTGCCAGTCAAACTGTCTAAGTGTGATTGTAACTTTTTATAATGTTAAGGATAACGAACAACTTTTCAAAATAAATTGTCGTTAGAGTAAACTTTCAAATCACAATAACAAAATGTTGAATGTACATTTGTTAAATTTGTACAGGGAATGAACTAAATGTGGAGTTCAAAAGTCTGAACGCATAAGAATAAAAAAAAATGTATTTTCGCATTGTAAAATAAGTACACGGTTAGTTTTAACGAATTAATATTTTATTACCGGAGCATAATAAATGTTAACCCATTTTAGGGAGTTATTATAAAAATCATGTAAGTACACCTTGAATGTTAGACATACATTGTTGATGTGATATAATTACGTACACTGTTAAACCCTGGACCCGCTTTCGTTGTTGGTGCGTTAGGCTCGCCGTGCTTAGTAATGGGCTTTTCATCATAATCGTAACGCTTTAATTGTTTGTGAGTGCGTGTCTTTCGCGAAAAAAAAATTGCGGGTCCTTTATTGTGATTCTACATTGCGTTAATCTGTTTTCGGTCGTTCGTTCCTAATAATTCCTTTCTCTGAAAGCGTCGATGTGTTTTGTATTAAAATTTGCTCAATATGTTCGGCGATGATGCGAATCCCTTGTTTCTTGTTACACTAATTTCTAATTGTCAGTTATAGAATGGCGGTATAATGTAATAAATGTTAAGTGTTGCATTGTACAGTATTGGACACAATTGCTGTTACCTATATACCTATCACGGAGGCGCATTGGTCGAAACCTATAGCCAAATAATTAACGTAATTTTGCACAAACATATTGTTATCGGATGAAATGTTTACATTAGGTGAAGTTTTCTTTGTATTTGCGTGTAGTGATAAAATATCAGACATTTGTGTTTTATCGCTTGCAAACATATATTGTATAAATATTACGACAGTTAAGCTGGTATTGGGAGCATAATTTCCGAGGTTGTGAGCTTTGCTATCGGGAATGAGTTCAAGTTTAATTATTAAATAATAAATATAATTGTTCATTTTGACGCACAACCGCGTTGTGTGTTGTTGTAAAAAGAAGTTTGTTTGTTTTTTATATGTACTTTGGTATTATGTGTTTACCTGTATTTTATCTTGCTGTGTGACAATAGCAAAGGGCTTGTTGAATTAATTTATGATCTAGTTCATTGCATTTAAAAGGTACGTAGTGTTAAGTGCAGTAATAGAAATTGTACTACATTTCTCCACAGTAGGCCATGTGTTTTTTTTTCTTCCTTTTAGTCTTTTTTGCTATTGCACCACAGTCTATATAGTGAACAATTCAAATAGAATATAGGAATATAAATACATATCCTAATTGAATACTCAAATTAATTTCACATTAATTTCTCTCGTAACACCCGTTGTGCAATACATATTTAACAAAATGCTTAGGTAGGTGTTAGGTATATTTTCGTTTGAATTTTACAAAGAATACAAAATCTGTTGTATTTTATCGATATTTTTACTGATAATAATGTGAAGTCGCCGACGGTATTCCGGAAGTGCGGTTCGGGAATATAAGTCATAATTGTATAATTATTTTTTAAGATTAGGCCGGGCCAAATATTGCATTATACTAGGCCTTGCGGCGCTGTAACTGTGTCGAGGCAGCAATTTCTGCCCCGTGTATTATAATTGTATGGTGAATGAAAACATCTCAGTGGCTGAATGAAATATTAATGTTTATCGACAGTGTTAGAAAATTGTTATAAATTATTTTGATGACTGTTCGAAGGATAATAAAGAGTTGGATGTCATTTTTGTCTTTTTTATTTTGTATTTTGTACATTACATATGTCTCTTAATTACACACCCATAGAGTATTTGCACAAACACAAATAACAATCAAAGATAACAATATATTAAGATTCACAGACGTCCTGATATTAAGAATCAAAGATGTCCCGACATTAAGAATCAATAACATCAAGATGTTAAGATCCAAATCATCCTCGTCTTAATCTTTTGTTTTTTTTAATTTTAGCTAGGGGTATTTAGCTGAAATTTAAAAAAAAAGGTTACAATTGCAAGTATTCAAGAGAGGCAATAAAATAACTTACTACTGAAATTATATGTTTATTAGAAAATACGTATTCCATATATTGCTTGTTTTAACGTGACGAGGAACGCTAGAAAATATTCTTTAAATTTTCCTATTGTGCTTTTGCATGTTCGAACAAATGCACGCAAAGTTGTCCTATATCTAAACAAGTATTTAAAAATTCTATCAGCATATAACCCTCATAAATAATGAAAATATATGATAATGAAAGTTTTAAAATTAAAAAATAAAATAAATTGCAAACAATGTTCTGGAAGAATTGTAACATTACTTTTTTTTAAAGACAAATATACTAGTAATATATCTACATATATCGTGAGAAAATTTACAAATATAAATGAAACATACACAAAAGCACCCAGACTTAGAACAACAATTAGTAGATCACAGTGTTGTCCTAAGTGGGTTTGAACCCACAGCATTCAGCCTTGCGAGAAAGCGGTAATGTGACCGCTTAAGGCACTACGCCATCCGTGCAGTCAAATCAAACATGTTTTTTTCATAACAAGTCAACTCTCGCACAAGTAATAAATATATGTAAACCAAGAATATTAATGTGTAGTGGGCGACTTTACAAAAATATTGTAAGCAATGTTCTTAGAGATGTGATATTATTAATGCCAATATTAATTGTTGCTAACTGGATCACCAAAAGCACCATTAGAAGCTGTTCCTTTTCTCTTGTACTCAGCTTCCAATATCTCAACCTCAAGATTACCAATTCCAAATCTATTTTGGTCTCTTTCGAATATTTCCCTCACTTCTCTTTCCACATCTACAGAGCTTGATCTTCTAGAATCGAATCTATTTGAATCAAAATCCTTATGTACGTCAATACTTTCTTTAGTCACAAGTATAACTTGACCTTCTAATGTATCTCTAGAGTCAGCTGTCGAAGGTCTCGAACCAAGTGGTAGTCTATCTATGTCGTCTGCAATTTTTATTTCATTTCCATCATCACTTTTAGGAGTAGATATCAACTGGTGTCTTGAAATAGCACTGTCAGGTGTATCAATTTTTTTATGAAATCGACATTTCCTGGTGAATCCTCCCATCCACTCAGATAATAAAGCCGTGGCAGCTATAAGGAAGCCAGCAGCTAAAAGTAAGAACATACCTTGAGTGTCTTCAAGCGTTAGGCCTTTTTCTTCTGCTAATACTATATTCAACGTTCCAGTGCCAACCTGCATAATGTAAACAAAGTCATTATCAAAAGCATATTTACTTTTCTATGGGGCAATTTCTTTAGATCGATTTGAATAATAATATGGTTATAATAATAAATTTAGACACTTTACACTTAATGGTCTCATTTCAATTACTCTTAGTAAATATGATTATTGCTCCTAGGTTGTAATTGAAACCACGAAATATGACACAACAACCCGAATAAATAAAAGCCCGTCAACAGGTGACAAAACGTGAAGAAAGTTTCCAATACAAACACTAACCGCAAGTAGTTTTCCAGTAGGGCTTCTTTGTATTTCAAAACGCACTTCGTCACTTATTTTATTGACAAGTCCGCTTTGAAATATTCTTCTAATATCATCACTTAGCTTCTCTGAATACACCGAGTTGTTAGGAAATGCTATCGTCACTCCAAATAGAGCGAAACATTCATTGGAAATATGTAATGCAGCTCGTTTGGATCTAAAAGTGAATGAAATCTGAATAAGTTGAATTTTGAGCAATGATGGTTGATCAACTATGCTAAATGTTAAAAAATAATTCTTGGATTAATAACTGTTACAGCAACAAGTTTAATTACATATTATGTATCATTTATTTCCATTTTGATTAAAAAATATTTTATGAAGATGTTGCCTAGCATATTAATGGATTAAGTAACTAATCAACAGTCTAGTGAGCAAAACATGTTTCTACGTTATTAACAGCTATAAAGTATACACAGTAATCAAGAGTCCTTAGAACTATTTATGACACTTATGTCTGCTTGACTAGCGCCGGAGATAATCGATTATCATAATTTTTGAAAGGAAGTTTTCAATTGAAAAATAAACGGAATATATATCATGTTAAAATTAAACTTACTTAGTTGCCGAAAAGTTAGCCTGAGCAATATATTGTAATTCAGCTTTGGATCCCAAAAAAGCGTGTGGCCAAAAGAAAGCTTTTGTAGTGTTTTTAATACCAGCTTCAACGTTGGGCAGGAGTTCAACTTTCTTCAATAGTTTGTTGGTGTAAGGATCCGATGAGTTTAAAAACCATTTCTCCCAGCCTCCACGATCTGTGCAAAAACAGGATGTCATTTATCTACCTACTAGACACATATACAAAACGTAAATGATACACAAGAATATAAAAAAAAAGGTCGAATAATGAAGGGATGCACTCGGACAATGCGAGAGACAACGCATCCCTCACTATTCACACAGACTAGACGTATCGAAAAATATTACATGACAAGCCTATTGCCATCAATTGAGCATATATTTGATCATTCCCCAATCTTTATCCTGGATGGGGATCGAATCCTTCTCGTGTTGCAATCAGGATCGTTTAACCGTACAAATGTCATTGTTATGTAAGATATATTTACGTGACACAAATTCATTACTCTCGAGTGGAATGACATGTTTATAAAAAAAGAATATATATCGATGAAATTCTATGCCTTAATATTTAATGATAGTGAAAGTTCTATTATTACGTATATATGTATGTATGTATGAAATAGTCGTTTACTTGAATTTTTAACCTAAACTACCGTTTCAATGTATTTCCATTACCTGAAAAAAAACTTGTTGAAACTTGAGAGAGACTTAAAATCGGACTTGATCGAAATTATTATATAAATTATCATCTGGCATTGCAAATTTAAATTTTTAATATTCAAGTGCTTTACTACTTACGACTGTCATTTATTACCTAAAGTTCCTATTCTGTAAAATCCAGCCAACAACTGATCTATAGTATCCACAGTTTCCGGGAACACTGGCAATGTTACAAATGCTATAATAGAACCAGTATAACAACTTGTAATTATAATTGTAAAAATCCAGTACCAACCTGATAACAAAGAGAAAGATAAAGATGCCTTTTGTCATAAAAGTACGTTGAAACGGTATGAATAAACTTGAAAAGCATTTGATTTTTCACTTACCAATTAATAATCGAGTTGTAATTTTAGTAGTTTTGCTCCAAGAATTTTTACCAAGAAACGTAAAGCAATTAGTAAAAGTACCAAAAACATACCAGAACATATTTTCTATTTCGCCACTGTTATTAATAAGATGTCTCAAAGTATGTTTGTCAGAGAAAGCAAGAGGCAATATACCGAAAAGGTAGGTAGCTGTTAAAGCAATCCATACAGTCCAGTGAAATGGCCCTAAAATTGCTCGATATCTGGGAAAAAAGATACAGCAATTTAGGAAACTATACATGAAATGAAATATAGTTTTATTTTTGCTTAGTAGCTACCGAGGTAATGCTGTAGACATGAGTGTAATAAAAGTTGCACAATCTTGAGAATGTAAAAATGACATATCCATATCTCGAGCTCTTTCAATCGTCATGTATATGCCTGCTATACCGATATCAGCTCTTCCTGTAGTGATCTCTTTAGTCACCGCATCACCTGACCTAATAACAATAATTCATAATCGTTATAATTTTATAAAACATTATTTAATCAGACATATCAAGTTTTTATTTTTATTACCCGAGACTCAATTCCTGAGGTTCAATAATTTCAATGGAGAAGTTATTTCTTTTAGCCAACAGTTTGATAAGTCGAATTTCAATACCATCCCATACAATTCGAGGGTTTCCACCATTTGAATCTGATTGAATCCTACATAAGTAAGTTACAATGTTAACAAACGTCATGAGAGATGTAATAATGAACTTATTATATGTACAGCGTACTACAGAAAGGTGTGTTTCAAACATCATTAAAAAACGCGAAAAGACGCACACTGATGGAGCTCTAATTTTGTTGACGACCAAAATTTGAACACAGTTTTCTGTAACAGCTTGTATATGCGGATACCTTCTGAACACAAATGGTGGCTGATTAGCAGCAGCGACTACAAATCTATGTCCAGCGTAACCTTTAGTCATCTTGCGTGGAAACAAGTTAATGTTTCTTGAAAACTTTCCATGACTCCATGAGTTTAATACTACAGGTTTACTGGCGCCAAGCCCATCCGTATATAATTTATGAGTATACAATAAGTAAGGAGCTTCCTAAATTGAAAGTGGAATATAATTATACAGGCCACATTGTCATTATAAGAATAAAATGCTTAATCAACGTTGATTTTCGTATTAAACTTACCATAGCAGCGTCATCCTCTTCTTTGAAACTTTGACCAATAACAAGCAAATTCACAAACATTCTTGAAAAAGGCTGTGCTAAAAATTCTTGAACGGCCCATTGAGAAGACCGTGCTATCACTATAACCTTACTTTTTGGTTGTTTACCCAAAACTTTAGCGCTTTTTTTGACGTCAGTTAGGAAAATAATAAAATGTAAGCAATCTAATCCAGCTTGTAGAAGCTCCGGCTCTATTACTTTACCTTCATCAGTAATGTAACCATGAACAAATGCTATTGGAAACCCTTTCAGTAAGTTTTGAACCAAGTAACTTTCTTTAGATTTAACTTGGTTGTCATAAAGGATAACTGGTGTGCAATCTTTTAAATAAGTTAGAGTTATGTTATGTAATAAGTTTACAAGTGATGAAGTTTGGTCAAACGCTGTAGTCTCACCCAAAAAGTGTTCATTCCATAATTCTTCTCTTGTCTTTGGATATCCATGAAAAACTGTATCTACTGCTCGCTTCTTAACTTCTATATGATTATCTTTGTTTGTCGGTTGATTTAACTTTCTCGTACCATGTTTTATTTCATTTTTTATATAATTTTCATGAAAAATATCAGAGCAATCATTTTTAATATTTCTTTTCATATGAACCTTGTGGTATCTATCAAAAACATATTGTGACGGATAGTACTCTACCTCTTGGCAGAAACTATCGTAATATGTTAAGATAAAAAAATACAAGTACCACCCTCTCATGTTACGTATATCTTTATGATACACTCGTAGACAGGTAAGCTTTTTTATAGTTTCTGTTTGACCGTGGGCGAAAGAACGAAACCGTCATAACGCAGGTGTTATGATTGAAAATTTAATTTTTGATGTTCTTTGCGGATCATTTGTGGTCACGGTTGCGGCCCTGACTTTTAAGTACGTAGCATGAGTTTTTTTAGTTTTAATGAATGTCGATAATCCCTTAAGCACCATCCCTTAGAAAATACTTTACCGTAGAAGTATAAGTATCACAATTGAATTAGAAAGAGAACGTCTGCATATTTTTCTGTTTAATATGGCTTCGTATGTCCAAACACAAATACATAAATTTTAGGTATAGAACGACTTATCAGCTAAGCCAGAGTATATAAGTCCGAAATATATAGGTAAGTTTATCTGCAGTATAAGACAAGTTCAGTCTAGTTTACAATCAGATGGCCGTAGGTAAAATGTATCCAATTTATCATCATCTTATCAGATGAATGATGCGCATTGTGAGACATTGACCTCCACCAAGGTTTTCCACTTTAAAAAAACATGTATGCAGTTAAACAAATAAAATCTATGACAACTGATTTGCTCCTAATTAATTAAAATTACGATTGGAATTTATTTTACAAAATTATATTTTTTTAGCACTGACAACTGTATGTTGTGTTACGTGTACACAATATACAGTTGTTGTCAGTCAGTTGGTCAGTATCTATCTGTATACATATATATTTAAATACCTGTTCCTATGAATGGTGGTCTCACCATTTGCAAAATTTGAACGAAAAATACGCACTGCTTTGGAGACTAGACCACTTTTTGTTTGGATAATTTACAATATCATATGTAAGTGCATTTTAGACCTATGACAATCTAGTATACGTGGTACGGTAAATTATCCATTATCGCTTTTACGAATAATACGTTGATTAATATGTCAGGATCAAGGACTTGTGTTCTGTAGTGTGTGTGAAACTGAGTGGATATCAGTATTTTAAATTTGTTGGATTAGGAGTATTGAGTGTTCATAATGTCGCGAATGAATTTCATATGTAAATTTACGAGGAACACTAGCTTCGCATTCATTCATTCATTCACATTTAGCTCTACACGTCTTTAGCGTTAAGGGTATACCGAGCTATGGAGTCAATTGTGTATTTTTTCCTGACTGCTGAATCTTTTTAAGTGTGAGACATGGATTGTGAAACACTTAAAGTAGGTACCTATTTTTTCAAGTAGTAAAACATATTCTGGCGGGTCCTATCTAGTAAAGCAATTAAGTGCGCTAATAAAAGTGTGTCTTTCATAAACTAATTTTACAAAGAAAGTAAATTAGGAAAGTGATTCTGATTAGTAATAAGAACGTTAAATTAACCGAAGTCGCAGCTCGCGGCAGCATCCCTTTGATGACACCGATATTGCGATCTGCCGTTTACAGTTCAGTGATTCATGTAAACAATGCTGTTCTAAGTCAGAATTATTTAAATTCTATTTATTTTATTCTGAATTTGTGTTTCTGTATTTTTGCCCAAACGGTACTTGAAGTGCAGATAACGTCGTTCGGGAGTGTAGACTGAGGACTGAATTGGCGTGGGAACACAAGGTCATACGCATGTCACGTAAAAAAAGACAGCGATATATTAGTTAAGCAGGCTCCTCTGTGATGCAAGTTTTTTTTTTAGGGTTAAATAAAAGCGATAGTAGGTAGTTTACGGTACCGCGTATACAACTGATAGCCACACATTTGAAGGCACGATTGGCCTAGCACTGAGTAATGTAGGTTCATACCCCACATGGGACAACACTATGTGATCCACAGAAATGTTGCCTTGAGTCTGGGTGTTCTTTGTGTCTGTTTTTTGTATGTTTGTAAAGTTCCTCGCGACACAGATTTTATTCCTATTGTGGCTGTTGGCCTTTTTTACAAAAACAAAGCAAAAAACAGATCTAAGGTCATTGCACTTACACATGATGCATGATAAACTAGTGGATACTTTTTGCGTTTTATTTTGCGTTAATATATAATTTTGCGTATAATAATTGCGTTTAATTTTTGCAAATGATCTCAAAATAAAAAATATAAAATGTGGTATAAAGGAATGCTATTAGAACAGGAACAGGCTGTATATATTTACAATTAAATATCGTAACCGTTGAAGTTTCGTTAATCAATTATGTGTACCATAGGTACAAGAGATTGAAAATTGAAAAGATTTTTCAATAGGTTTTGTTTTTAATGGGAAAATATTTATAACAAATTATTTAAAACAACTTTAAAATGAATTAATTACTAAGTATAATTGTTATTGTTGTAAACATAGTAAGAGCAACGCCAACATTGTATTATAGCTAACACAATAGCGTGGTCAATTCGAGACAGTATTATTACCACCTTAAATGTAGAAATATAGATATGTATATGTATATAAATATAGATGTATATGTGTTACATAATACACAAGTGTTGTCAGTCAAATGGTTTTTTTATTCAATTTTATAAAGAAAATTTCAACCGAAATCCAATTGATTAAGAGCAAATTAGTTGTTACAGATTTTTTTTGTTTAACTGAATACGTATTTTATGAATCGAGACGAGTCAGTTCGTAATTTATATAACTTAACCAATTTTGTAAACAAGTATCAATTTTTAAATTTAAAACATAGACATCAATCAAAAGTATGAATGGGATAGACCCACCCATATTCTTGACCCGTCACCACTGATAACTTTGAATATGTGTATTGCATTGTAATGTTAAAATATTCAGGTAAACATTTTACCCCCTTAGCGCATACGAAGCCTTTGATGGCTTGGAAACTTTTTATTTTTTTTTAACACGTAATTCAGTTTTTAAACAACTAATTACACTACCTTAGGAGTTTCATAGTTAGACGAGACGTAATTTTGTAGGCTATTGAAAGCCATTTTTTAAAAACTATTAAAGAGCCTTTGAACCGCGGCGATTTCGTGACCAGTAATAAAATTAGTGAAACTTATACTAATGAAATGCTATAGTGATAAGGCAAATTATATTCTGATAAAAATATTATAAAATGGTTGAAGCATCGTCTAAAACAGTACTACATAAGTTGTTTTCGTAATTACATTTATTTTTGTTAATTTTTTACACGCTTTTTATTAAATCCATGTATGACTTTTTATGTGTCACTTTATTGTTAGTCATATTGCTATAGTTTTTCAGGCATGAACTCTTTTTGCTTTTATAGCACTTTCGTGCATGTAAAATCCTAATTGAATGTAAACTCAGCGGCTATACTTCTCTACAAGCTTTTTTACGGTTACAATTAGCATGTCCTATATTGCAATTAGCATATTATTACATGTTTTAGACATTTCACACACAACGCCATCTAATCCCAAACTAAGCAGAGCTTGCACTAGATAACTGATGTAAATAAATATATACTTTTTTATAAATACATGTATATTATACATAGAAAACACCCAAACTCCAAAATAAACATTTGCAGATCATGTGATCATGCTCATAAAATTATTTGGCGCTACCCGGGAATCAAACCCGAAACCTCAAGCACAGAGGTCATATAACCTACCGCAGTGCGACAGAGGCAGTCAAAAAAAATAATAATATAAGATTGTAACATTGTGAAAAATCTCCCATATGGGAGAAGTAGATTTACTAGATTCAATGCTGTTTATTACAGTGTCAAATTATTATATATTATATATTGCTTGTTGATTGTGTTAAAATAGGTACAAACTCCTTTTAATTTTGAACTAGCTGTCTTAGAGATATACGCAAAGCAAATTAAGGGGTCTCGAAGCCAAAAATGTGTGATCGTCCTCTCATTCTTCGGCAACATCATCAACAGCTGGAACTCTGTCAAGCCGTGCTAGAACTCAATCCAGCATCTCAAGTTCTCCTATCCCATTTAAAAACAAAAAGCCACAGCTTGGCATGACTGCCTGTACTACCTGCACATACTAACTGTATCGATCGATCTCTTACTAATTTGAATGAAGAATCGTCAAAAAAACCAAAGGCTGGCAACCCGCTTGTGATTGCTGAGTTGCAGGCTCAGTCACTTTCTATCAATCAACTTATCTACGTGTTTACTCTTTGGCTCTGTTTTATATAATATTTTTTTTTATATAATAAGTAATTATTTTGTTTTTCTACAAAAATTACTTAAATAAAAGTAAGTAAATACATTATAGCCTAAAAAAATATTTGATGACCTCCTTAATAACTCATGCAGTAAAACATTAAGAAAGTCCGTTTTGGAATGATTTTGAGTAATCATATTATGACATACAAACTTCACTATTTGTCCTCATAACGAATATATAAAGAATCAGGATATGGGAAAACCATCAAAATAAAATGAAACAAGAAAATATTTATAGCAAATTTTATTTATCAGCACTGGTCACAAAATCTTAACAGTTCTTGTACACTATAAATATTTATACCAATATACAAAATTCAAATTTCTGATCATTTAGTTCTCAGTGCTGTGTCATGTCCGAAATATTTGTCCTAGGCGAAAGTAATAAAAAAGTGGAACTATCGATTTTAAATACTAAACCTATATTTACAATAAAACCTATTAAATATGAGCCATTTTTAAATAATAAAGATTGCAAGCACGACTAATTTTGGTCGCAATAGAAGACCAAGGGTCCAAATCTAGAACTGTATAATATTTACGTTCATAGTCAGAGTAAAAATTATAAGTTTATAGAACAGCAAAAAAGAGAGAGTGAGAAAGATTCTATTAATGTCTTATAAATATTTATCAAGTATTCTTATACGTTCTGAAGTTGCGAAACGGTTGTATAGACATGTGCAACATCACAGATAAATCAATTGCGATGTGGTAGACGTCTACACAATGTTACTTTACAAGCTTGGAAACATGAGAAAAGAATTGCTAAATGAATGGTATAATTTAAGATACTTCTACAAAAAATTATTAAAAATTGCCTAAGAACGTACGAAATACTTATATCTTACAATAATAAATTATCATCTAATACTATTCCTATATTTACACATTATAAAAAGGCAGTGTCAACCACAAAGCTGGCAAGATTAGAAAAACAAATTTTCTAAATTTTAATATGGCTTTCGTTTAAAATTATTCTGGAAATGGTAATCATTTTAAGTACATCTGTAACCAGAATAACATAAATATTGAAGTATGTAAGTGGATTATCACGTTATGACATTACTTAAATATGTCTACATTTAATATTTCAATTAATATTAAACAGCATTATGAACTAAATCAAACTCGGAATAGGAAATCTTATTATTGCAAAAAAATTGCACGAGTATTGTTACAATCAAATCATGTAGTAAAACTAATGAAATCGATGTATTCTTCGCACAATATGATTGAAAACACTTAATATCACAGTTTCCAATACAATTGGGACGTAATAATCATAAATTTAAACGAATCCTCGAGTCTCTATAAAGTTGTCAAATGTTGCTTTGTGACCATCGAAATCTAAATGGCACTCTTTAGTTGGTGGCAATACAATTTCTACAGTGAATTATTGATACAAGCGAAGTCTACTATCCTTCGTTGCTGCTGATAAAACCTATGTATCTAATTTTATTGTAGATTCGAGGATGGTTATATTGTTCTGCTATAGTAACTATGATGTTTATTCTCCAATATCATTGTCTATGCGTGAAGATCTGATGCCAGATTTGCCGGTCCATGGATACACCTCAGGACAAGGTTGACACGTCCTCATGTATCGAACTCCTGATTTGTGCCATAAGTTACATACTTTAGGATGGTTGCATTTCTTCGGCCGATCCTAGAAAAAAAAATTATGACTTTTTGAGCAATTTGGACATTTAGCAGCTGCTTTGGTAAGAGATTAATGTATGTTCAAATATTTAAATCAAAGTCTTTTAACTCTTCTAAATATTATCCGAATCAATACTTGAAGGTATACACTTGAAACATTAAGTAAGTCTATAATTTAGTAAAACATTATAGTTTTAGCGTGACTTCAATTATTAATATAGATATAAGCTGTAAAGTGAAAAGTTTTACATCATACCTGATAGTTGCATTGGAACGGTTGGAAGTTGTTGAGTCTGTTTATTGGTGTAGGGTCTCTGACCCACTGCAATGCCTGCCAGTTGGTGACGATCCAGACGTCCGGCATTTGGTTGATGAAGTCCAGGAACATGATGAAGCCTTCCTTGTGGTGGGGTTGCGTGAACCATGCAGCGTGATAGAAAAGACCGAAAGGAGCTCTGAAAAAATAATCATGTTAATCAAAATATTTCTAAAGATTTGTCTTTTTTCTCCTTTTGTCTATTTCTTCACGATTATGAGTAATATCGATCGGTGAAAATTAATATTTTGTGAATGTATGGAGTTATATGTCGCTAGACACAATAAATGAGAATATTTTGTCAAAATTATTTGAATATTGCATTGAACTACAACTTACCTGTTAGTGGTGTAATGTCTATCGAAGTTCTTTAATATCATTTTGTAAACATTTTCAGGTTCAGGAGGATTTGCGCATGCATCACCCATAGAGCAACGGCCTCCGTTCAAATCTTGCCACATCACCATAGGGACTTCCCATACACCTAAAACATACCAAAATCTTTGTATTTCAAAATTGCAAGCCTGAGTATTGCCTCTTCTACAATTTTATGATATTGGTCCATCACTGTGACGAATAGTACTACATAATCGTAATTACAATTTATTATATATCTGCAATAATACATTGTCATAAACACTATCACATAGTCGTCAATTAAATTACTTGCAATTTTATTTACTTATTATATTGAAACATTGACTTCTTTAGTCATCCGCTTTTCTACTTTACTCAGAATGTTTCGTCTTCTTCATTATAATTACAAATCGCATATGTCTAATAAAAAAATAATAATAATAGCAATTAGTTTCTTTTTAAGATGTTGCTACTAACCTGGATAAGACTTTGTTGGGCAAGGTGGAATCATGCAATCGTGGAAGAGTTTGTAGTCCAGAGTATAGGGCCAGCTTGGTGGTCTATTTTCGTAAACGGGGAGAGATGAATCATATGTGAAGTTAGCATCGTATAACATTTTGAACATCTTATTACCACCAACGGAAAGGAAAGGCGCTCTCATGCCTCTTATATCCTCAAGCTTAACTCCACCGTACGCTGCCAAAATTTCTCTTTGACCAGCTACTTCTCTATACCATTTCTTTTGGGAGAACTGTTCTCCAAAACTGTGTCTGAAATATTATTTAATCAATAATTACATCGTTGCTATTATTAAACTACTTAAATTCAAACAACTATTACTAAACACTTCGTACTAGTTAAAACAGAAAATAATTTTATTCAATTACAAAAGAAAAAAGAAACTGTAAAAGAATGAAACAGAAAGGAGAAATCCCATTAGTAGTAAACACTTTGCAATAATATAAATATTTGAATATGTAAATTTTTGTGTGCTTTTTTGCAATTTTAATGTGGTGTATCATTATTTTCATAAACTTACGAAATTGTGTGTGATGCCATCTCGTGTCCTGCCGAGTAAAGATTCTGTACTTGGCTGTAATCAGTCCATTCGTGGGAAACGTAAAATGTTGCGCTAATTGGACAACCGTTGGGGTTAACACGTCCTTTTTCGAACAGGTCAGCGTATAATCCCTTGTTCAAGTCATTGACAGAGTCGTCGAATGTCAGAAGAACGATTTGTGGTACCTGGTCCAGTGGCAAATCGGCTGCATGGTGGGATATTGTGATGTGCGTGTGGTTGTGTGAATAGTGCCAGGACAGAGGAAAAAAGAACCAGGTATAGAGAAAAACGGAAGAGTTGAGGAAGAAAAAAAATAAAATCGTTAGTATTAAACATAATAACATATTATATGAAAAAAGACATTATAAAAATTATAACATATAAATAAATAGATGGCCATAAATATTATTTTAGAGACAAACCAAAGGTTTTCTTGGAAATCCCGATAGTTTCAGATAGAAAATTTTGCACTTATTGACTTACGAAATAGTATGAGAGGCAAATTCGTGACCATCTGCGTAAAGGTTCTGTATTTGACTATAATCCGTCCACTCGTGTGAAACGTAAAAAGTACCAGTTATAGGGCAACCATTTGGGTTTTTTCTACCTCGTTCAAAAATTTCTTCGTAATGCATTTTATTCAAATCATTTACAGCGTCGTCGAAGGTAATTAGTACTATTTGTGGTACTTCATTGACGGGTAAGTCTCCTAAGTCACAAACATTTAAAAACAATAGTTAAAAAATATATACGTTGTCACATAACGGACAATGTTTTAAATATTGGTATAAGAAGATTTAAACTTAAAGTTTTCTTAACTATAAATAAAGCTATTATAGTGTAATCAGTTTTCTACATAATTACATTGTGAGACTGCATTCATGTGAGGGTTATAATATTAGAAACTTCATTATAATTTATATTTTAATCACAGGTTACATATATTATATACGAAATAGCTAGGCAAAACGTACCAGGAATTTCTTTTCCACCACAATAACAATCAGGTAGCTGACAGACGTCTTTTCTGCACTTTGCGGCTGTCTTGTCTGGGGTTGGCTGCGGATAAACTGGAGCAGGCCTGCTCGGAGGATGTAAATAAATATCCGCAATCTCGGCAGTTTTAGACACGATAGCTGTGGATGGCTTCAACGTCGGACGGCTGCGGCTGCTCAAAAATAATATTTTTAATGTTTTGTCTTCTTAAATAAATGTATATGAGTGAGATGGCATGAATAGCTTATATGATACTAGCTTTATAAAATATAACAGAATCAAAAGTCATGTTTAAATATAATGAAATGAAAATAAATGTGTTAAATTCTAACGTTGGCGGTGTTCCTCTATTCGGAGCTGGTTGCGCTTGAGTATCACCGTTTGCTGTGGAGTAGTGCGCTGAACCGCGACCTCGTGTACTTGTTGGCCTGAAACGTGTATATCGTCCATTAATAATGGTGGTGGAAATTTTAAATCTTAGTTAGTATGCGTGTTTTTAAAGATAAAGCTCTTTCATACATTTTTATGTTACACTCAAGTTGATAATTATTAAACTTGATTTATTAGTTTTCTTTCTGTACAATCAGATATTCTTATATAATCATATTTATATCTGCAAGACAAATATGTCATCAGTATTATAAAACATGCACTAGTATTCTAATATGCTCAAGTATGCGAATATATGTATTTCTAGTACATTGATAATGCGGGTGCACTTAAGTTCTAATGATGAGCTGCAATGAGGTGCAATACGATTACGAGAAGCTACATACATTGAGGAACTTGCTACCCAAATAAACATTTTTCTCAACTACAGATATTACACAAAACTCAAACAATGTGCAGGAAATGGAAAGGTCGCGTCAGGAGTTAACAATTCAAAAACTCAACTCAACCGACATGAAGTCCCCCAATGAAAACAGTATGTTAAGCGAAAGAGTTTAGATGTAGGTGCTATTAAACGACTGACGGATAAAATTTGATCTTCATGCTAGGACCCGCGAGGCAGATAAAAGGACATTTTAATAACGAATCCTCCACCGTCAATAAGTTTATGTGAGATAACTTCGGATAGCTTAGGCTACTGGCCGGTGACTATTTGTACCTCTGATATTTGATTTCGTTGCATTTTGGATTCGCTTGCAGACTGTTATCTGATGAGCATTTGGACGACGATTGGTAACTCCTGCGCCCACCTCCAGGGTTTGTCGCAGCTAACTTTATGGCAGGATTGACGCGTGAGGCTCGCGTTGGGAAGGATATACTTTTAGTAGTCGTTGTCGTCGGTTCAGACTTCACAGTCGTCGTAGCTCTTGTGGTACTAGTCGTAGAAGCTATAGCACTCTCAATGTCGCTTAGTCGAAAGTTTTCCGCTTCAGTCGTAATTTTTATGTCCTTATTTATAGGTTCGGCTGAAGCAGTTTTTTCAGCAGTATAATTTTGAAACAGATTGAAACTTTCGGTAACTGATTGTTCATCGAGTATTTTTTGATATTTATGTGAACCTTTGGTTTTTGGTTTACTTGTAATAAGACTACTGAACTTAGAGTGATACGAACCCCTATTGGGTTTACTCCTGATATCACTGGTCGCAGTTAACATTGTAACAGGGGTTGTTAGCAATTCTGAATACACGATAGGAGTAGTGCTCATGGTAGTCATTGCACTAGATGTTGATGTAAAATCTTTTACGTAACTTTCATCTTCAGTAAAACTAACCGCCTCTACATTTGGATTGATAAATTTACTTTCCGGTGACTCTGTAACTACTTGAACCAAATTTACTTTGGAGCGCAAAATTTTTTCATCAGCATGTTTTAATGGCTTTTTCTGGTAACCAATGTTGACAATTTTTTCCTCATTATTTTGAAGTGATAAATCAGATCTTAGAGTGGTTGTCGTTGGAAATTCCTCAACGAATTGAGATGTAGAAGAACTAACAAAATTATTTAAAAAACTTTTAATTACATTTTTTACTCTGTCGTTTAATATTTCCGTAGTTTGATCATCGGTAACCTCATCTTCTAAATGATAACTGTAATATGACGGTTTAGAATGTGAATGTTTCTGTTTAGTTGGATTACGATGTCTAGATAACTTTCTTGTGGTGGATGTGGGTGTAGTCGTAGATGTACTGGAAGTCGTGTAATCATGGCCGATATCAGTTCTGTATGTGTTTCGTAAATTATCTAGTGTTTTATAGGGTGAGATGGCTGGTTCGCTCCACATATGTTGGGATCTACCACGTAAATTGGTTGGTAACGGATCGTTTATTATATTATTTTGATTTAAATTTGATAAATCTTCAGCTTGATCGTTTTGCAAATCATCATCTGTTAACTTTTCTGAATTAATCACATTTTCTGTCGAATCAACAATGTCGTAATTGTTTAAAGAAAATGGTGTTGGACGATCAAAACTCATTTGATCTGCGTGTATAGTAGAGTGGTATCTTCTTGCCTTGGTAGAGGGGGTTGTGGTGGTTCTAATTCTAGTTTTCGCTGCTCTTGACCTACTCGTAGGTCTTACATTTACTGGAATATCATCGCCTTCATTGCTAATTACCGTAACAAAATCTTGTTTGCGCAAGGACCTCTTGGATGTTGTTTCGTATGTGCTATCAGATTCAACTATCGACTCAACGGAAATATCTTCACTATTATTACTACTATCATAATAATGCCTATCTGACTGTGTCTGACTACTACTTATTTTATGGTTACTTTGCTTACGTGCTTTTTCATAATCATCAAATGGACGTGTCAAAACAGTTAAAGTATAGGGATTACCAGTATTGTTTGGATTACGGCGGATAGAAAAGCCCGATGTTAGTGACACATTTTTTTTATGATTTGTATTTGACCTGGTCCTTACCACTTCCACGTTGTTATTATTATTGTTAGTCACTTGGGTACGTCTGGGAGCAGTCGGAAGCTTTTCAGTCATGGATAGAGTCTCTCTTAACCTATGTGAGTTGTCAGTCTTTTCAAAAGGTTTAGCAAGGGAGGAGAAACTTATGACAGATGGCAATATTTTAGGTATTGACGAAGTAGTCTCGTCAGAAAGGTTTGGAGAGGATGTAGGTAATAGACTTTCATCTGTGGATGATCTGTTGAATACAAAGCAAAAAAGAATTTCTAATTGAAGCTCTATAAAAGTACTACTTATATAAATATAATAATAAATATATATAAATGGTCATTCCGATAATATTATCCAGGCAGTTACAGTATAGAAATTAGTTTAGTTAGTGAAAAAGTTACAATACTATTACAATAGTTTAATACTTTGGAAAAGATACCACAAAAGCTTAATGAATTTGTCAAGTTGAACTTTCATGTAGAAGATATAAGAAAAAGGAAACTTATTTTATTGCAGAACAGTTTAAATGAAAGTATAAAACAACCTTTTTACGTATACAATAAACTAAATGTTTAGTTTAGTTTAGTCAAATGTTTTGGTTGCAAATGGAAAATGATGTTTGATTGATAATATTAGGTAATGATTTTTAAATGTTAATGTGTTTTGAAAGTGATCAAAGCCGGGATGAGTTTACATTTGATTTTGATTCTTTTGTAGTACCTTGGTGTGTAACGAGACGGAATCATTGCCTCAGTGTGGGGTGCTGTAGTAGAGCGTTGTGTAGTCGTGCTCGTGCTAGTAGTAGTAGGAGGAGTGGTGCTTAAAGTGGTTGCTTCATACATAGTCGTCCTCACGCTGCTCGGATTTTGATCATAACCCAATTCATTACCTTCGCCCCTAAATCGTAGGCAATTTTCGTTTGTTAATTGTTACTGATTTTACTTTTAGTATTATTAACTAAAACATCGATTTCTTTCCAATACTTTTGAATGAACAAAATAACTTACCTAGTCGAATGACGAATTGGTGTCTGATACTGGTTCTGGTTATTTATCTGCAATACATACATAGTGTTATTAACTTGGAATTTTGTTACAAAATTAGAACTTTTAAAACACAGTTGCAACTCATCTTTCATGTCAACAGTTTACCATATTTAAAAAAACCTGATAAATTAGTAACTACTGATTTTAAGATCAGAATTTCAATTTAAGGACAATATAAGCGCTGCGGCTGCCACTTAATGTGTACATAAAATTTTTGTATAGAATATAAGAGGACACTACTCGTACTACGTAATACGAATTTGTGAGTGAAATTCAGAATAGTATTTGAGGCATGAAATTTAATGAAAAAACTATTTAAATACAAATATTTAACTCACTTGGGGTTGAATAAGTTCATCATCGTAATCATCAGGTGATGGTCTCGGTGTGTAGGTCTCAACGGGTCTTCTTGCGGGGGGAGGGGTACCTCGGTACGTCTGTTGCACAGCTGGTCGAAGCGAAGCCGTGTTATATTGCTGAACGTACTCTGCCAACACCCGTTAGTAGGTTATGTGATTGATTAGGGATAGTAGATGAAAAAAAGAAGTATGCTCAACATAGAATGCTGAAGTTCAGTTTATTCCGGATACAGGCCACCTTTTTTTTATTAAATATCAGTTATTTATATCGAGTATAAAAGAAGTATATCTAAGAAGTCAGGTAACTCCGACACCTTTTGATTAATAACAGAGAAAGATTCATGTTCGTATTTTCATGTATAAAAAATTAACCTTGAAAAATACGAACACTGCATTTGGCAATATTTTAAGGCATTAAGCATGTATGGTCAAATAGTAGCTATCGATAGAGTATTAAACTGTTATAAGTACCAACCAATTAATTTGGATTAATATAAAGATAAATAATTAAACATTAGCTAAAAACGATCTACAGGGTAGTTGCACAAACTTTTTTCTTAATCTTAACCTAAGTAAATTGTAAATACATTGCCGTTCAGTATGGATTCAATATTAGACGACTGGATCGAGAATAATGACAGTGTCATTAGTTCTTTCTTAATTCAAATGTTATAAGTGCTGTATAATATATTGCAGAGTAAAATTGACGGTTACAAAATATTTTGCGAAATTTTAGATAGTATTAATAGTATAACTTAACACTACTCTTTATCGAAACTAGTACAAGATATGTAATTCATATTTCTCAGCAATAACAAATATACTTAACTTTAAATGTGTATTACCTGTATCTTTGTACAATTCACCGTCTTCATCATATACCGCGTAGAAGGGGTCATATTGGTCGGGACTGTAGTTTTGAGTTCCATTGTACAACATCTTAGGCCGAGGACTGGCTGAGTAGGATACAGGGCTGACACTCTCAGTCGGTTCCAAACTAAAATATCATTTTTTTTCTGTAGAAGATCTCCATAAACAAATATGTTTATCTAAAGACGTAGTATGTACATACATATATACAATATATTATATTTCGCTATTTACAAAGCATTTAGTCAGTCTTTTATACAGTCAGAGTCAACAGTCATGTTAGTTTTGTCACGCTTAGTGTGAAAAATTTCAAACTATTGAAGAAGTTCTGTACAGAAAGTGGAAGTTAGTGTAGTGGCAATATTCATGTCGAATACAGTTCGGACAAGTTAGTATTACAGTTTGTAGTCTTCAAATTACCTGTTGGATTTATCGTCATGTTTGATCTTTGTGAATCTAGTCTCTTGGTTGTGGCTGTCACGAGGAGTCGTAATTTTCATTTCTGCTACAATATTAGGATGTCTGATTCTTCCTCTTGTCTGTTTATCTTCATTATGAGAAGGGTTTTTTTCGGTAGTCGGCTTAGCTAACCTATGTCTAACTGTATAGGGACGCAAAGTCGTTTGGTTCAAATGCTTAGGGGGTTTGTCAGTATTAGGACCATTATCTATGACAGGTCTTCTAATATGCATAGTCTTGTTTCTAGACATATGATGTAAAATTTTATAATTTGATACCTCAGGGCGAACAAGTGTGTTTGGTGTGGGAGTGCCATAATCTACTAATACAGGGATAGGAATTTTGCCGTTTAGATTCTTAATTAAATGTTTTGTTGGGTTTTTTGTGCCTATAGAAACATCATTATGATTTTTAGTAGCACTTTCTGGTTTATACGTGATATACTGAACTGGTACTTTTGAAGGCTGTTGTCTTGTATGTTCTTCTTCACTGTCGTCTTCATAACTCTCGTCATATTCTTTATAATTTTGAGCCATAGGCGGGCGCTGTGGCCTTATTTCTGTACTTGGCATGTATTTTGGCTTAACAACAGGTTCATAATAAAACTCTTCATTGTCATCGTAATAATAGTCATTCATTTCTGGTGATGGTTTTGGTATAGGTCTACGTTTCAGGAGTGGTTTGGATGTAGTTATGACTGAGTTGTAGCTGTCACTTTGAAAAATATTATGATTATTAACAGGAGATGAAGTTGATTTTATTATTCCTGCAAATAAATTTTCTAACTTCGGTATACTTGCCGGAGTGCTCTGCTTGAAAAAAACTGAACGTGTAGGCACAGTCTCAGTGGAAGGATTTTTATTCCAAAATTGTTGTAAACTCGAAAGTTGTTCATTTGCAATAGTTGTCAATGGTTTTGAAGTAGATTGTTTGAATGTTATGTAAGGATTATGGGGTTTCATTGTAGATAGCAAGTACGGCTTGACACTACCGACTGGTTTTAATGGGATGATATTTTCCGGTTTTACAATATAATTATGTTTTGGTGTTGATAAAATTATCGGTGAACCTGTTGACGTAAATAACATATATGGTCTTTGAGTCGTGTAATAATTTTTTTGAGAATTATTGTCTTGATTTGGTACAGGTGTAGTATTTATTTCTGGCCTGCTAAAACTGTAACTGATTGGTAGCTGACGATCATCTTTAAAATTTGGAGGTTTTAGTTTAGGCCTTACTGCGTCAACAGGCAGACTTGCGGAGGGAGGTACTAAGCCGTTTACATTTAATGATTGTGGTTCTATGTAACTTTGACGTGTCGGTTCAGGTCTTTGAATAACTTTTTGATATTGTTGTTCCAATGGCTTCCTGTTATTTATAGTACCATCGCCTGAACTGAAAGATCCTGAGGGCACGGTAAACGGTTTAGGGGTGCTCATTCCTGTATAACTTATTGTTGAACTTGGTGTACCAAAGTTATATTGTTGTGGTGATCCTGATACATGTACTTGATTAGGGTTTACTGATATAAAGTGGTTTGGTTTGGGTGTTGAATATTGACCATTGCTTAGCTTAGATAAATATGCATCAAAATCAAAGTTAGGATTAGCAAATGGGTTTTCGATATCCTTGAATCTATTGCTAGGATGCCTGAATTCATAGGGTGGCTTGAAATCGTGTTTATAATTATTATTTTCCTCACCCTGTTCCTCTTCATATGAGTATTCCTCTTCTTCGCTAGAATTATCATCATACTCTTTCTCTAAGGAGGGTCTTTTGTGCTCATAATTTTGTATTGGTTTCTCATTTTTTATAGGTTGTTGAGGTTTATAAGTGGAATAAGTTTGAGACTCGTAGTTATTTCTGATTGCTTTAGGGTTTTTGTGATTATCTTCAGTCCGAGGTGAAGTATATAACGGTATAGGCTTCCCAGTTATTACTGTGCTAGAAACTTGTGAAGAATCAGGAAATGAGAATTGATTTTTTTGTGCTGGTAAAGGTCGTTGATTCACATTCCGGTTGTCTTGCTGTGGTACATTGTTGAAAAACCCACCAGCTAAAGCTGGGAATGGATTACTATTTAAAGCAGAGATTGGAGGACTTTTAGTTATAATGTGGGTCACTGAGTTCAGTGGATTATGAGGTATCGTTTGACTAGAAGATTCTGGTCGATTAGAATTATAAAAATGCTGCGATTGATAGATATCAGGCTGGTGGGATATAAATGGATTAGCATTTGAATATTGATTACTATTGCTCAAAGAGTGAGGACGTCGTGTATTATAATGATTATTGTCATTTACATTGTTGTATGTTTGTTGATGATATCTATTATTATGTGTATTTGTGTTGAAAGTTGATTGTGGAAACTCAAATACTTTGAAAGGCTTTACATGTGCCCAATTCTTTCCAGGAGACTTATATCCATTTTTCAAATAGTACCTTATCTGCCTTTTTCCTCTTTCAGTGTCATCCTGTGGTAAACCCTCCTCAAAGTTTGAGTCAATTTCAACATATTCCATTTCCTCGCCACTATCACTCCTATTAATTGTTTCATTTGTTTTAACAGTACTAGTTTCATTAATAACTAAATCTGTCCCTACAATGTTCCGTTTTTTCCTTAACACAGGTTTTTCAATTACGTCATTAGTATTGATCTCATTTGTCTCAATGTCTAAAAGTCTGTCATGGAGAGAGTCAGTCACCACGTCACTTTTGTTATCACTGCAAATAACGACAATGTCTATTAGTTACTTCATCTTCGTCCACCGTATGTCTATTCGTTTTACTCATAGTAAACTTACCTATATGATTGTGGAGCCGGTGTCACAGTTGCAGTTCGCCTTTCGTCGACTTGTGACCCAAATGAGAATGATCCGATTTTACCATTATTTTGCGAAATGGAAGCGGGAATAATATTGGAATTGAGATTTCTGCCTGAACTGATTTGTTGAACGGAGTAGCCATCTCTGTCTTTTTGAACTTGACCTATAGTAGGTGGTTGTCCTCGATAAACACGCTGTTGTCTGTCACTTTCAAGTTCTTCAACCGGTGGTAAATCATCTACTTCGGCGTAAAGCTGTTGTTGCTGAAAATAGATCAAGAATAATGTTCTTTAAAAACTTGAGCATAAAGATATGTATATATAATTAATATTCTATCCTCTCTAGCTTCCTACACTATTTTAATTTGAGATTTATATGATATGTAACCTTTTCATATTCTTGTTGACTGTATCTTGGTTGTCCTCTGGAGGTGACGATAGGGTTGGGCTGTGCACGTGGTGGTGGAGGCGGTGGAGGCGGCGGTGTGCGGCGTGGCGGGGGTCGTGGTGGATCTCGTTGTCGATGTTCACTTACTCTGACTGACTCTAATTCTTCACCACCCGCACTGGTGCCGTCACAGCCTACGTTGCGCGGCCAATCACAAGTTTGGAGCTCGTGACTACGATCACAATAAACAATACTTAATATGCATTCTTTTTACATACATAAACTTTAAAAGATCCTTTAAATTATAAGGAGGAGATAAGGGACGCATTAAGCCTCAACATTTTGCCGTCTATAAATTTATCAGCACTTATGTTATATGACAAACATACTTATTGGATTTCTTCAAAATACTACAAAATAAAATTAAGTAAATCAGACTAGAGACCCTTAACTACGAGTAGCTCTTTTTCTTGGCACACATTTTATATATATCGTTAGTTTAGTTATAGTTAGTTACCTGTACATAAGGCCACCAGTGCAAGATTCTAGTAGTGCGCCGCCAAACACGCAGACGTAGTACAATGTGCAGTCGGTGGGATGGGGATAATAACCAAATTCTTCGGGACAATCGTAGTCCACGTTTTTCTTAACACTGGCCGCCACCGGTACACTACGCACCGGGCCGGACCGAGACCGTTGCCTGTCTGATTGTGCGCAGAAGCATTCTGTAAAAAAGAATTATTTTGGATGTACTCATTATTGCACGCGTGGTCCGAGCAAAGTGATATAAATATAATAATAATAAAATAGGAACTAAGAAATTTATCCATATACGACTATCCTGAAAATACACAGAATTGTATTTCTGTTGGAATGAGAATTCTGTTTTCGAAGCATATTGTTGCGGGTCAGTACTGGATTCTCATAGAGAAAGAAGAGGCTATTGACATGGATAGCGAAGTGAGCGAGGTGTGAACTTACCTTTAGGTATCAGTAACTTTTTACCATTAAATCGTGAGTTTCTTGCTAAATCAGTTTGTAGAATATATATTAAGAAATTTGCCTTCTTGCTTAAAGAAATCGAGAGTTTCAAGTTATTATTGTAATCATAAACAATTCTGTCACGTTTGTATGGTATCACGACTTACGTGGGATTTAGAACGCGTGACGAGCAATGCAGATTAAGATTTTAAGAATAAAACTTTATCAAGGTGCTTATTTTTACCTACATTTTATTTTACTTTACGCAACTTTTATGCATTAAGTGTTAAATAACCGTATGTTCAATAATTTTTTTATCAATTTACATACGTTTTTTTATTGCAGAAATAAGAAGTAACCCTAAGTGTAGCACAACTTTACATTTAGATCTTAAATAATTTTTATATTAGATAGCATAGAGCTAAGTCTAGATTCTCAAGTTTCTTAAGTACAAAAATTATTCACGATTTACTATATAAGAACGATCTTAAATTTACATCAAGATAACACTAACAACAAAACACATAGATAACTAAGTAAACGAACAGAACTGAAGTAGATATACTGACTTCATAGAACTCAGTTTAGCAACACAACCTTGTGTGTGAAACGACAGCATTGCCATCAAACAATAGCCATGGTAATAACTAAACAAAAGCTTGCGTTTCCCACAAGTAGCTAATTCACGTTAAAGTCAGCATTCGACATACTCAACCAGCGAAAATAATCTTTATATTAACGACGGCAAGGGTTAAAAACGATCAAGAAACGATTCAGTGTCGACACACGGCCGTCACTTCAAGCTTTAGTCTATGATTTGTACGCGTTCAGCCGATACATGCCTCAGGCTTATCTTTTAAACACTCGCCTAAATTCTTTCTAACTAGCAATTATAAAATTAGCTTTGTTATGATTGCAATATAATCTCTTGTGGTGTATACCACCGTAAACTAACAAGATATAGTATCACCTAATAGGATAAGTTATAGTTACTTCTCTAGACAAGTTAGTTAGGTACTCTTTAGGTACGATTATGAACAATAGTTCATAAATAGAAAACACAATGTAGACTATAAATAAAAAACAGTGTTATTCATTATTTACTCTAGATACATAATTTAGACCTTAAAATTTTACAACCTATAACATTGAAAGAAAAAAGAGTAAGAATGTATAATTGTAACGTATTATAATGCTTTATTACAATTCAAAATAAGATTTCAAAATGAAATATATTTTGCAACCGTTTTGTAATTTTCATGCCAATGTAAAACGGTTGCATCAAATAAACGACGACAGATGCAAAGTAAGCACACGCCCATAGTAATAACCAACTAGACCATGGCTAAACGTAAGTAAATCACAAATTCTGAAATTACAGAACAATGAAACCGACCTAATTTAGCAACAACGAGGAACCCAACCCCATATTAGTTTATTCATCAATCAACAAATCCTTTAGTCGTGCCTCAGGGTGTTTCAATTGTAATAAACCCGCAAAAGTTTACTCGTGGACTAACCATAAAAGCAAGGGATCCATAATAATACCTTGTTGTGTGGGAAATGCACGGGCGATTTATCTGCACATTGCAATATGACGTGTTGAAATATTCTCTGAGTGTTGTGTACATACGATGCTCTATATAAAGGAGAATTGTTGTTTCAAGATCGTTGACTCCGACATTCTCATCCTTTTTCTTCCTTGCCAATGTTGATTGCATTTCCATGTTTGTGAAATCCAAAAGAACCTCGATGGCTAATAGACGATAAGTACAACAAAAGCGTGGGTGATAAAATACTGAATATCGCCAAGTAATACCAACATATTTGCATTCTATAAATATGTTGAATGCATTTACTACACCCACATATATTACTAATTCTCGAAGCCAGAATTAAATCCTAAGTGAAAAACAAAAGCCTTAATTGGAAACACAAGCAAAGATAATAAATCTTAGGGTACCAACACAGTTGTATTAATGTGGAAAATAATATAATAAAGAATTCTCATACAATAGCAAGGATATTTGCAAGGAAAATTTTATATTATGCATACGAGTATTTATCAAGTATACTTTGATAAATAATGGTTGAATTGTGTTAACCACTTCGATGTCGTTAATCAGGTAAAATGAATTTATGTTCACTAGTTAACTGGTTATATCAGCTTTTCGCAGGGGGCAACTGCAGTCAGAGCTAACGTATCCGGTGTAAATATATATACCCACGTGGGAGGTAAATAGACGTATCCCGGATAGACTGGTGAATCAACTTCTAGGAGGTGAGTAGGCGAACGTGGACATGTAGTTGTATGGAATGATTTATGATGTCTGCAATTTAGCAATGCTAATGATTGCGTGAATAATTTTGTATTATAGAAAATATTTTTACATTTGAATTATTTTAGTACTTGGTTCAATCAAAATCTTTATTTGAGATTATTGCTTAACTTCATTCAACAATGCAGTATTGGGACAATTGTAATGTATATAATAAATATGAGGTAATCGGCGAAATTTCATGTTCTCTACACATGAACAATGCTTTTGGATTCGTGATCACGTGCCCTTTGTAGAGCGTTGACCTTTAGCAGTAATATCTATCTATAACTTATATCACTTCGCCAAACTGCCCAGTCGTGGTTTGTCTGCACAATATAGATAATGATACGTCAAAAACAACCTTGGACCTCTCACTTAAAATAATTTTATTATTAACAATTACAATCGTGGGTGTTATTCGAATGGCTAGTCACCACGCGATCCAATTAACTTTCAACAATTATATTATCCGTATAAATATTTCATTTTCATTCAAATAGTAACTTAAAATAAAATGAAATCTTATTGGTCAGCCTATAAACGACGGCAACAGTACGACATTTACAAAATATCAATCTATCTAACAGATGTTAAATAAATTTGATAGTAAAGTAGCGTCATTACATAACAGTAAATACTTCTGACATAACGATGATTTACTTTCGCTGTGACAGCAATTATATTATGATCTTATTAGTAAAGCATTGAGTGCTATCAATAAGATTTATTTACTTGAGAGAACTATAAAAAATAAATTGAATTGTTACAACTAGTGGACAATTCAAACGTAGTCAGGTGGCAACCAATTTAGCTAGTAACGATTTATTAAGTAATTGCCCATTTATAACCATTGAACGGCTAATTCTTGCCGTAATTTTTATCAACTTTTAATACTTTCATAGAATTTAAATATATTTATGAACTTATTTCGTTACGAAAATCCAACTGAAGTAATAAAACTACAGTTCTACAGTTTCCTGAATAAGTTATTGGTTTGAATCTAGTTACTTGATGTTTCAGACTCACAAAATATCTTATACTCCCTAAAACCTTTTCGCTAAGTCTTTTTTTTTTTCAAAAATCATCAGGACTGTTTTAATTTTGTAATTTCTTTTTCTTTCAATTTTTAACAATATTCCATTTCGGAATGCTATTACGGAATTGCAATAATTGTTACTGTGTCATAAAAGTTTGTGTAACTTTTTTAATTGAACCTTACTTTGTTGATATTATTTTCGTGCATTATGTTGTATAAGACAATGTGGAGCAGGAGTGTTTGGATCTGGTCGATCATTGCACTGCGTTGCTACATCGTTTTCCGCGTCCGCGTTGCTAAGGTAGCAAGGTATAAGCTTTAAGCGATATTGGTAATGATATATTTATATATTGTTCCTTATTTGTTTCTTGTTATTGTAGAGCATAAGCCTTACACTGTCATAATGACTGTTATACCTTTTACGTTCCCAAGTGGGGCGTCGAAAGTCGGGTTTAAATTAATTACCAACAGATATAATACTTAGAAGTAAAAAATGTAACCCTGGGCACCACCTTCCAAGATTTCTACACCACAAAAAGCTTGCCTGGCAGCGAATGTCTTGGTTATTGAGTCCATCACATACAAAAAATACGCAAGGCTTAAAATAATAAAAATGTTAATAAAATAATAAATATTAATACTAGCTCTTTACTATAAGTTAATATTTGTAATGCGTTTTAGAAACATCAATTTTTGTTTATATAAATTTTACCATAAAAAAAAAGGAAGAGAATCAAGAACTTTGTAATTAGATTTTTAGAACTATATTAAATATGGGAGTAGGTATTATGACTTTTTATTAAAAGAAAATGTTTAAAAATGATTGTTATATGATAGTGTTAATGTAAAAATTTAGAAAAAATAAACGTATATTTCATAACTCATCATTTTCGAAGGAAAACGTTGATAAAATTTAAAATATTATCGATTATAAATACTTGATTAATGTAAAGTGTGTTACAATTTCAGCATAATTAATAAAAACCCGTTTGACCATATTTATCGAAAACAAATCAACTACACATCAAAATCCTAAAAAATACGATTTAGGTGAGATCCAAGTAACCAGAGAATTGTACATCACATTATCAATTATGTCTAACAATTACTACCCACATTCATGCCGCAGTTGGAGTGCACAATAAATATATCGACAAACAAATGTTTGCCCATTTCACAGGTGTTGAATCCCATGTCACAATCACATTGTTAAAGTTAAATATGTGCGGATTTAAATGTCTCATACACACTCTTGATTACTATGTCAACAAGTAACAATAACGGTGTTACATTTTGTCAAATGTCAAATTCTTTTCCTAGTACTACATTTCCTATTAGTTCCCTCATAAAATCAATTTAATAGAATTTAAATATTTGTGGTGAATGATAATTTGATTTGACCCTGACAAATATTCAAAAATTCTCAATTTAAATATATATATCAGTATTCGTAGAGCGAAGTCCTTTGAAATATTTTAACAGCATTATCTCTAATATATCATACTAGTTCCTACACTACTGTAGCAAAAAGAAACTAGAGCAAACCAGGCTAGAATCTTTCAATGCTCTTGACTTTACTTGTCGATGTGTAATTTTTTACTATATTAAATCTAAGCAGAAATTATTAACATCTTATACTTAAGCGCCAACTAACTTGGCAGCGATACCAAAAGTGATTTTTCCTCTTTGAGTTTACATAACAAAAAACTCTAAATGATTGACAATATCAAGTTTTTCAAATTCATATCGCCTTCCGTTCATTACTCGATTCCTACCGTTTTTGCTTTCACAGAATACGGCCTCGCTATCGTAATAATAGCCACATTTTCACTTTTTTATGCAGACCTACTCTAAAATATGCCTGTACGGTTCTATTGCAACATTCGATAGTTTAAACTGTCTCAAGGTTCAACTTCTTATATTTCTACAAGAAATGTAATTTTAAATCGTAACAATTCTTTTGTTTTGATATCAAATTTAGTAATCTAGACGGATCTGTTAATGCATTTGGCCGTGTTCATGGGAAGGTTGTTTTGTATGAAATAGGAAATGCGCTCTGAAATTGTGAGGAATGAACCTATATATTTAATCTAGATTGTTCTTAGTTAGAAAATTATTCTTGTTTAGAAAATCTTGTTCTATATATCTTATTCGTGAAGATTTAAAATTATGAGGAATTATTTATAATTAGAGTATTAATGTTAGTCATATCTATCTTGGCCTTTATTTATTTTAAATTTCGAATGATATATTTTTAATGTTCGCCGCACCATAAATTGTCAATAGTACCGACACTTTTATGACATTTAAGAGTATTAATACGCTTACTACCGTTTACCGTCTAGCAGTTGTTGTAATAACTTCCTGCTCTATTTAAAGTTTGCCTTAATGTCATGAACGTAATTCGAAATAATAATTTGTGTATAAAATCAATATATCATAAATAAAAAAATGCGGTAGTGAAATAATAGTTTTATTTCCGCGTCTAAAAACTAAGAATTCGTTATTTGCAATAAAATTCATATTATTCTAAACTGAATCGAAAATGATCTGACTAAGTTGCCTCAAATATTTCAATTTTATCCTACCTAATATTATAAATACGAATGTAAATTTGTTTGTTACGGTTTCACGCCTAAATCACTTAACTGATTTTAAAAATTATTTCACCAATGTATAATTATATTTTCAGTGGTTAAGATAAATTATATTTTATCTGCATATTTCCACGAGCAACCGCGAGTAATAGTTTATATCATATAAATCTTAATCAAGACTCATATATTGAGTTCATTGTGTACTATCGAGAACTATAAGTGCTTTTTTAAGTAAACTTTTAAGTCGTTTAACCTCTTTATTCATTAAAAAGAAATATGTATGATGACATTATCTATCAACGACCTATTTATGTGGCTCAGTGACTATAATTTTGCATTCACGAATTTTGTGTTCAAATTAGACTCTCTTTGTTACAATAAATTTATGTTCAAGTTAAAATAAAACGAAATAGTAAAAGCAATCTTGCATGAAAGTCAATCGTTCTTTTAACCCATTTATCTTATTGATTTATAATCTCGTGATCTGTGTTATAGTAACAGTTGTTCTTTCATCTTAAAATGTCAAGGTTAGCTTATTTATATCCGGGTATGTAGCCTAAATAAACTACAATATCTTAAAAGAGCAGGTTGTTTTTAAGTTTTTTGCGCTGGCAAGACCATACGTGTCGCAGTGTATCGCATGTTACAAAAAATATTTTTTTATCACGGGTACATACCTAACATTTTATTAAAATTAGTTAATTTTTTGCCACCAATACGAGTAGCTGAACTTTTGTACATTGTTTTAGAATAGGTTGTAATAAAAACTTAATAGAATAATGTATTTCTTACCTCCTATCTACATGATATAGATATTATAAACACACGACTCAAAATCACGTAGGTAGTTAATGCCGATTTTAAAAATTTACATCTCTGATGTTATTTGAGCATTTATTATCCTGTAAAAATAAGTTTTATAAATCTGACGAACGGATATAACAAGTTACTCAACGTGGGACACATGTCCGAATAACACCTGCGCAAATGAAAACTGGCCTAATGCCCGAAAGATAACTATCAATATTTAACGAACAAAGATATTAGATACATCACAAATTATAAAAGTAATACCCATCACTATTAATCACTAACTAAACAATGAAACCTAATATTTCAGTAAGGATATAAATTTAACCTCTGAAAAAATTCCATTAAATTGTATTTTCCTTTAATATATTGTCCCTAAGTGACACCTCTCGCCATGTGGTGGCTATAACGCCAGAGTTATTGCCGCAACCCGATGCTGAAGACAATCTATTCATCAAGCTCACCTTACAGTAGGTTGATTTGCAAAGTCATATACTATATAACAATCTAACATCTAAGGTTTAAAAGGCTATTGTTTGTAAAGGGCACCCATTTGCAATTTGCGTTCACAGATCAGTTATCAACTGGTCACGATTGTAGCCGTGAAATTATTAATACCAGGCCTTATACGCTTAATACATACACTGCATTGATTGAATGTACAGTCTGATTAATAAATGAATAAAAAAAAGAATCGGCTTTCTTGAAATAAGCCTTTCTTCTTGTCTAAACATTTTGTGGCTATTATTGAACTACTACTATGTTGTTCATATGAGAAAAAATCGACCTGTACCGTCCAAAACTACTCGTTCAGTACATCCTAGTTTTAATTGTACATTTCAAAATTCTGTTTTACACGTTTTTATGAATTATGAATTCTAATACAGAAGTATTAAAATAATTCGGTCTGGTATATATCATTGGCTCATTGATGCAAGGGTGACAGTTGTCGTGGTAAGTGTGTGCAATACAATGCTACGATGACTGTCATGTCTTTTACGTCCCCAAGTGAGGCGTAAAAAATTGTAATAGGCCACCACAGTGTAGGTAACCATACTGCATTGTCAGCATTCGCAATGAGTATCGTGACTGCAACTTTTGGATTCTATTCATGCTTTCCATCAAGCAGAGTAGAGTCACTTTGGTAGGCTATTAAAATAAAAATAATAAATAAAAAAATCACTTGGATTATTACAGTGAACAATTATTATACAAACCAAAAACTAAATGCTGTTATCAACAAGAGTTTGTTAAAGTGTTAAAACACATTATTCGTCAATCAATATTACAAGGTAAATTGTCATCATTTTTATATTTATTGCAGCAGTTTCTAACATTTTCTAACATATTAAATAATTTTATCCTTGAAGTCCAATAAAGAGATCATACAGAACCATTGCTACACTTTTTACATCTCCAAAACGATAAAAGAGTGTAATGTTTTTAAAGTTTACGCTATTCATGCTTATTATAATGCTTATTATAGTCCAAAGTTATCAATGTTTTCATCCTATCCTTTTCTTTTCTTGGTTGGTAAGCATTAATTCTTTTCTAAATGAGACATCGAATTATCTATCAAACTATAACCAATCAAAATGATGTATATTATATTTGAACCAAATCTGCCATTCTATTGTCCTTAGCTTCCTTATACAATGGTCACGATAAACACAATTTCGCAAGACATTTTCTGCAATGTACCGGCCACACTCCCCTTGACAAGTGGGCGCAGCAACCTGCCTGTTCCCGACGACAGACACCGACTGCGCTCGTGACTATCGCAATAACTATTTTGTGACACAAGTGTTAAGCAACCGGCGGATAGCATAAAAGTATGATTTCTTTTTTTATTGAAATTAAAAATTATGATCAAAAACAGTTTATATGCGGCGTATCTTGCATGGCTCTTAGAAATAAGATATAAGAGACAAGAAAGTGGCGGCAAATGAAATGTTTAAGATGGTATTTTAGTTATTTTATGCAGGTTGATGATCAATTTCAAACAGCTGTTACTGATAGCGAAACTTACACGTACTACAAGAACAAACCATAATAATGTACAATTTATTAGTAAAATAGCCGTAACGGCCACACTTTTAGTATATATACGAGTATATATGTGTTTTAAAAATGATTACACTATTCATGAGTTTGTTTAGAAGTGTATTATGTGAAATAAACATATGTGCTTGTCTTGGAATAATATCAATTTTCACGTATTATAATAGTTCATTGTTTCGTATTCAAAAGGTCATTTATATACTCTAAATAATAAACATTTACAAATTTTAAGTGACACAATGAAATTAGAAATTTTTTTGATTCAATTTTATCATTTGCGAAACCAATGTAAAGAAGAGAATTTGTAGATGTTACTGAATTTTAAAAATAGCATAAGCCCAAGTGATATTTTGTATCTAGTATCTATAGTATATCATCATCACACACATCGACATAGGCCTCGCCCATCGCACGCCACTCTGATTGATCGATATCCATAGCAAATATTAGAAGTTAAATAACAAGTCTGCGGTCACAATCATTACCTAAATAAATTTTGTGTTATAAGTACTTAAATTTCCATACTTACGTAATTCTACGTGTGAATAGTCTTACCTATTACATATTTTATTTTAACTGTCTAGAGTTTGTGTATAGAAAGTGACACTACAGTATCATTAATATCACATGCACTTACACTTATAATACTTTACGTATGATAGTATCTTGCTTTTATAACCAAGGAAAAAATGACTCCTTAGAACTATTTACAGAATAGCATATTTCAAAGTAATTCCATGACTTTCAAATATAACTAAGAAAAATGTTGTTGAAACTAAGTTTTTGAAACTCGTTGGACTTAAAAGTTCGTTACTGTTGTTTAAAATTTTAAATTACTTTTTTAGTTATATTTCAAAGTCAGACGGTTGTTGGACCATTGTCTTGTAAATATTAAGCACAGTAGTAAAAGAATATAAGGCACATTTTTATTTTTCAAGAACCTCAAAAGTGACTCTACTCTGCCTGATGAAAAGCATGAATATAATCCAAAAGTTGTGGTCAGCATACTCATTGTGAATGCTGATAATGCAATATGGTATTCAATTTGGTTGAAATTTTTAATAGTATTGGCCTATAGGAGGTAATGAAATATTACAGTATAAATGTAAGTAAAATATTCAAAGTAACTTCAATGTTTCTCAATTTTTTTTTAATTCTGACAGTATTTTGAATTTCTTATCTACATCCTTATTTATTTCAATGAGTACTAGCACTAAAAAAATGAACATAAACAAATTGGGCAAATGTGCCTTTCGCACGCAACTACTTCCCACATCCAATCCGGTATTAATAGATAATCGAATAACAATTATACACCATTAGGTGTTCCGTGTTGAGTCGGACTGCATCACGAACGGAATCGTGACAGGACATGATAGGAATGGTATCACTTTCAAATTACATAAATATTATCCGGCTCTAAACATTGTGTAATACATCGATATAGGTTTATTTATATCTCACGATGTTTTAAATGGACCTAATAAAGAACATTATGTTAGGCTACTGGCACTGGCACACTGGCTACTGGTCTATATTATAGACTCATTTTATTGAGGCTACATTAATTACATTTTTTTCATGTAATAAGTAATTAAAACCGGTTGCCTGGAAGAGATCGCAGAATGCGATAAGGCCGCCCATTGTACTACTATTTTTTGTTTGTATTCTACATTGTATGTTTCCTACTTATGGTGTGCAATAAAGAGTACCTATCTATCTATCTATCTAAAACCTATGGTAGTTGTGTATTCCTCGGTGGTCCAGTGGTAGTGTGCCACATATTCGACTGCCATCTATGAGTTTCTCTCTTTGTAGGATCGGCAAATATTTGTTTCGAAGTTTAGGTGTTTTTTTAGGTATAATATGTACCTATTCACAAATAGTATATCAGTTTTCTAGTACTTATAATACAAGCTTTGCTTCATTTGGACTTGATGGCGTTGTGTGTCTGACGTCCGAAATATTATTATATTGTATTATATTATATTTATAAAAAAGTATATGTATATTAATATCAGTTGTCTAGTACTCATAGTTCAAACTCTGCTTAGTTTGAGACTAGATGGCGATGAGTGTCAGGTGTAAAGGTAATATAAAGGTGTTAAATTGGTTTATGTACTACACAAAAACTCAAAAAACTCTACACCAATAGAGCTCAAATTTTCACATGATGTATGGACACACTTTGAAGGATTGTTTTCATTTATATTTAGAAACCACAATGTGCCACAGCGAAGGATGACAGAGTGTAGCTAGTTAACAATATAAATGTGAATTAGTTTGTTACTTATCATAGAATGAAACGAATTCCTGGTATTATTACGTTCTTAGAAAAAAAACACACATATAGAAAGAATATATAACACTCAGACGTATTATATTGTTAATATTAAATTTCACCCTTAGAGTAGTTTGTGACAAACATATAACTGTGTAATTAATATTTGAGAAGATACTGGTTCTCAACACACAGCTTACACTAGTTTGGAAATCAAGACATATCTTAATTGTCAAACTTTATTACAAACAACATTTTATTATGTCTTCACGCCTTAACTATTCTTCTGATCTTTATGTAACTTTGCAAACATATTTCGAAGGATAAAAAGGGAACATAGGACCTCTACATACAGATACAGAAAAGTACTCTTCCCAATGAAAATAAAAAATACTATTACGCAGTAAAGGTTAGTGGTTAATAAAACTATCTGTCGTGTCAATTCAAATGAATATTATCGACCTCACCAAATTCAAAACTTATGCAATGCCGTACAGAACAAACATCTAAAGTCATGATTATATGGTATTCGTTATTTATATTATTGACATCAATGCAATAATGTGAGTGATGGCAGAATATTATAGCTAAATAACACGTAGTGACGTAATCTTAGAGTAAGGATAATTGAGTTTTGAAAGTTAAATGCGTGTCGGTTCAAGTGTAGAAGTAATGGGCAGTCAGAGACCATTTTGTTCACCATATACGAGAACATTTGATTACTATGTGTGGTTATTTTGTTGGGTAAACTTTAGAATAGTTTGTAAGTATGCCTTCGTTATTATTTATAAAGAATATTCGTAAAACGACTAGACGATTGAGTACATCCAATAAGACGGTTTTAAGAAATTACTATTAAATATGTGCAAAACAAACTTGTGTGACTGCCTCAGTGGCGCAGTGTTAGCGCATGCGACTGCTAGGCTCGGGGTTTCGTATTCGATTCCTGGGTCGGACCAAATCTTTGTATGATCTCCAAAAACGTTTTTTGTTTGGGTGTTTTCTATGTATAATATGTTTATATTTACAAAAAAAGGAAAATGCATTAAATATGTATTTGTATTAGTTGTATAGGATTCATAGTCAAGTTCTCCTTAGTTTGGGTTAGATGATGTTGTGTGTCAGATGTCAAATGTATTTAGATGTATTTATTTAATTTGTGTATATAATCTAGGTTGTTTATCTCTACACCATTTTTGAATCTACATTACAAAAAGCAGAGGACGGATTGTTGTGGTGGACCTTGGGGGAACCTATATCTAGTGGTTCAATAGACAGAAAACCTCCAAACTGATCCTGAAACATGACTCTGTTGTATACCCATCACTGTCATTTATAATTAATGAAGAAGCCACATTAATTCTTAGTAGCTGTCATATTTTGTCTGAAAACTTGATTCGTATTTTAAGTTCAATATCCTAACAATCACGAATCCGTCACTTGATTTTATTTCCTCACAACAATTTTAACTGGTTTATGTCGTAGCAATTTCCATAAATAGCAGCATAATATTATGAGATCGGACGTGGACAGGCAAGATACCTTTTAGAGTATTCAATTATGTCTTTTGACCTCTCGTAATCTTTATCAGAAATAATAAATTATTTAAAAGCAATAAAACTAACAGGAAAAGTGTTTGTATGTTTAAATAAATTATTTTAACGTGTTGTTTTTTGAAATTCATAACGTGAATGAGACATTTTAAATTTATTATATGACGTTTGTGTATGTTAGGAAGAGAATTAAGAAGTATTAAGCTGCATTAAGTTAAGATCTTACAACATTATTAAGTTAGATTAAGGATATGTAGAATATATTATACATTTAATTGTAGAGTTTTAAGGGCTTTATGTGTGATGTGAGGGCACTATGTATACAGACGCAAATTCTTTTACGTTTTTTTTACTATATTAAGAGCCTGCTAAAGTGATTCTACTCTGTCTGAAGGAAAGCATGAACAGAATCCAAGAGTTGTGGTCACCATACTCATTGCAAATGCAAACAATACAGTATGGTGACCCACACTATGGCGGCCTTGTGAGATACTTCTTCACACCCACTTGGAGACGTAAAAGGCATGATAGTCATCGTGACAGTGTAAGGCTTACACAGTTACCACGATTACTGTTACCCCTGCACCAATGGGCCTCCGGTCTCACACTCACCAACGAAATACGACAACATGGATGCTGGCGCTTTAGGTTGGTCTTCTGTGGGAGGGTAGTACTGTAGTACTATATATAGATTAATGTTAAAAATATAAAAAAAAGAATAATAACATATTCGACATAGAAATAAAACTTTAAGGAAACCTATGCAAAATGCATTACATAAGAGATATCAAGACGTGATATCATTAAATACCTAAATTAAGCTTGTTTAAAACTTTTGAGTTTGCTGTATTTAAGAACTTAGTTACATATGAGTCATTAATAATATTTATATGATATCGTGAAAAATTCTCTTTTTTTGCCATACTCAAGATCGTGTGTTCCTCAAAATATAATCAAGTGATTATGTCATTTCATTACAAGACTCTTGACCTACGACATATTGGCTGAAGATGTGACTCATTGAGTAGCATACATCACAATGTCTGCGAAACAATAAATTACTAAAGGTCAATATTAACTAAATTTAATTTTCAACATACATATATTACAAAACACATATATTTAATTTTTGAGTTATACATATTTATTCGACAAACAAAACATACAACGAGTTTTTTGTATGTCAGACTTGAAATAATGCGATTTCAAATTAAAAAAATACTTTTGAACTTTTTAAAACTATGGTTTCATTGTCACAATTATTATGCATTTTCTATTATAAGTTTTTTTAGTTAGGGTTAATTTTTGAAACAACATTTCCCAACATATCAGGAAAACATTCTTACAAGATACATTTCTGGGACCCTAAAATAAATTACCTATTAACATAATAAATACTTAAAGTTTTTAACTTCAGCACTTGATATATATCTATAAAAATAAAGAAACCTGTGGCAAGATAGTTCACTAACCCGCTGCTAAAGTCAGATAGCAAAATGATATCAATGAGGATGCCTTCGTGTTTATACCTAAGACAGAAGAATAGGTTGAAACTTGTTTCGCGGTTACCGAGATGCCTATAGGATTGCTGTTTTTCTTTGCGAGATTAGATTTATTCATGTAGTAACCGGCAATCATGCGTAAGAACAGTCTGGAGCTCTCCAGGAAATGTATTGTGGTTCCCGCTTGTGTGTGTTTATTTATAGTAATCTTCATATCGAATTGGCAGTTGAATCCAGTGTCGGTTGAACATGAAAATAGTCGTGAAGATAGAATATTGTTAGAAGAATTTAAATTACTGCATGTTGTGTTGTTTATTTTATTTCTAAATGCTGATATACTTCAAACGTACTATATTTGTGTTTCTTTAGCATTTTTTATTACTGAAGAGAAGTAATTTATGTTTGTACACATTAAGATAAATCAGTCTAGAATAATCTCTAAATCGTAAATTGCAGCAATAATTAATTTTTACCTAATTATTTGTCTGTATCTGATAAAACTCTCCGTGTAGTGACCAATTAAAAACAAGGAGTATGTTCACTTGAAAGAGAAAGGAAAACTTAAAATAAGACCTATTCCAACTCGTCTGGTCAGCGAGATATAGTATACCAAATACCCTCACTGAGGAGAGGCCTATATCCAGCAGTAGTCCGTTAAAGCTGTTGATGATGGTGATGACGACAGGACCCTATCTTATGACCATTCAATTCGAAAGCTTACATATGTAAATGTGCGTTTCAATCAGGGAAAAATAGCTGCACGGTTTTGGAAGTACGATTAATTTGATACATATGTTGATTTCATCTAAGAAAATGATTCAAATACACATTGAACTTGCCTTTTGAGTTGCAGAACCGAAAATAACAAATTTAACTTTATTTCAAATAATTACGTGCTAATTTAATACTACATTAAACGGATCATGATTAGCAAGATCTGTGTAAACACTGTTTCAGCTTGCAAATCAATTGCAGTTTTGTTTCGCTAGTCGCTGTGAAGTTTGCAGATTACGAAATATTATTTTACAAATATATTTCGACGGTGCTTATTTGGGCGGAGTTATTTTCAGTGATTCCGTAACATCTGTGAAATCGTATAACATTTTATACGCTTTCAGTACTTTCTTTATGTAACAATACTGAAATTTAAAATAGTGTCTAGTCTTAGTTGCGTTTCAAATAAGTATATTAACATGTTGTAAATGTAAATAAACACTAATTATGTTATATATTTCACTGAAAATCTTAGATAAAAATCTCAAAACTACATTATTTTTATTTATTTATACTTAATGCACATTATTGCACATGTTATACAAAGGCGGACTTAATGCCATCGGGCATTCTCTCCCAGTCAACCTAAAACTTTATTTTTATTATTTTTGTCTATTCTCAAGAGACCGGAGGCTCATTGATGCAGGGGTAACAGTTATAGTGGTAACTGTGTAAGCCTTACACTGTCACGATGATTGTCATGCCTTTTACGTCTCCAAGTCAGGTGTGAAAAAGCGTCTCACAAGACCGCCATAGTGTGGGTCACCATACTGCACTGTCTGCATTTGCAATGAGTATGGTGACCACAACCCTTGGATTCTGCTCATGCTTTCCATCAGGCAGAGTAGAGTCCCTTTGGCAGGCTCTTTATATAGAAAAAAAATAAAAAAGAAATTATCCTCGGCTCAATTAAATTTAAAACCACAACGTATATCGCAAGAGAATTCACTACAGTGAGTTCGGTTCCAATTTAGAAAATTGATACATGAGAATCCCGGGTTGAATAATTCTGTCATAATATATTCAGGTAGTTGAATCATATTTCTGTTGTGTAATAACCTTCATATATGTACATTACAGTACTACTAATTATCTATTTTAAATTTTTAATACTTTAATATACTGGCCAAAGGTGTCAGGAATAAGATGCCATGAAATCGATTGTTTTTTTAATGATACATATTACATATTACGATTGGCATTAACGTAAAGCTTACTACTGATAAAACATGAAAAAACGACACGATATCGACCTGGAGACCTACTAACGCCCACATGTTAGCTCACTAGCTGAACCCCTATGACCCACGGCTCAAAATTAAATTTCACTTAAATGTCGGTGTCGATCAACCGCGGCTGTATGACCACATTTAACTATGACTTCAAATACTATGTTATATAACAATGTAAGTGTTTGCATTTTATAGACAAATATAGTTGGATACCACGCCTAAGTACTTGCTTTTTAAGACGATGAGCTGTAATAATTAACCTATGTACGGCCTTTTATTTTGAATGCCGAACTCGTATGATCCTCCTATGCCATTTTACCCTACTGAAATATCTCCTAGGCAAGAAGCATTTCACTAGGCTGTCGTAGTGTGGGTCACCATATTGCATTGTCTGCATTCGCAATGAGTATTTAGACCACCGCTTTTTGATTATATTTATGTTTTCCATAAGGCAGAGTAGAATCATTTGGGCAGGCTCTTAAAATTAAATAAAAATAAAAAACCTGTTACGGATACATGGAGATTTTTTTCCGACTATTGCCACTCGTGCTCTACTCTATATATCGTTACTGATCGTATTGGTAGGGTAAGTCAGACTTTTTCCTTTTCTATCTGTACACGAAGTTTACTGTGAAACATAATTCTAATACCGCATTACTCTATGTCTGAAGACCTGCCGGTAACAGAATGAAATACACAAATGCACACGATGCTGTCACAAATTGCGCAAGAAAACCACCTGGCGCGTATCCGGCAAACTCATTATTTACATCTACTCACTATACTATTTCACGATATGATGACTGCGGTTCTAACTATCAATGAATGATTTTATCTTAAGACATTTGTTAACTTCTAGGACTTAAAAATCAAGATCTTGTTAATATGTGTGATAATCTGACTTACAAGACTTAAACGTTCATTGTATTTCGAAGATATATGCCATAATATATTATAAGCTAGTTTAAAGAAAATCGGAAAACACCATATTATAGGGACAATGTGTGAAGTAGTGACTAAGAAAAAATGGATTATTCAAATTATTATTATTACCAATGTTTAGAGCGTCTTAAGTGGAAGATAATAATTGCATTTCAGTTCAAACTTTGTCAATAATACTCCTTACAAAGAAAAAGGCGATATATCACATCGATAATTTATTAATCGAGATCAATTAAAACGGAACAAGCAACAAACAAGAAATATTTAATGAAAGTACGCGATAAAACGCACAAAAAACAAGAAAAATATTCACTGATTTAATATCATTGTTTGTGTCATAAATCATTCATGTCGCTTCAAATAAGACTCTCTCGTTTTGTTGACTTTTTATTGTATATACCGTATAGCGAATACACAGATGACATTCAGTAAGTGACCATAATGGTATATCTTCTGATAAGTTGTAAGTGTCGGAATTTAATACGGATATAAATAATATAACCATCTGTTTCTTAATAAAGTAAAAAATTGATACCTACAGTAGCTAAAACTATACTTAGGGAAATTTTAAGTTGGCTTTCATCTGGTCCAATTTTTCAATTTTATTTTTTTATTATTTTAATATGCCTTATACTACATGGCAATATTAAAAATAAATTATGGAATGGAATTCATTAGACTGTAATAGCTGGAAGTGGTTGAGGCTGAAAAAATTGAAACCACAACAGAATTTAAGATTCTCATACTTGGCATATTGTACAGATTTGTAAGTATTTCGCTTTGATCCTCATAATCAGAGTCAAAAGCGAGGTTAGTGGTGAGCTATAATGAAAGTCGCCGTCTTCTCTCCCTAGTAAGATCATAAACACAAATAATATGAGGTATATATGTATTAGCTCAAAATAAGGCGAGAATTAAAAGTTTCAACATTGGAAAAATAGTTTTTTTGTTTTTGTTCAAACTTACAAAAAAATACTACTACAAAAACTTAGCCTTAAACGAGGTTCTGCAGTTAGAATAAATGATTAAAACCTTGGCATGAATGCAACTCACAGCTGTGTCACCACGGGCAAAATTAGGCATGCCACTTATTACTCAAGTGTAACTTAAATATGTAAGTGTCACGCAACACATGTATACTAAAATAAATAGCCGTAATATAATTGCTATTTCAACATAAATAAAGCATATCTACATAGCACTCTATATAGGCTACCACTGAATATAAATTCAATAAGGACCGAATCAAACATCAGAAAAATAGAAGCCACAAAATTGAGTGGTATTTTCTCTTATAAACTATAAAAGTAATTCATTTATCTGTTAAGCATTTCATCTATATGTTACTCAGTACACTAATGAAAAAACCCACTGCAAACATAAAGTTGAATGATATACATATGACAACACTCAGCAGTGAAACCAATTGTATATAAGTTTAATTTACTCATTAGCCTCACTTGTATGTAATACCAGCATATATTGATAGTAAACTTACTTGTATAGTTTTACTGAACTGATTTAATTATAAGTATCTTACAGCCACTCGTCTTTTCTCACGAATACTACACTCGTTTTTATGAAGTGTTTACATACCTGAAACAATAAAACATCTTGAGTTAACACTTATTGACATAAAAACTGTACATAGTACACCAAGCATTGCAAGTCGTACTATAAACTAAGAGATAGACGAATAAAGTCAATCTTATCTTAAGATTTATTTCATTTATAATTTAACGATTTCACTATATATTGAAAGAAGTTGTGTAAGTTTTACACGAAAACAGCTATATACTCACATATCTAGGGTCTTTCTGTAGGGTCATATATTTCGTTCGTGGCAATTGTGTTGTGATCGAATAAGAAACATTTCTATTTTTGCTTTTGATTCCTTTTTTATGAGTAACCCATTCTTTGTTTGTTTTCCCTTTATACACTAAACAGGTTGCCTTCCTTTTGCATAAAAATGCACTTATATGTGAAGGTTTATATAATCTATTTACCTACTCATCTTGTAATACTATATTTAATCCTTCATGGATCCTTATAAACAACCGACCATTTTAACATAACCTGCAACTAAGTAGTTTATTAAGTTAATCCCAGTTACTTAGCAAGGACTAGTATCTACCTAAACTATTTGGAACTTCGTGCTTCATGTCTTATCTTTGAATTGGCTGATATACTTAAAAGCGTATCAACATTATATCCAAATAGCTGGTGCACGAATCTATGTGAGCAAATTATAGTGCGCTGGCGCATAAACTAAAGATAATAATCCTTTGATTATTACACAAGGCCGTGAAAAACACAATTCTGTGAACATATTTATTAGGCGACGTTTTAAATTTATTTAAGAGGGTCGTAAACATATTTCTTACAAAATTTCATTTAAAACAATATCATCTTAGGTTAAAATGTTATTAAAAAAGTGCTGTATGCACCTGATTTTCTATGTACAGAATACTTTAAATCTCTTTTACATATAACAGCGAATTGAATCCCCAAATGAATATTATAAATTAACATGTTTACCATTGACAAATTGATCGAATAACTTTGTAGAGATATTTCATAACTAGTCTACTTAATAAAGAGCCTATAACTCATTTAGTGCAGTCTCATAGTGATTAATTCTTCAGACTCTGCTAATATTTAAAATCATATTGGAATACTAAACTTAAGATACATTCTGAGGAAGCATAAGCGTATATGTCAGTGCTTAATGACATGTTTTAAAAATAACTTAATAGATAAAATAATTAAGTGGTGTTTGTAAGGAATAAAGGATATTTATAAAATTAAGAACGTTTTGAGATACCTACATATGAAAGTCAAACTTAGAAATTAGTAATTTTGTTATAAGAAATTTCTAAACGCTTCACTTAACTCTTTAAAATGAATTACAAAACTCAATCGCAGATCTAGTTCTGCGTAACAACTTTAGATTAGATTGCTCTGGTTTAATTAATCATTTGAATTACTAAGTAAAATAGCTCGCACGAGCTAGATGGTGTTATGCAATACAGGTCAATAGTTGTATCAATCAATCAATTAGAATTTTGTAGTCTACAGATGAACATATAGAAAGTGAAGTTTTACTTAAGTCCTACGGATCCTCCTTTTATTTTGAATACTAACAAGTCGTCATCCAACCATAAGATACTGGCTGTTTCCAGGAAGTCCGAAAAGTTATATATCATAACAGTTGTTACTGAATCACGGAATTAATATTTCTTAATCAAATGTTCTAGACATGAAAACATAACATTGTAAAGTCACCCGTGCGTGAAGCATTAAATTTATAGGTTAGTCTATCGTATTCTGAATTCCACAAACTATTCAACATTGTAAGGGTATTGTATTACATTTGCATTCTACAAATTTATGCAATCGACCCCTGAACACTTAAATTGATCACTGGCTAGATTTAAATAAATGAAACAACTTCTTCTTCTCTGTAATGTATACGCACTTATCATTATTTTACAGGAACTAATCGATAATATGCCAACAAATTAATAATATAATTATACCTATGGATTCTACAACAAGTGCAGACCTCTAAACCTGTGTTAAACATCTATATTTTGCCAAAGACGATATGGTTCCACACCTACAAATTTATTGCGGTCAATCGGGTTTTTTAGGCTATGAAGGCAGAAATCAGGAGTATTTTGCAAGCTAAATTTAGATAAGATGGTAAATCAACAGAAGAAATAAGTTACTGATAATTAGAAAATATGTGTTAGAAAGTAATTTTTATGCATTACGTAATCTAAGACTATACGTTAATTTAATTTCAGACGTATAACATAATCCTTTTTTGCTCTGGTGTGATTGCTGTCACTTAAAAAATCAAATATTATAAGAGTGCATAGGCCATCTCATTGTAACCTGCGTACGTTCTTACGTAAGTGAATTACATTGCTTAATTTATTAACAATAACTGCATTAATGTGGACCAAACTGTTCGTTCCTTATAATTTAAATATTAAATATAAGCAAATCTATATAATTAAAAAAGCTTTATTACAAAAAAATAATTTAAAGGTAGTAAGTAAATGTACTAAAAAGACCGAAAAAGCGCAAGTTAAATTACCACCATTTTGTTTTTTCTTTTAAAAAGCCCTCTTAAGACACTTGGGTTCTTGAGATGTGTATACTTGTTGTTATATCCGTTTCAAAAACCAAAACTCAAGTGCTTCCCAAGATATGCCTAAACTATCAAAATTAATTCAACTATTTTGCAGATATGAGGTAAGAAAGAAGTCCACAAACATACAAGATACGCGTGAAAAACATAACGTCCTTGGAAATCGAGAAAAGAAAATGTTGCTTAGTGTAATTCTCTACGTCATAAAGTATTTTTTTCTAAAAGCAAACGTGTTTACGAGAAAAGCAAACGGATGCTAAACTTTTACTATTCTAAACATATCGCAAAGCGGATCTCATTAAAATCGAACAACGACATCAACAAAAGCAAAAGAGTTACGTACTAAATATGCGATTGGGATATTACTAACTTGTTTAGTCATACTTTCACATTGTATGAACAAGAAAAGATTAACATATAGCCTTTCATTCCTATTCATTCATTAAGTAACAGCTTATGCTCCTAGACTAGGATGATACATACTCATTAGTGTTACGCTCTCATCTAATGTGCATAGATAACAAATAATATGCTCATATTAATTTTATACACATGTTCATCTAAAATATAGAAAGCAGACACACTGACTGCGACTTTAATAATAATCAGGGAATACATTTCTACCAGGAACTATAGGACTTAATTAATCGACTGGGAAGGTAATCCATCCAAAAGGAAGAATCTAATATTTACCTTTATCCTTCTGTTTGATTCGTATCTAGTGACTTTCGGAATAAAAATATCCTACGTGCTATTCCGAGCTGCAATCTATCTCTGTGACAAATTTCATTCTAATACACCCAATCATTCTAGTTTCATTGAATAATAAACATTCACCTTTCACATCAGTTGATTTTTATAATTTTAGTATCAAGACATCTAAACAGGAGTTGGTAAGTTCCACGTCATGCCTACACTGGGAATATACGCCACCACTACGTTTCCTCACACATCTCTCACACGACCCTCTGATCCCAGGCAAGGCTAAGTAGGCAATCTGTACTGTGGCAACCAGACTGCTGTTAAACATACTTATATCTTTCTATTTAGAAATATGCATGCATATTATAGATAAATTATACCCAAATACAGAATAAATGATTGTGTTCATCATACAAAGATATATCCTGTGTGGGAATCGAACACATGACCTATGGCTTAGAAGTCAGGATCACTACCACCAGACTAACAAGTCCGTCAAGTTACATTGTTTCAAACTATGCTTTCAACAAAGTTTTATAACTAATACTTTAAAACCATAAGAAATGTATTGTAGGTCAGTATGCTGACTCATGATGCGATAAACTTAAGATCTTATCATATAACAAAAATCTATAAATAAATTCAGTTGTTAAAGTCATAGATAGTGGAATTTATAGAACATTTAAACATATTTCTGCTATTTAATACTCCAGACACAATTTATCCTTGAGCTTTCTTATCAACATCAACAATCATACGTATCAGAAGTCGGTGAACTATTTGGCAGACAGCGTGGGCTTTATCAGTTGTCATCTCAAATAAAGATCGTGATAGATCCCACGTTGAACCACGCTTGTATACCTTGCTTAACCAAAAACCGATAACCGCCATAGATAGTGGTAACAGGTTACTTGCCCTGTAATAATCTATATATATTTCGAAAGAGTATTGAAATTGCACTTTTAGAGTTAAGGTTAAAGGTTCTGAACCAATTCCGCTCTCGTAAGAAATAAGTAATACGAACATTTTACGTAATTATCTGAGGTAGAATTTGATTTTATTTTATGAATCAAATTATATTTTATTTCAAACTGTAAAACACAGAAATAACACCATAAAACAAATTTAGATTTGCAGTGACGCTTTTTGTAATCGATTTTAATTATTATTGACTCGAAAATACATTAAAATATCGCAATACATTTTAGAATTGGAGTGGAAACTTTTTAGGCACTTTCGAATAGTTCTCTTGCCCGCATTTGAAGTGACTGTAATAATACAACATGGCATAAATATCTATACCGAAAAAGTTGCGAGAAAACAAAAAAAACCGACTTCACTTTACATTATTTATTGGAGATGTATTTATGATTTATACAACGTTACAAGATACTGCAAACGTAGGCCGTGCAACACCCACTAATACCTTTTAAGCAACAAATCAAAAAGTGCCTTTAATATTTATATTCCTGGTTCACTCATAATTTAGTAAAACATTCGTACTCAGAATCTCAAACTGCAAATAAAATATGTAAATATTGTAAAATGTTATTTGATACTAAATTGAACCTTACTGCTTACACCACACCATTTATTACGAAATCAATTGTGCCCAATCGCCACTTATACCACATTTTAGATATTGATAGTGGATAAAGGAAATTATTTCCATTCAAGCGTTTCAGGTTTTATGTAAGAAAATACGTAAGAAGTTTGATCTAGAACTGCACAAGTTGGATCGTAAGATGGCTGTAAAGTAAATAGTTTAGGACGCTGCAATAAACAGGCATTAATCTATAGTGAAAGGAATTTAAAAATCAACACCATAAAGTAATATTTTAAAGTATATTTTCATAGATATACAACGTTACATAGGTATATACGTATGGAAACACAATATTGTTTTTTTTTCATTAGGTATAAAATTACGTTGTACTAGAAGTCGTAGTTATTATTTGACAAGAAAAAAAATATTTCGAGAGAATATAACCAAATTCATTCTAGAATATTTTCTTCAGTAGAAGCACCTTGCAAGTTAACCGTGATGTTTTTTTAAAGTCAAAATTTATGAGTAGTATTATACCTATAAAAAATTGTATTCAAAACGGAAGAGTTTCTATGTTCCTTGGTATGTTTTTTTTTGTTATTAAATAAGATTGTAACAGTTGAAATCTGAAACGATGAATTGTCGTCATCATATAGCTACAGTCAGTGTTTTACATTCTCTCAAATATTTTTATATATATACAATAAGTTAAATTGTAAACGTTTTAATGTAAATAACTACCAGACTGAAATTTAACTTATTAACGTTACTTTTTTTAGCTACAGAGACTAGGATTTTAAATATTTGTAAATAAAGGTAGCTGTGAACAAGCACCTAAAAAAAATAAGATTCAAGGAATGATACTAAATAAATATTTGCTATTAATACCATGTTCGTGTGGCTTAAACCAAAGCCATATTGATGTTCGCGCATGCCCAGAAACACATTACAACAGTTTATCTCCGCCGCCACATAACCGTTCGGACTCAACAACCACGCCGTAATGGCGTAAGATAATGTAGGCAACAGCACTATAGTCTCAATATTGAATTTCGCAGCATTGTGGTCTAATCTGTGGTAAGGGCTTGTAAATTATGTTTCTTTAGAGGAAATGTTCCAGAACGTTTTATAAGGAATGCTTTTGTTGAACTGAAGGTTTTATGTCTGTGTATTAATTGTATTTTGTATTTATATTATATTAATGTAATTTGTAGCTCCTTGCCTCCTCCTCCTTGCTAAGGAGAGGTCTATGTCCAGCAGTGGATTGTAAAAGACTGTTAATAATGATGATGAGGATGAATTTGTAGCTAAACAATGGCATGTGATCAAATAAAAATTCGTGAAGTTATATTCTACAATAAGCACAAAATTTTGAAGTTTAGGCTGCTATTCTATGAAATTGATTGGGTTACCTCAGCGCATTTAAACCTATCTTTAGTCTGTCATGAAAGATTTTTATTGAACATTCAAAACCATTTTTCACCCTTCTGAAGTTCTATGCAAGTGTGATTTTCTCCTCTTCTATATTTTGAAAGTGTCAACCCTTATTTTGAATCAGTGATATTACGAAAGATTACGAATGGTTTTCGGTTTCAGAACTCTTCTGGAATGAGCTATTTAATTTGAGATTTTACTCAATTCAATTGGTTGAACAAGGAGGTGGTCAAAACGATCGTGTCGATCTGTCGATTCGTCAAGTTCAAGATCGTCTTTTTATACTCTTATTATAAAATAAATTTACTCATTTGCGGTTTGATAGGTCAAGGGTCTACTTCACTTCAAATTTTACTTAGTTAAGCACTGCCAAGGTTTAAGTTCATAAAATATAAAGTTGATGATTTATTACACTAGAGTGTTTCAATTATTCAACACTTATAATAAGTAGTAGAAATTTAAATAAATATTAATCTCAAAAAGTCATACAAATCCAACAAAGATCTACTATGTAGGTCGTATAGCGTATCTTCGATAACATTATCGTTATTTGTTGCAAAAATGTCACGTCAGTCAAGCACAACAATAAATATATTTAATTGGCATCAATCCAACGTATAAATTGTTGGTAGTTTTTAAAACTTTGATTTGATAAATTTACAAATGGTACATTTACAAAACAAAATTTTAATTACAACTGAGATTGTAAACGTGAATGTGGGAGTTTTTGTTTGTTACTAAAGTTTTACGTCTTAAAAATAATATTTCACGATGGAAATTCAGTCAAGTTATTTTGATAATGTTTATTAAAATGACAATATCTGTCTCATAACAGGTTTTTTATTTAATTTTTCTCGTAAATAATTTTAACATATATTACTTATACCTTGAAAAAGTACTTTCAATTCTATACAATCCAGTTAAATCCTTCTTTTCTGGTACGTCATTGAAAGAGCTTAATTATGCATATGGGCATTTTCCTCAAATTCTATTACAGAACTGTATGAGGTTCACAAACAAACCAGTACTGGTGTCACAGTCATATTAACACACATCATTTTCTTAGTACATACAGTTACGAGTCTTTATCATTTATGCCATCATATTATTACGTTACATACTTGTCAGCCCTACCGCTTATCTTACTAACTATGCGTGAAAATATCGCGACAGATTTGGTTCAAACGATAGGTACTCCGCTCTTACATTTCTGCGCTTGCGTAAAGCTAAGCTTGTACCTGTTACAGATTATGCTAATTTATGGTTACGGCTTGTAATTCATGTCTTAGCTAATAAAATACCTATATGTTTGGTAATATGGTGGCAAAGATAAGAATTTAGTGTATTCATATCAAATTACTGCATGAATATCATCATGTTAGCATAAATATTAACATGATATATTCAATTCAAATATATTGAAAGCATAAATGTGTTAATGTTGATAGAAAAGGAACTTGGCTAATATTTTGTACACCTGAATTTATTGGATTTCAATTGATTTAAAATAAAAATAAAAATTTATTTCACGGATGTTATTTTTCCCAAATCATGTATTTTTATAACCTTATTTATTAGGTACTATTTCATAACATCTTCTTGGACATAATTTAATTTTTCGTTACATCACCAATACCATACCAATCTAATAAATAAACTAAGATACCATAATACTATTCTAAAGTAAAATGGCCCACTAAACTTAACAACAGTGTTTCGTAAGAAAGCAAACACGTAAATTGTTTCCTGAAGGAAAAATTAGCCGATCGGCAGCAGTCGGGAATAATCGGCAGTCTACCGATGCCGCGTAGTATTGCCTAACTAACTCTTGGTGTGCATGTATAAAAGCACGATTCTACCATACAAGTAACAATTACGTTGAGAAATATATACTTTTGGTGTTCAAACGTCACAGCCATAAGTGGAAGGAAATGCTTTCGAACCTTTCGCTTGCGTGACTTTTGTATAGGTATTCAGCGTATTTTAGCAAATTGTTGGTTGCATATTTTGAATCCAAATTCAAGTAGCTGGGTAGGAAATTTATAATAACAAAAAAAAGGGGAATATCGGGGACCGACGTCGTAAAATAATAGAAAAAAAACAGGTACACTCATTTATAGCTAGACCAAACATATAAGTAAAGAAGACGTCAGTACACTCTATTAAGCTTCTTTTAAATCACCATTTTTTATTTATTTACTTTCTATTCAATTTAACAAACCTAAAGATATTATTAGAGTAGCGTTCACGTAAGCGAGAAATCTCAAATTCTAATACAAACTCATCTTATTATTTAATTCGTGTTTAATTTGTGTAATTCATTTAAAACAAATCTAATTACATTAAAATTAAAAGTTCCATGTTCTACACATCACAAAATAAACATTATTTTAAATAAACTAGTGCGTTTAGATCGGTAAACAAACTAGATAGTATGAACTTGCTTAACGTTCATAATTATCTCACTAATCTTAGCAAAGCAATTTAATTAAAACATTGACACACTTAAGCGTTCGACTGTACACTTAGGGCCGCCCTATATTACGCCACTATAGCGCAACCTCATTTATTACCTACTTTTATTATTGCATTCACGTATAGAGAAAGTTTGTGACAAACGGAAAGACAGACGGACAGATCTGACTTATATTTATGTACGTGATCTGCGGACACTTGTATTTAAATCCAGTCTTGCGTAAGGGACCACAACAATCAACAAACGATCGACTACCTTATTTACTACGTGATAAAGATAATTATACAAGTCAAATAAAATTACAAAAGGTTTTAATTTTATATGGTCATGTACTAATGACTGTTATCTTAAGTATAGATAGTCAACGCAAGTCATTATGCAAGAAGCAGAGAAATCTAGTGAATTGCTTACCATTAATTGGATTACAAGTGCAGAAATTCCAGTTGATCTGATCGTGTATTTTAATTAAATAGAACTTTAAAGAATGCAATTGTTTCCAAGAAAAGATAAATTTTTCATTGTCTACATCATGGCAAAATTATCTTTATCTTTTTCATTTTATACTTGAAATGTAAGCATTTGCTATTTTATAGTATTAATTCCAAATTTTACATACGTAAAGATTAAGTTGAGTTTACTCTCGTTTATTCGTTTACGGTGTCCCGTAAACTAAGTTAAAATCATTGGAATGAATTATCAATGAAAAATCCTAAATCTCTTATCAATAAAAAAAGTTACTTCAAACAGCCAATTTCAAGACGTCTTAGGCATAAAGACGTTTAAATTAATACCAATAATTAAATAATTTAGTAAAATTAATTCGCTAACCTTTAGGAAACACAATTTAGTTTTAATAATTTTGTAATCTATTTGCAACAAATTAAAGTATTCAAAGTTCAACGTGCTTATAAAATTGAAGGTACTTAAAACATTCAGATTTGAATTAAATTTAAAGTTTATTTGTGTCCGTTAGTCTTTAAAAATATAATTCGAAAAGAAGCAATGTCAATGAAAAGCCTGTCAATTCTTACATGCCTAACAGACAGTGTTGGTAAACATACACATTACTCCACTTTTATACTAGATTCAATGCGCAAACGCCTGTACTCCATAAGAATTAATCAACAATTGGAAGTGAAAGTTGTCTGCGACTGTACTTGGATGGAATATTTATTGGGTTGCGTTCATCCTGCTGCTTTGGTTAAGTGTGTTATGTAAAGCGACAATAGGATAAGCGATAAGTTGTTACAGTTATGTCATTCGATACAATTTGTTCTATTAGTTATTGAGTTATGAAATGCGATTAGCTTGATTTATTTCGGATTATTTCTAAGGAACCTAACAGTAATTGAAAGTATAAAGTAATTGGCGCATAATCGCCCAAATCGATTTGCTATTGTAAGCTGACATATCAAAATTCTTTATCGTTAAAAAAAGAGAAGGTTGTCAATTGGACTCATAGTTTTTCTGTTACCTTGCGTCTTTACTATTTTATTAATTTAAAATTAATTATTTTGTGTTAAAATTAATTTAGACAGAGAAAATTTAAATTAACACTTGTACTGAACGAAATGTTTGTTACTTGTTACTCACAAGACTAGGAACTAAACGGAATGATTGTCTAGACTTACAACAGGGTCATAATAATAAATCGTAAATTTGTAACTAAGTCTTAATTAAACAATGTTTCAGTATAGTATTGTAAAATGAATTATATATGTACATCTTTGACACAATGTTTTGTAATCAAGCAAAAAACTAATTATCAGACAAATGCTTGATAAAGCAACAAAGTGACAAGTTGTAAGATAGAAGTATTTTTGTCAAAGCTATGTGATGTTCTGTGAGTGGTACACAGGAACAAGTAAGAAAAAGGAAAAAATATCTACACTCTAATACTATGGGAATTAAGGTTTTGAACTTTAATAACTATAATTAATGATATTTTTACCGCAAATATCTTACGTTTTGAAGTATTCTAAATGCAATGAAGAATAGAATTGATTTTTGTAGATTAGAAACTGTTATTCTATGCCGTTCGTATAATTTTCGCATTCAAATCATAAAATGGGGACGTAGAAACAAATAAAAAATTCGACAATGTTTACAAGAAGTTGCAAAACTTGATTGAAATTAACTGGCATTGACCGTGAGCGAAAGCTTTCGTATACCAGTTTGATATACTTGCACTAATTGCCGGTTTTTATATTATATCTATCTTTATTTGCACAGCTGTGTTTACATTGCTTTTTCACTTTAATCCTTTCGGATCACAGGCTCCTTAGGGGCACAGCAGCTAGGAGTATGTGATATTTTCAGTATTTTTTTTTCTTCCTAGTCTGTAATATTCACAAGATTATTTGGAGTCGACCACTAGTTCAATGGGTTTAACCTGACAATTAATTTTTCCACGCAGCGACTGGCAACCTACCTCCGCAACCCAGAAGTGGTGTGAATTCAAAGGTTCAGCTAGTTGTCACCACCAGCTAGTTAAGATCACACTGGCGTGACATACTTCAGTACTCCGAGGCGTTATTAAGTTTCTTGTCAGTAAAACCCTGAAAGCTTTTGATCCGACCCGGGAATTTAATCTGAGACCTCTCCATTGGCAGTCATATATGCCAACCGCTAGATCAACGAAATAGTTTAAAAATATTTACATTAAAATTTAATATTTTTAATAGATCACTGGTGATAAAGTCGAGCCTTCAAGAACGCATGTTATTCCTAATATCTTTTGGGTAGGACATTAAAGCTGTGTTGGATACTATTCTTTTAATGGTAACATATTTTATTATTAAAAAAATTAAATGATCAATATAAAGTATTGTCAGTATTCACAGTGACCAAAGAATGTGATAAATAATATTATTTATATAAAATATCGAGCACATAATTTTGCCTAAAACAACTTTATGTAAATTTGAAAAGTCTATGTCACGAAAAAGCAATTTCTGCAAAATTATCTGAGTCTAAAACTAATGCAAACGAAGCGATTGACTTTTAATGCCGTTCAGAAATTGTGAAGAAAATATTGAAATATCAAGCTATAACGAAATTATAAAAACAGTTGAGTAAAGCTTATTTAAATATATATGAATTAAAAGATAATTTTAAATCCTTACTTGTTGTGGAGCAAGGACACTTGACAAATGACATTCAACTGCCAACAGAAATGTATAAACGTTTGCAAAACTGGATGCACATTTCATGTTACATACATCTTACCGTAAATATTAAGACTTTATTTATGCATCTATTAACCTTCTCGCACTATCACACTATAACGATTTATAGTAGGGTGGTGTATCGGAATCTAACCGGTTAAAATTACAAAGTATGCCATATTACGTTTGAAATAAGAGGAATTTGGGAATATTTTTTATAAAGATATTAGCGTAGGTTAACTGCAGTCTCGTCATTTCACAGAAGGATGCAGCGGAGAAGGCCCGGGAGGACTATCTCCACTCGGACCCAATTCACCGCTGGCGAACCTGGCTGCGGCGGCACACTTACCAGCACCTCATGTCGACCTGAGTGTGGCTATGGATGGACGGGACGGGTTTTCCCCTTCATCTGTTACGGTGGCCAACCGCGAGGAGGCGACCTCCCTGTGTGCCGTACGTTGCCTAATTAGACAGTTTACCCGCAGACGGAGCCTGCATTTCGGACAGATGCTAAAAGGGATCTGGATGTCGTAATAGCAGCTGTTCTCAGATCCCTTCTACCACAGGCGCAGAGTGGCACACCGTGTGGTTTTAGTCGGTCTGATTACGACACACCACTTCGCCAAAAACCCCGGTGGGCGACGGCCCGAGGGGGTTTCCACAAGTAAAAAAAAAGAAAGGTTAACTGCAGTCTTTGGAATATATAAGGTACTTTACCATCTGATTCTTATCGTACTTATTTATATAACAGTGCACTTGGCACTACGTTATTTTTAGCTTTTAACCACTTTGAATAACTTACTGAATGAAATAACTTTAAATTATTCCATATTAAGATATCAAGTTCTAAACCACTTTCATATTTTAAAGTACATTAAACGACAAAGTATATAAGCTTAAAACCGGATGTAATTCTAGTCTAAGATCACATAAATACTCGTATATCCTTCCGTTGATCATGAATAATATTTCTGTAAGTTAACTTGGAGCCTTCTATTTCAAGGTTTAATAAAGCACAATTTACAAGAAAGTGAAACTAACACAAAAAGAAACTTCTCATAGCAATAAGCAATAATATTCTCTATATTACTACTTACTACATATCATCACCAAGAGTTAAGATATTTAAGAAAAAAAAACTTAAGAAAGCCATAGACTGCTATGGGTAAGATTTATTAGACTTGAACTTTTAAATATGAGTGAAAAGGAGGAAGACATATTCTAAAGTTAAAAATAATATATGATTTCGAATGAGTCCTCTGAGATATTTGCAATCGCGTCCTAACATAACTATAGATACATAATTGGCACCCTGATATCGTAATGGTGTTGCAAAATAAACGAGCTGTCATAATAAGACCCTGATTTTTTGTGTTGTGCAATTGGCGGATGCGTTAACGTACGGCTCGTGTTGTACACCCGCGCTGCCGCGATGCGCCAAGATCAACGCATTTCCGACGTAATCATCTGCTACGCGCCTAAGTAGAACTTAAAAATCTCAGATGTGACTAATGTACATGACATTTTGAAAAAGGAAAGTATATTTTTTTCCTTTAATGTGTGTAATCATGTACTCAGAATGTTGCTTGTTTGCTCGTGTCATTTCTTTTTAATTTTAAATGCTTTGTTTCGTAGTAGGTTTGTTACTTTCTACCTAAAACTGTTTAGGTTTATTATATGGTAGAGACATTTCACACAAGATAAAAAAAGTTATTAACAGCTTTTAGTTATTTTTTAAATTTTTAACTTAAATAGTTTTAATTAGAAATTTCAAACATAAATTAATCAAACGTAAAAATTATATAAAGAATTTTATTCGACATAATTATGTTAGAAACTATTGTAAAATGAATAGTCAGTTTGCCTAGAAACAATTGATAGATACAAAGGCACACAGACATCACGATTTGGTCTGCGCGTGCGCCGACGTGCACGTTTTCATAACCGTGTTTATACAAATCTGGGCCATTTGTGCACCACAAATCTCGATTTGGTATAATAGAATACTTTAGATCAAAAGTTATGATCCATTATGCGAACGTGAGGCCGAGCTTAAAATGAAAAGTAACTTGGGGCTGGTAACAAGATTTATTAATTTTTTTTCTATTCTAGCATTGTCCTAGGTCATAATATGGTGGAACTGGATATAGTATTTTTGGACTATCTCTTTTAAAAATAAGTTCTATGTTGTTGTATGCATATACGAGACAATCAAGGAATAATAATCAAAGACAATGCCAAATCCCTTCTTAGGTACACAAAGCATTTATCATTTTAAAATTTTACACGAAAAGACTAAAACTTAACTAATCTACGCAAATAATAAAATTGTAAGAGGTCGATGTCAGTTCATTGAAGATATTTATGAAAAACTAAAAAAAACAGATTTACTATTTTTGGCTGTTATCTGCTTTTGTGCGCGCTAATCTCAGATATGGCTAAATCGATTTGGATATGGTTTTCTTTTATGTATTGTGGTAAATGTCACTTAACATTTAGTGTCAGTTTTATTTCAATCAGTTTGACATATAAAAAAGATATATCTCTTTAAAGAATTAGCGTGATAATATATACGCAGGCAGAGTTAAAGGCAAAAGCTAGTTAATAAGTATAAATAGTATGAAATTCGATCGATGGTTGAGGCTCTGGAAAACAAAACAACCCTATTAACGGCACTAGGTTCACCGTCCATTAAACGCGACCAAAACATTGAGGAAAAGTGGGTGTTTAATATTTCTCTACCTACTCCTCCAGACACCAAAAAATGACAAAGCTTTTAAAAAAACTACAGTAACTTAACACATAAAATGTGCTTTAGAATGTCCAAAATTACCTAAATTGACTGCATTAGTTTTTATATTCACAGTGATTAAAGTCTAGACAGTATTAATAACCACTAATTCAAACACTTTTTTATAGTCCTGGAAATTATTGAACGATTAAAAACCATAGTGTAATTTAAACCAATAACAATATCTATAAATACATAATCACATTTAATGTGAATAAAAAACTATATTTATAATTTTTATATAAATGATACTTGTAAGTCAATCTTTTACAGATATTTTTACACTCATAATATCTATTTACAAACTATACAATGTTTCTATGTAGTTTGTTATAACGTTATTTAACCATTTGTATTAATTTGTTTTTAAAACCAATACAAACGGTTAAATAACGTTATAATTATGTTATCTAATATAATAATAACTTGACGTAAATTTATAAAAAGGTAGAAATGAATTTAATTATAAAGAAAACGATAAAACTGACAAAAAATTCAAAGAGTTTATACTTAAACTTTGATTAATTTATTGAAAAGTAACGGAACTGAATATAATTATTTAATTCTTAATCTTTGTTCCATAATCTATTACCAATTTTGAAATCGACAAACCACTTGCTCACGCGTTGATACTTTGCGGTGACCGAGTTCGACCTTGTACAGCGCCACCCCGGACGTTGTGAGACGTTTTCACCTTCGTTGAAACCGATGGAAATGCATGCGAGGCCATTATTGCTTTTGCGGTCCATTACTCAGTTGACGAAAGGTGCTATAATGATTGCTAAATGTAATAACAGTTCTTAATAACTTGTTATGGCGAAATATTACTTAAAATTAGTGTCTGGTTGAGCTAATTTTAATAAAAAACGCATTGCTAGTGACATTTTATCTGGCAGGAGGCAATTTCAATCGCATGTTACTTATTTTTGGGCAAAAGGTCACAACTCACGGAAGGTACTAATAACGCATCTTGCCGATACAGTAAACACTGCTTTTAGACTGTTTACAGTTAAGTGGATTTGGTTCTGCATGTCCGTTTTTTAAATCTCGTGTATGTTGATTAACAGAGTTATTGTCCTCATTATTTTGGAAATTTATCGGGCGTTGAGGTGAATTAAATTATTATCCTATATCTAAGAACGTATACAAGTATTCTACTTATAAGATAGCTCACCCTTATTCTCAAAATAAACGACCTGTAACGCTACTCACAAGAAGTTGTGTAGTAAGTATAAGGTAGCCAGTATATATAAAAACATAGCTAACTCCGTTATAACAAAAAACTAATAGTAATTAACGCTTAATGAATTTCATGAAATGCAAATATAAAAATAATCACGGTACTGGAGTTGGGAAAGGTTCTGCATGATTAGCCCGGACATGTGTCGAAAGAAATAATGTAAAATGAGAGGTGGGTGCATCGACATGAATTAATTTACCACCAGACTTGTAGCTAAATGCGAATGCGTTATTGCAACGTATTATATAGGCTGCATACTATTAATTAATTGAAAATCTTCAGTTTTGCTATATATTAGGGGTTAACTAAGAAGTGAGCCTGATGAATTATATCGTTTTAGTCACTTTTCTTACATAAGGGCCGGCATTTTTATAATACCTGACATGTGAATACATGGAGGTTAAGATACCAACTTCCAAACTCCGGGCCGTTATTAACCATTGCTATAATCAGAAAACTCTATAATACTTTTCTGACCCGATCTGGGTCCCGATCCGATCGAACCCGAGGCCTCTTTATCGACAACCGCACATACTATACGCTAAACCAGCGAGGCAGTCGCGATCAAGAATATAACACATTACCATCTATACTTCACATTATAATGTTAGACATTATTATAATGTTTGTACGACATACACGTAAAAATCTCACACGATTTGTTACAAGATACATTGACGCTTTGACGTGCCGACAAGCTATTGAGTGAAATGACGTAACTGTGTAACTTACTTCTCACAATGTGTGTTTAATGTTACAACCTAAATTTAGTTTATAAATAGCTTTTATTTTTATATATAATAAAGTAAGACAATATTTGGTAAAATTTTTATTTTATGAAATTCTATTCCAATTGAGTACACTGTGGTTTAATATTTACATTAGGATAAATGGTAGTGACGAGAGATACTAGTAAAACACCTTCATAACGCGCCCAACACACCCTTAAACCCGTCGCGCATGGTTCAATTTTAATCGCAGTGTAAAATATATATATATACAGAGGGATCGATACACAAATTAATAAATAGATAGAAAACTCATTGATCGACAATTAATCATCATTATTATACAACAAACTTCGTAATAATAATATTCTTAACAAACTATAATCTAAGTAAGTACAATTGGCGCTTTATTCTTTAGTTGTCAGAAATAAACTCGTTAAAATACTTCACAAAACATGTTTTTTATTATTATTTTTATGTAATACATGTAATAGTTAAAAAGAACTTCTGTAATGACCATGAAATACTTTTTTTAAAGTGTGTCTAGTCTTACCTATTGCTGTTTTGTACAAACTGCAGTGTCAAATTATATAAGTCTATTGTTTTTTATTACAAACATCTACTTGAAAAAGCTACATTGTAGATATATAAGGAAAGAGGCACACATAATTACAGAACAGAAACGTCGATGAACGAGAGCAATGCAATCTTCCATTATGCATGACAATTAGGCACCATGGTAGAGGTTTCTCACACTTCTCTCAAAGAAAAGATAGCTTAGTATATTTATGATTTACTTACGCCATTAAACTTATGTCGGTACACAGTGTCGAAACGTTTAGAGGTCGTATAAAGAATGAACTAAAAGCGAGTATACACATAGATACCCATTTTATTTATTTTTTTTTCTGTGCGGAAACCCCCCGGATACCACCGGTGGTTATGTCGGACTCGAACCGACCAAAAACCGCACGCCGTCTCAGGTACCAGTAGCCGGGGAATCAGGTGTAGGTACCCTAGAAAGGAAATCCCTGAAACCCCGAACACATAGATACCCTAAACGTGAACAATATATGGACTGTTCAAAACTTGAAAATTCCTTTACCTGAACCCTTCACGCATTAATACATTGTATGTTATTTATTGCATTTAATTTCATGACCATCATCAACAGCCTTTTATATTCGTATTCAGTAAAAAGCAGGTTTTTGACTGCTATACCACGCTGGCCAGTCGGTTTGGTATAGGGTATGGTTTGGTAAGGGTTTGGTATCAAGTTTTCCTTCTCTTCACAATGCTCTTGTTCTGCATAATTTACTCCCTTAGTCACCTCTTAGGACACCCATGGGATGTCTTAATTTAATTTCATATATTTGTGTAATTCATTCGTTAAATGATATTAATACAACATACTCATTAACATATCAACACATTCTCTTTTTAGTTCGGAGAATAATCATAATCGTAAAAGTGTTCATATCATCAAATAGTAAATTCATTGACAACATTTTACAGTCCACTGCTGGATATAGACCTATTCTTAGAAAGGAGGTTTTGGCCTACTATAACACGCTGGCCAGATGGTTTTGAAGAGGTTCCATTTCAAGTTTTCCTTCTCTTTGTAATGATGTCGTTATGCATATTTTGTTTCCTTAGTCGCCTTTTACGACACCTACAGGATGAATAGGGCTGGTAACAATATGTATTCTTAATCCATCACCACATGGACGGTAAATTAAGAACTAAGAATTGTATTGATTTTTTGTGTTAGCTACTTTAAATCAAAGCTTTACTACAAACGCTCGTCGCATTAGTTAGTACCACACAATAAGGGTCAGTACACACGTTCATCTGATTGTCGACGTTGATGCAACCGCAAATGTATTTTATTGAGGGCAACGAACCGACCGGATGATCGGCAGATCAATTTGATGCAGCTCAAGTGCGCTGACGATACGCACTGCTTAGATACAAATCAAGTTTACTCAATTAATGTACGAACATGTTTTAGGAAGTACCACTTACGAAAAACCACTTTGTAGAAATATTTATTTTGCTTTAACTACTTACATTTAGTTACATTAAGTCAGATTATTTAAAGGATTTACTTAAACATGAAATATTACTGTTATAGTTATCATCAAGAGACTTTAAATTCAAACCTAATCACAAATCAATAAATAATGTTCGCTGTACTTTCTGTGAATTCATTCTATTGTCTATTATATTTTATTTTTAACATGATACATTAACGTTTTAAAACAATAAATATTTAGTAATAATATTTACTTCCAGAAATTTGTTCGGGTAGTTGTAGTTTAATCAAATAAACAAACATTAACTAACTAAAGCTCCTCAATCGCTAAAAAATATCGCTTGTCAAACGAGAAAAAGGACGGAACAGTTTCTCTTTGACAAGTTCACTTTAACGTTGCAATACTAATGTACCGACAGCGATGTTCAAATTTACTGATAACCTAAGTGCCCTTACCGGTTTAAATGCAAATTTTACGAAGGAAATCGCAAACAATCACAAAAACGCCCAGTTTTACCGTTTTTTCACCATACACAGAGACCTTTAGTACGTGGTTTTCCAACTGGTATGTCATAGCATTTCTGATATATCTAAAATAAAATCCTCCACGTAGACTTCCAGCAAAGTACAGAAATAAGGTTACTTTTAAGGATAACAGAATGTAATTTGTCCACTTAATTTCTTCTCATAATGTTTAACCTTTTGATGACAGATATTTACATTTTTACACATTAACATTTATAACACAGAGAGACAGTATGATCTGTTATTCATTCAGCTTAATATAAATTATAGTAGCATCTATTTACAACAAATAATTAAGAGTAAACCGATAGGATGAAGCTGGGAGAAGTGATGATTTACGCAAGATGGCTGGCAGGAGTCAGGTACGAAAAGCCAAAATTTATTAGAGGGGTGTGGAATGGGAGATGTCTATGTTCAGCAGTGGACTGTGTTAGGCTGATGATGATGGTGAAGCCGATAAGAATGCTGTTATTTTTCCTTTAAGCCCTAATGGTACAAAAAAAAACATTATTTAGTAAAAACATTAACAGTGAAATTAAGACGCAATAAAACATAAGGACATCGGTTAGTAGATCTACATCTGAACAAACAACATTAAGTACCAATCATAAGATCATAATAGTAACACGTGGAATCGATTCGTCAGAGTCGAATAATCGATCATATTAACGTCGATTGGGTCGTTGTACTTTAATAAATGTTTTGCGGTCTGCATCTTGCTGTGATGGTTGCAACACAACTGTTTACTGGTACTTGTGGAGATGTATCGTCACTAGATGGATCGACAGGAAAAATAATCACATCACATTACAATCAGCAGTTAGTAATGAAAACTGGATAGCCTACTTAACTTGACTAATGTCGATTATTGTAATTACTTTGTTTTATAAAACAAATGTCCCTACTTTTATTTTCCAACTCTTTTATTAGTCTTAGCGATTGTTATGAGTCAGTTTAGAAAAGAGTTGGTAGTGGAGACGGTAAAGCACAAAAAATATAGACTAGATTATAAAATTAAATTTTGTGAACACTTTTTGCTAAGGGTGTTGTTTGTTTGTAACGATATAACACTGATATTTGGGACTACTAACTGTATTTTATGTAACGATTGTTATTTTTCTATTTCTATAATTTGTTTTATTTACTTTTGGTAGAACAACATTACAGAGGGGTTAGCCAGAAGTTGTATACCTAATAAAATAACTCTTAAAGTGAAGTGAGGACTACTTATATGTTGTACGATTGTGTGTGTCAGCTTGTGTAGAACTGAAGACCCAATTTCGATTAAGTATTTTTTATTACAAAGATAAATAGAGGAAAAAGAACTTAATAAAAAGGATATATTGGTTGAATGTCCTTTATAAAATCTTATCTGTGGTTTGAAATATATGTGCTCACATTTACTTCTCAATGTTGGGTTAAAGTTTATTTTGAAAAAAAGCAACAAAAAGAAAAGTATTTTTTTTTTGATATTCGTTTTTCAAACAGTGTTAAGCTCATATTGAGGATGTTCAAGTATATCATTAAGTGCAAAAGAAATGGCAAATTGTCATTGTAAATTGTACCTTATTTATCTCAAATGAATGGCTACATTACTGTAAAATATGGATTTTAAATTTTAGTTCACGCTTCGTTTGCCATCGTTTTGAAACACTATCAAGTATCGGCAGTAATGGTAATATAGGCTGGATTAAATAGAACATTTCATTTTGTAACCACGATTACCTGTTCTTATATCATAACTAGACCGGTTAGACACCAACAGAAAAGCAGGAAACTGTCGATTTAGAATATTACTCGAAATCGATATTTACAAGTGTAGTGTTATTAAAGTTTATTGCGCTTTAGCTACTGAACAACTGATTAAAGTTTAAAGTAAAATCTAACTACTGTATTAATTTAAAATGTACTTCTTTAGAAGGTTTTTTAAATTTGTGAATAAATTCTAAACTCTTTACCTCGTGAATGTGAAATAAATATTTAGATTAGTTTCCAACATAATTTTGTTGGAAAGAGGGACGTGTATTAAGTATGTTATCTTCGCTTTCCTACAGAGCTTTGTAGCTGGCAATGATTCTAGTAGAATTCGAATTTCATTTTAGACGCAGCAGTACTAGAGAATTTTGTTACACCAAAAAAAATATTGGCTTCGTTTTATAAGCGCATTTTATTATTTTGGGGATGAAAAGTAACTTACTCATAAATCAAATTATTTTGCTAAAGAAAAAAGTTTAGTTGTCTCATGGAATGTATTGTCTTGGTTAAAGTCTCACACCGCCCCATAATATATAAATTCGGAAACAATTCAGTTTTAGAAGGATAGAGGAGTGATTGGATTGTCCCAGTCTACCTAGTATGGAACATAAGTAACTGCAAGTCATACATTGCCAAATTTTAGTTATTCAATCTTTTTTTTATTCTTAACGTGATAACCATCGACAAGCGAAATTACGCTCACCATTTTTGTACTGCCAGCGAGGTTATATTGCTAAATTTTTACTGTATCAATACAAACTATTAGAAAAACGATGATGAATTACAGCTGTCATTGCTTACTGAGTATTTGATATTTTATTAATTGGACAAAATTCGTTGATTGATGAAATGTTACGTGAAACACGAATATTTATAACATGATTTTTTTTTATAATTTCAATCGAATTTTGTGGCTTTCAACGTATCTTTAATCAGATGTATAATTAAAATGAGGAGATACATAAGAAATATTTAGTTTTACTCAATATGTGTATATTGAAAATGCCCGACTAGTCCCCGATATTAAAATGTATGGGATGTTTTTCAAGAAGTATGATGTTAGTGTCACCTACCTCGACGATATTAGACATACACTAAGACACTAACCGCTCATCATCATTGTCATAATCTCAGTCAAAAGATGTCCACTGCTGGATAGACCTCCCCAAGATTCTACACAACAGTCAGGCTCATAAATTTAAAATGAATACGATATATATTTTAATATTATACGAGTATATTAACGCTCCTATTATTTTTAATAAAATCTAAATGCAGTATAATCTGCATCACTATTAATAGTATATGAACTAGAACGAGGCTTACCTTGCCTTTTGCACTGTTCTCGGTGCATCCACGTAATCGATACTATACGACATCGATATTAGGTAATAGAGTGCCAAGGCACTGTCTCGCAACACTAATGACGGACAAGGTCGAGGCTGCGCGTGTGCAGAGGGTCGACCTCATCTGTATTCGATATTACTTTCTATTGTCTAAGAGATCTGATTCATTTCTATTCCTAAATATACATGTTATTTTTGTAAGAAGTTTTAAATTAAAAACTTAATCTGTGTCATTCAGATTTTTCTAATTCTTAGTAAAATGAATAATATACTGTTATTATTATTTTTCTACTTTTTTAGCTTTTTGGATTGGTTTTAATTCAAAATTTTAAACTAGGTATATCGACGTATTGAATAATTATTCAATACGTCGATATACCTACCTGTGATTCGGGTATAAAATAAGGAGTAAGGTTACACTAAACTAGTTGTTGTTTCATTAATCTTGACAGCTTATTTGGATTTCACAACTCATCAAATTTTATCCATCGAATCTTAAAGAAATGGTTTCGGTCGGCCGACCTTTGATTGCGCCGGCGCCGATGCATCGATCCGAGTGAAAGTGAACGATTACTGCAATCGAGCTATTAGGTGGACTGATGTAATAATCACTTGTTGCACTTTTTATCAATTGTAATACTGTTACGATTTTATAATGAGATGTTGTGCTAGAAGTCATAACAGTAAGTACCGGCGTAAAGAGCCAGAGACTGATAATTTGCATCTAAATTGCGTATGTAATAAATACAGTTTGTATTTAATTATTCTGCAATTATCCATAAAATATTCAGTAGAACCAGTTCCCATTTATTAAATGGGAATTTATTTACTTACAGATATCGATGATAAACCCATTTTTTAGTTATTTAAACGTTGAAATTTATGATGATATTTAGTTAGTTACGGTTGATGACAATTACATAAAATAATTAATTATAAATAACTGTAACATCATGAAATGTATTTCACCATCATTTGTTTTAACACATTACTCTAGAAATTAAACACAATTTTAATGACCTGCATTACACAAAATAACATTGCATTGTACATTTAATACTTGTGAACTAGACGTCATGCTTAAACAATAAAAAAGCTATAAACTTACGTATTAAATATTATGTAGTAGCACTCCAATGTTTTTTAAAAATATTACTAACCTACAACGTCTAAATGGTTGTAATAACTATTTAGATATACGACATATTGTAGACGTCATTGTTTATAAAGGTCAGTATCGTGACTTAACTGCAATAACACATTTTTATTGTTACGGTACATTAAGCCAACTTGCATTTTTGATTTGAGGTTAAAGGCATTAAAAGTTGCATAGGAAAAAATCCTTAAGCAATAATTGACACCTAAAAAAGTTGATTCATTTCTTGATTGATCATATGAAAAATATTACAGTGGAGGAACTAGCCTAGGTCTATTTTCAGCTATATAGCAAGAACGACTTATTATGCTACATTACTTTTGGAGGCGATGTTCAAGGCAATACATTCACACAACCGTTAGTACAACACGCGTCATATGTGAATAATATTTGCACAATTCTTAACGGTTCTCTCAAACCCAAAAAAACAAACAATGTCGGTCAATTGTCAGACTTTGAATAATTCAACGTGTATAGTCTTTTAACACACATACAATTTTGAGATCGGGATACTGTTTACCATCAAATTTTGTTAACCTAATATTTCGAAAAAAGTAAACATATTTAAGGGTGAAATTTTGAACGTAATTTTAAGTTATTATAATAATAAATACCAGATTCATTAGAAATGAGGCACTGTTCAATTGCAATAATCATTTCTAAAAAACAGATATAAATTGACTTCATTATATTCAAAATTCATTAAATAAAAAAAGTAAGTATAAATTCTGAAATGATTATAATAGTTCAAATTTGACTGCACGAATGGCATAGTAGTTTAAGTGCAGATTTCTAAGCTGAATTTTGTGGATACGATTCCCTTCTGGATTAATACTTTGTGTGATGCAAAATTATTGTTGTTTGTGTACATATCATACATATTCGTAAAGTACTCCGCAGCCTGTTGCGAGAGTTGTATTTTAAAAGAGAAATTGACTTCACTTAAACGCTCCCTGTTTAAATAATGAGTTACATTGAGCCTGATAGACGGATCGGTTAAAACAGATGTCATTGAGATAGAGAAGGCAATTGTTCGCAACATAAACGCCAGCCAACAATGGGTCATGTACACGCATTGTACTGTCCGATTGAAGAATACCGAAGGAAGCAAAGGCCATGCATCTAAACCTTGGTGGTTGAGTAGCAATGAATGGTCCGCATCCATATCAACGCTTAACATACAATGGTCATCCTAAAATGAGTAACATTTTAATTGATGTTGTAAGACAGGGAATATCGTGTAACTTTAGAAGCGGAACCAAATAATAATTTCCGGTCTTTTTTTGAGACAATAGATCGTTAAAGGCGTTGTATAATACCTACAGGTGCTAAGTTCATCTCCTTGCTCGTGATCGTTGTGTTGCTACATCGAAAATGTAATTTATTTCACGATTTAATACGCTTACGGTAACTGAACATTAGATAAGAGTTTTATTTGCATTAAGTTGTCATCAGAGTGAACTTAATTTTGTTTAAAAAAGTTCTATTTAAATAAATAAAATAAACTGAAAGATTATGTAAATCAATAGTTTTACTGTTTATGTCTAGAAGCACTTTGAAACAGTTTTTTGCTTTTGATTCCAAAGAAAATAAAATTGTTGTTTTATATTTCCCTATTATATAAAAGTTTTAAGTGAGGGAATGGCACCTTTCTCCATGTATGTATGAATAAAATGACAATGACTATTTGAACAACAAGTCTTGTTAATGACAATAGTAACTTTCTGTGGAAACGCCTACAAAAAAAAATTATTATACCTACAGTAAGTATGAGAATTGTATTTTGATACTGCAATGTACTCATACTTCATAAGGTGAAAATTTTTGTAAAGGAGTTTTCATGTAAATAAATTCGATCAAGAGCGGCTTCCCCCCACTACGTTTCAACAAGTATCGAATTATAAATGTAAATTTGTTAACAATTAATTAATACATGTACACTACGGTTAAACATATACTTGTTAGAAGCAGACATCTGCGTCTCTCAAAAGAACTAAATTTTAACAACCTTCAAAGATATTGCATATGCTGTAGTGGAAGTTTTTTTTATTAGAAATTTGAAAGTGTAACAATTCTGTCGTACATTATTTTTGCGAAACATTTACGCAGCGTATGTAATAGAAACTCCCAAAAGGAATCATTTTCACCCGTTTTTGTAACATTTTTCATTGACACTCAGCTCTTTTTGATCGTAGCGAGATGATATATAGCCTCCTTTGATAACTACAGCAGTAGAATAAACAGTAGTTCCTCAGTTTGGCGCGTTCAATCTAAAAAAACAAATAAATTCTTCAGGTTTATATTATTAGTATAGATATCCACGCCAAAATCAACCAGAGCGAGACATTACCAGTTGTTTTAAAATGTTAACAATTTACAAATATTATAAACTCTGAAGGTTTTATTGCAAAAAACTCACGATTGTAATAATGCTCCACTTGCATGCAGTGCTGAACGTTTTGAAATATGCTAGTTTTATGTACATTCATGGTAATTAAGACTTTAAAAACTGCGTCGAAGAGAACGCCACATTACGACAACAAGATTATCTGCAGCTGGTACAATCACAAAGATATTGCTCGGCGACAAAAAAGTTTTGAATACATCATTACTAAAACAAATATGTACATTAATATGTATCTCGATTTTAAAATCTGTTATAAAATAATACTCTAGAACATAGTAAACAATGTCTTCTAGTTAACCAATTCTATTAAAAGACTACATCAATTCTACTAGATATATTCAAGCATATAAAAACAATGTGTATATGTACAGGAATAACACTAGCGATTCCTGATGTATCATGTTAACCGACTAAATGACGCGACTAAAGGTCATCGAAAAGCCCATAGAATTAGTAGGCTATGGTAGCAGTGTGCTTGTCATATTAGCTGCCAAACCACTAACTGTTGGGATAAATTTGTTGTTGATTGGCAACCACGTCTCGACAAACATAGTGTAGGACGTCCACAGGCCAGTAGAGTGGAGCTGGATACGAGAAACCGAGAACTGATTCAAGTGGCTTGACCAGGCCTATGTCCAGCAGTGGACTGCGGTAGGCTGATGATGATGAATAGGTTCTCTATTTATGAAATTTATTTCGCATTAGGTTAATCAACAGACGCTCTTCTGTTCAAGATACAAAAAAAATTATCGAAGAATAGAACAGGTAGTAGAGCCACGCTGATTTCAGCATGAACGGACCGGCTCGACCGGGGCAGTACTACCCTCCCACAGAAGATCAACCTATAGCGACAACATCCGTGCTGTCGTGTTTCGTTGGTGAGTGCGAGACCGGAGGTCCATTGATGCAGAGGTGACAGTTGTCGTAGTGTGTGCAATACAATGCTACGATGACTGTCATGCGTTTTACGTCCTCAAGTGTGGCGTAAAAAAGCATCTTAATAGGCCACCATAGTGTGAGTCACCTTACTACATTGTCAGCATTCGCAATGACTATGGTGACTACAACTTTTGGATTCTATTCATGCTTTCCATCAGGCAGAGTAGAGTCACTTTGGCAGGCTCTCAAATAAAACAAAAAAAAACATATTTTTTATTGATTGCCAATATCTTTTTCGTTAACTTTCCAATTTTTCAAATAATCTAATTATTACAATTCATTTAATATTGTAATTTGAGAAATCAGAAGAATCGTTTTTACAATTCAATTTAACTTACAGAGATTTATATTTATAAGATCAACAATATTGTTATGCAATAATTATAATAAGTGTAATGAAATAATATTTAGAGCATAAAATCATAAAATAATTAAGAGTTAATACTTTTCTTGCATAATTGCAAGATCTTATCTTTAATTTTTTTTTGTTACGGAAATTAAAAATAATGTAGACGAATTGGGTAAGAAAAAGTAACATTTTTTTGTTAACGTGGTGTGATTATAGTATTTCAAATACAGACCTTGACTGAGTTTGTAATATTGAAATAAATAATACTGAAATACCTTATCGTTTATTTCAGCTGACTTAAATCTTTCTAATAACAGCTCACTGTAAATGATGGATCCGCCTCATAGCACAAGCCTCATTTATTAATTTCAGACATTTCTATGATTTAATGACCATAAAACTTTATGGTATAACAATATGACTGTAATCAATACATGCTTAAAATAGAGCCTAAGGATGAAGTGAATACCGTCTTTTGGTAATACATTAACACCTGCAGTTTGACATTTTTATATTACTTTCTCGAAAAACCCTATACGGAAGAACTCTTTATTTTAGCTTTTACCATATCTTAAGTGTTCGTGTTAAAATTTATAATAAAAACAAAATGATCTAGTTTGAAATTTATTATTTAGCATTACGTTTTTGAATAGATTTTTCCATAATTAATATTCAAGATAAAAGTACGCGATCTTCTTCGAAAAAGATCGCGTATTACCTTAAGTGTATGTACAAATACAAATGTATTTATATATTGTTAAAATTCGGACGTCTCTGCAAACATAATATGAAGTAGTAAATTTATGTGTGTCTCATCATATTTCTACGTCAACTGAAGGTTAATTTGGAGACAATGCCCCATGGCATAAGTTCATCTTTGGACAACATGTGCATTAAGTTAAATTTAACTATGTAACATTATTTAATTAAAATAACTTGCCCGGCTTAAAGAGGCAAGATTTTTATAACTAATTGTGCAAATCATTAGCCTTTTTTACCGGACACATGTATATCTATATAAGGAATATTTAGCAAGGAAAAGCGTGGAAAGAAACCTTGCAATACATTTTTTTTACTTTTGGTATGTGACGACATTCTATACCGTTCAACTAGGTACGACATAGTTTCTATTGGACCTGATTTGTTTTTACATTGGCAGTTTAAGTAACAGTAAGTAAGTACTCACAATAACACTTATAAAGTTTTAATTCTTTTCGTCTAAAAGTTATACTAATATTATAAAATTGTTTAATTGTCTGAAATAGGACCACCACTGATCTTAAGTTAACGTTTATTGATGGATCGAAAAAAGTCAACACCAGTAAGAAACTATTAGACTAACTCCTTACGTCATGACTGATCTGATCAGCAAGCACAGGACACCAACCCGACAAAACGTTTCATACTGAAAGATTAGACCAGAAACGCATGGGGATTCCCCAAAATACAAGTGTACACTGATAATAGCTAATATGCTTCTATTGCTTTTTTCATATAATTTTAAATATAGAAACAAAACTTGTATGTATTATCTCCATTATCATCTGTCATAATAGACGTTATACAATACAGCACCAAGTTCATTGCCGTTGGGCGAGTGTCTCCATAGAAGGTGAAAGTATTCTACGTAATGGTAACCCGACCAGGTTTCGTAATATACAAGCAGATGGTCGTCTGAGGTAATCGCGTGCTTTATGAATCAGTCGAGTTGAGTGGTGGTCATGAACTTTGAGTTACATCTGTTAAAAGTATGAATGTGAATTTGCAGTTTATTGAAAGATATATTGTTCTAAATAAAATTATTAGAATTAAATTATATATAATGAATAAAAAAGTTAAAGGGTTCAAGAAGCATACAAATTTACATTAAAAAGATTACTCGGTCTACTACAATAAAACCGTCAATATCTAAGAATTATTTTATAAAATCCTATGCTGCTATTGATGTGAGATATTTGCCAAAAATAATATCTTTTTGATTTATTACAAATTGGTAATTTCAACTAAGGTGACCAAAATAAAATAAAGTTGTGTTCTAAATTCCAATCTGTATAAGGACGATTATGTTGACATCCTCATTCTAGTGAAAAAAAATTGTTTTCAAATTGCCAGCTGAAAGGTAAACTTTTGAAAATGGTATCAGAACACATCGTTTAAATTTGTTCAGCATAAATATTAAATTTACTTCAAGACTGAGTTAAAAATAAAGTCAAAAATACAATTTGTTTTACGAAATACACTTTTGCCAACGACATTACTTTTTGACATACCTAAATAAAATTGTGATTTAATAGTTATAAACAGAGCGGAAAGATATCCGTACAACGTTTATATAAACATTTAATATAACCTCAGCTTAAAACTTTCCACGCATTCAGTATCATCTGAATTACAAAGTTAATGTTCAAATAATGCGACTTTCTCTTTCATGCGTGTAATTAATATCACTTGGATTTATCTAACTATCTAAACTATCACTATGATTAATGGGCCCTTACATTTGTAGAAATATAGTGCATTAACTATTAGAATTTATTTTTAATTTCACTTAATCAGACGAACTTTTATATTCAAGCCTTGTAAGTGCTCTACAGTTGTTATTGTTTACACTTTTGATATCAAATATAGCTAAATAAGGTCTGAAATTGCTAATGACCCATATAATTATTTTATTTAATTTAGCGTCAGTACCATGATACATTTTTGCGTTGAAATAATACGTTCTTACATAGAATTAAAAACAATTCAAGTGATTATGAAGATCATGAAAGAAGAGTTTGAATTCGAGAGAGATTATTCCCTTATATTACAGGGGATTTTATAAACAGATTATAATAAATAACAAAGTACAATTAAAGGACATGCATTTAAAACAACTATCAACAACACGGCCTTGGGGAAGGTCACACCCACAACACGCAAAGCCATCGCTTTCAAAAAGGTGAGCACTCGAACAAGTAATGTCATATTAGTAAAGAATTTGTTCTAAAACAATCTAGGATAGTCATTATAAGCTAAACGAATGTTACATTTCAATTGACTTTAAAATTAATCAAAATTACAATACATCATATTAAAGATGTACGCATATCCGAATGTTTTGCTATTAATAATGATTATTCTACTGAGTTACCGACAAAATAACGTCACAATTGAATATCAAGTATTAATTTAGACTGTTTACTAACATCTTAGTTTAAGACACAAGAATAACCTACCTAATGATTAATAAACGAACCGTTACCAAATCAAGCTGCCATAGATACCTTGTCACAGTTAATAAGAGCATAATAGTATCCTTCTACTCAACAGTAGTTGTTATAAATAATGGCTATGTGGCAATCATTGCAAAATGCCGTCTGTTAGGCGACGTCATTAACAAAACGAGGCAGTTTTTTCCACACAATAATTTGACAACCAATTGGACTTTTTGACAAGGCCACGGTTCCAATCTAGTACGGTTAGCAGCAAAAGGATTTAGTCTATCAAATAAGTACGAGTAAAATAATAGGATTCTTTGATTACAATTATCACAGAATAATACATGTGCCTGCACATACATACATGTACATTAGGATCTAGAAGAGCTTAACGGTCATAATCAAAACCTAAGTGAATTAAAACTAAACTTTTTCTAAATGGGGATGTACTCCTTAGGTATAAGTTAACATATGAGGAGTATACAGAGATCATTATGACTTTAAAAGTTGTCTTCATACGATCTTTATTTAAGTAGCAAAAAGTTTCTATTCATATTTTCTTAATTGCCAATCACCACAATTACCGCTCACCATAATTGATGTACAAATTCTTTTAAATTGTCTGCTGGTTTAGTGGTTAGTAGTAGGTTAGTTGGTTCGGATCCCACCCGGGGTAATTTGTATGATGAGCACGATTATTTGTTCTGTCTGACTGTAATTTATCTATAATATGTACGTATTTAGAAATACTCAAGTATGTTTATAAACAGTCTGGTTACCATAGCTCAGGTTCTGCCTAATTAAGAATCAGACAGCCGTATGTAAGATGTGTGGAGTTATTTATTATTATTAAATCAATTGGCAACACTTGCAGGTTATATTTTTAAAATGTCAGATTTCTTGAACACTTGGACTATTGTGTAGTATATGACAAAGGAGTGAAATTCTAATTTACAACAATACATGGTATTGACCTACATTATTAAGATCATTAGGTAACGCCTGCTATATCTTTTTTCGGATCTCGTATTTCTTTGATATCAATCCATTTTGAATTTTTAAAAAGAATTTGTCACATTTTATTTATGTAGATTAATATTTTTGATTGAAAACGGAACAATGAATAGACGGATCAAAAATTGTAAGTGACCACCGCTACCAATTGAAACATGCAACCCAGAAGATACAAGTGCATTAGTGTCCCGCTAGAATTAATTACTTTAACCTCAGTTACTCGTTGAAAAGCAACTGAAGATTTACTTGACACTGATTTTCTCTGAAGTCCACTCCTGCCGAGGTCATCCATATCAGCGTAAGCATAACTCTCCCACTTTTTTTGTAAAGAACTAATTTGTAATTTAACTTTTTTACTATCTGAAAGGCAAATTTTAAAAACTACAACTTTGGTATTCTGTTTGATGAAACTTTCTTACAGATTACTGATATATTTTGGTGATATGTGTGTTAGGTATATTTAAGTAATAAACACTATTAATGACTCTCAATTAATGCTCATCTATTTTAAATTCAACAAGTTATTGTTGTATAACTTGTTATGTCATTGTTTGAGCGCGTGTGCCTCCTTACATAAATTTGAACAATTACGTTCTGTCGGAAGTGTCGGTACATGTATCTCATTAATTATGCACATGATATAATTTCTTTCATACTCTTTAAGATGAAATATGTATGTCAAGAGAAATATTTTTTAAAAATAATAGTAGCTACGTTGTTTCACAAATGTTTTTATATTTAAAGGATAAGAAAGAAGAACATTTACCTTAGATATCTACTGTTTACGAGTATGTTGGCTTGGCTGTGTACGTAGTAGTTTGGCTTGGCACTTTCAAGCTACTGACGGCAAAGAAAATCATACTCCAGTGTGTAATATCAGGTTGCTAGATTTCTGCAAGCGTTATTTAGACTTCAATTTACATGTGTCCTAAACTTTATTTGGCATCGTTTTCAATGTAATTTTGATTGGCTTATAACTACAAAGGTTATTTCTTAATTTAACGTTATGCTAAAAATTATTACTGTAAAAATTGAAAAAAAATAGTTAATTACTTCAAAGTACTCACACACACTTATGTATCTGATTACAATCTTTGTAAAATAAAATGCTTTCAAGTTTTGTTTTTGTCCATATTATGTTTAACTTATTATGTTAATTTATTCTTCTACTTCCTAGCCTTTATATTCCCAAGATTATTTGGGGTAGCCTGCCAGTTTCACCGGTTTTATCTGAATTATTTTAATTTTGCCACAAAGAGACTGAGATCCCTGAAGACGAACGGCATTCGGTAGTTGAACCAGCTGTCAGCATATTTGAGGGCAGTAATTTTTCAAAAACGTTTGCCATAGATAGTCAGGATAATTGAGACCGACGACTTTGCGTACTCTTCGAGGCATGAGCATGAAACACCGCCAACTTCCATACTCTGGGCCATTAAAAATTTCTTGTAAGAAAAACTTGCCCGATTCCGAAATCGAACCAGAGACCACTTGATGGGCTGTCGCATACGTTAACTACTAGACCAACAAGGTCCATAGTTACTCTCTTTACTGTCTTATTATATTAATTAATATAAGTGTTATAAACCTGATGTCTGGTAGCTCATTATTAAAAAAATATACATAAAAAACAAAATAACATTGAACATAAAAGACAAAAGCCCTATTATTGTTGGCATTTCTGTAGCAGGATTTTCCAAAGGATATATCATTAAATGCAGGTAATTGAACAAAACTGGGCCGGCCAAGTGGCTTGGTGAATGGAGTAGATGACCTCGCCACACCTTGTTAGGTCTCGTTACCACGCGGAAACCTTACCAGAACGCAGGGGAAACTGACCGCAAAGGTGGTATGAATTTTGTTTCCAAGTTTTTTTGTGCCAGGTTCTTATAAAAACCAGGTTCAAAAAAATTAGTTACAAGTTGTCATTTTTTGTAAACGATTCCTTAAAAACTTCATTAAACTTTTGTAGGAATATGTCTCACTTTTTATTGAAACTATTTTATTTTAAAGTGAAGAGTAGGTAAATTATAACATAATGAATTATAAATACGTCATTTAATACCGTGAAAGTTAAAAAGGTCAAGTAGCTGAACATGTACAGCTAAAAAATATTAATGCAATGCAAAAGAAAGACAAAAAAAAGATAAAAAAGACTCAAATTGTTAAAAACCCTAAATATTTTAAAATTCTTTATCATCTAAAGAAATACTATTCATATTTACAAGAAGTTTTTATTAATTTACTACAACTATACTATACTACTCTGTTTAGTCCTATGTGTTTTACGGATAACTTCTTGTTACATTTCAGTCAAAAAAATATTATTATATTTTTCTATAACACCCCAAGTTTTAAAGAACACAACAGTATTCATATTGATTAAGTTTTCAGTACATACTCGTATCTATGTCAGCTATATCTTCCCTTCTCCTCGCCAGAAAAACTATAAAGCTATAAATCACTAACTCATGTGCCACTAAGTTTGAAAGCAGATCAAAAAAAACTGCTAATGAACGAACTTGTCAAGATAATACCTCGTATTAGGTAATGTATATAATTGAAAACCTTTGTTTAAATATCTAAAGCTTATAAATGCCAATGATATACAATTTACATATATGACATTTTACACATTACCATGTATCAAGTAATTTTCAATAAACTCGATCTATAAATTAACTACAATTACGTTAATCGTCCAGAGTGAAAGGTTTAAGGGTGAAGAAACCAGTCTTTGACCTTCTCGTGGGGAAGGTTGCAACGCCACACAGGTGTTATTAGTAGGTAGTTCTTGTTATACCTACACAGATCGTTTCCGCGTACCTATGATCACTTGTTTGTGCCTTTAAATTGCATTACAAGTAGTTCCACACACTTTGATTTGCACCAGTTAAGCCAAGCATTACTTAAATTGCTCGAAGTGAAAACTAAAGAAAGTAATATGTGCTGCCAAATAGCCTAATCACGCTGATACAACAACTTATCTAATTCGGACTGCGGTTGGAGGATAGGTACACATGCCTTTCTATGAAATTACAAAAAATCTTATAGTGCAATTAACCACGCTCAAAGACAAATATAAAAGCGAAAGAACTAGAAGAGAACCTATAGTCATGTTAATTTTATGAAATAATATTTTTTTTGTGTATTTGTATAAGCTTACATTGCAAAATGAATGATCACTATACTTGCCCACTTCGTTGTACATTTGGCATAGCATACGTTACACTACTTTCTCTGTTAATGATTGACATTAATTACCTGAAACAAAAAAATATTAATTAGCTTCAATTTAGGCTCGAACAAAGATGTTGACATTTTATTAAGTAGGACATAGTAAGTGTATTCTATTCGCACACCCTTACGACAGACGGCCTCAAGACGACGTAACGTTGTAGTGTCGGCAACGTGCATACTAATTTGTCGATATGTTTACGTCAAATCTTATCGCATGTACGTAAATGTTTAATTAAATTGGACTTATTTAAATCAGAACAAGTACGTGAGCTGACACATGTCAACATCGTAATCACGATATAAACGCAGATTTTAATAACAAGCCACCTGACAACTGACCGAGGCCTTGAGATCAAACTTGTAATTAGTTCTGAGAAAGTTGAATATTGCACAAATCTTAAATGGCAAATGTTGAACATACGAGTTAATAATTCACCTTGTTAACTTATTATACTTAGTTTATTTTTATTTTTCTTTGTTATTGACAATTGAGATACAAAACTATTTAGGTTAGTGACAGTTGAAATTAAGACACTGAATTTAAAACGTGTTCATTAGAGCACAATCACTTATTCTGTATTTAGGTGTATTCTATATTAAATTTTATAATAAAATTGAGTTAGAATAAAACTAATCAATATATTTACAGATGGTTTAGTTACATAGGCTCTGCTCAATTTTGTGATCAGGCGCCCATGTATTAGATGTGTCAAGTTACTACTCTTATTATATTTTAAACAGAATTGATATAAGATATGTTAAGGTTTATTTAACTAAGTGTTTACTTTTAATAATGAAGTAATTTTATTAATCTAACTGTAACGTAATCTAACCGAGCTTGCGTAATCACATTTATAAAGCTCCACTTTTGAAACCGGACTTCGGCCGACCTTGTCGTATAGTAGGCGTTCTCGATCTGTCACCCTCAATGAAAAGTGAATCAAAACTAAATAAACAAAGACGACGGTGCAAGGTCACTGCGGCGGCTCTAGCTTCCGGCGGCACATAATCTGGAATTAATTGATCATATGTGTGACTTCTTATTGTACTTTCGGTCATAATCATAACGGAAAAGGAATCGTAATGACTGAGCTTTCTTAATTATAACAATTGACTCTTAATACGCACATGCTCTGATTGTTGTACAAAATATATATGTGTTATTCGTTCTGTCATAGCCTGAGGGGTTTTTGTTATGCCACATAACAATTGTATTAAAGTCCGGTTAGTTTTTATAATCATCTCCCACTTTGACAGGCCTTCCGCATAGCTTTAGTAAGTAATCTCTTTAATACTTTGCAACCTTTTTTGTGTTAGATAATTTTGTAAATAAAGGAATGGCTCAATAGCCAGTACTTCTTAAAGAATGGTATCCTACGTTATTCCAACCATCACAATTTACAATCAGACTCTTGCAACGAATGCAATCCGTGTGCAATAAGAGGGTGTCAAGTTAAGCTGATATTGTGAATATTATCTGGGATTTCACATTTTATAAATTGTATGTAATATTTTAAGTCTCCAAGACTTTGGTAACACGAACCGAGGTAACTCAAGAACACACGAGGCAATTTCGTAATCGTCGTATGCGCAACCGCCGTTACTGGATACATGTTCGATTATAATTAAAATAAGATTATGGTGGTGGGCTCGAAACTTGGACAAAACATAGAAACTGTAGTTTTAAATCGATGTATATGTTTATTGATATTGTAGTTTGAAATTTTTAGTTTATTAAACCTTATTTTAAATACAATTCATATTAAAACAAGATACGCATGACTCTCAAACTGTAGAATGATTTCGACTAAATATCTACTCGACCAGTGTTTTCACATCAAGTTTAATTGAATCTTTAATGAGCTTTTTTCCATTCTTAATACGTGCCTCAAATGTGCGAGGGTATCTGAATCTTAAATTCGTTAAACATCGCTGAAAAAACAACGTATCCTGTGACATATTGTTGATGCTATTGCTCACATATTTATGCGTAACGTATTACTACAAGCGAGGGCTTGTAATTAGTTCACAGTTATTTGCTTGGTTATAAACCTCTTAAAACGTAAACTCTCCACCAACTCCAAACAACACCCAACTCTCCAGATAAATATTACCAAACATTAAGCAATCAACAAAAAACTATATTTCTATACATTAAATTTCAGTTCTATATCTGTCGTTTTTAAAGTGGTTAAATTAAGAAGGAATTACCACACTTTCCACTTCATAGCAAGCTATCAGATCAAATGTTTCCTCACACTGCGGTGAGATTAACTTCCTAACATGAATACTAAAAAACCACACGTCAGTGTAGTTAACCACCGTTTCAAGATCTCACCACGGAACAGTGATATCGAGATACAGTGGGCAGTGAAAATGCATTCCGTGTGCCGAGAACAACGCGGAAAGAGAGATCATCCAAAAGATGTATATTGTTTAACTTAGTGAAATACTGGAAGAGTTAAACTAGTAAAAAGATAAACTCTAAAAAGAAAATCAGTTAATATCATTTTATGAGTACGAGTACTTTAGATAGATAAAGACGAATGATTACTCTCTGCGCGAATATTTAATTCTTCCTGAAGACATACATACTATTCACAGGTCGGTTCGTAGAGCAGACACATTTTTTAGAATACTCTTTGTACTAATTACGAGTATTACCGTACTACGTGACGTTTGAAGCATTTTTGTATTATTATTTTAGGAAATTTTATCGTTTAGTTTTTCATGTATGCTTCTGTGTATTATTAAGTAATGCTGCTAGCTTATTCATTAAAAAATAACAACGTTATTTATTACATCAAATGTAGTATTACATCTTATACATTCTTGATATCTATACATATATGTATATAATTTCACGCCAGAGTTTCCAGAGGAGTAGCCAAAAACACTCTTCTGCTTCATCCACATTCACCAATCACTGCATGCATCCTCTTCGGTTCTTGGAGTTTTTTTTATTTCCTTCTTACATCTACTTATTTTATTATAACTGCGCAGAATATTTCTTTATTGAAAAATTATCCGGGCGTATCTAGCAAACATATTTAATCAATAATCTCGATGATCTTTCGTATATATACATATGTATAAGAAATCATAAATTAAACATCATCATAAATTTCATTCATTTTGCCACACGTTAGCCGAACACGTGAATTATTTACCGGAAGAGTAGCCATTATTACAACAACGAAAAGGAAAATATATCTGTAAAGAAGTCACATTATGTTTTATAAATAAATAGTCACACCAAGTCTCAAGAAACAAAATATATTTTTATTAATATTTGATTAGCACTTTGAACAAGATATGGCAAATGCTTATATTGTCGATATATCCGATTCTAACTAGTCTATTTAACAGTTAATATTATATGTGTATTATATCATTTATGAACGTAGTTACAAATTACAAAATTGTAACTATTCTTTGGCAATAGGTAGACACATTGATAACTTCCTATAACATTACGCAAGTTCTGGAATGGGTCCCGCTATTACGTTAAAGGATATTGAATAATGTACATTTACATTTCTAATTCTAGTGTAAGACAAATCGGTAATTCATTCAGGAGATGAGCAATAAACTAAATAACACTCGGTAATTTATTATGACCACAGCCACTAATGGTCTAGACAGTGTGTGGAATGGTCAGTCTCACTTTTTATAGAGACCATTTAACACCTACTATTTTATTCAGAAATGCATATAAGATACGAAATGTATCATAACTATCGACTTAGTTTATATTTTGTGATGACCTAAATACTTAAAACAAAATATGTTGGAAGGAGTCATTGATCAAAGTTATTTTAGGGTACCATAAAAAAATTCAAGCTATCCATTATAAATTTGAAGTTTTTCATTTTTGTCAACCTTATCACTTGGTGTCAGCTGTCGATCTCTAACAGCAAACGCCATTTATTGGTAGGAGGTACGAAGAAATTTATTCCTAACAAATTTACACTCGAAGTTTAAGTTCAATAAGTTGTAGCAAAGAGAAAAATATATCACTATTTTTCTTTTTTTTGTCACCTAAGGGAGTTTTTAATTCATATGTCAAAACCAACAAAGTAGCGATCGCATTCCTAATGACGCATACCAAAACCTACTCAATGTCCGTCAGAATTTACAGGATATTTCGCCACATGAGCACCGATCGTTGATTACCGAATTAGTATACACAGAACTTGGCTTACGAAAATATTTTAAAGTTGTAGTGCATTTCAACTTAAAATGTATTCACGATAGTGCTACAGTCTAACAGTTTATATATATTTCGTACAAATAATATAATATGTTTATTAGATAAACGCATCAAAATTAATTCTTAAAATATTTTTTGGTGGAAACACAATAATTTTTAGGCTCGCAAAGTTACATCCTTTCTCTTAACCTCTGTGATACCCAAGTACTGCATTAGACTACTGTATTTAGAAATATTTTGTTTAAATATTCTAAATTACTTTATAGTAAGCTTACTCTAATCTATCTAATACCTTTAAACGAGCAATTCTTGTACATTAATTTATATATAATCCGAATCTCGGAAACGGCTCCAAGGATTTTCATGAAATTTAGTATGCCAGGGATACCGGGAGTGATAAATCGATCTAGCTACGTTTTATTTTTAGAAAACGTTGTTTAATCCGTGTTTTGAACCAATGAAAAACTGCTAAAATGTCATTAGAATACGCAGGTAAATGCTGCTTTACCGACACAGCAACGCAAAAACTAAATACTTCAGTAGATGACGTAGTCTAATCGGCCCATTGTGACGTTTATCTATGTGACAAAATTAGGAATGGGAACAATAGAAGTTGATAAATTGCGAATCGACTATTATACACGAAGTATAATGCAAATTACTATCTAAATAAATGTATAATCCCAAAACACGACTTACCAAAAAAAAAATACCGAGCAAAGCTCGATTTCCAGGTATTCCATATTTAAATGTAAACCATCGACTTTCATCATCAACATCGACAGCCTTTAACAGTCCACTGCTGGATATATATATCTTTTTTGAAAAGAAGTTTTGGCCTACTATATCACGCTGGCGAGACGGGTTGACATCAGTGCCGTTGTGTTTATTAGTCGCCTCTCGCCTGTTGTATTAGTCGCCTCTTACAACACCATTAGTCCCTTAGTTCCACCCTTCCAGTATTCTTAATTTTAAGTATAAAGTCTGTTAATATTTGGTTAATATATTGTTGATCCTTCTCAAAAATAAACCAAGCAAATTGAGTTCTGTCGGTAGTGTTACAGTAATAGATAGAATAGAGGTTGGTTGAAATGTGTAACAACACCTCAGGAACTGTGTAAATGTAATGATAACAAAATATTCTGAACTTTGCCAAGAGCTATGTCTTATAATTATATATTGTAAACAGTTATTAGGTGTTGCAAGACTTTCCTGTACAGCTATCTTATAGCAATAAATCGTAATATATTCCACTGTACGTTGATGTAGCCTGCAGCATGCATGCAAAACCTTGCAACATTATTTTAAATAAGATTAGTAAAATTATTAGATATTATTAGTACAGGGTACCTATTACTAACATGTATCCAAAGATTAAAAATAACGACATTCTTAAGCTTTTATAACTACGAAAATGTTGAACGTTTGGATTTCAATTACAATAGCTGCGTTGTTATATTTTTATACAATCAATTCGACAATAGGCTCATTGTAACGTGACCGATGCATTTGTGAATTTGGAGAGCAGCAGTAATAGTGTTGTGTGTAATAAAAAGTAAATGGTAAGTTACATAAAAATAGAACTTTTGAGTTTTATGAGTAAAATAACATTCGTCAAATTAAAAACAAAATAACATCATATAAAAGAAAACAAGAGTAATTCGTCTCAATCGAATAACATCACGATTTTATACCCAATCGTGACTTCAGATTTTGCATACGAAAAACATAATTATTATTATAAAATAAATCATTTATGTAACAATTTGAAGCCATGAGTATATTTAGTAATTAAACATTCTCATTGACTATGAGTTTCACTAACGAATATTAATTTAGAACATTATCTATGGTTTAATAACCAACTTTATTAATGGTGTTAATGGTGTTCAATCTTTTAATGCAGTTTTCAATTTATTTTGTTTTAAAAACAAAATAAGCAACAAGAAAATGTTAAAAAGTCAAGGAAAATATCTTACTTTGATTGACATTTTTGAACAAAGATAAGCTATATCAAAACCTGACTTTTTCTTTAATTTTTCTGAGTTTTAGAAGTGAATAGAGAATAGTTGTCGTGCACCATTCTCGTCGTGTCGTGTACACTAGCGTGATGACGTATAGTGTATAGCCTTCCTCGATAACTGAGCTTTCTAACACTAAAATATTTTTTCAAATTAGGCCAGTAATTCCGGAGATTAGCGTGTTCAGCCAAGCAAAGAAACAAACTCTTCAGCTTTACAATATTAGTATAGATAAGATAAAAATAAAGATATGAAATTACTTATTGTACTTATGAGATTACAGTCAAATAATCTTGATCTTACGCAAAAATAATCACAATAAATGTAAATGAGTAAAGAAAGGAGGCCATTCCTCTACATATCTTTAGAATTTACACAAATTTCTGATCCCGACAATAGTTTTCCTATCCATTTTAAAAAAAAGGACCAAGGCAAACCTCATTTCAGATTCCTTAGATGTTCCTAAGTGTCGAATTTTCCTCTATTTCAAAACTTCGATGTATAATGTATTAAAACTGAATGTTCTAAGATAGCAGGTACGTTGCAATAGTTCACTAGGTCAGTCGGACCTATGCCCTTTAAGTAGCAACACGAAAGCTATCTACTGACGCTAATTATTTTGTAGATACATGGAACAAAGTCAAACACTGACAACATTCAAACAAAACAAATTATAACAATTTTTGAAGTAAGAAAACCCGGGAAGTGTGTCAATTAGAAATAGAAAAAAAACATAATTTACATAGCAGAACAATTTTTTGCTTTGTCTAAGTTAAAAAGTCATCACTCGTAAGACTGTATAAAAAGCTACTTACAGAAATAAATGACTTTGTTTTGTGACTTTGAGAAATGAAATGGCATATGAGCCTCAGGAGGGCATTACTTGCATTTTGAGTATCACGTTCACCCTGCGACTTAAGTTTACATTCAGATTGCATTTGTCCGGGTCGCATTATTATTAATTTTTCTTGAAATAACTAGTTATTAGAACATAGTCTTGAAATAATTCATTAAGGTACATTAAGGTATCAACAGGAATGTATTGCTCCTCTTTTACACACATTGTTGTAAAACACCTATACAACGCGGGTCGCAATGACCTACATTTTAAGAGTGTCAACGTTTATCCTTCAATATTCAACAATCCATCGCATAGTATTGTACGAAAAAATCTTATAAAAGATTTTTTGCGTTACATAATCAACCGACATACCGGTTTGATTAATGATGAGATGTTCAATTGGTAATAAAAAATTACCCTACGGCAGAATGACCACATAACGGAAATTAAAGTGAGCATCTTTAATACAGAATAACATTACAAAATGAATGTTTAGAGCCCTTGGTGTATAGTTTTTGCTCTTCACGCCATTCTCTAGTATTGCTTTCGATAAAAAATAAATATAAGGTTCCTTATAATCATTCTACGAAAGGCCAGTATTTATACTCACAGTGCGTTAAGAACTCGTAAATGAGCTCTTCTTCATGGTTTATTTATTTACTTACCAAACAAAACGTTTCAATAAGTTGATGTATATTTAAGTCAAAGGTACTGATTTGAAGTTAATTATTTATAGAAATGATGAAAACGTTTGCATTGCGGTAACTAGAGGGACTGCTACATACTACGTAACAATACTTAATTTGTTTTAAGATAGTTATAACTATATTACAAAACTATATACTAAATATTACTTTTGTTTTTTTTTTAAATATGGGTTTCATGGTCCACTAATTTAAATTAGATATTTAAAATTCTATTAAATAGGTGTTGTATTTAATGACTTTGTTCCTAAGCGACGGCTGTCTATAATTTAACTTGGCGGCCTTGCGTCCACTAGTGCACCTTCCTACATACCACACGGCAACGTTATCTTTAAACCTTAGAAAAACTAGTCTAGAATCAATATTGTTTGATTTCAAAAGATTTTAATTTTAATCTCTAAGAGCCAGTTCCGCCACTTGATAATAAAAACTCCGACAGACTAATGTCAACTTATCTGTCAAATAACAACAGATTTCGGTTTCACAAATAAATAGAGAAGATATATACACTCTTAAAATACAGTAAAAAACTGTCGAAATTCTATTCTCTCAACTGGTCTGATGATATTCTCCTAGCTGATTCCGGTCACGGCGACTACTTTCAACGGAGACCAGCCACGCAGGAGATATTATAACGCAGAAGTGTGTACGCAAACAAAAGTACACTCTCTGTTCCCTCACTCTTACTATCTAATGAGACAGCTATCCGACACGCCCTGGAAGAGATCAGGCACATGACCGACGGCTTCGCGTGCTCTTTGAAACACGTTAAGAACCCAATTTCCTAAGTCCGAGCTATTATTAAGCATTTCTATAAGTAAGGCCCGGGAATCTAACCCGAAACCTCCTGATCGGTAGTCACAAACGCTAACCACTTGATTCAACTGATCTACATAAGTATCGACATGTAACTTTGTTTAAACTACATTTTTTTTTAAATAAATCTTTCTGTTATGCACACTATGCAAAGGTATTTTTGTTATTTTATTTCACAATATTTTTCACTCACTAAAAATTATTTTTTTTAAAATATAGTAAGCCAGAAACTTTGATCCGTAAATTTTGTTATTACAAATATTAGAAAGATTCTATGTAATGTGGACGTAAGAAAGTATTATAGTTTTTAACGCAAAGTTCCTTTCACTACATCAATTTTTATGGAAAAGTACACATTAAGTCACGTTTTATAGCTAGTTTGTTTTTTCTTTATTTGAAAATGATATTAAACCCTTGTTTTGAGTTACAAAGATTGAGAATGTGTTCTTATGCTATTTTTCATGTTTATTTATATTTAAATGTTAAAAATTGTCAAAGAATATACAATTAGGGGTTTTAATAACAAACGAAGTGAAGACGGCTAATATATAGTTTTTGTTTTTGGCATTTTTTTTAAATCTAGTCATATATTATCTGTTTGATATCAGTATCCTTTGGTATCAGTATACTTTAAGTGATGTTTTGTAATTTTTAGAATAATATGTAATAATATTACGTTTGATAACATAATACACATTAAATTTCATTGCGAACCTTGCGTATTTTATAACACTTTTCGTAAGTATTATAAAAATTCGCACATAATATACTAAGCACTTGAGAAATGAGTTGTTCAATAAGGTAGTTTGTGTAACAAAGTGGAGCAGTTGCAGAATTTAAATACTGACCTGACTTAAAGGACTAGACGTCAGCTGTATGAAAGTGCTTTAGAGGCACGACGTGCTCATGACTCTTATGACAAACAAATGAGTGTGTTGAAGCATTCAGATCATGTTAGTAAGAAACTGTGGCATGGAGCATACGTTCTCTGAATTATAAATTACTATAAAAAACTTTTATATATTGTAGTTGTGTAATTAGGTTAGGTTAAAGTGTAGGTTGTTGTCACACTGTACAGAGTGGTTAATTTTTACTGCTTCGAACGTAAACATTTTTGTGTGGCCACATGTACGAGTATACTGTTACTGTTATTTTAATATTTGTAAAGTAAATAAAGCTTTAATATTTTTACTTTTTAATATGTAACTGCTTAAGCGGTTTTGTTTTAGAAGTAACAGGTGTTTGGATGCGATACAAATTTCTTATTTTAATTGTAAGAAGTTTGTATGCTACTATTACAGCAGACCCTGTTTTTTTCAGCAACACTTAACGTATATATAACAAATAAAGTAGAGTTGCCATTACTGTATATGGATATACTTATAAAACCTAGTAATGATTTCAACACAGCAATGAACTTTAACTGCCCACTTGTACAATTTTTTTTTTAATATTTATGACACGCAAATTACATTAAGTCTAAAAAAGTAATTAGCAGTATTTAATTAATGCGCCTGTCGTATATTCTGTTTTACAAATATTACATTGTTAATATTAACATATCACAAAGTATCAACAGAACTGTAGTGTTGTAAAAGATAGATATATCAACTTAAATAACATAACAAACTAGGAAAAGCTCTACTAGGTAGTTCACTAGAGTATTTCGTAAGGTATTGTCGATATCTAAACGAGTATCTGACAGTGCACTTGCGGAATAGCTGTTATTTTCCTTGCGTAACTGTTACACTCAAATACAATAAAATATATGCATATACCACTAAAACACACTTGTTTACTTTCCTTAGTAACCTGATTAAGGTTACTCGTTTTACCTAATCAGTTTAAATAACATTAAAATAATGGAATTTTATCCCAGTTTAAAAACAGGGTATTCAACGGGGCAGCTTCGCAACAAATGGGCCACGCTCAACCGGAAAACCGATCCTAGCGCCTTACAGAAAACCGACGTTTAACAGTTCTTACATTACTTTCCACTGAAAGAGAGGGTACCGAAGATGAACCCCAACGATTTATAAGCAGTTATTAAATGATACATAATGATTGTAATGCCAGATAATTTTGTAATGTAAATCAAATCAGTCAATGAATGAATAAAAGTAGATTTCCCTTCAATAGGTCTAAGTCACCACAAATTGTAATTATTTATAACTATTTCTCAACACATACCTCTCCTTTAGCACAAGAAACCTTTGAAGTTCAGATAGAAGCAAATTATAAAATAGTAAATTTTATTTAAAAAATGCAGATGTATGCAGAAAAATATTAATCTGATTAAGGGGCCTCCTCCTTTTTGAATTGGGTTAAAAATCAAAGGTCAACCAATTTTTATGAGTTTTTTTCATGAATATGGACAATAAGTTTAATTTACGATGTTTAGAAACAGTCATATCAAGGTCCGATAGCGTAAAATCACTAATGTAAAATTATTCAGTGTCTTCCTAATTCGTGGTGCTACGAGACGCTGCTGTGCGATCAAGGTGACGACAAAGGTTAAAAAATTAGGTTATCAGTTTAATACTAAGTTTTTCTTATAAGAATTGCGTGAAGTTAGCATAATTCTCTATCGTATAGGATTTGTTTCAAGTTTTCTTACTCTTTTTAGTGATGGCTTCCTAAATAATCTGCTCCTTTAATCAACTCTTACGACACCCACGGGATGAATGTGGTGGTGACACAGCGTATTCTATACCTATCATAGGCACCAGTCTGTCACAAAATGTGATTCCTGACTCAACTGTATTATTTTAGTAAGAACTATTCTGTGAAGAGAAAATAAACTATTATTTTTATTATTATTTATTATTATCACCATACAGAGGATATATATTACTTTTCTTTTTATCCGTTGAGCACTTTTTACCAAATATGTAATTGATATGATTACTCACAACCTAAAATGGAAGACGCTGGCAGCCGTAACAGAATTCATACTAGCACGGCTGACAGCGATAACATACCAAAACAGCGAGAACTTATTGATTATATTTTTGAGAAATTAATTGTAAAATGTGTTTTAAATGTGTGCGTAAATTATTATTATTATATATTAGAGTATCGCAACGGTAGATGTATTTATTGGGTTTCGCAATCATTTCTCAACGAGATCAGGTGTCACCGGACTACAGGTTAATTGGAGCAAGTGCAATTTATGTAATTCTATTTTCAAACCGTTAGAACCGGTATAAACTAATACTTGTATTTCTTGTCACTGTATGGTTCGTATTAAGTGACAATACACACGACTGGTGCCATGTTTGGCGAGTCGTGTCCGAATTTAAAAGCAATTGTATTTTGTGTGGATATTTAGAGAATGTTGCAATAGCATGTGGATTTAATAATTGAATGGAGATCACGATTTTCCATGTTCAATTAATGCGGTGTAATTGAACTTTGTAATGACATTATCTTGCTGTGGACATCAACTATGAATGGGATAAAATCGATTGATTAATGGACATATTGGAATCACAATACAGTAACGATTATAAATACCCTTAGCATGTTAGCTTTATTTTATGTTAGGTATATTACTGCACCCGTGACTTCGTCCGTGTGGAATTTTTTTGTAATTCTTAAATGTAAGTAGTCTAAGTTTTCCCTATAACATCAGCTATCTATCAGTAAAAGTCGAAATCGGTCCAGCCGTTCCAGAGATTAGCCGGAACAAACAGACATACAGACAGACGGACAAAAATTGTAAAAAAGATTATTTTGGTGTTTATATCGTATGTACTTTCATATGCATGTAGCAAAAGCGATTATTTCAATATTACAAACAGACACTCCAATTCTATTTACCTGTCTAGATTAGGAGTCGTAAAATGATTCTTACATAAATTTACGATATTAGTTACTTAATTAAAGTCTGTTATTAACTCGCCTATTAGCTAATAAAACATTATTATGTCCTTACCTTATCGTAAAGTAGGCCAAGCAATTGTCTTTAGTATATACTTGACAATCACTCTTAAACCTTACCTTGACTTGTGATAACAAATATTCTCAATAGAACGACCAACTGGTTGACCATTTAATCTTATTCATTTAAAATGGAATCCTTACAAAACCCCTTCCTTGTCGGTCCACCTATCTCTTTGTCTGTAGACTGCTTTTTTTAAAACAGGCTCACAATGTCTATCTATAAACAGCAATTCAAAATTAAAAAACAAAATCTATGGTTATTGTAATGTTATCCCGCCTTATTTGAATTTCGAATAGGAGAACAGATTGCACAAAACTATATAGGTATAGAGTTGAGTCCCGAGTTCTGTCTGACCTACTTAGTTACATAACACATTGAAAGAGACGTATTAATTTTATTGTTGGTACCGAAAGAGCCGTTGCCGTTGAAAAGTAGTTAAACAACTACTCAAACTTCATACAAGAGTGATTAATGAAATAAAACAAAAGAGCTGTAACACTGACAGATTGCTTTAATAAGGTTGTAGTTTTCTGTTTACGAAACAAAGTAACTGATGTTTTTTGACTTGTTTTGAAATGTTAGATGGTTGTTTGTTTGAAATATTGAGATCAATCATCATCATCATCTTCATCAATAGATCAATAACACTTCTTTATAAGAAAATTATAACACTAAGTTATAGGAACAACAATTTGTTCTTCACACAAAGTGTTGTCCCATGTAAAATTCGAACACAACATTCACTCAATTATTCAATCTCAAAAAAGTATATTCAAAACAATTTATATTCGTCTTTATTTTATTTTAAAATCAATTGCCTTCACCTCAACAAACTTTATAATCGTTGACTTAACAACTGTTCTCAAAAACAACAATACAATATTAGGAGCCGCTATAAAAACATCTAGTAGCAGTTGTATTGTGATTACGTCGATAGAGGTTTTTATTTTAGAGTTTTTGCGATCCTACAGTAAGTAACATAAATTGATACGTTTATTTTTTATTTCAACGGTTGACTGTATTCTGTCATTCATCGATCAAGGTTGTGATCTCAAAAGACCTAGGTGTAGATAAGGCATATTATAATCCGAATCCGAGTAAATAATAAGCATAGAGTTCCCACCAAGAACTTAGGGCCCCAAACAAACCTCACCTACAAGTGATGCACCTAGTGATCGACGGACAAGGCTGTGGTAAACAAAACATCACGATTTACGACAATATGCTCACCATCTATTATGTGAGACCAAAACACTGACGAGAAGTGAACTTTCAATATGCCTGTGCTTACCCTTCGGGCAACAGGCATGTTTTTGTGTAATAAGAAGTATTAGGAGACAAAATATATAATAAATACTTGCACACATGATGACCACATTTTATATACATCAGGTTGCTGAGGTTGCCAATTGTTTACCTGTAAAAAGAAAAGAGAATATTTAGTCAAATTATCAACTTCTTCATCTTTTTCTAATTTTATTTAGTGCTAATGGATCTGTTATGGTTGAGCGCCTGCCTATTGCCTGTTCTCTTTCAAAATAAAGGTTTTGACCGTCTTAAAAGAATTAAAAAAAAGAAGAACAAGAAAAAGGTGATTAGAGTAAGTAGATTGAGTGAGGTGTGATTTAATGACAGGAAACTGTATTGCGGCTGCGGTAGATTAAAAACAGAAAGAAAAGTATTACGAATCACAGTCATATATGTAAGCACCGGTACCATTTCCTATTGTAACACTAAAGTGTTCATAACAGCGGTAGTGGAAGTACCTATTAGAATACTTATTTGCAACCTTAAATATGCTTAAAAGACACATAAGTATATCGATAAGTTGCACCATGTTATTAGCGAATGAGCAACTCACAATCTAAATTATTATGACTGATTGTATTAACCGACCTTCTTACATAACGACGTTGCACTAGTTCGAAACTCACTTTAGGGCCGATATTATAGATCGTTGTCCCCAATTTCGCAAATCGATTTAATTAATCGATTACGGGCTTGTTAAGTGAGTTCTTATTTGATGATCATTAATATAACCATAGCAATTGTTTTCGATATATCAATTAGCACGTAAATACTTGCTGTAATTAATCATTTCGAATCAATAAAGATTGCTTGTTAAACATCCTCTCAAATTGAAATAAAGTTTTTTGAGAACGTTTGAAATATTCTCTCAAATAATTACAAGCTCTAATTGCCTATTTTTTTTAATTTTTTGTAGACAGGTCTTTTATGTTCATTTTATTTGCATAGCCATAAAAAACAAAAAACCCAACCTTCGAGTCACAAGTGACCCCCAATAATTCTATTACTTTTTGAACCTTTCTAATTTAGTGTTTTTTAGACGCAAATATTTTCCTTAAAATATAGTTTAATCTCTGTGACAGTTGTCACTAGTGTTGTTATAACAATTATTACTATTATAACTTATGAAGTACAACTTAGGTGTGAATTTTTCATATTTATAATGTATTGCCCAACATTTACGATAAGACTGGCACGTAAAGAATGAAAATATAGGTGGTACAAAATATAATCCCTTGCTCAAAATCACTCCGTTGCTTTCGTAGCTATCGGCCACAGACATCAATCTTATTTTAAGGGCTGTATTGATGTTTTCAAGTTTTGAATTAAAAATACAAGAGTTCAGAAAAATCGAAAAATTCATAGCTAAATGGTCATTTTGTAAGCAAACATTTAATTAGACAGTATTTGTATAACAGTATTACACTTTGACTGGTGCTGTAAAAAAGTGTTGCAAGCCTCTACCGACACAAAAAAAACACCAATAATAATTAACACATGTAATTCGTAGAAAGTAAAGCCACAGATAAAATAAACTTTCAAACATAACTCTAGGTGTTACAAGCAACTCACAAAACCGGGTGACAAGAACTTAACATATACTTATTAATAAATAAGAGAAAGACTTCGCAGAACATGACAGATATTAATTTAACTCGTAAAATATTGTGGCTTAAAGGACATTGTCCCCATAAAAATTAATGAGTCTGTCTGGATATTATGTTCTTAAAAGTTGCAGGAAGAATTGTATAAATTTATAAAAGTCATATAAAAAATCTTAAGTAAATATATCAGCGAAGTTTATCTAACCTTCATTTATTTCTAAAGTAATTTATTACAAGTAAATAAATTTAAATTTTAATATCATTTATATTGGCCATGGCAAAACACTTAAATAAAAAGTAGGTGCACTAAAATGGCTGTCTAAAATAATGAATGGACGATGTCGTCCATTTTGAGCTGTAACTAGCCTAGCGTAGCTTTTTTAAACCAACACAGATTTTTCTAAAATTCCAAATTCAAAATTCTAAAAGTACAATTTGCCAGTAAGTGTTAAATGTTAAAAATTTATGGTTGATTATAGACACAATAAATATAGTCCTTTTATTTTTGTCCTCTATTTTTTTTAAAAAGCTGTCGACGCTATCTCCACGAAAGCTAGTATGTAAGCTTTGAGAATTGGTGTAATTAAATAAGTTACTTCACTTTAGCGTACAGAAAACTGTAACCTGATCAAACCCAGACAGTCTTAATCACTGTTATAGCGATAGCTAGGCTTGTATTCATTGTAATAAATGCATAATTCCTAATATTCATGAAACAATAGCCAGCAGTCAAATAGATCAAACACATACACTGGGCATCTCATAGAACTAAAATTGAAGGATGAAATTATATTCAATTTTTACAATTCGTTTTTTGACTATAAGAATTACTGTGCTATAAAGCAGTATTACAATAATTATTTCGTAACGAATCGAAAAGCTGTTTTAGTATTTTGTTCAAAAGCATATGCTGTCGTCCGTGACCTAGAATAGCACCACAAGTACCCAAATCAAGTCGTAAAAATTGTAAAAGTAAAAAGTGGCAATAATATATTATTCATGTTGTCGTGCTCTGTTTTTATTAATTCTATAAAAATTACATCGTTTAAATGACCACCGTTTCGACATTTGCACTCTTCTAAGTGAGCACCGAAATTTTCGAATACTCGGCGGCAAAGAGCCTGTGAGATCGCCGACATCTCTTTGCAGATTTTTTCTTTTAGTTGACGTAGTGTATTTGGTTTTACTATTCTTGCCCGTTCAAATATTACTTTAAGAAGGTTTAAAAATGCTTTAAATGTTATTAAGAAAGTATTAACTAATAATTAAAACAAAATACTCAGATTATATTAGATAGATACTGATACCAATATTAGAATTTTTTGTCAGGAAATCGAACGGTAAAAATTAATTAAATTGAATAATGCATTAGGCAAAAAGTGTACAATGGACGTGCTACCGGTCCGTGGGTATGTATTGTTGTGTAAGTCTAAAACGTCATGAGAAAGTGAATTGATCACTATCATTTCATTGAAAATTGCAAAATAAATAATGAAGTATAAGTACTTTTAATACTGACATAAGCTGCAATAAACTCGATTTTATGATTCTTTCTTTTTTCGATGTGTAATTTAAAAATAAACATCCTATCACCATACATGCATTTCCGTTTTGGAATGTAAGTTTATTTCGCAGAGATTTAAAATGTTAAATAAGGAGAAGTTTTATTAATTATTGCTGTTACTTTAAACCATCATTGATTGATAGAAAACTCTTTATTTGAACACAAGTTTCAAGAGAGTAAATACAATATCGGATATACAATGTACAAAGGGTGGCCTTACTGCCAAAAGCAATCTCTTTCGGACAACCTTTGATTCGTCATCAGCGTCTCTTAGTATTCTCATTTTTATGTAGGGATGCTTTTCTGCGTAGTTTTGTCGTTTAGTCGCTTCTTACGAATCCTATGAAAGGAATATTGTTGGAAGTACTCCATATTTTTAATCCAATGGCATACGGACTTTATATTTCGTAGTATCTGTTAAACACATGTCCGAATGTGAAGTGTGAAGTACACACAAAAACGATTTACGTTAAACTATTAGTATAACCAAAATTTAATCTGAGAAGCCTAAAAAGACAAATTATGATGAACAATACACCATTTACCGCAAATATAATAATCACTTCACTTTCTTTCCGCAACTGAAATACGTTACACTCAACAATAAAGCTGTCACTGTCAAATGTAACTATACCGAGTGTTTAAATATGACTCTAAATTAATCACAAGAATCATCCACTAAAAAAAATAAAACGTAAAATCTTTTTTATGATCTCAATGAGTTACATAAGAATTTTCACTACTCATCTGCGTTAAAACATGTCTGCTATTGTCACAATGGGACGCAAAATAACAGCGGAAAGAATACACTAATAAGGCAATTAATCAAGCTCTTGTTTCATATACCGGAGTAATTTCGAAGCACTTTCAAGTGTGAAATTGTCTGGACAACTAAATGGTTCTCTGTCATTGTTAAGACTGCACGCCAACGAACACGATAAACTTTTACAACATTGACACTGAAAGCAGAAGTGAAATTGAATCCAGTTTCTAGATTGTTTGTATAAAGTTCAAGAACGAGATGTTATGTAAAAGCAGTTTCATTTAAAAAACATTTTGATGTCTTACAAAGGATGTAACGGAGCGACTATAATCTCCTCCGTTGCAGAAGTAGTTAGAGAAGTAATTCGTGCTTCAATAGAGAAATTCCTATCTTATCTTAATGGGATACATAATATGCTGAACATTTTAGAAAAGTGCGTAAAAAAGAAATATTTATGAAAATAAATATTAAATCATTTTATTTCTGTTATATATATCTACATATAATAAAATGTGTCTGAGCACGCTAATCTCAGAAATGGCTTAACCAATTTAGATACAGTTTTCTCCTATGTATAGTGGTATTTTTTTATTTCAATCGGATAAGACTTAAAAAAGTTACATCAGTTTGTGGAATCACCGCGGTATCCGACGTATACGCGGGTGGAGTCGCAGGCAAATACTAGTTATGGATATTTATACGCGGCAACTTCCCAAAAATGTGCAAAAAATGCATGGTTTGTTTTTTATGTAGCCCACCCGCTATCCGTCTTTATGACGCTATTATGGTTTATATTTGATAGAAATAATATTTTATTGCAAAATTTTAATCGCTGCAGAATAATAATAAGATTAAATGAAAAAAATCAGGGATGTGAAAATGTAAAAATATCTATATCAAAACTATGAAATATCGAAATTAAACGCAAAACTGATGAGTTTATTTTTTGTTTGGTTGAAGACGCTAATCTCAGGAACTACTCATTAGAATTGCAATTTCTTTTTAGTAAATTGTAGCCTATTTATCTAGAAAGATATATATATACAGATATATATATATATATATATATATATATATATATATATATATCTGTAGTTATGTAGCTTATAGGCTATATAACTACATATAAATGCATTATGACCACAGGAGCCGAATACAAATGTTTTTTTGGAAAAACTTGGTCAAATGTTTCTTTGGCACAAAAGAAAAGGGACACAAAAGAAATTGCTCCAGTGAACTAGTGCTAGAGCTAGTATACTAATATTGTATTCATATTTTCCATCATCATCATCATCATCATCATGAACAGCCTTTAACAGTCTAGTGCTGAACGCAGGCCTCTCAGTAACAATATCCAACATTATTTCTTTTGGCTATATCCTAAGATCAGTGATCAGTGTGTGTTAAATACTAAAACATAATTCTTGTTCGCCCGTTGAATCACAACATAAAATAAATATTTATATGCCAAAACCTTCAAGCGTGATGCAATTTATTAAAATGCAAGCTTAAACATCCTATATTCCACACCTACAGATGAAGTTATTATATGTACGTCATAATTATTCATGATCCATAAATTACTAGATTTGATAGTGAATAAGGCGTACAGTAATGTTCAGTAGGATCAGCACGAGGCCTTCTCCTTCTACAGATATATGCTGATGCCCATTGACACCTGCAACTCAATAGTCTAGTTAACCTAACTAGTACGTTGCTGGCCTTTAAAGGTTTGGAGACCGGATCGGTAGTAAAGCATAATTTGCTCCGCGAATAGCGTGGTAATTTATGTGGTCACCTTACCGCTTCCTACTACGTCCTTTAAGTCCGATTCATGACTGTTAATCAAGTCAATGTTAGTGCGGGGGTTGCTCATGTAAAAAATAAGAACACAGAAAAATTGAAAATCCCATCAAACCATATCATTACATGTAATTTTCTTTTTAAATTCTAATACAAATAACTCTTCGTGTAGTAGAGCTATTTAAACTATCGAAAATATATTAATGAAAAAAATCAAAACAAAACACGTGACTGCGAAGAAATAACCTTTCTTGAAATGTTAGAATCGAAACTAGATGCCATTATGAGTTCATTTACACGAACAAGTTTTTTATTGTTATGCAAATCGAAGCAAGAAAGACGGAAGTTGTAACTGTTATATAACAATAGTCGAAACTAAACGTTTATGGTGTCTTTTTTAATTAAACACGAATGCATTGTAGTTAATAAAATAGTACCTTAAAAAATAATGACTTTGTAAAGTCGTCTGTATAGTAGGCCAAAACCTCCTTGCTAAGGAGAGGCCTATGTCCAGCAGTGAACTGTAAAAGGCTGTTGATGAAGGTCGTCTGTGACTATCATTATTTACAGAAGTAGAATTTGTCTGTAAGTTCAAAATATCAGAAATGAACACCTATTAAATATAAATCTCCGAGCCTTTTTCCTGAATTGGATTATGATTTATTTTAAATCTACCACGATGCGACTGAACTTCGATTTTTGCTCTGTCATCAGACCGCCACAGCCTGAGTACAAAGCGATATAAAAATTTCTATCCTATCAGAAAAAAACATTAATAGTTCTCAAGTTTACAATGAAACTAACATCACCTTGTTACAATAATATACATTTTTAAACTATTGACCTTATATTATACAGAGGTCAAAGCAATTGTGGAATGCTGCATATTAATACTCATCGAACTTAAGACAGAACTTAAAATTTATCACGTACTTCACTTCTACTAGCACTGATTTTTTGTATATTTTGTTATTAATAGTATATGAAAATCATTACAATTACATAAACGGCAAAAACTGGAAATGTGTCTATACACTTAGATGTTCCGATACACTTTATCTCAAGCTTCTATTGATGTACATTGAAGTAGATTTTATTTGACCTTTGCATAATGTCAATGTTGAAGCAGTCGAAGCACTGCTTATAACGCTTCGCTGTGTTTACATGATTTCTTGTGTATCATTATTAAATTCAAATTTAGAATTGATTTATATGAATTTGGAATTGAAATTTAAACTTCAGTTCCAGGTAGCTTAGAGGTCGTTGACCCTGTCTTCTCATTCCAAATGAGATTAGAGCAAGAAACCCAAAAAGGTTTTGTAATATACAACCTCATTTAAAAATAAATCTTAAGCCCACTGAGGGTCTTAATATATTTTCAAAATATTGCTTAAACAACTAAAAAATCTTAAAACGATATAAGATCGTAATATCTTGCAAATTATGATATTACCTAACATGCCTAAGATAGTATTTAAAAAACATTAGAATACATGTTTAATACAATGTTGCACGCAAATAGTATTAACTAGCTTTGGCCTGCGGATCTGCCCGCGTATATGATTGGAATAAAACAAACACTAAATGTTCAAGAAATTTTTACAATGTCTAAAAGAAAACCAGATCCAAATTGGTTAAGCCGCTTCTGAGAATAGTGCTTGAAAACGCACAGACAAACAAAAAAAAAATAAAAGAAATTTTGAGTGAATTTGAGTTTTCTTACTTGAATAAAGACCTTAATTAATGGTAAAGAAAGAAAACTAAGATTATTAATTTTGCTTCCATATCTCTAATGTAGAGACAACGCCTTCTTACAATTTAATTATATCTATAGATTTCCATGTTACATAGTAAATACTCACAATATCACTAATTTATGGAAATCTATGGTAGAAAATTACATCTAACTGATGCAAACAAAATAAAACAAGATAGAAATATTATAATCCAGAAGGATACGATTTAAATATAACTTAGAATTCATTTAATAAACTTCATACTGCGTAGCAACAGAAATATAAAAGGGAAAGCAACTTCACCATCTACCACGTTCTTTTTTCGCCCATAGACACAAGTAGCATAAAATATAAACTAGAAGGAGTGCTACTTATTAGTCTGCTCTGTCCCCAAATACTCTGTCGAAATAAATCGTTAATTCCATTTTCAAATTTAAAAAGTACAAAAAAACTCAACAAAATAAAAACGCGCTAGTATATTGCACGCAAAACCGACTGCACGATTGGCCTAGTGGTTTAAGCGGTCACCACGCCGCTCTCCACTTCGCTGAGTGTTGTGGGTTCAAATCCTATGTGGAACAACACTTTGTGTGATCCACAAATTGTTGTTCTGAGTCTGGGAATTCTTTGTCTTCGTTTCTTGTATGTTTGTAAAGTCCCCCGCGACACAGGATTTATTCCTAATGCGGGCGTTGTCTTTTTTAAAAATGAAAAAAAAAAAAACAAAATGAAAAATAAAATATTTGAAAACTGTTTTTTTTTTAACCCAATTTAAGTTCGTTCCTAACAAGATTTTAGCGCCGACACTCAACGTAACCCTAACATTTTTAAGTTTTTTGACCTCACTGCCTGAGGATTCTTGACATTGGAGACTTTTTTTCTCGACCGTTTCATAATATTTTTACAAAATAACTTAATAAATAAATGTGCCAAAGAATCAATAAAAAACAAACCTAAACATATAGCTGGATCCTAATTGCATTTTATAGACATGACTAACCTAGTGACGCCATTCACCTGTAATTTTCTTCAACAAAACATAATATATATAAAAACGTGCAATGTTATGTTATTTTTGTGTTTTATAAATAACATCTCCGTTTTTAATGCAAAATTTTAGATACGAGATAATTTATTGCATGTATAATTTTAAAATGTATGCTTGTTTATTAACCCCTGAGTCAAAAAGGACGGTTAAGCTAAATATTATGTGTCTATGTGTGCGTTTGTTGCATCATAGCTACGTCGGGCTTATTTTAAATTTATCTTTTCGATTTTTTAATATTGGCTACATTACTTCTTTTGTAACATATGCACAATATACAAATGAAAACAAAATATTGTTAGTTAGGCAAGTAGTCTTTTAAAAACTAAAACATTAAGCAAGTTCAATTTGTATGTAATTAGTATATAAATATATTAATTCTCAGACTATACTGTAAGTGTCATCAACAAGAACTGACAACGAGACCCGTATTATATATAACAGAAATATATTATATCACAGTGTATGACAGAGCTTTTTATGAGGAACGATCAAATCGTAGCGCTATGAGAGAGTATACATTCGCGAAATTTGATACATACCTTAAATTATTTTATTTTTGAAATAGAGATTAGCAAAAAAAAAAAGTATCTACTACTTTTGGAACTTTATTTAAATAAAAACTTAATTAATTTTATCTCAAAGTCAGTAGGCTTGACCTTAAATAACACTTCAAGATGCTGAACTATGCAATTAAAATTCCAACCTTAACATGAAAACCTCGAATACAATACATAAAACAATTACAAACTCATTGCTTTATTACAGTACCATATGACAATTTTATGTACTAATACTAACACCGTAAAGTGCCAAAGTACTAATACTTTACTAAACATAATACTACGTGTAAGATACATAGGGGTTCCAAAAATCTATTCACGCCAAACCACACACACACAGACAAAAAGGAATGGATTCGTAATTGGGGGAACTGAGATAACCAACATAAAAAAATACGACCGAATAGGAAACCTCCTTCTTTATGAAGATAGTAAATAAAATAAATATCTATTAAACCTGACATAGACAAAAAAACGCATATGTAGTAATAAAAAGACAATTCAAATTACTCAGGCACCCCGAGAGAGTCTTTTCTATTATTTTATCAATGCTAGATGTTTTGTAGTAAATTATATAGTTTTATATATTTTGATTCCAATTTACAGCAACTTTCATCTTTATCTATAGGTGCACTCTGGTTCACATTGGTTAAAATATTTATTATAACAATTCACTTTCGGTATATAAACAGGCAAGTCCCTAACAGAAACAGGCCTGGGTGCCGGCGCGACCTCCTACGGAGCTAGTGAGCCCCTTTTTGAGTGTGAACCCTGATATTACTTGTAAGCTCCCTTACAAGTAATATCAGGGTTCACACTCAGGCGAGATTCCAGAGACTTCTTAACTGGGATACACCTGATTCCCCGCCTACTAGTACCTAAGACGGTGTGTGATTTTTAGTTCGTTCGAATCCAAATAAAGCCCGAAATAACCACCAGTAGATTGCCGCACAGACAAAAAAAATCAATGAATGCTCAAGTGAAGAAGAATGATACAATCAGTGTAGTATGCATTATGCGTTCAATACACGTTGTTTAAGAAAATGACATGGATCAGGGTGACAATAAAATATTTGGCATAAAAATGGAAACATACCATCAACTGCAGATTTTCATTGACGCTTCGTAGAGAAATTTTTAAAAGATCTTCATTGCTTTTCATACTATAATTAACTTATTCACTGTCGCAGTGCCTAAGATTCATAGCGTAAAATTACACAGCCAAAAATAATACACACATAAAATGAAATAATATAAGCAATATTTACCTTTGAATTAACGAAAAAATGTTTGATCGAATAAAAAATGAAATAAACGAGCTAATTGCCTAAAATAAAGGAAATAATGCATTGTTAATTTATTTGATTTCAAATAGAAACTATTGAATACCGAACGTATAAACTGTCATAAAATAGGTGAGCGTTATAGTGATCAAACGTGGGTAGTTTGACATTTACGCTGTTATTAAATACCGAAGATAGGCACATTAATGTCCTATCTTCGGTACATTATTGTAAGTATATAATTATTAAAATCACCAGAGTACTTTGTATACAGCGCTTAAAATTTTCTATTTTAATGGTGATCTGCTTTATTAAAAGACCTAAAATTGTATTTAATGGCTTAACAACGGCCGGCAAAGGCTTTAGTCCAGTACTTAAGCACCAATCACGACTAATTTAAATTAATTTCCTTCAACAAACTCATCAACCATAAAATTTTGTATTGATTATTCTATATTTACACATAATTTCCAAGGTAATGGCGTTTTATTGACATTCGCAACTTTGAACATTTGAAAACCCGCTTGTGTCATTGGTTGTATGGAATTAATTTAGACAAGTATTATACTGACGTGAATTTATTAGAATTAGCACTATCTAACGTACACAATAGTTTTTTATGAGTCGTGGATAAAACACACAAGAGAAGTTTTTTATTATACCTAATCTGAGACTTAACTGTGCCCGTAATAATGAAATATCCAAAGACATAAATCTAAAACCACGTCAAGAGTTTTTTAAGGAGGTAGGTATTTTATAATATAATTTAGTCAATAAAAAGAAATTAAGATTCTTTTGGAAAAGATAAATGAAATGATAAGATAAGATAAATGATGAAAAACTAAACAATGGATATATTGATCACTTTTTGTGGTGAAGGTACATATGCACATATTTATCATCAAGAATTGGAAATCGGGTAGATAACTTTAACCCTTTTGTATATATATATATACCATTTTCCCCTGACTGTTTCTTGCGCTTTGAAAACTTTTTTCTTTATATCTCCGGTTCTAAATTAGTTAAAAATTTCTAATGAAACTAGATAGTCAGTTGCCTAAAATTGGTTGAATTGTAGGGCAGCTATGTGTAAACATTTAAGTTAAATCTAATTCTTCGGAACAACTCCGGTTCTTCTCATTTACATAAATAACATTACCTCAGTGTACCAATTATGTAATCATTATCTTAAAATAGAGGTTTTGCAAAACTACACATTCTCATTGAAGTATATCTTGCCTAATGTATCATTTATCATGTCGTAACATTGAGTGAATTATTATACCACCTACAAATTTGTCATAGACCGTTATATTATGAGATAAACATCATTAATAGTGCCATAAATCGAAATAGTATAATCTATCACGTTTAAGTCATAAAATAAATAATTATCAAACTGTTAATACTAACACTTAAAATTGTTAGTCCTTTTTTAAAATGTATTTTGTGAATCTAAGATTGAACTATTCGATTTTTGTCTTATGATGGTGTCAAAAACATAAAATTAAGCTAGTCCATATAACATCAAGCTAAACGTACAATTCTCTGGAAAAATTATAGTACAGTACCTACATTAAAGTCTTTAAAAGAACGTCTAATCGTTTTCTCTTTCACAGGCATAATTCTTCTTCTAGCGCAACCCCTTAAGCCCCCTTCAACACAAAGGGAGGATCCTCCGACCAGTCCACATAATGCAAAGTTACTTTTAATATCTATTGGTAAAAGCAAGAGACTTTTCTTGTTTATCTAAAAAGACAATATACATATTCCTGTATCACGGGTGACTTTTCAAATATTTATGAAACGGCAATAACTAACACCCAGACTCAGAACTACATTTGGTAGATTACACAAAGTGTTGTTACTCGTAGGAAATAAACTAAGAGCCCACAGCGCAGAAAGAAGCGACGAGGTGACTGTTTGAACTACCCCTACCCCTTTCGTGTAATCAAAGCATAAAAATTGTATTTTATAATGCTGTAAATATACTGTATACGTAGTTTTTATTTGCTTAGCATTGTTACTTACTGATTGCTACTCCTTGTATGTCTCAATAAGATATACTAACTTACAAGATTATCATTTTACATACGCTTTTACACCAAATTAAAAATCAACCTTATGAGGCAATATAAACCAGTTTATAAATATTCACAAACGTTTTCCTTATTTTATAATTGATTCTAACTATTTCTTTAATTTCTTCCGTTATAATTTTGCATTGTACATTTCAAATTTATGAAATAAAACAAAAACACGCTATTCTGATACAGTGCAGTACTAATACCAGTGAACATTAGTGTTGGTATAAAATGCTGTAGTGAAAAAACATCCAACCAATTACGTTATACAATGTATCTATATATATTTCCGAATCACATTCTATCATCTACTTGATATGTTAAGTTACATTTCCTAACAACCTTCATGCACTTGTTTTTTAAACCAGGAATTGCTCACGTCTTTTATCATCCGGTGTAATTGCAAAGGAAGTTGAGTTTACAAATAAATACATTACGTTCTCCAATGCAATTCGGTTCTAGTTTAGCTTTTTTCTTGTTTTTAAAATATATTATTTAGCATGGCGAAATATAAGATTGGTTATTGTTTCGACCGGTAAATAACTGATAGCTAACTGTCTGTCTGACCCTAGCTGTATTTGAAAATAGTCGAACGAACTCGGACAACAGAAAGTGGTCTACTAGACTAATAATAACGCAAAAGAATAATATAGATAGTGTAGGGTAGCCTACACCATTATGGACCGACAGCTTGACGAAAATGACTGGTAACGGATGTTGCCAGTCATTGCGGGCGGTTTTCGTTCAGAAGCTAATGGCGGTAACCTCATGATGATGAGGACAGGGCTTACCCTTGAGAGCTAGACCGAGGGATACTGCAAATCTCGAGGATATTTTATTTATATTTAGTGAGGAGTGCTTTCTGATAATAATACTCTTTAAACTTTACCTAATTTATTATCAATATACAATGTATGAGCTTTAAGTGTAAACCTTTAACATTAAGACTAATATTCGATCTTCTATCACACATTAGAAACGCAATAGAACCTTCATAAAGACGATTCCAGAATTTTCGACTATTTCACTATTAACTACACGTTCTAATAGCACACTACAATATAGTTGCAGAATAAAAGATCAATGACAACACAACAATGAAAGTTTAACTCGTCTGTTTGTAAGTAGCGCAATACTAAACCAATGCTGTGTTCTGAACTTTGGAATCTTTGCATAAGACTCAAAACTAGCTAATTACACCTTAAAAAACAGGAAAGCAATGGCAGAAACAGTTCCAGTATGTACTAATTCGTTCATATTTTCTTAACAATCATTTATATAGGTACTCTAAACATTCAAGACTAGTACCGTATTTGACTCACGATCAACTTCATTCACTGTAGCCATTATAAGAAAGTCAATTTTATTTACCTTTTTTTTAAAGATTAAAATAGGCTGATCGACACACTAAACTTGTCAGTAACGCTATTATTTCACAATGTATCACAGAGCACGAAGAAATTTTACAGTACCGAGCTTCACTTTAAGTGCACAACTTTTATTGTATATATTTTCCTGGCAGAGTGAACTGGATAAAATAAACATAGATATGGACACTCTTCTGGATCCATCACCTGTTTTACGTATGCGTTTAGTACTGCATTAACTTAAATTACACTTAGTAACACGTTTTAGATATATTTCTTCTTTAATTCAAATTAAGATTAAATAATGGTTGTTACAACATTTTAGTCTTTAACTGTTCAAATTAGTGAAAAGATAACCGCTATTTTTTATTTTATCAATCATTTTTGGATGTGTCAACTCCCCATATTCGGTGTTAATTTTACGATTTCCTTAACAAATGGTCATTCATAGATTCTAAATGTCTCACGGGATTTACCAAAACGTTTTTAATATAAACCTTACCATTATTGTTTTAATGAAAAAAAATAATCGACTTAATAACGAAGAAAATAGCTTTGTTAATTAACACCACCCAAAATGAAACCCACTTAGCTTTGAAACTGTAAATAGCAATGTTATTGTTTTTCGAAACACCAAGGCCTGGCAAACGTATTTCGAATTCTGCGTAAAGATATTTCCGCAAGTATTTAATTAAAAAGGTAAGGCAATGCAATAATTCTCCATTGTTCGTTAGAACACTCCGGATATGATCTTTCTCATAGGCGTTCGGAAGTATGTTACCTCACAGACCATAAATAAATGTTTTTCTCTCGAGTAGTTTTGTCGCAGGTTTGTCGGAAGGAAAACAATACTAACATGTGAACGATGTATTACGAGTATTTTGTTACGAACTATCGATGAGGAAATAACTTCTAGGCAAATGTACGTAAATGCTATATTACGAACACAATATGTAAGTACATGTTAAGACCTACGATACGGTTATCGTTCAATTCGGTAGAGAATTTTTATAAATTGAGCTATGTACTATATTTACATTAAACAATATTTTTCATATTTGTTATATGTAACAAACTAAAATACCAGGCGCTTGTATAATTACGTAGCGTGACACTAAAAATCTTTTGACTATAAAGTGTCAGGACGATTAAATGAAACGTTTTGTTTTATTTGCAACCATTTTATTATTATGTTCTTTAGACAACTGTATAAACTGGACAATTCTCACTTAACCTAACGTGTCACTGGCAACCAATTTTCCCGCTTCTAATAATATGTATTTAGAAATTTCGAAACAAATTCACACATCTCTGCTATCCGCCTTTGTTGCTTATCATTAAGCTTCCTATTTCAAATACTGTTTTGTGTCACGAGTTTAGGCTATGATATTTTGCCAGTACTCCCTATTTTGAAATATAGCAGTACGAATTTGATATGTATCCTAATTTTATAGTTTCTATAACAAAATTATTAATTTAAAAGAAAACTAAACTATTTTATTTGGCATAATCGGGTAGAAGAGTAAAATAAGGCAAGGCGTGGTGTAAATATACCATATTTACATCACGCCGTCTAAAATGGAATCAGAATCCATTCAAACAGCCGTATGCGAGATGTATGAAGTTATGTATGTACATATTTATTTATTAAACTTTTGATAAATCATTATTTTCTACGTTTAACACTTGATAAACTAATTAAACTTCAAAGATTGTATATTTTTAAGTAGCAACAGTTATGATGCGCTTGTTATGAAATGAAACAAAGTGTATATCAATGGTAGTGACGCAATATATACGGACTCTGACGACTACAAATCCGCACGACTACAAAAGAATACGAGCCTATGTTCATGTATAGACTTCGCAATGCCACACACAGCAAGCTCAATTAGGTATTCTGACCAACAGGTGCTGTTATGAAACAAATCTGATTCATCCAAGGTACCTTGAGCCAAACAAGTAGCGTGTATTTACTCTAATATATGAAAATCGAAAATATTTAACAGTTTTGACCAATTAAAACTTGTAAAAACCAAAGCTAGTTAGTTATAGTATATTAATCGGTTAATACTTTTGGCTGTTGTGAATCTTATCATCACAGTCAACACACTAGATCAGGCCAACCACAAAGATATTTTTAATATTTGATCCTTCTTTTCTCTATTGACTATTGTATATTGCAGAAAGCGATATGTTAGTTTTATAAAGCCTCAGTGATAAATCTTATTTATACATATAATAAAATATAAGAATATAATAATAAAGACATGTAAACCACAGATAATATGTTACCAAGATTCATATTCTGCATTTTTATTTGGGATACGTGTGTACTAGAAGTGAAATGTTACGTGACAAACACGTCATGTAATAAGATAATGCACTTTAATGAATGACTATTGTTGCAAACTACTGGTTCTTTCAAACTATGTATTTGTGAAATAATGAATGATGAATTCTTCTATGTTAGAATTCTCAGTGTAATATGTGTTACTAATTGCAATAATATTTACAACAAAAATCATAAACTAAACAAAAATTTGACGTATTTCGGTCTTAAAATTGACGATTTGGAAACTGACCAGTCGCATCACGCAAAATGTTTTAACATTCAGGGACAAATTTAACATTTTTTTTTGTAGAAAATGATATATTCTACAAACACTTTCAAAACCAAAACCCTATCCTATTAAATACGAGTATATTGCATAGGCACTTCCAAAAAAAACTCTAAAGTATTTCGATAGACTGTAGGTAGGTACGTGTTAATTTTGCAATTAGACAGAAAGGAATAAGTTGTGACAAATTTTGCTGTGTAACTCACCTAAAGTCAGTAAGTGAACATGCTAAAAGGTCATACTGACCGATAAAAGTTAGAGCATAAATAATGTATTCGACTTGGCAAATTTCCTAAGTTAACAAAATAAATATGCTACCATCCCAGTTGGTAGAAGTTGCCATTGCTAAATATTTGTAACACCAAAATAACTCATTGTCTTCACCTTCTTAAGAACGACACTTCCACTGTTGGGTTTTCATAATAAATGATCGCCACTCCACCATTTTAGCCAGGCACTTATCTCACTCTCGTAAAGTTACGTACCAGCATATAGAAATGTAAAACTAGTGGTGTATAATATGGATATACTTACAATTCCGACAGTTCTGAGATGAGCAGAAAATCTCTGGACTCTACTCCTATCAGTAGCTTTTTATGACCATCTCGAGAAAGATATCGTCTAAAATCTTTTAATGTTTTTGACTGTTTTCATATTATTTACGTTTAATTATTAAACTTACAGAGTAGATATGGAAACATAATGATAATACTCATAATACTACAAAAGAAATTAGGGAAAGCCATATACAATAGAGGTGCAAATGAACAGAACTCAAAAGTTGGAAATAGCTTTTTAATAAACATGTAAATTCGTTGACAGTTGGTGGCATTGACCTTAGCATTACTATGCAAATAAGCAGTGAGATCGAAAGTTAACACCATGTTGAGAAACAATCCTCCGTCTTTTGATGGCTTTTAATCTTTTCTATATTTTACATTATTATATACAATCAGTCATCAAGCGTTTTTAATTTATAATTACTAATAATTTTTGATATTACCGTGCCTTTTGGATACTGGTAAGAAAGTCATGAGAGTGGACACATTAAGATGTATTATAAATTAATATTGATTGCTTTCCCCCGTTATTAATCTTTTTGAGAAGATATTATACTAATTGAAACTTTATGAGCTTTAACATAAGCTTGAATTTCAAATTAATGTTACGTTGAAACTTATAAAATATCTTGAGCATATAGTGTGCTTTACTCGTATAGAAATAAAGCTCATCATAACACTTATTTATCAATTTTAGAAGATAAAATACGTTCAACATCGAGGATAAAAAGAGGTAAATGAATTAATACTTAACAAATGGTGACTGTAACTAGTAAATAAAGTAATTTTGGTAATACACAATGTACAAATAATGTCATCTTTACTACATTAGCCTGCAAAAGTTTCACTTAAACTTAAGTAACGCAACCGAACTCATATTTTTACTTACAAAATATCAATTTATTTATAACCTACAAAATATGTCTTCCTAATTACATCACTGACATAATAGCATATTATTAAATGATAATCTTAAACTATTAACCTTTCGGATGGGAAAATGTTGGTGTAGTTGAGATGTCGAGGTTTCAAAACTGTTTTATAAGGCATTGTATGGGTAACCCGCTGAATGACGTGAGAATATTGTACAAATGCAATTACTTTATACAATTAATTCTTTTTATGCGCTATGACACGGCCACTACAGGATTATAAGTCGTGTAATATGTGGCCATTGTTTTGTTTAATGCGGCTTCGATTGTGATTAGCGTGTAATAAGTAAAGATTGTTTTGTTTCATTAAAAAATGTTAAAAAAAATAATTAACAATCACATATTGCCTCGTAACTTAATCGATATGTGGCGACAACATTTCCGTCTTTCAGCAATGACTTCAGATAAAGACAGTATTTTTTGCTATTACAGCATCAAGTTCCTACAGTTATGTGGTGGTACTTTGAAAAATGTTCTAAGACCTTCGGACATGTTAGAAAATACTGTGTAAATATTTATTTATCGGTAACAATTTATTCAAAATTGACTATCATTTTAATTAAAAATATAGTTTTGAAACTTCGATTGAATGAAATGATTGAAATCAGTTATATACACTTTCATAGAATAAGATTGATTACAAAATTAGAACTCAGAGTGGTGTGGAGCTACATTTTCTACTAAATTATCTGGACAAATTCCGAATTAACCATAAAATTATTCAATCAATTTAATACAATCACTCATTAGCCATGAATTCATCAGACGAGTGTGCTTATGAATAATTTTCTCTTACCACTCCTTTAAATATTAGTTAGAGTGTTACCTGCAACAAAAACAAGAAGTTGTTATTAAAAAGTGAAATAAGGCACATCAGAACTTACCAGTATGTAAAACATCAAACATCAATATAGCCTACTTTTAAGTTACCATAACTAATAATGCATTAAGGCACAACATGATTTTCAACTGCACTGATTGCAAAAGGCATAGAAATTACACATAAATTCATTCTGTAGTTTATTAAAGCTATTTTATTCCTAAAGTTCACTAATTCCAACTACAATCGGAACCTATTATTCTAAAAGCAACACAAATTGCCCCATTAAACGTCCTCTTAAGCTTTATTAACTTATGTCTGACACAACAAAGAAACTTACCTAACTTTAATTCTACATAACCCATGCTCAAATGACTGTGCAATTTGCAAACGGCAACCTTATTTCTTATGGGAAACTGTTGAGCACTTCTGATGTCAAGAACGAATTGGGTACCGAGTTAATTAATATAAATACATAACCTACGTTGCCTATACTACAATCAAAATTGAATACTTTGTACGGTTAACTTAACAGGTCACTTTATATAGGCATCTTTTAATATAACGTGCGGCCTTCATACATTTAGTTTTTTTTTCTATATTAAGAACCTACCAAAGTGTGAATCTTCTCTGTATGATGGAAAGTGTGAATAGAATCCAAGAGTTATGGTCACCATACTCATTACAAATGCAAACAATACAGTATGGTGAACATGGCAGCCTAGTGAGATGCTTGTTCACGTCCTGCTTGGGAACATGAGAGGCATGACATTCATCGTGGCAGTCTAAGGCTCACACAGTTACCACGATAACTGTCACCCCTGCATCAATGGGCCCCCGGTCTCGCACTCACCAACGAAACATGACAGCATGGATGCTGGGGCTTTAGGTTGGTCTTCTGTGAGACGGTACTACTGCCCCGTTCCAGCCGGCCCGTTCGTATTGAAATCAGCGTGGCTCTAATACATCTTAAACCGTCACTCACTTATTCATAAGTTTTGAGAGCAAAAAGCAGCATGAAACACATAAAATACAGAATATATACCATTAGAATAAAACAACCAATACAGATATTCCAAGTCTCTGTGAGAAGCAAACTAATTGCAAGATTCACAACGTGTGAGACTCGCTAAGTGTTAAACAAAGAATAGTTAACATTAGCAACAGCTAATTGATGAACTCACCCATCTCTCATGCTACTTAGTTTTGTAACAAGTTTGTTATTACCCACGATGAACGTTAAATTCTCCTTCTTTCAGCCTGTTTTTTATATTTGTACCGAATATTGTTGTATGTTTTGAAATTAAAAAAATATAAGAAAGATTTGAAGTCTTTTAAAAAGCGAGGGAAAAAAATTCCAGAGTAAATATCAAAATGATTGTGGTTCAATTAGATTTTAATTTCAACATTTAAAGAAATAGAACTATAACTTATATTTATCATAATATATATATACATATATATATATATAAATATATATATATATATACATATATATATATAAATATATATATATATATACATATATATATATATATATAATTCTTCTGTACGTGTGTTTGTCACCTAATTCCTCCTAAAAGGCTAGACCGATTAGGATGAAATTTAGTGTGTATATTTCAATGGGTTTCTCGATGGTTTGAAATTACCCGTAATAAAAATAATAGGACCCGATAGGTGGTACTGCTGTCGGTATGTCACCATCAGCTAATAATTGACCACAACATTTATTAATTCTAAGGCGGAATTAAGTTCGCTGTTTGTAATAGTATAAATATGTTGACACATTCGTGTAAAAACGTATGTGATTGAGTTACTGGATGAGCTTTTCAAATGATGAAGTTATTTATTACTCTATATTATCAACTTTATTGAAGAAGTGTAGGACTTTCAATAACTTGTGATATTTTTCATAAAGTGGCAACACTCAGCACTATTGTGTTGTGCAATTGGCTGTTTGTCATTTATCTGTGTGACAGTGATGGATGAATATCTGATGTATATAGGATATAGCTTATCTTTCGAGTGACAATATGTGGTTTGTGTATATGTGGTGATATTGATCATAGTATCAATGTTTTTCTAATATTCTGTTTCTTGAAACTTCGATCCGGTACTTGGTGAACACAAGGAGGTCGCACTGTTATTAAGGGCTTATGTTTTCGCGGGAAAATTCAATAAAATATCGAGACAATCAAGAAAACGCACTCTCTGACAGCTGTCAAACCGGAACTATTTACACTCTAAATTACCCCTACCACCGGCTCGGTTAACCTCTGGCTCTAGGCTCTGCGAGGACTCGGATTGTAACATTTCAGAGTCTCCTTGAATTGACACTACTCCTTATCAGACCCTATCCCCGGGGAAAATACTTCTCCCTCTCAACCCCATAGATGCATTGGGACTTTTATGCGATGAACCCACTATCCCACTGCCTACCACAGCAAATAATCTGCCACCAGAAGTATGTAAATATGTATTATACAAATTAAGTACCCCTAAGATTATGAAATTAGCTCTACGTAGTCACAGTCTCGCTTATTAAGTGTGATTATGTTTACATTCAAGTGTATCAATATTGTTAGTATTTCCGTGGCAATAAAACACATTTCAGCTCTCTCTTGATATAAAATTTCACTTTACTTTTGCAAGAATCACTTTTTATCATGTATCACTAAATCAGACGACTAAATAGGTATCTACCGTTGTTACATCATGCTTATTCACAATGATTAATATACAATATTGTAGAGAAATTAATACATTAATAATTATTACATTTTACTTTCTATTTTCTTAGAATCATAGCATCGCGCATTATTGCTCTAGCCTTGTATTTCCATTGGTGGGAGAGATAACCAATATTGTTATGAATGGCCATGGGAAATCATTATAATCAAAGCAAATAATAATAATTCTGGGTCAACTAATAATTTTAAATGTATAGGCCATTCTATAAACACAATGGAATAGAAAAAGCAAATGGAGAAACAGAGGAACTACTCAAGCAACTATAATATATCGAAGAAAAGGAAAGCGTCTTATAGCAACAAATTCCTACTCATGTGAGGTGAACAGTGCTAAATTTGAAAAATTTATGAACTTAGCTGTAATATAGAGTGCAGTCACAATGTTAATTTTGTTAGATTTAAAGATTTATAGCTCTGTGTTCAGAATTCATTTCTCTAATGTCTATTTCAAAACAAGAACAATATTAATTATTATTACGCTATCTAACTAGTGAATCAAATAGTGTATATCTTGGTATTTGAAAAGCTGATGTTTTGTTAATAATTGCGTCACTGTATGCGGCAAATGTTTTAGGCACATCCATGCAATTGGTACATGCGTCTGACCGCGCTGACATCGTTGCAGCTTAATGCAATATTATAGCTTAGACAATATCACAAGTCTATTGATTTATTACATCCGAGACAGGAAAGTTTCAAACATTTTTTTGTAACTTTTACAAAGACTGTTAAGTGCAAACAATAATCAATCTTATTCTAAGCGTAATAGGATTAAGAGGGATATTGCTACGCTTAAAAGAAAGTAAAATTATGTTTTCATAAAATACTTAATAACTTATAGCCCGTGATCGTTCCATTACCAAACCGGATTCCATACAACTGTGTGTTAAAGTTTAATATTTAAATAGACTGGTGTTGATAAAAGAAACTGTTTTTTGTTCATTTAAACTAGCTGTACCCAGCGCGCGTTGCTACACCACCAACTAATGTATATTTGAGGGAATAACATAAAAAAATATATATCATACCAACTCAGTGCGCTCATGCACATCAACTTTGCTAAAGATGATCACATGATCAATTGTATATTTTACGATTCTATAAAGGATATACAGACAGACACACAAACAAACATTCATTTTATATAAAGATAAAAATTTGATTCCGGTGCACATGTGGCGATAATTTTGTACACAATATATTTTTGTAATGAGATACGTTTATATTACTTACGGCTAAAGTAAAACGGTACATTGACTTTTTTTGCATCGAGTAGAATCAAATTAAGGGCGATTTCTAAGTAAATTAAAACATTTAAGATATTGAATTATTTTTATAGAGATATTAAATCATAAACAAGGTAACCTTACCACTCAATCATTTTAAACATAATTAAGAAGTATCAGTTTTCATTAACGTCCAAACCAAGGGTCTGTAGAAAATTACATTTGTTAAAATTACACGTAGTATAAAACATCGAAATAAAACTTTACCTGATACATACAGTTAGAACTAAGGCACATTATAGTTTCATTTTAAGGTAAAATAAACCAAACAGAATTAAGATTAGAATAAAATAAGCATTGTTCAAAAATAATTAGTGAAAAATATCTTTTTTTTATTGTAAAACAAAAAAATATTTACGTATTTAAATATAATATTTAAGTCACTGAGTTACAATGATGTTTTTTCCAGTGTACGTTAGTTTTAATACCGCATTAGCACGTTCAATTGTATTATTGAATATTTTTAACAAATTTTATTTAGCATTTGTTCATGCGGCATTCTTAAAACGTTAGATAGCAGGCCATATAATAAGACACTTCCTAGATTCCTTAGACACGTGAAACAACGAAACAAATAAAGTTAATTAATCGTAAATATTATAACATTTACCTAAATAAACTATTTCTGAACTTCCTTCAACGTAAAGTGTTTACTCGTATATTAGATACAAGTGTAAACCAGGACTTCATGGCAGTTTACTACGACATACCTTTTTATTTAGCCATGATTTTGATCAAAACACACAAATTTCGACAACGATGAACATGGAACTTCTATTTTGTTAGAATTTAGGATGCAATGGGGCGATAGCTATAACCTCACTGTATATCCATACATAAACCTATCCAGATTTACCACGTGTAATAATATAAATGCTTGAAAAAGTGGTCCCGACAAGGAAGCCTAATACCAGCCCCAATTTACAATCCAGAAAGTGGTTACATATGTATGTTCCTGATGTCAAACGAGGGCTTTAGGAGAAAGGCGTGATAAGTGACATCGCCATAAGAAGTTATTTCGTAACATGAATACTACATATAACTGTCAGCGACTGTACAGTCTGGTTAGATTCGTGACAATCTTTGACAAATTAATGGAGACTGTCACCGTATTTTTTTTATTTTTAATCTGTGGTTTGGATGATCAGCACATAAATGTTTATTGATGTGTAGTGTAGTGATGATATAATCGATTAAAAATATCGAGAAATTAATTTATACAATTTAATTAATGTACAAAAAATCACACATGTTAATTATTTATTTTATTATTCATGTACTATCAACTGATAAGCAGGAATACATATTAACATTCATATAAGTCTACATCCTTTTTTCGTATATTTTTTCTAGTTGCAAGTTTGTTTCGTAGAACAGAATTTAAAAAACTGCAGTTACTTAGAAATATATGATAATTATAATATAATTTAACACTTAATATTAAAAATAATAAGCACACTTATTTTATTTTGTTGACTTTGTATTTAATTTGTATTTTTCGAAAAAATATCCACCAGAACTATCAGTCTGTTCTACTAACGAGGTTGGACAAAATTATGTTTCAAAATCAAAAATAATGGTAAAGTTATGACATGTTTTAGATGGCTTTGTTTTTTTTATTAAAAATTTTGCTAATAAATTATTAGCAAAATTTTTAAAGATGACATTCAATTAGGCAAAGTATTTTTGTGAACTTATTCGTGTGAATGGTAACCTGCTCATTAATATTTAAACGTATACAAATTAGTGAAGACCTTCTCAACCAAGAATCAATAAGTTTATAAAAATATACAAAATCGTAAAAATATAAAGCTATGTGCTTTTGATTTGAAATACATGATTACAAAACCTTAGAGACGATATTTATTATAAAATTCAACATAATAACAAAACTATAATAAATTTTAACTAAATTAAAATTAACGAAATTATTCAGTTTTTCACCACGAAGTATTATTACTTTTTTAAGAACTAATATTAAATAACTTTTAAAGTACCACTACGTATTCATTTATCATAGAGGTGAAAAGAATTATTTTGTAGAGTTTTAAGAAACTTTAACAAACAGAGACGTATGGAATTTGGGATAATATTTCACACAGAAGTGCAAAAACTTGAGTTATTCGGACACTTTATTGTTACAAAAGTCACCTAAATTAAGTTGAACTTGTCTATTTATGTTGACCTTTCATACTTCGGAATGCTATGCTATGCTATACGGGCCAAAAAAGACTCAAATAAATAAAAACCTCGTGTTGGTCGAAATTTCAAGAACATTCAATAATCAAGTTAGTTAAAACAATTAGGTATAAATTACTAGAAAGCATACATACTCAAATAATTAATGAAAAACTAATTTAACTGTAGGTGAAGAATATCTACTTACATCGGAAAAAACAAAATCTATTTATCAGAAAAAAATGTTTATAGTATCCCACAAACTTTTCTAGTTCACAACAAGCTAAGTGAAAACGCAACAACATCGACGCAAGCGCAGAATTACATACACAAATATACTAGGTACGTAAGTATGTAATGAGCTCTTACTTCAAAGTTGTATCTTATGAGTTTATAATTGCATTTACATTGCTTAATCAATGTATGTGCCTATTTATAGGTAGCAAACAGCAAATAATAGACAATTTTACTTATAAATTACATATTAAAAATCATTATTAGTCATAAATTTACTTAAGTTTCTTTGAATCTGTATTTTTCGATACAAGGATAATGGATATTGTAATTAAATTTAAAGATCAATGGTAGACCTTCATTAAATAATAGTTTGATTAATTAGACGGGCAGAAAATAAGCCTTAAAATCATGTAGTATGGAACATATGAACAATAATGTATTTTTGCCGTCGTCACGTATACACTAATGAAATGTTTCGCAAGAAAAATTAATAAATATGTGCAAATTAATAAATGTTTGCAAAAATTAGTAGATTAAATATCAAACTCTCAGGCCATGACATCTACCTCGCACTGACTTTAGATAAATATCAGACGTCCTTAGTTCAGGTCACGATCTCTATGTAACCTAATTTTTATTTTTAAATAGCATGGAAACAGCTAGATTGATTTTTATATGTGATAGGCCTGAGTTAAAAAAGTGTTTTTACTATACACCCTACCTCCCCCCATTCTTGTTCACCAGAAAAACATTATAAATGTTATGTTGACTGCATACTACACAATGTTTATGAGATTTTTAAATACAGAAGAGTTCAAATAGTTTTTATATTCAGCAATACTTTTTCAAAGTAAGTTCTTTTAGCTTCAAATGGCAGTTTAATCGGAAATATTTAAAACTTTGTAACACCTTTTGACCCTTACAACCACAACAGCAAATAACATAAAAGGTGAAACGTTCAAACTGTGTATAAGCATACAAATTATAAACAAAACTTGCTTCGTTCTGCCAGTAAGGCTGGTTAAAATTGTTGACTGCCATAGTATTGAAATTCCTTTATAAATAGATAAAAATTTCTAATATCATACCGTAGTATAGATTTCTAATACCACACTCAAAATCGTTAGAGCGCTGTTAGAATTGTAATGTGTTTTTTTATTAACAATTTTAGTACTTCCTATGACATCGTACGCAAAACAAGTAACACTACTATTATTTTTACAGAAATGGAAAGTAAAATATAAGATGTATATAACATGTTATATTTTACTTTTCATTTCTGTACAGTTCCACCGGGCATTAACTTGATAAAGTATTCGATACTTGATACTTCATTTCTTTCTGATCTACGAGTATTATTTTGTTCAAATTATTTTGTTTTTATTGTTTTTCACGTCTCCAGAGGGGCTGATAGCCGTGTGTTAGAATGGAGACCATGATTAGTCAAACGTAACGTAGGGCGCCCTGCGGCACAATAAACCATTAACTTGAGGATGACAGCGTACGGACTGCCCAAAACAGGGATGGTTGTTGCTCTTTGGTTCAGACCTTCGTTCAACAGCGGATGGTAATAGGCTGAGGTGAAGGAGAATGATTGCACTTTGTTTACACTCCATATACTTCGATACAGTAGCGGTAAAATGTCTAATGTACTAAATCAATAAAGAAAAAGAGAAAAAGTGTTCAGAAGTAATATGATAAAAACTTAGTACACGAAATCTTAACTAAAAACTTAAAGTTTAGTAAATAACACAGTATTATGAAAATTCTGATAATATAATCACATTATCAAACGAGACGCTATAGATGGTGCATTTCCTATATTGTGCAATATACTTGCATAATTAATTAGTGCCGTATGCATTAAGAGAAGAAAGAAAGTGCCGTCGTATGTTCATTCAGGAAGGAAGTTCTATGCTATGCTAATGTTATATGCTATGTTAATATTACCCGTACACAGTCGATGAGTGTTGTCAACGAATAATTACTTGTTAGTGCGAATTATGCTATTTTACTACATCAAGTGGTTTGTTTACGTTTGTCGTTGTGTGTAAGAGGTGGTTCAACTGCAGAACTAAGAGAGTTCTCACGTTAACAACATCTCTATGTGTTTGTGTAATCACTACCAGTTTTGTGGAACAATGCCATAATGCTTGCGTATCAGAGTACAAAGCATACTTAGGAACCCCACTCTCGAAATTTTCATTATTCGAATTACACCAATTAATCATCTCAATATCTGGTGAATGGTGAACATTTAAATTAATGCACAGACACATAATCCAAAGAGTCTTAGGCAAATTATCTGTGGCATAAATCATAAGTTTGTTTTTTAAGACAGAGAAGCTTATAGAATAGTTATGATATACTATACACTTAAAAGTTATACTATATCGATTAGTTACAAATTTTAACTAATAATCATGCCTGTGTTCCAATATGTATGAGATTTTCAATAGATAACATCGGAATTCGACCTTGAGTTGCATAGTCATTATGGCATCGTGATTTGAATATAGGGCCTCATTAACACACTTAGCAAGTCATAAACATTTTAATCACTATAAAAAATTTACTAATAGCAACTCACCTTAAAACGGAACATTTATCGTGTATTGAAAAAAAATACACCCAGACATTCGTAAACTCGATACAAAATAAATATCATTTTAGGAAATAAATATATTATTATCATTAGACTATGATTACCGTTGATCTTGTGCTTTTTAAAGGAAATGTTTGACGAAATTACTACTAACGAGATTGCTAATAAAGAAAAAAATATATAAGATACATAAATGAATAATTTAATATTATTAAAAAAGCTACCGACAATTCACATCGAATTCGACATTTTATAATTTACAATCTCTTTCAGATAATATCTTAACAGCTTGAGAGTAGTATATGACATAAATGATCTAATTCACATCATATTGAATTGAAAAATCATGTTAACATCCGAAATTTGTCAGACACGTTGTAATTAGATGACACGTCAACTTACATAATACAACTCCAGCAAGAAATGCGAAAGTTACAATTTCACTACAACATCGACGGATGATATTATGCGGTATTCGCGCGATTTCTCACCTGACTATGCATAGTTTATAATATAAGGGGACCGCTTTTCTAAAATCAGCGTTTAATATTATACAAAAATGGGTTTTATGTCAAATAAAATATTTGGCACAAATGTATGTTCGCAAACAAGAATACTGCCGGTAGAATAAGAGTCATATATTAAATATGTAAATGTAAACATTGGGCACGTGAGTATCAGTCTTTTGTATACGTTATCCAGCTCTCAAGATACTCTGGCAACTTCACTCATAAACTAAATCAGAATTCTAAGTCACGCTATTTCATTGTAGCTCTATTTTACGTGTAAATACTCTATCACATTACCAGGACACATACCAAGGTAAATTAAATATTTGAATCGACCTACCTAGTATCTCACAGAAATTCATAAATGATACCAGTAGCAATTACTTTCTTTTATAACCTTCGCTTAAAAATATTTTAACCATTTAATGTAGGGTGGAAAAACGCAAGCGGCAAATTTTTTTGTTTGCTTCACTCATATTAAGTTTTTCAAATTATCTTCCCCTTGAGAAATGTTCTTTTATATAAACTAGGATTCTCGTACCTTTTCTTTAATGGTAGTGGAATTAGCGATTTGGAAAGAGGTTTGAAATCTCACTCAAGCCATCATTTCACCAAAATTTGCGAAGAAACAGAGTATCTCGTAGCCTTAAATAGCCGTGGTACCTTTAGTAACACGTTAAAACGTAACCAATAAACAAATTCGTAATCACGCATCCTTAAAAAATATATTTATATACAATTTTCTTTAAATAATGCTAAGGAAATATAAATAGCCAACCAAGGACGCTATTGTAATTGAATACTCGTTTCGTTATTTGTCTGTGACCATTCTGGTTATGCTTCTTGTCGGAAGTAACTCAATATTATACAGTAACAAATTGATTTGCATAAAACCCGCGAAATAAAATTAGTCTGGCGTTCACGGAAGCCTTGGAAGTGACGAAAAAACTTAGTATTAATGTTAAAGGAATTGAAAAATACTTATTGCGGCAACTTGTTTTGTGTTTTTTTTTATTATAATCCAAACACTTTTAGGTTAATTTAAACGCTTATTAAGCTGTCACGGTGTTATTTGTGATAATGATATAAACGCCCATTGAGCAATTTTAAAAATAATTATATATTATTACTCAGGTTGACTAGAACTTTTTTAAAGCCAGGAACATTAATCAAGGAATAGAGAGCGTACTTTTCTGATTTATGATTGATATTAAAGATAATCTTTCCAATAATCCGTAATAAATATAGTATTAGGAAAATATTTTCGTCATCAGTAAAATTTATACTGTCTCAATCAATCAATGATCTCCAAAAAGGTTGACATTTCTCTTTAAATGATACTCTTCTCTAAAGTAACTACAATTGTTACATTTGTATAGGATGGACCAGGAATTAGTTAACATTTGAAAAAATCGTATAAAAAACCATTTGATATATTATAAAAAACTATTTATTTACAAGAAAACTAATTTAATTAATTGGTTTATTGATGCAGACACGATTATTCTCGCCAAGAATTCGTTAACATTAGAATCTAACATCCCGTGCAAACGAGTTATGGGAGTTCTTGGAGCCGATAATACTGGCATTTGCTGGCTACAATCGTTACTCATAGTTTCAACAAGATGGAGCCACTTGTCACACATCCAGTGAGTCTCTGCCGGTGGTCAAAGACATGTTGCCGGAAAAGCTGATTTCCAGACGAGACGACATTCCAGGGCCACCCTGAAGTCCAGATCTATCCCCAGCAGACTTTTTATGGGGTTATTTAAAGAATCGTGTCTACATCAATAAACCAAACACTACGTCAACTACAAAAAAAACGGTGAAAACATGTCGGTGATCTCGCGGTCTCTTTACCAAGTTCGATAATTTCGGTGCTCACAAGTGATGTAATTTTTAAAAAATAAATTCCAACTAATTAGTTTTTGTGTAAACAAAAAAATTTTTACTTATAATAGATATATCAAATGGTTTTTTATACTATATTTTCAAATGTTAATTAATTCATGGCCCGTCCTATATAATAGAAGTTATGAACGGAGAACAGTAACCAAAATCATATAATGCTGTTAAAGCAATGATAAGTCAATTTCGTGATATCCGTATAAATATAAAGAGGCTTATCTAAGTCAATATACAATCCGAACATGTTTTCTTGCCCTTGAATTACTGAAGATCCTCTTTAAATATGCACTTATCATGGAACCATCACTCAACTGTGAAGAGTGTAAACACAGTATAATCGCTAATGACCCACTGATTAGTACTTCAAAAGGTGTTGCCTTTAGAAGTAGTATGTAGAACTCAACCGAGTATTGTAAATTGACATATCTTTGACAAATAGAAACTAGGGACGTACACTATAGTTTTCAAAGTTATACTTATTAAAGTTTTGAAGAATAAGGTAAGAAAAAGTCAAAAGTGACATGCTGCCTCTTTGAGTCCACATCTTTAAACAGAGAGTTTCGGACACTCCTACACTTGGTGAAAATTATAATAAAAAAAAACTAGTTATAAATTACTGTTTTTAGACTTCCACAACTTGTACACGTAGTTGTAAACATAGTTTTAGTTGTATAGCAAGACCTATTCACGATAAAACGATTTAAAAAGATATATATATATATACATATGTATATTCCTTATACCTTCTATTTCTCATAAGTATTGCTATAGAACAAAAACTATGTGTAATTACAAATTATACCTACAGCATACCACAAAAGACAACTTTTGTATCTAGTTAGGAAACAAGTGAAACATGTTGCAATTGACAACGAAACTTAGGTTGTCATTTTATCATTCGTGAATCATGAAACGGTGTTTCGGCGAATAAATTTTAGCTCATGATGTTATTAAATTGAATAAACAACAAACTAAAGGTCAAATGTTTATATTAAATTCAATAGCAATGAACTCCTAATGAACATGGCACAGATGGCCCTTTACGATTTTTAGCTTTATACGTAGCTAGCTTTTGCCGCGTATTGAATTAATAAAGGTTTTGAATGCGATAGTTCTGCTCGAGGTCTTGGGTTCGATTCCCGGGTTGGACCAAATTTTTGTACGATCTACAAATATTTGTTTCGAAGTTTGGGTGTTTTCTATGCATAATATGTACGTATTTAAAAAAAAAGGGTGTTAGTATTCTATCAGTCAGTCTAGTTATCGTAGCACAAGCTCTGCTTAGTTTGAAACTAGATGACGTTGTGTGTCAAATGTCCGAAACATTATTAGTGATTGATATGTATTTTGAAAACAGTACTTTTGTACCTACACTCGTATGTGCCGTTAACAACGTGTGTGTATGTGTGTCGTCATGATGATGTCTTGTGCACTTAAGTTACGAAAGCGTAACAAACAAACATTATTTGCATTTATGTTATAAAAATATTTATTTTTTTGCAGTAAACATGTTTAACTGCCATCACAATTTATAAACAAAACAATGCCCTCGTTGGACAATCTTGGACTTCTTAGACTAAAGAAAATCGTTACACAGTTTCAACATCTAGTTGTTATTATAGCTATTTGACATTTTAATATTATTCCACTTATAATTTAATTTACTGCTAATTACTAATGCAAATTAAACCAATTAATTTCATTTTATCAATTTACATACACTTTAGACGCTGACAATTATGTTTAAAACCAATACTTACAAATCAGCTTCAAAGAGAATCGTTTAAAAGTAATTTTAGAATGTTTCAATATATTTCTTAACATTTAATTTATCTTATAAAATATCCCTCGTTACATTGCTTAACTAGTTTTTAATACAAAACACTAATTACACGTCTATGGATCATTCAAAAAGAAAAACACTATATTGATTCGTTAAAACACTAAAGGAAATTCACGGTACACTAGTTAAACCAACGAATCGATTTTCGAATTCAAATCGAGTTACGTTCTAAGGCAACATCGATTACGTAAATACTAACTCATAACAGTGATTAGCTGAAATAATAACTGATGATAACATTACATCAAGCGGTCAACGCGTCATGAACACCTGCTACACTGGATAATGCGGACTAAAAGAAAGTCGCCCGCACACATCATGACCGTGAAAGTGTGCTACGTCGAAACAATAAAAAGACGCGCAATTCCGTGATTCGCTTTATGTCGGATAATGTAAGTTGTTATGTAATAAGTGTTATTGGACGTACAACAGTAATTTAGTACAGGTTTCACAAGACAATTAATAGAATGAGTAGGGCCGATTTTACATTTATGCCAATATTTAGCTGTTCGAAATACTTAGTAAAGCAACCAACTGTTAGATATGCGTACACCTACAATACAAAATCTGGGAATAAAAATAATTGCTATGCAAACTTTTCAATCTTCAAAGAGTATTTCTTCAAATAGGGTTTTGGAAATATATTTTTCTCCTGAGACTTCCTAATGTCATTAAAGGTGAAGCCAAAAAACTGTCAAATATAAAAGTGTCATATCAGTTTCGTTGAAGAAGTTTAAGAAAAATATTAAACTCTTCCAAAAAACGAGTTCGTGACATTTGAACTTCAAACAAAATACTGTATTTACACACATTTAAGATTGGTTAGGCGTGACCACAGATTACTAAATATTATGTTACTATTTCCAATAACGTTACGGTAACACTAAGATTGATTTACGATATTCATGGAAGGTTACGAATTAAAATATACATCTGATCGTCAACTGTGTCACATTATATGGTTCCATTTAAGACTCACCAACAAATGATTACGTCATGATATCATCACATCCTCGTTAAAACACGTGAGAAGTAACATGGATACAGAGTTTAATTTGTAAATTACGCATGTGAGTACTCGACCTGTAATAAGGTATATTACACAATAACTGTCTTCATTGTACGCTTTACGCTGTTTTGATTGATACACTTACCGTCTATGGATATAAAACTTTCTTTTTTATGGTATATTACTATTTCAATGTAACTTGCATAGGCTTAAATGTGTATTGACGTAATATTTTATTACAATGAGGAAGTAACTTAAATTAATTAAGATAGTTATTTAAAAAGTGTATTCTCTTACAATTATTTTTTTTTAATTTATTTCGCTTTATGTTTTTTTTAAATAAACAGGCTTCAAAAAGGTCATCAAACTAACTGTGAGTTCTTTAATATAATTATTCTACTACATAAGATCGAGATATTGAAAGAAACACTAGCTTGACGATTGACGTATTTAATTTAACTCCTGATAATACCAAAATGCCTATAAATGATTTCATAGTAATAGACGGGTTTGTATTTAATTAATTAAAAGAAATAACAAATGAAATTTTGTGTGTTCGTCAAAAACTCGAATAAACGTATTTCAGTTATTGCATGCTACCTTTGATTAAGGCATTCTAAATTTAAATAGTAATTGGTACTAAGTTATTTATTGTAGGAATATTATTTCTCATATTTAATAGGAGATCGCGTTTGTATGATCAACTGACTCAGTAATTTTTTCTCATAAAGTGGCAGCTTCCACTATTATCTAACGTCTATATTTTAACAACAAATATATATAGAAGAAAGTTTTTTAAGCCATATGTTTGTTTGTTCTTATCCAATACATTCATTAGAATATTTCGAAATATTGTTAAGTGTTTGAAGTAAGCAACAAAGAACCCACAATTGTCAACCAGAGACATCCAATTGCACGATTCTTAAGCAAATATGACGTTCGACTTTGAAAACTTTTATATAACCAAAATAAAATGTAAAGTAAATTTCTATCAATGTCTTTGTAAAACATCTGTCACGATTATCATAGTGAATGTATGGACTTTTACTACACGATGTTGCAAAATTAAAAAATTCAATTATCGGAACTCATTTGTACATCATAGATACGTATTATCTAATTAGTTACTTCAACTTTTTGAACAATTTCTAAATCGATTTTATTTTATAAAACATTTTATTTCCATTTTCTGCATATATGCATGTAAATACACTTACGGCATTAATGAAACTGAAAGTGAAAATATAAACTGAGTGTCAATTATAAATTCATCAATTAAACAAACAACTTGTGGTATATCAAATTAGTGTAAAATTCTATTTGAAATCGACACTCCTTAGAAATATAATTGTTATCAGACAGGACAAAGGAAGAAGAAAACTGCTTCAAGAAAAAAAATATCGTAAATCTTTTCATATTGTGATTAACGAAGCTACAAGAATAAGGACTTGACTAGAATATACGTTAGTCAACTTATTCAACTAAATTTAAATTTCATAGCCAATCAATAAATCGCAAAATAAGTTCAATAGCACATTGGCACGTACTTGTAGTATGTTACAACAATTAAAACGATGTCGCAACGACAACGTTTACGACAAGCGCATTGGCAATCAACCGCTGATTATTCTGACCATACATTAGCTTCGACGAACCATTACTAGACATAGACATAACCTTTCTGAATATGTTAAGGTCGTGATCTACTTACACCGTTTGATTATTGTTATTTAGTACATAAATCAAACTAGTCGACAGGGCGATTACAATCGGATATGCCACTCGATAGCAATTATTAATGAATGATATTTGATGTATGTCGGTAATACGGTAAACTTCCGATAGATATCTGAAACTTCAGGGACATGCATATGTATGATATAAGGAAGTTATAGATATAAGGCGTTAATATCAAACGATAATGGGTAATAACATTTTTGTATCGTTTGGAGTGGACACACTAGGATTATGGGGTCCGAGTGCTCGTGTTATGTTTAAAAAACTATTCATTTAAATGATCGATGCTTCTTGTGACTCAAAGGTCCACCTTTTTCTAGCACAGACAATTAACATTGTCATAGAATGTAATAACACTACCAGTCTTATGAGAGCGATAGCAGCAGACGATGATATGGAGGAATTTTGTGAGGTTTCTATGTAAATATTGTATATATTTGCATTATTTTTCATTGCCTAATATTTTAATTTCTACATCGCATCACATCAACAGCCTTTAACAAGCCACCGTTGGACATAGGTCTCTCCAAAAAAAAGGTTTTAGCCTATCATACCACGCTGACAGGTTTGTTTCAAGTTTTTTTTTTTTTAGTGATGTTGTCCTGCGTGGTTTGCTTCCCTACTGGCCTCTTATGACACCCATAGCATGAATAGGGGTAGTGACACTTCGTACTCTTAATCTGTCACCACACGGATAATTAATTTCTTAAAATAGGTTGAAGTTTATAAATGTTACATGTATTAAAATATAAAAATAATTTACAAAGTAGATGATACTTTACTTTTACACGAAAGTTTTACAAGGGCATTTTCTTGAAATGAATTTTATTATATCCAGTATGAAGTAACTTGCTATCTATAATTATTGTTAACCATTACGCTAACTACCGACCACACCCAGGTTAAATATTTAATTTTGCTCATTTACAAACTTTTTACATCTTTCCAAAAGCATCGACAAGGTTATGCATATTTTATCGAGATGCATAATTAATTACGAAAACTTGTTCCCATTCATTGATGAAACCGAAACACGAAATGGAAAACTATTCTGAACATCTTGTAGTAAAAAGATGACTAATAAGACAGTGTCGTCCTACAAATACCAAACAAAATCGAACAATGAAAACTGGTCTTTCTCAAGACTTAACAATAATCCGTGACAAATTCTTGTCACCACAATAGCTGTACGTCTCAATGAAATAACAGTAAAATAAAAGAAATTTGTGCACAACCTTGGTCTTTTAATGTTTGTCCCACTGACATTTAATTCATTTTAATTTAAATGTGGATGGAATATATCTCGGTATTAAGTGCGTGAAGGCGTTATTTACACGTTAAATTGACTGTATTTTTCTTTTAGTAAGACAAAAAATCAAGCTTAAATATTACCGTGTTATATACTTCTGTCTATCTTTATCAAAATTACTACTATTGTTTAAGAGGTTACAGCCACAGACAACAAATATGAGCCTCTCCTTTTCCTTCATGAGCCAGCCAAGCGAAAACGATGAAGTAAAAATAATTATTATAATATAAGTTGGTAACGAGAATGGTATTATTTTGTGCTTGAGGTCTCGGGTTCGATTCCCGGGTCGGACCAAATGTTTGTGTGATATACAAATGTTTGTTTCTGAGTTTGGGCGCTTTCTATGTATAATATCTATGTATTTTCAAAAAAAAGTATATAAGTATTCTATCAGTTAGTTTAGTTGTCATAGTACAAGCTCTACTTAATTTGAAGCTAGATAGCGTTCCCTATTAAATGTCTGAAACATTTATTTATTTAATTCTAGATTTGGTTCGTGAAAAATGATTGTTTAGTTTTATTAAACTTACTCACTCATATACTACTGAAAAAATATTGGTCAATAAATAAACAATAAATGTTAACTTTTCTTTAGTTATCGTGAGATTAAGTACAGTTAGCTTGTCTATACGTCTATCCATCTCAAGACTATGGTTCAACTGAAGGCAAGAAACCGTTTCGCAATAAGTCTATTTAGCAGTAATACCATCTAATAGTAGCTTACAAATAGACAACTGTCTGTATCAAGTAATGTCAGCTACTTCTTGACAATTGAGACGTAAACAGACTAAATATAGGTAATAACATTCTACAATTTACTTTCAATCCGTTCTTATTTTCCTTCACTTTACTACCTTTTTAGCTTTTCCGAAATACCCATTTTCACCTACTGCGAGCATGAAACCAAAATTAAGTTAAAGTTATGGAAATATATTCACGTCTTTGCGCAATGAGTGAGTGAGCTCAAAAAAAAATGTATATATATTTCAATTTTTTTTTACCAAAATGAGTTAAGGAAAAATGTAACAGTACTGCCTGTATGTACAATGGAAGTGAAATTAGATTTTTATTGAAAGAAATCCTGATTTGACTTATAGAATAAATTGCTATACCACTCAAATTACGATTTTTTAAATGTTACAACAATAGAAACTAATAAGTCTTATAGCCACTCTCGAATTGTTGCAACATCAAATAATAATACTAACTTTTAAATGTTCTTGACACATCTAAAGTGAAATGCGTTTCAATATACTTGCTATTAACTAGAGCTGTTTCCCAATTTCTTCTACATTAACAAACATTGTTATGCAGACCAAATTACTTACACTAAGCGCTGTATGAAACTAGAATTTAAAAAAAAATACTGTTTTAATTAAGGCTTTTGTAAATATTTCAATGAGCGATTCTTTTTAATTTTTTGTTTTGAATATATTAAAATATTTTGTGTTAGTAATAGTTCACAAGAGACATTAAACTGTCACAACCAAAACAAATGAATGCCACCAACTACTGAGAAACGAACACGCGCCTATATTGTTATAAAAATATTTTTGCATATGGCTTTGGTATTTTAACGATCAATTATAACAAAAAGTATCACTAACAAATACAAATAGGTTTATGTTACTGCTCATTTGTGGTATGTGGGTGAATTTACAAAATATGTGTGATTTAATTAAATATATGTGTATTTTAGCAATGTGGTCCGTTTACAGGAATTACCCAGTTTAGGTCTAGATACTCTTGTGTGAAAATACATGCTTAGCATATTCAATATACGATGTACATATTTTTATGTAATGGTCTGGGTTTTGGCTTTTTTGGAAAATGACTCACACTAAAAAAAAATTATGTCTCAAACTGAAAACTGATTATTTAGATGACTATAAAGAAAAATAAATTTCTAAATAACATAAGGTCTTAAAATTTATATCAGACAATAGGTCGAAAAAACACAGCTGTCTAGGTTTAAGGTGAAATACAGATCTTTTGTTCGACGGTGGTCTAGGACAAATGAACAGACAACACCCGTCGAATCACTAATGCGGTTTGTGAAATTGCAACCAACCTTGGCCTGCATTGGATACTTTTAAATTTTTAATCATAAAGGTGATGGCGCAAGTGTAACTAAGATTTTACATGGTTTCGGAAAATTTAAATTACAAATAAAAAAATAATATTTGACTGAGTTAAAATTATAAATTTCTAAAGAAATCGAAAGAAATAGGTTCGTTATATTCACAGTTCCACAGTTCTAGTAGAATAAACAAAGATTATGAAACACAACCAAAACACGAAATAAAAGAATTAAATAATCAAATGCAATGCAAGTATTTCAGCAGTTAATTCCACCTTTTTTTTTATTTTATTTTTTTTGTAGTCCTTCAATAAGCGCAGTGTATTTTTTTTTAAACTTACAAATTTCACATTTCCATGTTTTAAATGCATAAAAAAATAACAATAAACTAGTTATACAACCATTGCAGAAATGATCCCTCTACTTGACCATTAATCATAAGCTACTAGAAAACTGTACAATAATAACTTACATTACAGTTTTACCGTCAACATTCAACATAAACACGTGTACTTTTTTTTACATTGATTTACCATTGGGTTAAATATAATAAATTTTCGACTTAAAAAAATATAAATTATACAGGCTAGGCAGGAAAATAAAATGACATTAAATGTTTTAGACCGCGTAAGCACTAAAAGTTCATTGGCTTTTTCTAAGACGTAAACAAAATAGTTTTTACTTTTCCATTACTAATATATGAAACACCTTTCTAGAACTTTTCATACTATAAAACCATACTAAAAAGTTTTGAAAACGAAACGTTCAGTAAATTTACTATTTACTAAACAAATGAACTTGAACAAAGTTATGTTCTACAATTGAATTCAAATTCAGAATATGACACAATACAGTATGTACACAATAAGATTAATACTTTGTTGAATTTAAGTTTTCTTAACAATACTACCGAGAATAATTGGTCTATACACGTAGTGTAACTGATTTCTTTTGACTATGTTTTCGTGAAAAATTACCGTGTCTATATCAATTTATTTTGACTTGTATGGTAGTGACTTTGCCATATAATCGTGATCGAGTCAACAAAAGTGTACAATATCCAGAGCTAATCTTTTCTTAAGAGATATAAAGCTTTGTATTCTTGATTTGATGCATGTATAAATAAATGTCACTTTCGATGACAGCATGAAGGTGAAAAACTAAAAGAAGATCTAATTCATTCGCAGTCCCTATCAGAACCACATCCATTTAGTATTCGAAACTGATATTAAATTTTAAAATATTATTACTTATCACGTTTCAGTCATCATATTTTCATTATTTGTTGTATCTAAATGTAGATAAACATTATAAGAACACAATAGTATAAAGATTCAAACAATAAAGGCTACAATACCACAGTCATTTATATTGAGTTTATTTAATTTCGGAATACAAAATAAATGTACAAACATGTATACTACAAAAGCTCAAACACATGAAATAGAACCTCAAAAAACGTATATAACTCCTTGCTAAGGAGAGACCTATGTCCAATAGTGGACTATTAAAGGCTGTTGTTGATGATGATAATGATGATAGAACAGATCGAAATATAATTATTACTTTAAAGTATATTTTGAAACAAAATAATGAAATGAAATACTTGTTGAAAAAGTTGCAAATTAAAAAAATGTTTTCAAACCAACGGTACTAAAACTTTGTTTATACAACTTCATAACTTCCTCTATCTCCTCAAACCTACTCAGGCTTACGTTATACGTAATAAAGGTTCACCTACTGCAATCCAAATACTAAACTTTATTTAGCTAAAACAATGGCGTTTTTCCCAGAATTACGTCCATTATTAGCCTTCTGTCATTATTGGTGTTAATACATTGTAAACATATAGCTGCAGACAGGCCAAGAACATGTTAGCTAAGGCTATTAGTTTCGTCAGAAATAATAACTGATTGAGTAACAAAGATGTTCCTGCATACATATTGTATTTCCATACATATTTATACTTATGGTACAAAGCTAAATATTTTCAAATTGAAAGATTATTTATGTTTAAAAAAATGCTGGTGACAATTGACACTGAGAATTAATGAAACAGCAAAAAAAATGTAAATATATTACTATAGTAAGTGGAGATCAATTGTCTCTGCCTATCCCTCTAGGAAATAGGCGTGACATTATGTATGTATTTTATATTTACAGTTTTCAGGTTTATTTTTCACGTTTGACCATTTAAACCTATACAATTTTTCATTGTTTTTTTTAAACACTTAGCTGTAAAAACGCATAGTGTATCATAATTTACTCTACGGCAACAATACTTAATGATAAACACTTTGAAATGCCAACAATAAATTTAAAGAATCCTTAGTCTTAGAACATGACCTACAAATGAGCATCGACATTTACAGGAGTACATGAAACTTCATACGTCATTCACTTAAATATAATCTGTTGAAACTTCTTCAAATTTATAGACGTGCCAATAAATGCAAATTAACTCTTACACTTTTTACATTTATTACTGTGATTTCTAATACTTTAAAGTTCACTCAATTCAGTGTACATTAGTAAAAGTATAAAGGTCACTTCAAATTATTATAATATTGTCAGATTAGCCAAGAAACTTAAATCTTTGTCAGGCATATGCTGTCTAGTCATTTTAAATAGACATTTAATTTTACAGTTAATAAAAACACATGTTGCTTTCAATATATCTCGTAAAAATAACTATAAATATCTAAAACAACGTTAATTGCATGTAAAATTTGAATGATATAATATGTAGTTCTATAAGGAAATCCACAATTAGAGTGCTGGAAGCGGTTGAACTGACTTTAAAATGTAGCAGTTATGCAATATTTATAACATTATGTACAACGCTCTAATTTGCGTATAGCTACTAAAAGCGGCCGCAAAAAGGAAAACGAACTATCAATTGTCATAGTCACGTCAGTTACGCGCGACTTACGTTCGCGGTAGCGACAACGCATGCGACGAAACAACTAAACGTGGATTATGCAAAAAAATACTGTTAATTACAGATACACATATAATGAAATAATACGTTCACATTTTTACACAGGCGTAAGTGTATTTATATAGTGTATTGCTCAAGAAGTCTAGCCAATCTTTTTCACCGTCGATTTTTCCCATGCGCATTGAATGAAAACCTGCAGTTGAATCGACACAGGCACAACTGGTTAGCGAGAACGAAAGTGTTCAACTAACGAATGTATAAAAAAAAATTGAAAGTAGATGATTCAAATATATTCTTTTAAAGTCAAGTTTTAATATTAATAACTTTAGCATTGAAAGTAGTATGTTAATGACCGAAATAACGACAGATGTTTGTTTATGCATGTGATTTTGTTACGAGAATACCATTATCTAGTCAAATTCGATCAAAAATATTCAAACAAATTTAAGATTCTGCATTACTTCTTTAGTAATTTATATTCAATTAATGTCTATATTATTTGGAAAGTTTTAACTTATACTATAATATCAGCCAATTATTATACATAATGCATAAATTATTCAAACTAATGATACAGCAATTTTTGAATAATTATAAAATTTTGAAATTATTTATATTAAATCAAAGAATTTTCCCTCTAGTGTGTTTTCCTTGAAGATATGTTACAGGAATAGGTATTTAAAATTTACCTGTAAGGATCGCTAGAGTAATAAGCGCCGCAGCGCCGAAAGACCTCATGGTTGCAGAATATCTTTCACAGATCACGGTCTTTGTACAATATATTGTCGTACACAACACAGGCACTTGTCACCACCGATGCATATTACACAGTCGACGCGCGAAAGCTCAGCGCGCGTGCGCGGGAGTGAGTGTTGCAGAGGCCTGCGTCTGCGACGGCGCCGAAGCAGTGGTGGGGCGGTTGCGATACAATTGTTAAACTTGAAGGCTTGAGGGTTGGGTGAGGTTGACAGCGGTTTTTGTTGATCTGTAAAAGGTTGCAATTGAAAACGGAACTCTTTAATCGTTTCTTTAATTTACTTTTAATGTTTTGGAAGCTTAATTGAAACATTGTTTCAAAGACACACTGTTAATAACAACTTCTTTGTTCGTCTCAAAGCTTGTTCTGTATTTGTAAAACAAAGAGAAAAAAAAGAAACCTTTTTCAAATTTACATTCTTCAGCAAAATATAGTATGTATTATTATATATTTACATACTTATTTAACCCCCAAAACTTTTGGTTTCTGAGACTATAAACATCGCTAACAGTGTCACAACACCTCAAGGGTTACGGAAGTGAGCGAAATGTCAGGGATTTAGCGTGCGGTGGATACCGGGCAGGGCAAGAATGTAAAACATTCCAAAAAGCCCTGTCGTTAAATTATTTGAACCGACTACTTTATAAAACACATAAATATTTGCCGAACAATTGATTGTTAAAATTTACTTGGAGCGATAACATATTAATGTCCAGTTTTTGCACAGACTTGTTTTATATTACTTGTTATTATTTATTTTAATATTTAGGTTAAGGTAATGTAATGATTTATCGTACTAGTTGGACAACAATCTGTTACTAGAGGCATGTAGAACATAGGAAGGTTCTAATGCATTAGAAGTTAAGTTAAAAAAGAATTTATCAGTATCACTGCACTGGTTACTTAGCATATATTACAAGTAAATTTTCGAGTCATAAAAATAATTAGTTAACTTTTTTATAGAACTTTTATCAGTATAAATAATAAATGTAATAACTTATACCTTTTTAGATTATATACTCATCTTTATGACTCCGAAAGATGGGACAGAGGCATATTAAAACGCCTACATTTCACCGTCCCTCTTGGTTAATATTAAGCATGTCTGTTGGGGGAAAATTTAAGAGTAATTAAAAGAATGTTATGTATAGGGATGGCTCGGAGAGTTCAGATAGATGTGGCAGGTCACTGTAACTGGCTGGCTATAACCTGCCCCTATAGCCAAGTTAACAAACGTAAATGTTATTTGAAAACTCACAAATCTAGGGATATGACGTTTCTCAATGTTAAGTCACATACTCAAAAATATTAACCAATAATTCAACAGAGGCTGAGCAGGAATATTATAAGTATAATTTTTGTGATGTGAAGTATAGCAGCTGGATTACCTGATGAAAAGCTACCACAACTCATAGAAATAAAACAAATAGTACTAAAAAAAACAGTCAAATGCAAATTAATGAATTTCATTCAACATTCGTGCATACAAATATTAGTACTGGTTTTATGACGCTCAATTAAATAGACATTATGTAAAATTAGCACTGGTCACTATTCATCAGCAAAAACTTACATATTTAATTGAAAAAACTGAGTCTCCTGACTGTCCAGTAGGTATGTGATAAAATATAAGACGCACAACATTTGCTGATGGATTGTGACAGGAATAAAATTGCATACGAAGCTTTGTTCAGAGAACTGAAAGTAAATTCCTTCGATGTAGGGTTGATACAAAGCATAATGAGTTGTCTAAGTTGAGAAGCAGCTAAAACATTATGTCACTTGATTACAGCACCTGATTCAGCAATGATACAATGCTTATTTTATTTATTTTTTATTTTAAGGGCAATGAGTTGAGGTCACCATACTCCTTGCAGATGCAGAGGATGCAGTATGATGACCCACGCTATGGTGTTTTTTGTTTTTTTTTTCCTTTTTTATTTTGTTGACGAGGGGTAAATCCCTTCGGATCTCCTGCTCCTTGGGGTGTGCAGGTGTCAGGAGTATGGTGTTCCTACTAAAAACCGCCCAACGGCCGGCCTCTGGTACCCTACTCTGAGAGGAAACCCAGACCATACGATTTCAGGTCCCGCTTAAAATTGACGCCATGCCCCGTTAGGCCCTATCCCGGGGAAAAAGTATTTCCCCCCACAGTTCTGACATAGCAGTCCGTAGGGTTATACCGTTCAGGCTGCCATCCTTTCCCTTACCGTAGCAACTATTCTGCCCCCAGAGGCCTCCACTATCCGGCAGCTCACGGTCCCGTCAACGGTTCATGACGCCACCGACGTCTTCTTGTCTCGGGATCCCCGAGAGACCCTTCGCCCTCTTCCGATCCCGTTCAGCGGTCTCTTTTTGGAGCATAATAGCTTAGCAAAAAGAGCCACTGCACCCCAGCTCTGTGGCGCTAAAGGTATATACGATACGTGTTATATCCGTTTATGGTAGGAAGTTATTTTTATGTAATATATACTAAATATAAAAAAATCACTACAATTCTTCATTATCATTCGATTGACATTTTTTTACGTGAGGAATTAGCTATATTCTATTCCCTAAGCTTATCTAATATGTGAGAATGAAATCCACGACTTGGGTGATGAGCACGATTTCTATACATGTTTAAATAAAAAAGTATGTATAAGATGTTTATAGTCTGAATTTGGGTGTAAAAGGTTATAGAGTCACGTTAATTTCAGATAGAAGGGCAGTACTACCCTCTCATAGAAGACCGACCTAAAGCGACAGTATCTTTACTTTTTTTATGGAATCCTACCAAAGTGACTCTACTCTGCCTGATGGAAAGCATGAATAAAATCCAAGAGTGGTGATCGCCATACTCATACGAATACAGACAATGCAGTATAGCAATTCACGCTCTGGTGGCCTAGTATCAGTACTGTCGTCTGGTTGCCTAGTACGAGAAGAGAAGAAGAGAACCTATGATGCACAGGTGACAGTTATCGTGATAAGTGTGTGAACCTTATACTGCCACGATGACTGTCATACCTTTTACGACCCAAGCTGGGAGTGAACAAGCCTAGAATGCTACACTAGAACGCTTTACTAGAACGCTGTAGTGTGGGTTACCATACTGCATTGTTTGTATTAGCAATGAGTATGGGGTCCATAACTCTTAGATTTTATTCCATCAGGCAGAGTAGAATCGCTTTGGTAGGCTCTTAAAAATATGCCTTTTTTCTATTTAGGGATATTTAAAAATGATTTTCAGCAATGTGGTTCCCATTTTGCAGACTGAATTGTTTGGAATCATACGGGCGCGTAGTAGATGTATCAAGTTATCTAATATATAAAATTCTCGTGTCACAGTTTTCGTTCCTATACTCCTCCGAAACGACTTGACCGATTTTGATGAAATTTTTTGTGCTTATCCGGTATCTATGAGAATCGGCCAACATCTATTTTTCATCCTCCTAAATGTTAGGGGTAGACAAACCTAATTTTTTTTTTTTATTTTTTAGACAAAATTTTTAATTTCTATTTTTTTATGATACAACATATAAAAATACATACAATCCTCAATTTTCACCCTTCTACGATCGACCCTTATTTTTTAATAGCCATTTTAGTAAAAATGGCAAAACAACGTTTGCCGGGTCAGCTAGTTATTACATATTATTTTCTATATAGACATCATTTGGTCATTATATTACAAGTACTTCTAAGTGAATAAATCGTATATATTTCCTGTAAGTAATCTATTACATGGTATTATAAAGTCATTATAAAACTTAAAGATGCCGATCATTTAAATTAAAAATGATAATCGGATCAATTCCGATTGATTTAACCTCGGAAACTGTTCCGCAAATGCAAAAAGTAATTACGTCTAGTATTGGAAGTAATTACCACATTCTAATTATAAATTCCGGAAGATCTGAGCTATCAAATAACCAAATGTGAACTTCTTACTCTAAACTCTAAAGAGGTTCCTTGGGCTTAAAGTTTTTCTGTCACTCTCTGTTTTCTGAGAGGTTTCAAAAGAAAGCCTGATAAAATTAGATTATCTAATTCGTTTAATATAAAAAACTTCATTAAAAGTCTCTATTCGCTGTTCGATTTCTGCTCAGCTCAGATAAACCTTTGTAAATATGAAAACGTTCTATTGTATTGGATAAGTTTATTTTGAAATATCGATATATGGCGATCAGTGTGCATTTCATATTATTACATACGTACATTAGTATAGTAATACACACAAATATAATATTATAGTTAATATTTGAATTATAAAATAATATAAAAGAAAAACCAAAGGAATTGTAGTTTTATTTTGCAGACTCTTCAATTAGAAAAAAGGAACACAGAGCGAATCACACAACGAGTTGTCCCTTGTGGGAATAGAACCCACAACTCTGAACTCACTAAAAAGTGGTGAAATAACCGATCAAAACCTTATACTATCCGTGCAGTCTATCGTTGAAGTTTACCTAAAGCTCGTAACCTCTGTGATTAAAAACTAGTAGTGAAATGGTCTGCTGAATTTTCTGTAATTACTGAAAAACAAGAAGCGGCTCTTATATTAGCAGTATATGATATGAAATATCTGACACCTCAGGGCTATCTCTATAAACGCACATGTTTAGTCATCTCATCAACATCTCGTCCAAAAGACGCCCACTACTGGAAATGGACCTCTCCCAAAGTTCTGCATAACAGCCAGCCCCACGCAGCTCACATCCAACTGCTTCCTGCGACCCTCACGAGTTCGTCGAATAACCTTGTCGGGGCCTCTACCAATGCTGCGTTTTGCGTACTGTACGCGTACTGGACGCGGTGGCCACTGAAAAACTTTATGGCCTCATCGACCATTGTTTCTGCATGCAATGTGCCCCACCCACTGCTACTTAAGTTTAGTAATTTTACGGACAATATCGGTGACCTTAGTTTGTCTGAGAGTCGCCTCATTCCCGATTCGATCACACAGATTAACTCCAGATATCATTATATATTCATTAGTATATTTCTACCATATTCATTGGTCAAATCAAATAGTGCGCGTAACAGTTCCATATCTTTGTAACACACTTCCGAACGCGTTCACGATATCAAATCGCATGAAAGCTTGAGGACAACAATAACAGTGCTTAGAGACTTAGATTATGTAAGTAAAAGAGTACCAGTGAGACAAGTGACTTTATTTTTCATCGCCTATTGGTCGCTATTCGACCAAAATTTGACAAGGCTGTTGATCTAGTCGTTAGTAATTCTGATTGCTAAGACAAAATTTTGTGTGATGAACATTATCATTTGTTCTGTGTCTGGATGTAATTTATCTATACGAGTAATATTTATGTATTTTGAAATAAACATACTTAACGTTTATCAACAGTCTGGTTACTATGATACAGGTTTTACCTAGATCAGACGGTCGTTGTGAGATGAACATTATATTTATCAAAACTTAACTCTTTTAGTTTTGGTTTGATATTATTTCCTGGAACACTGTGACTTTAAGTGTAAGTTATAAATTTTTTAAACTTCAAACTAGACACTGATGATGAGTTTTTTACTGTTTTATTGCCTTGAAAAGTAACATCGGCTGCTCAATACAAAAGACTTCAACGAACTTCTTTGAACGGTAAATGAAACTTGTTTGTGCAAAAGTGTTATACTTTTATGTGTTTAGCTTTATTTTGTTGATTGTTTGTACATTAGCACTTTTATTTTCTTTCCTTTTCGTGAAGTAGTAAAGTTACTTTAGTCAATTCTGTACACGACAGGAAGGATTTATTATGATATTGTGGATAAACGAACAGACGAGTCACCAATGATAAGTGACTATCCCTCCATTCAGTGCATACTATCAATAACTTCATAGCTATAAACACATTTTGAGTCCCCCTTTCTTAGAAACAATGGCAAGTCCCTCAGTGGACTGAAACTCCCGGTGTACAAACCGGTTAACGCACTCACCTCCTTAATAGCAACGAAATAATTGTATTAGCACTTGACCAATATTTAATGCGACCTTCGTAAAATATTTCCTACAATGAGTGTCACTGCATCATTTAAATAAATCGATTCACTTACGGAAATTAATATTGCAAAGAAAAAACAACGATATAGGAACCGTCATTTTCACGTCCCCTTGATATTTAAATCCAGTTTTTGTATATATTTGTAATATCGAAGTAGAAACTTGTTATTTTATTACATGAGGTAAATAGCTTACGTACATCCATTAAATTCACATTCTACTCAAGGATTAATAGCTATTTAACTTCAATCATTTTAATTTATGTGTATGTTTAACACAAATTCCATATTAGTTAAATGTACCAGAATGTGGCCTTTTCAGAGTTATCGTAATATTCTTCTCAGCGTGTGAACTTACAAAAATCTCAATCCAGTGCTGACCTTCAGCTAACGTGATAAAGGTGATAGCATACGCTTAAAGCCTGCCGAAGTTAAAACTGAGAAATTCTTAAATTCTTAGCTCTATTATGAACTATTACATATCAACTGACCTATGAGATTTTATCACTTTATATTAATAACGACCGGTCCAATGTCGGAAATTAGTTGATTGTCTGACTTTATTCATTTCAATTTTTCGAATATTGGGAATTATATGGCAACAAAACCACACAAAAGTAGTGCAATATTTTTGTGTAAATGTGTAAAGGGAGAGTGGGGAATGGAAGCTAACGGGCAATGGGAACCACTAAAATTTAAACAGACAGGAACGCACCAGTCACAAGAATGAATTCGAAAACATTCGTTCATGTCACGTGATCGCCACCGGCCGGCCCAGTAGCACGCGCACATTGGTGACAAGAAGAAATGGAGTTTGGAGTTTGGAGTGATCTCGCTACAAAAAAGTACAAAATCTCTCAAATAAGGTACCTACTTTGTAATTTTATACCATATCACCTTTCATCATCTTAACCTTTTACCTAAAAAACCCAATTATCAGACTTTTCGGGACTCCTACTATACGTTACGATTGCCACAAATTTTCTTATTTCCACTAGAGTTTTGTGTAGAATCCCTTTCTATAATCTCTAATCACTCTATTCTCTTAATTAACCTCTTAATGCTAAGATAACGTGCTACCTGGGGCGCAGAGGGGTTTCCATATTTTGAAACCTACTCAATCCATAGACTGATCTGGTTAACATTGCTTAATTTTGCAGTGTATTAACTTGCACGGTGACAGATTAAATTTTTAGTATATAGACTTATAATGTCTCTAGTGAGAACCTGAAATAGATCAATGACTAATATAAAAACTGGCATCAAGTCTCAACTTAAATACCAACTTGTAATATTATCATTACTCAAGAAAGTACACTAGATGTATTAGATCTTAATGTAAATCATACTACCTTTAAAATAATATGTCAACTGTCAAAATTATAGGCAGTGCAGTAGTGCAATATTACGCAAGTGTCCAAAAACGCGATGTAGGCCGCGGAACACTTTCATTTTCGCACGAGTCGAGCCGGGCCGATAGCCGCAAGCGGCCGCGGGCGGCACGCTGCCCAAATTACTGACACACATTACTGCACGATCGTGATCAACCAGATGCAGACCCTATAATGCATACATTATGATCACAAAATATACTTTTAAGAAGGCTGGAGCATAAATATATTATGGACTTCTAAAAGTTTAAAACCTCACCATATTTTCATTAACAGGGAAGGTTTTAAAAAATATTTTGCAGAACCAGATAATTATTTTCTCGAAAATGGTGACTGTTTAGCGATCTATTAAGTTATTATTATTTATAACTACGATTAACAATATTTGAACGATGTTTTGAAAAAAAAATATTATAAATATATGATGCGTATGTTTAGTTTGATTCTAAAGACAGATCAAAAAAAAATATTTACAAATTTACACACGTTTTAAAAAACTAATTCTAATTATTATTACTCAAAGTCAAACTTTGTCAAGATTCGAAGAAAATATAACTTTGTCATTTTTTTATTAGTCACACTAAAGCTCATCAACACTGATCGTAGTGTAACTGTAATTACTCCACAATTCAGATATATTTTAAGATGTTCAATACGGAATCTAGATAGCGCAGCATGTATTGTACATACTCCTCTATCAAGATTGCGTATTCTTACAATTGTTTAGATACAATACTTAAGAGAAACGAAACAATAATAACTACTAACGTAAATACAAACATTTGGTACGGAGTTGACGAAGTAGAAAATTATTAAATTAAATAAATTCATTCTAGCTAATTGGAGTTATTTAAATACATGCAGCATCTTAAATTAATTATATAGGAAGTATTCAAATGTAAGACAATTATTATTTATATGAAAAATATTATAAAACTAAGCATTTACATCAGCGCAGATAACGTTGTTCAGTGTAGGGCGATGCAGGACAAGTACATGATATACATAGTTACACAGGAACATAGTTTGTAAGACAACTTTGTCAAGTCTATATAGTTAAAAATGTGTTTACTGTGAAGTATATTTGAATGTAGAATATGTATACACTTATGAAGTATAGAGGAAATATGTTAAATTTTTAAGATTTAACGAGATCACAAAATTATTTTACTTGATCACATAGTCACCTTTTTTTTTAACGTGTGGAAACCCCCTCAGGCTGTCACCCACCAGGGTTTGCGGCGAGTTACGAGTGCTGGAATCGGAGCGACTAAAACCACACGGTATGCTACTCTGCATCTGAGACAGAAGGGATTCAAGAACAGCTATTATTACGACATCCGGAGCCCTCCTAGCGCCTAGGGCGCCATCTTCGGATAAAACTCTCTATTTAGGTGACGTACGTCATACGCGGACGTCGCCTCCTCGCAGCTGGCCTTTGTAGCGGATGAAGGGGAAAACTCATCTCGTCCATCCAACTTACATTACATAAACTGACCATTCTTTGTTCCAGTATTTATCCGTAAACACAGAAAAGCAAGGAGGCACGTTCATCTTTATGAGATCCCATTAATTTTCATGAAAATACATAAACGACATAGAACGTAAGACTATAAAAGTTATCATGTAAAAACGATACAATACTTGAAGAAAATGACAAGTACAAAAGAGTTTAATCTTGCCCAAACTGTGTCTGACTGTGCCGTCTGCTTCTCAACGTATGTAATGCCTAATTCTTTCAAATATATTCTGCCCCAGTTTATGTTTTTATAAATGTTTTGATTAATTTCGAAGGCAGGAAGAGGATGAATCTGTTACATAAATTAATTACAATGTGATGAATGGCTTCATGCAACAATCATCTCAGTTATTAAGTTCTGATAAAATGCAAAAACAATACAGCCGGGCAATTATACTTTTAAATGAGAAGTTAATACGCAACAATTATATTTTTGCATTTCTCTTCAGTTTTAGAACCAAATTATTGTAGTTTAATATTCGTGGGCAGTTTAAGTAGCCGTTGTTTTTGCCGCCGCCGAACTGTTGTAAAAAACAAGATTGTAATAATGAAATAAGTAGATAAGAACCTACATAATTGTTGTTACAAAACACAAGTATTTGTAATGTAACTTTTGGTTGGATAATATTATGTAGATCACCGTAATGAAAGCAGGTGAGATATATTTTATCGATAACATTATGGCCTCTACTACATGTACATTCCATTGCTCACGAATTCAATCGGCGAATGGTTCACTAAAATAGTGTAAGATATCTAATCGTGTAAGTGTGAAACGCATAGACGTTTATATATTATGATCAAACAATACCTATTATGATAATAAAACTATTACTGGAAGTATAATAATGAGAACTCACGTACTTCTATAAATACAAATAAATATTCGAAATTATAATAAAGTTTACATCAAAAGCTGCGGGTTTGAGTCTCCAAACAATGAGCGAAGTGGGTTTTTATCGATAACAGCATTATGAACGTAAAGAAATGATCATAAGCATAGTTCTAAAATATCCTGTATTCCTTTGATTAGGTACTTTAGTAATCAAATATCAGCTTATTAAATTTTTATCATTATTTACTTAATTATTGAAAAAAAAAACGACTGAAAACATGAATAGGACATAAAGAACATTTAAGACACAGAAAAACAATTTGTAGCTCATTTATTGTCTCATGTGGGGATCGAACCACAATACTCAGTGCAGTAGAAACCGCTTAAACAACTAACTTATTCGTTCAGTACAAGGCATATTTTAAATGGACATGTAGCAATCTCAAACAAAGTGTCGTAAATTTCGTTATAAAACATAATAAATATTATAGAACAAACGTTATAATTGGCAGTAACATATTAGAGAAGTGTAACAACAAATAAGTAGTGACAGGTTACTGACCCAGTGTTTATCGCCCCGTGAAATCTCAGATAACAGTGCCGACTTACTTAATAACACCTCTTGATAATAGGACCTGTCACTCTTCGGACTCCCAATTTTTTATCCGTAACTTTAATATTGACCAAATCATTTCGAAATATTATAACTACTTGTATAAGTTTTGAGATTTGCATGACTAGCAATAGGCAACTAAGTAAATTTATTGACTGTTGACTTAATCAAATCCTATAGTCACTAACAATTATATGTCTCGTCTGGTCTGTTTTATTAAGCTGTAGAGCGTTTGCCTCTTTATTAGGAACTCATAGCTGGTGTGAGCACGGCGGCCAGTTTCAATGGAGACGAATCAACTACGCAGAAGATATTATAGTACACAAGTTAGTGCGTAAACTCAGCTGCACTCTCTGTTCTTTCACTATTACAATCTGATGGAACGAATACCCGATAAGACTACGATATACGATACGACAGGGAGAGATAAGGTGCAGGACCGACGGCTTAACGTGCTCTCCGAGGCACGGGATTTTATTAGTTTTGACTGCCTCGGTGGCGCAACGGTAGCGTATACGACTACTGTGTTTGAGGTTTTGAGTTCGATACCGAAATACTTGTATTTGTTTCGAAGTTTAGGTGTTTTCTATGAATAATATGTATGTATAAAAAACATATAAGTTTTCTGTTAGTCAATCTGCTTAGTTTGAAGCGGCATTGTTTATTTATTTATTTAACAACTTTGTATATATATACAATACAATATGATGGACTTAATGTCATAAGCATTCTCTATCAGTCTACCGTCGTGTGGTATGAAAATCAATGAGAAGGTGCACTAGACTTTAGCAGGTAACTCTAAAATAAACAAGAAAGAACAAAAAATTAAGAAATAAATAAGATAAAAAATATATATAATATATCTACGCGTTCGTATAAAATACATACATTACATTTATAAATAAATACACATGTATTTACATACCATAATGTTAAAGGTATCACGTTTGTGATGATTTTGCTATGTTTTGGGTAAAGGTGGACTGGGTGCCATTCTGATTTCCTTGGGAACCGCATTCTAGAGGAGGACAGATTGCTACAATTAAATTGCACTCTTTCCCACTTAAATACCAGAGAACAATTTATTTTTTTTATTTCAATTTGATGAAATCAACAGTGACGTGTACATTTAATCTACCAGTTAAAACGAGTAGTTAACTCAAGCGTTTTATTAGTAGATTAAATAAAAGTCATAAAATAAATCATAAATGTTTAATGTTGTTGGAACTGTCAAATACAAAATGGAAAGAAAAACTATTTTTAGATATTTTTTTTACTTCTTTTTTATTCAGGAAACAGAATTGCATCTATGCATTGCATAATGTTTTAATGATCATGTAACTTATGACCAAGTGTGCAGAGAGCAAATAATTGTACTTGTGTATAGGGTAGGCCAAGAATTCCTTAACATTTGAATCTAACATCCTGTGCAAACATTTTACGGGAACTCTTGGGGCAGATACTACTGAAATTTGCTGACTACAATCGTAGCACATGGTTTCTACAAGATGTAGCCACGTGTCACACATCCAATGAGTCCCTGCCGGTGGTCAAAGACATGTTACCGTAAAAGCTGATTACCAGACGAGGTGACATTCCATGGCCACTTAGAAGTCCATATCTATCTCCAGCAGACTTCTCTTTATGGAGGTATTTGAAAAATCGTGTCTACATCAATAAACTAAATACACTACGTCAACTAAAAGAAAAATCAGCGAAGAGATATCGGTGATACCGTGGCCTCTCTGCCGAGGAGCATTCGAAAATTTCAGTAGTCGCTGGTCATTTGACACGAATTACAAACGATGTAATTTTTAAAAAACTATTTTCAGCTAATTAATTTTTTTGCTAATAAGCAATTTTTACAATACATCAAATGATTTTTTTATGTAATTTTTTTTAAATGATCCTAACTAATTCGTGGCCCACCCTATATAATGTAACTATTTGAGAAAGTCCTAAAGTCTTGGTAGATTGGTCAAATGGGTTTATTTTTAAGTATTTGCTTAGTAGATATATGAGATTAATGTAAAAAAGTAATAATTTAATTAGTAGGTTATTGGCTATGCCTTTTAGATCTAACGATCTAACAATAACTTTTCAAGTGAGAAATCACACTTGTTACATTGCGTTTCTAGGCACTAATTGCATACCTGGTGCAGTAATTTAAATGATAAATGTTGATCATAAGTCCATGAAAATATCAATCCGTATATTGGAGAGTTTATAGGTAGTAGAGCCACGCTGATTTTAGCACGAACGGGTTGAGGCAGTACTACCCTTCCACGGGGTGCTGGGCTAGAAAACCTCCACGTGGTGCACCCTGGTAACGTTGGCATCAGCGCCAACGGCTAATATTCTAGCACGAAGTGAAGGCCTTACTTCTTCGGCCATTTGATCGAGTTGTGGTCCAACAGAGAGGGTATAACTGCCGTTTCCTCTGTTGGCTCTTCGCTCCTCGGAGCAATGAGGAGGAAAACCTCATTAAAAAATCACGGAGGGGACCCTTTCATAGGTCGGAGTTTCTCCACTATCAGTGGTGGAGAAAGGAGAACGGGCTCGGTGTGTATTCACACTGCCACCGAGTAGGCATTGGGAGATTTAATCCTTCTGCCACCGTCGTCATATCGTAATCTCGAGAGGAGTGTTGTGGTTATGTCTCACAACTCTACTCGGGAGCGAGGGTCTTGGCTTTGCCGCCCGGACTGCGAGGAAGAAAACCTCTCTAAAAAAATTACCCCGAATCCTGTGTTCTGGTGTGTGGCCAGGGGATGCATGGCTGATGGGTAGTTCAGTCGTAAGCACACTCCCAGCTGAGGCACCTGCGGACCCCTCAGTTGGGCACAAATTTACGCTTGCCCGGGTATTGGGGGATCTCTGCCCGGGTCGACCACTATTTCTCCCCCAATCGTGGGATTAAGCATGGAAAATTTAAATAACAAAAACCAAACCATAGAAAGAAAGAAGGAGAAAAAGAATAGAACGGAGAAAGGTATAAGAACGGACGATCGCTCTTCAAACGAGGAGGACGTATTGGTAGGCACGCCTATCTCGGCGGGGCTCGGTAGCCGAAGAACTTCGGAACGCTTGCGTTCCAAATCCGCTATTCCGTCGGATGATAGTAGCTCCAGAACGCATATGGACGTAGTGGAGCCTATGGAGAAGAAACTTTGCGAAAGCAGGAAACGCGAACGTTCCAGGGATGAGGCGAGTGACACATCCCAAGAAATGCTACCTCCCAAAGTGGGCAGTAGCCGTAGAGGTAGGTCGCGAACATCGACCTTGGCTCCGTCTGGTTCTGTCTTTTCTAAGGCAGAAACCTATAGGCGGGTTCGAGCGGAGGGCGAAAGTGCAGCAGAGGAGGAGATTGCAGATCTCCTGCAGAAGATTCGAGAGCCGGTGGAAGGGGGTTCTGTCTCCCAAACAACTGTTTCTTTGCAGGAGACAGTAAATGCCGGGGTGGCCATCATCCAAAAGGTGGCTACCAAATCACGGAACCTTAAGAGCTCTTTCGTGAGGGCTCTTAAGGACTCCTCTTCTGCCATTGCTGGGGTTGTTGAGACCCTCGTCGGGGATGTAGCTCGCCTTCAGGCAGCTAACGAATGTCTGACGGGGCAGGTGGCAGAGTTGAGTGCCCAGTTTGCCCAATTTCGGGCGCAGGTGGACATTCCAATACTGCAGGACATGGCTTCGAAGCAACCTGCCTCCACTACCGGTCCCAGTGACGTCAGTGACGCACACTTGCGTCAAATTTTGGACGCAGTGTGGCATATGCTGGATGGACGTCTCGCAGGCCTGGAAGCGAGACTGCCTCCTGCCCCTATTATGCGGCCATCACTTGCTGCAGACAGGCGAAAGGCCTCATCAGCTTCGACTCCGCTGTCTGTCGCGAGTGGTCGCAAATCGTATGCGACAGCGGTGTCAGTGTCTGCACCTGCTGTTGCCACGAGGACACAACAGGCGGCCAAGTCAACAACCAAGATGGTTGCACCGGTTACAGGGAATAAGACGGCGGTAAAGAGTGGAGCAAAATTTCCTCCGCTCCCCACTCCAACACCTACACCTGATCCCTCCACATCTGCCCTCTCCAATGACGGTTGGCAATTGGTCGGAGGGGCTAAGAAGAAGTCCCGAAAGCGGGGTAAAAAGGCTGCCCAGAAAGCAGCTCCTACCCCGCAGTCGCCATCGGTGGCAATAGCCACCAAGAAGCCACGGAAGCTAAATCCGCCAAAAACCGCGGCTATAGTGGTTACCGTATCGCCGGAGGCGGCAAGTGGCGGACTGTCCTATGCGACTTTATTCAAGAAGGCTCGGGATAGTCTCGCCACTGATTTCGGGACGGTAGGGGTCAGGTTGCGCCTCGCCCAAACGGGAGCTCGAGTCCTGGAGTTCCCCGGGGCTGAAGGCGCAAAAACAGCAGATTCGATTGCCGAGAAACTGCGAAACATGTTTGCACCCACGGATGGTGTCAAGATCGCCAGGCCTACAAAGTGCGCAGAACTGCGCATTTCAGGCCTGGACGACTCAATAACGGCCGACGATGTCCGTGTTGCAGTTCGGGAGAAGACTGGATGCAACACGGATAACATCAGGGTTGGCACCATCCGCCCCGGCCCAGGGGGCCTTGGCGCAGTGTGGTTAAGTTGTCCCGTAGCGTCAGCCAAAGTTTTGGGCGACGCTGGCAAGATACTCATCGGTTTCGTAAACGCCAAAGTCACAGTTCTGGCGGCGAGACCGATGAGGTGTTTCAAATGCCTGGGCGTGGGACACACCCGCATCAAATGCGACAGCTGTTTTGACTGCAGCGGACTTTGTTTCCGCTGCGGTCGACCGGGTCACAAGGCGGCAGATTGTTCTGCTGCCCCTCACTGCCCCGCGTGTGCGGCGGGTAACCAACCCGCCAATCACCAGATTGGGCAGGGGGGTTGCAAACCTCCCCGCAGTTCTCGGCAGGCGTCAGGGGCTAGCCAGTCGGCCCAGGCTGCTTCTGACGTCGTTCGTGCGTCTATGCCGTCGCCCATGGAGGAGGCTGTAGAGACGGTCGAGTAATGGCCCAAGTCTCCAACCTCCTTGTCCAGACTAACCTGAACCACTGTGCCGCGGCGCAGGACCTATTCCTGCAAACCATGGCACAGTGGTCGATCAGTGTTGCCGTAGCCGCGGAACCCTACTACGTTCCTCCCCGTCCAAACTGGTTGGGTGACCGGGATGGTTCCGTGGCAGTCGTCGGCTCCACAGCGGCTCATTCCCCGCCCTTGTCGCTAAGAGACAAGGGCACTGGATATGTTGCTGCTGAGTGGGGGGAGATCACCGTATACGGTGTGTATTTCTCCCCCAACCGGAGTTTGAGCGACTTCGAGGTCTTCCTCAACAGCCTGGAGATCTCGATGCGGCGACTAATGTCTGGGCACGTCCTTGTGCTGGGGGACTTCAACGCAAAGTCCGTTGCGTGGGGTTCCCCCGGGACGGACGCCAGGGGCGAGGCCGTAGAGGAGTGGGCGGCCTCGGTGGGCCTCTGTTTACTAAACAGGGGCTCCACCAACACGTGTGTGCGACAGCAGGGAGGGTCGATAGTGGACCTTTCGTTCGCTACCCCTGCCCTCGCCGCACGAGTAAGGAACTGGCGTGTCCTGGAAGAGGTTGAGACGCTCTCGGATCATCTCTATATCCGATTTGAGCTCTCCCGCTCCCAGGAACCCAGAAGGGGTCACGTGGCGCGGCGTTCTTCTCGCTTTCCGCGGTGGGCTATAGCCAAACTGAATAGGGACCTACTAGAGGAGGCAGCCATTATTCACTCTTGGCTGTCTCCGCAGGCTCCGACCGAGGAGGTCGACATGGGGGCTGGTCGTTTCCGCGATGCGATTACGCAGATCTGCGATGCGGCCATGCCCCGCATCCGAGGTTGTCGGCCTCCACGGAAGGAAGTTTACTGGTGGTCCCAGGAGTTGGCGGACCTCCGCGCGGCCTGTACTCGTGCCCGGAGGTCCTACACCCGTGGTCGGCGGCGACACCGCGAAGAAGGCGGGGAAGACCAGCTTCATGAGGAGTACCGAGAGGCGCGGAAAACTCTGAAGCTGGCCATCAGCCGCGCCAAGGAAATTAAGCGTAAGGAGATGCTGGAGGGTCTCGATCGTGACCCCTGGGGTCGCCCTTATCGTGCGGCGCGACAAAAGCTCCGCACTTCGGGCCCCCCCCTTACAGAGACACTCCAGCCCAGCTTCCTGCGGGATGTGGTCGAGGGCCTTTTCCCGCGGCGGGTGGATCACACACCCCCGTCGATGGTCTTCATGGCCAGAGACGACGGGGGGAACGAGGACAATGTTCCGCCCGTTAGGGAATCGGAGGTGGGGGCGGTTGTTCTACGGATTCGCTCTAAGAACACCGCCCCTGGGCCAGATGGGATACCTGCCCGAGTATTGGCACGAACCCTCGATCACATGTCGGACCGCCTCAGGGAGGTCTTGGACGCTAGTTTGTCGTCCGGACGCTTCCCTGAGTGCTGGAAAAGCGGGAAGCTGGTCCTATTAAGGAAGCCGGGACGGCCTACCGATTCGGTGGCGGCCTATAGGCCCATTGTGTTGCTGGACGAGGCGGGTAAACTGTTTGAGAGGATACTCTCTGCCCGCATCGTCCGGCACCTCTGCGAGGTGGGCCCCGATCTGTCGGACGCCCAATTTGGTTTTCGGGCGGGGCGTTCGACGGTCGATGCTGTGCTGCGCCTGAGGGCCGTTACCGAAGAGGTGGTGAGCTGTGGCGGCGTGCTGTTAGCGGTGTCGTTGGACATCGCCAACGCATTTAATAGTCTACCATTTAGCTGCATCAGGGAAGCACTCCACTACCACGGGGTGCCCGAGTACCTGAGGCGGCTTGTGGCAGACTATCTTGAGGAGCGTACCGTCGTGTACGAGGACCGAGATGGTATTCTGAGGCGGCGGCCCATGTCGTGCGGTGTTCCACAGGGGTCCGTCCTCGGACCACTCCTGTGGAATATGGGTTACGACTGGGCCCTTCGAGGTCGTCTTCCCCCCGGGCTGGGCGTAATTTGTTACGCCGATGACACATTGGTCACAGCCCGGGGGGCGAACTTTCAAGAGGCGGCGCGCCTGGCCACCGTGGGAGTCTCTTTGGTGGTCGGGCGCATTGAGGCGCTGGGTTTACGGGTGGCCCTAGATAAGACGGAAGCCCTTTTGTTTCATGGGCCCCGTCGTGGTCCACCCCCCGGTGCCTCTATCGTTGTCAATTCGGTCCTCGTACCGATTAAGGCCCAGATGAAGTATCTGGGCCTGATCCTTGACGGCAGGTGGCTCTTCGACGAGCACTTCCGACAGCTTACTCCAAAGCTGGTCGGCGCCGCTTCTGCTCTTGGGCGACTTTTGCCCAATTTGGGTGGAGCCAGCGTCGCGACGAGACGGCTATACACGGGGGTTGTTCGGTCAATGGCGCTGTATGGTGCACCGGTGTGGGCGGCGGCTCTGACCGCCCAGAATAGGGCTCGCCTCTGGCGCCCTCAGAGGATATTGGCGGTTAGAGCCATACGCGGTTACCGCACCGTATCGACGGAGGCGGCGTGCGCCCTGGCCGGAACTCCCCCGTGGGATTTGGAGGCGGAAGTGCTCGCCGAAGTTTATCGGCGGACGGCTGACTTCCGGGCGGGTAGCAGCATACGGCCCCCGCCCGAGGACATACGCGAGTGGCGTGAGGCCGCTCGTCGAGCCACGATGGCTCGTTGGTCGTCCCGGCTGAAGACTCCACGTGCTGGCTTTGCCGCCGTGGAGGCTCTCCAGCCGGTCATCGCCGAGTGGGCAGGGCGGCAGCACGGGACCCTTTCCTTCCGACTGACGCAGGTCCTTTCCGGGCACGGTTGCTTCGGGAAGTATCTGCACTCGGTCGCCAGGAGGGAATTGAGTCCCGCCTGTCACCACTGCGACTGCAGTGAGGACTCGGCTCAGCACACGCTAGCGGTTTGTTCCGCCTGGGCGGCGCAGCGTGGGGTCCTTACTGCAGTTATTGGAGGAGATCTCTCGCTACCGGCCGTCATACGCTCCATGGCCGGTAGCGACAGTTGTTTTACCGCGGTAGCAACCTTCTGCGAAGACGTAATTTCGCGGAAGGAGGCGGCGGAGAAGGCCCGGGAGGACGATATCCACTCGGACCCAATTCGCCGTCGGCGAGCCGGGCGGCGGAGGCGCGCATACCAGCGCCTCATGCCGCCTTGAGTGTGGCCGCGGGTGGACGGGACGGGTTTTCCCCTCCACCTGCTATAATGGCCAGCCGCGAGGAGGCGACGTCCGCGTGTGCCGTACTTCGCCTAAAATAGAGAGTTTATCCGCAGATGGTGCCCGAGGTACGGGCAGGCGCTAGGAGGAATCTGGATGTCGTAATAGCAGCGGTTCCCGGATCCCTCCTATCTCAGGCGCAGAGTGGCACACCGTGTGGTTTTAGTCGGTCCGATTCCGACACACCACCCTGCCGTAAACCCCGGTGGGGTGACGGCCCGAGGGGGTTTCCACACGTTAAAAAAAAAAAAAAAAAAAGTACTACCCTTCCACAGAAGATCAACTTAAAGCGACTGCATCCGTGCTGTCATGTTTCGTTCGCAAGTGTGAGACCGGAGTTAGATAGTGATGCAGGGGTGACAGTTGTCGTGGTAAGTGTGTGCAATACAATGCCACGATGTCTATCATGCCTTTTACGTCCCCAAGCGAGGCGTGAAAAAGCATCTTACTAGGCTGCCATAGTGTGGGTCACCATACTGCATTGTTTGCGTTCACAATGAGTATAGTGTCCACAACTCTTAGATTGTATTTATGCTTTCCATCAGGCAGAGTAAAGTCAGTTTGGCAGGCTTTTAAAATAAAAAAAAAATGTAATTATCAGTAGTTCTGAGTGTTGATTTATTTTAATATCATTTTATACATATATATAAATAATGAATAATCTTTAAAGAAAACATTTTGTTTGTTAGTCATGAGATTTTTTATACATTAAATAATGTAACGTTCACCACTCCGTACGAAAAATAATGCCTTTGTATTCAAACAATATCTATCATTGATAATACAATGGCATAGTTATGATAGTAATTTATTTGTAGAACATATAGTAACAAATTGTTAGCTTAATGCTTGCTTGTTACTTAGTTAACTAATTGTTATGTGCAACCAACATGTATTATTAACTAAAGTATCTAAAGTGATTTTTGATTATTTCTCTTGAAACACAAATGTTCCAGATGGATGATTTCACTTGTCCCAATGGACTACTGCGACGAAAAGTACCAATTGTCCCATCATGGGACGATACCAAGGGACTAGTGAAACGATGCGACCGGAGTAACACTACGCTCTCAAAGAAAATCGGTGTCGAGCAATACGAGTACTTTTGTTGATTTTCACCGAATACCCCTATGCCTAAATTTAAGATCTGCCTAGCTTGCAGCTGTAGGCAATAACTGTCACTAATCATCAGGTCATCTGTCAATAGATAGAAATTTCTTTTTGTAGTTAAGGGGCCTGCCCCATTAGTCTAGCGGTTAAGGTATGCGACTGCCGATCAAGAGGTCTCAGGTTTGTCTCCATGGAGAGGCCAGAAAAGTGATATTGAATTTCTCTGATCATAAATGTGATTAATAACAACCCGGAGTTTGGAAGTTGAGGTTTTAATACTCGTGCCATGGAGTGCACGTAAAGCCGTAAGCCTTGCACCTGATCTCTCCCCAGTCATGTCGGATAGCCGTTACATCAGATTATAAGAGTAAGGGAACAGAGAGTGCACCTGTAGTTGTACACATACTTGTGCGCTATATTTCCTACGTTGTTGGCCGGTCTTCGTTAAGACTTACCGTGGTGGTTGAAACCAATCAAGGGCAAACGAGCACGCTTTACCCTCTATAGCGCAATAAAAAACCTGAATCTAATTATTAGTGACTACCGTCAGCGATATACACAAGTCAAAAGACACAAGTGAGCTGAGGTGAAAGATAGGCCTCACGTGACTTTGGTTTGCTTGCTTTGCTGCATGTCTCTTGATTTCCTGTGAGGTCTCGGTAAAATTCTGATCAAGCTCACTAGCCAAAATGCGCTGAAGTATAGGTCTGTCATGGTTGCGTTTACATAAATAAAATGTTTTTAAGTTATATTTATATAAATGAGTTTGCAATATATTTATAAAGAATCGTGCTCAGCGGGTGCTAAGGGTGAAAGAATTTGCAAACTTAATCTTGACCTGCAAACCCTTGGTTAGGTAAATGTATCTATTCTTAAAGCACAATGTGAAAAGGAATCCAATCACGCAGGAGTGCCCGAAATACATTAGCGTCTATTGTTGAAATTATAATTAAGCAATTTGTTATCATTCGACCTCATCTCTGACATCCGTAAAACAAGACCTCTCTTTATATAAACTGGTTTATAATTCAGGTGTCTATATACACTGGTTCATTTTAAGCTAGGTACTGCAATAGTTTCATCAAGCATTTGATAAATCACTCTATATACCTCTACTCTTGTTGCTTGAGCTTATAATATTGTTCTTTACACTTTGTTTCGTAAAAAAGGCGTGAACTTTTAACATTGTTAAATCTCATAACATTGTTGAATACACTCTTCTAGAGAACCCATTTCATATTTGCTAATGAATTTACTAAATACCATGCATGTAAATAGTTTTAATTTAATTTAAATAGCAAGTATTTTGAATGTAAACTGAAATGGTAATATAGTAGAAAATCTCCTTTTTAATGAGAGCTCCTTGCCCAGCAGTGAAGTGTTAAAGTCTTTTGATGATGGAAACACATAAAGCTATTTAAGAAAGTACGATGCAATAGATTGCTGGAGGTATTGGACACACCTAATTGATAAAGTATTTCCACCCTTAACAAGAACATGGTTACATAGCTACTACTGAGCTTATTTCATTCTTTTATACTAGGCAACAAAGACCTGTAAAGAACCTAGTCGATAGTATAAGTGACAATTAATAATAGTTAGTCAATTGAGTTTAGTAAATTCCAAAATTATTGTTTTGATCAACTGTCAGAGCGGATCTTAAGGTATCCGGCACAAGTAACCATCAATTTTGTAGCCACTTACAGATAACAATATATGTAAAGTATAGCCAACTTAGCTGTATTATTACAACATCATTATCTACGTAACGTTTTAATAATGATCGGAACTCACCATTTTCAGACCATTTATAGAAACGATGCTTGCTACAATGATGGCACAATTCAATTACGTAAAATAAGACGTAGAAATAACCTTGACCTAGTGATCAGTTAAAACATTATTGTTACTTAAAGTAATGGTACTACACGTGTAAATAATTGAATCAGTTAGTTCATTGGCTATTGCGTATATGGTGGACAGATAGCAATAAAATGCAGCGTTAGAATTAGTGTTTTGTTCGAAAGATTTCTCACTATTCGTTATACATATTTGTGATTACGCCATATACATTTTTATTTAAAAATAGTATAGTACATGATGTTTAAAAATATATTGGGGCAACTGGAATCGTCAAATTTTGAAATATTTCAAAAATATTACAAAATTAACTGCAGTAACCTAAACGTTCTTATGATATATGTCGCCAATTTAAACGGTTCGAAAACTGCTACATCAAGTTAGATACCTCAAATACATACACATATACCTACTATGTATGTTAAACCGACATATCCTGAATACTTCTGATATATGACCATTGCGATATGTGATATATATAAGATGTTTTAACAATATCATTCGCTTTATTTAATCATATAAATGAAAATTGAATTAATGTATATCAAAGCAGAATAGATTTAGCATAATTGAGTTTTACATTGATTCAAACGGCATTGATACAACCAATAATAATACGAATATATTAAAGGAAACATTGTTTTATAATAATATTACATTACGTTCAATATAATATCTGTTGTGGCGACTTCCACATACAGCGCTAATAAAAATACATATTACAGAGCCATCTAGAGAAGACACATCGAACTACGGAGTAATGAACTACGTAGCATCCTGAATCGCGATATAGGAATTCTAGTGACATAGGATATAGAAATTCATGTATACAACATTCCAATATTAACTGTAGGATCGCAGCCCGCTAGGCATGATCATCTGGCCTGATCGGAGGATCATAACACTCGTTTCTCCACACTAGTAAATAATAACTAAGGCAATTTGAACACTGAACATAAAAGTCTAATTCAACATAATATAATTTCGTGCGACACATAGATTTTGTTAATCGATTTATTATTCGAGATTACTTTTCATTCGATTAATTAAATTTATTCCACTCCAGAATTATATTATAATGATAGGCTTTCATTGTATAGTGGACCTTACATTGTTACATTACCTAGTCGGTCGCAAGGTTGACTCGCGAATAATGCGGAAATTGTTCAGGTCGTGCGTGGTTGGTTTCAGATCACTTATCAAATTCCGCTGTCGATTTATGTTCGTCTTTGCACCTTATGAACGAATTATGGGTGCTGCTGGTCACGTTTCTGTAAAATCTATCTAACCTATGAAATTTATAATATACACTGAAAGATCTATTGTATGTAGTCTTTTATGACGTGATTTAATCTGAAAGTCTTTTAAACTAAAAATATATTGTCTCAAAGAAAGAAAATCTTATAACTTTTATACTTTTATACTTTTTCTAATGGTCTTTGTTTCTACATGTTTAGTAAAGATCTTGTTATTTCGTTGCCAGAATCGCATAACACAATTTTTCATTGAATGAATCATTCATATTGTAAATTCATTTTATATTAACACTAATTGTAGCTTAACTACTAACTGTGGCTTTTAAATGTCATAAAGAATTCAATTTTAATATTTATTAATGAAACTGTCACTTTATAGTCAAAGTCTCAACTTGCGTGATTAACACTAAAATAGCAATATTAATTTTTAAACGCAACAAGGTCACACAGCGAGTAATTTTCTAAAAACATTTATATAAATTGTTCGTGCAATTCTTTTAAACTACCTTATTTAGTACCTAACGGCTATTAGGCATACAAAAGAGCGTAGAACGGAACTCGGTCGTTTTCTTAAGGCACTGCAGAGTTGAGACATAGGAACGCAAAAGATTCTTATTACACAGTGTAGTTCTGTTTATCATGTATTTACGTATGTTTTAGCTTGTAGAAAGTACTGATCTTCAATCTTACTAACTTCACCATTTTAATTATAATATTTTCATGAAATCTCATCTTCATAAAAGTGAAAATATTATGGTAAGAATCTATCAGTGCGTTATCCGTCTTTGAGTTGGGAATGTGCTCTTTAGAAATCGAAGGTAATACCGCAGGCGAAAATTTGACTTATATTTTGAATGTGCGAAATAAAAAGAGCTGAAATCGAGTACCATGTATCCAAGTGGTTATTGTACTTAAAATAAGTACTGTTAATGTGTAAATTAACGTTTTCCTGATCATTTTAACAGTTAACTATTGACAACAAGTTGCTATAATTATTAGCAAATTATGCATCGTTATACCCAAAAATACAATAGTCAATAATTATATAAAAATACAACAGGTAGTTCCAAGGACAATTAAGTTATAATATTAATAAAGTGATGGTTAAAACCATTTCTGACATAAAGTGAATTAATCACAGACCAGATTTAATAAAACATGAGGAAGACAACAACACTTACAATTATTTCTGTTAATTACATCTGAATACTACTTTAAAAGGTATCTCAAAGATAAATATATATATTTTATACACATATGTAGGTACCTCTCATTAATCTAATCATTTAAATTAATTCATTGCGACTCAGACTCGCCTATAATCTTTAAAATGACCAATATACATAATTAAATCCTTAAATGTTTGCACAAATACACAAAAACCTTTTCCGCAATTCCTTTATACGATGCATAAATCATATATACATAAAAAAAGACTATTTTGTGCATGGAATAATTCCAAAATTGTTTTATTATTCACCGTCTTAAGGTAAGTAACCGAGACGCTAATTATATTGCCATTCTTGTAGCAAATTACCACCTTACAGGGGGAATGAGATCATGGTTGTGCCAAAAGTCTAAAACGGTACTGAAACCATAACACCTTTTATAGTCTTCAAGAGTACTTTTTGCAACTTAATTTAACTTCCCAGGAAGTTAATCGGTCGTCTCATCTCTGCTCGCTCAACTTACCAACTGTAATAATTAGAGTTGTTTTTATTTGTGATATTTAAGCAGTAAGTATTGCGTAAAAATATTATAATACTGCAATTGTGTAATATTCTGATTTATGCATAATTAGACGTAAACATACTACGTTCGGGTGTTTATGTAAAAGTAGTCGTTGAATCACATCGTTTTCAAAGTTCAGCAGATCACCTCAGATTGGTCAAATGACATTAAACTACTTTTAAACACATATTTAACCTGTAAGTGTACACTTAGACGGAGATTTATGTATGTACACAGTTCTGGGCTACATATATATTGATTTTTTCTTTAATTTAAATTAGAAGCACATTAATATATAATAACATATCTATACGTTCTATAATAGTATCAAAGCGCCTTGACCTTATGAGATGTTGTGTATGTATCTAGTTAAAGAAAATACTCTTCTTGCCGTATAGTCCTTAGTAGACAATGATGATATATTACAAAGTCGTATCAAATAATGTTGATATTGGGTAACCGAAGCGAATTTGTGCAGTTCAAATAATAATATTTTTTTTATGTACTCGTTTTGTCGCTTAAAGGCCTTGTTATACAGATGGTACATGAAGAAATGAAAGAAATACTAACAAAGTTTATATTATAGAAAGTAATTTTTATTTTTTACACTAGTGATGGTTACGGATTTTTTCTAGTTTTATTCCTTTTTTTTAGGTTAATGTGAATTTTTCCATTAAATTTGAGTAATTCTGACGAGCACTACTATTTTATCGATGAAAAGAATTAAAAAGCCCAGATACAACCAACAAACTCGACCAATACCAAGAGACGCTCACAGTATAAGGCTAGAACAACGATCAGAAGTCGGTGGTCTACTATTTCTTACATTTTTTTTATGTAAGTAAATGTATTTGAAAAGGTAATTTAGAGGTATTTTAATGAAATAAACAGAAAAATAATAAAAATAAATTAAATTAATAAAAATGTAATTAATGTTTAACAAAGATAATAATAATAATATCATCATTTATTCTGTTTCTTTTTTGTAGATAATTGTTAATTTAAATTTAGTTTAAGATTTAGACCCCGTCCTGGGTATGAGTCTTCCTCAACCTTTTCTATTTTTCCCTATCTTTGCTCTGGTTGAGCCAATTTCCCCATCACCTGCACGATGTCGTCTGCCTGTTGCAGTCGACTGGCTTTTCTCTTGCAACGTGTTGTGACCATTCCATTGTTGCTTTATTGTTAGCGCATGTCTCAGAGCATCCGTAATTTTTGTTTTTGTCTTGTTTACTCAGTTCTTACTTTATGCATTTTTCTAATACATACAATGCTTCTCTCTATTGCTATTTAAGTATTCATTATTTTTTGTTTAATACTTTTTGTGAATACACTAATTAATCTTGTACAATAAATTAGAGAAAGATACAATCAATACGACTGACAAAATAAGATCTTTAATAATTTATTTTTCACGTTATTTCTTATCGAATTCAATTTTATTTATAAGCGAATCTCAACACCAAGCACGATGAAATTATAGTATACTCAGAACCGTGACTCTCATCTACTTTATCGTAATAGTGTTCTAAACTGTCCCAAATGTTACAACACTTTCCTGGCCAAGCTAGGTACAGCTTACGAGCACATGAAAGGGCAGAGAATTAGAAAAAATGTAGCCTACAACTTGTGTCACACAAACCAGTCATGATAACCGAAATTTGTTTGAAAGAACATCCTGTTAGAAGTTAACCTAACTAGTTTTTCCCTATGACATTATCAAAGGATACTATATTCTTAGAAGTATTTTTCAGGCCTGTTTGTCAACATTTGTAACTAAAATACTAAATTTTCGAAATTATTGGCAGTTGGCATTTGTTACAATTTATCACACCTTCAATTGCAACACTGGAATTATGTGCTGACCGATTATAACTTTATTTAGCAATATCAACATTTAAAATTCTCACGGCACTTATTGGATAAGGGCTCTATTAGTTAAATCGATTTTAGTCGATGGTGATCGAAATGTTATTAGAAACGGAAATCATTATTGTTTCGATATAATCACCCACTACGCACATGCGTGATGCAAACTCGCCTTGAATCAGTAAATGGTAGATCATTGTTGAATGGCAGCGGATGTGATTATGGGAAACTAGTTACTATAATATCTCTCGGATAATTTTGTGATGGGAATGTCTATCCTCATGACTTTCATGTTGTATTTCTAAATATTCGATTAATGTACATTATATACGGTATATAACTTTGCACGATAAAAAAAGAGACTGCAGTACTTAAAAGAGACATGTGAATAAATAAGAGAATTAATGAATTCAGGCAAGTAAGATAAAGTTTAATAAAGCAAGAAGATAATAAATCTAAACCGAAAAGCACAGCAACACCGACAAAATAGGTAAAATGGTTGGCCACTATATAAGATACGACAGCAGAAAGAGATGAAAATAAATGTTGTAACTGTATATAAATGGGAATTTGTAAGAACTTACTAGTGACTTATAAAACTCAGACAGTCATAGCTACTTAGATTTTCTTGTAAATAGGTTCATTTTAAATCCATAAAGTTTCAAATTCATGCAAATAATTATTTTTATACAGTACATATTTGATAAGTGGAAGCCATTGCAGTCGAATGCACGTACTCATAGGTAATTTAATTATATGAATCACACACCTAATTGCAAATAGAAATTCATTTACAATAATGTCATCTGATTGCGCAGTTTATTTTAAAGTACATACTTTTAGCTGTTATATTACATAAACTTCAATTTTAAGGAGAGGCTGCTATCCAGCAGTAGACTATTAAAGACTGTGGATGATATTTCATAGTTTTGAACGAATTGAGACCCGGAAAATATTTGATGTAAATTATAAGAAGTAATTTAAAGACACAAAAAATTAATACAAATGTTTCAGGTATTCAAACTCAATACAATCAATTAAAAAAATATCATTTAGATTGAAAATGAATTGATTTTGAATTTGATTGAAAACATTCAACTTTTCAAATTATCATTTTTTTTGTAAAGTATAATTTAAAAACTTTGTTCTCTAACAACTAAATTAATCAGTGCTACGAGTATAATGGACGATTGTTATTAAGATTTTAACATATTACTGCCTCTTAAGGAAGATTAATTGATATAATTGATTAATAAGAGCGTGCCAAAAGTCAAATTAATTAGAATTAACTGTTAACGTGTAGATATGACATAGCTTTGTATTTTGAATGTTGCATTCAAATATTTAATCCATCGTTTTATGGAATTAATAAAAAAAGTTCGGCCTCTAATCTACAATGCCCTTGTTAAGCCTCATTTATTGTACCTCATAGAGTTATGGGCAAATGCATCTGATACAAACTTAAGACCAATTCAAATTTTACAGAATAAAATAATCAAAGTATTACATAATTATGACTTTCTTACACCAACTAAAACTATTTATCGAGACACTAAACTACTAAACATAAAACAACTTTTTATGTACAACACATGTATACTAATTTATAAAATAAATCATAAACTCATACATTCACAAATTAGTTTCGTCACACGTCGCGCCAATCACCTCATATTGCCTAACATAAGAACTAACTATGGAAAACGCAACTTAACGTTTGGGGGAGCACAGATTTACAACAAACTTCCCGCGGATGTAAAAGAAGCGAATTCTCTGAAAATATTCAAAAATAAATTATTTATTCAGATATATAATAATGAAACATTTTAAGCAACATGTTTTCACTTGGACCACCACCTTATCACAGGAATGCAGAGAACTCGCTACTTACGCGGTAGCAACTTTATTTTTGTTCTACCCGCACCGAGATATTAATGTTATGTTATTTGTTTAATATTGTTCTCATGTAAGTGACAATTGTCTTAATGGGAAATAAAGATCGTTAAACCGAATTAATCAGAAATTAAATTAAGGATACTGGCACTAGGAGGTGGACAGGACTGACGTAGGATCATTAGGAGTGAAAACAAGGAAGCTTGTCTCCAACTGCAAATCACAATATAACATGCCGTGAACACTTAAGGGCTAACAAAACGATTTTGTTTATTTATTTTGTTCGTAGTCACAACTTTTTCACGTTTTTTAAATATTTCTCCTTTTCCAAAAATTGACAGTCAGCTCCGATTAATCATCTTGTTCTTTCACGAGGCAAAAGAGTTGAGCACCTGCACTAGCGATTCCAGTTCATTCTCAGATGTTGATTTTGTTCTGCGAGCAACCGACAACCTTTTTCAACTTTTTGGCCTGCATCTATTGTAACCAATATATACAGTATATATATATATTGGTTCATATCTTTCAAAATTTGTTTGTTGAAAACGCCAAAGCGTAAGTGAAATACACTGTGTAGAAGGTAGGTGGAAGTTTCCAAGAAACATAGAGTCTCAAGTTTTAACAGTTGTTAAGAATAAACACTTCTGTATTGAGTAATATATTATTTATCACGTATTATGTATATAATATAATTTAAATATAAACTCGTACAAATTATTATACAGGTGGGCCAAGAATTCGTTAACATTTGAATCTAACATCCCGTGCAAACAAATGTCGCGTGATCGCTTCACGGGGCCGCAGCGCGCTTACTGTGTGAAACAATTTTATTTTAACAACAGTTCTCTTATTACCGACAAACACTAATTTCACATTGAATACGATTTACACGAATCAAATCAGTATCCAAATGCTCCTTTAATAAAGAAATGAGTGGAGAAGTTCGAAGAGACGAAATCTACGCTAAATGTAAGCACTCTGGAGGCCTTATTTTCTGACGAAGTCTATTTCACCTCAACGGACGCTATTCAAACTCCGACTGTTTAGCTTTCTTGCAAATAATTAATATTTAGAATTAACTAATTCTATGCCCACCCTATATTACAATATAATATATATATGAAATAATTAAATATGTTATCAGTCAATAGGAGGCATTTGTGTGCAATCCTTTGTTATCATTATTCAAAGCAACATTAAAATGAAATCAATAACAAAATCACGTTAGTTCATTTAAATAAAAAAAACGTATTCGTTTGTAATAATTTAAAACATTAACGGAACAAAAATAATATGTTCTGGCAAACATTAATAAATTTAAAGAAATTTACATTTAACAAAATTTATTACTTTACTGCTTAATATATTGATAGAAAAAAAAACGTATTTTACTATAATTATAAATTTTTATAAGTATTCAGATACAGTATTCTTTTTCAAATTGCCCATTTATGTCAGACAGGAAATCAGCGATTAAAATCCGGTTGTTTTTATTATCCATTGACCACAAATAATTGCGATAAATAATCAGACCATAAAACTCTAAGTCGACCGTTGTCCTTGCACAGAAAGTTCCGTATTGCCTTCTGATGTATTAAAACGTAGGAAAAAATCCTATTATTAAGGCAATTATAATTTTAGTTTTTTTTTTGTTAAAATAAGGCCTCCGTTTTTAATATAGTAATTATATGCTATAGTCAAGAAATGTCCTTAGTTTTAAAGATGTATATTACTTACAATTTTTTAATCTTACGTATACAAACTAGATTTAAAACTTATTAAGAATAATTCGACCTGCAATAACATTTTAATTTGAAATAAACCTTTTTCTTGACGAAATTAATACGTACTAAAATTAAAAACTACGAGCGTAAACTATGTTTATTATTGAAATATTATATCTTGGTAGAAACAAACATTAGTAATCACCACAGTGAAGCCAACAGTCAAGATAATTAAGAGACTTAAATAAACAACGTTTGAACACAATTCTTACTATACAAGTCTATAATACTAATTATGTCATCAAAATCATAATTGATGCAGGGATGACAGTTGTACTGGTAAGTGTGTGCCATACAATGCTTCGATGACTGTCATACGTTTTCGGTCCCCTAGTGAGGCGTAACAAAGCATCTTAATAGGCCGCCGTAGTGTGCGTCACCATACTGCATTGTCAGCATTCGCAATGAAAATGGTGACTACAACTTTTGGATTCTAAATATTTATGCTTTCAGTCAGGCAGAGTAGAGCCACTTTGGCAGGCTTTTAAAATGGTCTCTAAACTCTACTAAAAGGCTCTTAAAATCGTTGTTATTAATTATAAGAAAGTAAAAAGCTTAAAGCACCTCACTTCCCTAATTTTCATTATAATTGGGCCACGGACATTGTACACTTTGAGTATTAGGACACATATTTCGGTATTATATAATTATTCTTTTTTAAATGTAATATTGTTCTTGACCATACAATTTAGGCGCACAAGTTACACAAAAATTCAGAACAATATCGTTTGAGAACACAATATAATTTTAAATTGGTCACCTGAGATGATCAATCTAACTTCTAAGTCATCTGTGGAGTTAAAACTTATTCATTCGATACGATTTAAATTCAATGAAACAGAAAACGGATCCCTAAATAATTACTCCAGTTTCTTTTTCACAAGACATAAATCAATTTGTACTAAATTGATTCACAAACATTTCCTACTTCTGTCTCTGTCATAAACAACGAATACATTTTTATTATAAAGGTCACGTACACTGTTGTAAAAAATATTACATGTCATACAAATATTATCATGTTCCCAGGAAATTAGTAGATTTGTTATGGTCAATTTATTGATGACGATTACAGACTAATCATTTTTTGCAATCAATCTATTAAGACACCAATGTCTTTGCTAAAAAAATTGGCTAATATACCTTGCTTTTGGCTATGTGGAACTGCTATTTACATATCGAAATACATTGCTAACCTGTAAATTAAATCTTATATTAGAGAACTTATAAGTGTAATAAAACCTCGGGTTAGCTTAAAGGAGACTAATTCTTTAGATCTGGTGTACACTACGAGCTCTCCGCAAATCGAAACATTTTTTTTAGCTTTTCAACAATTTTGTGTTTTCGATTAATTAAATAAGATAAAACTTTCTTCATTCTTGGAGGGAGAAAATCCGACATATACGAGCCAGACTAAACTAGACCGAAGTGACAACATTGTAGAAGATAAGTATTAAGAAATAATTTAGTAGATCTCAACGGACTGATTGAGTACCAGAGTCTAAAACCCCTTGGTCTTAATTCTGAGACGGCAACGCAATTGTGAATTTTTAATTGTAATTATTGGTAGCGGTAGGCATTTATCATCAAATAACTTTTATGCTCGCTCGCCTCTCACGCAGCAGACTTTGGCGCTACCACTTTTTGCAATCACCAATCACAGCAATTGATGCTTTGCAATCATGTCATTGAGATGCTAATTTTGGCTATTAATTTTTAATGATATTAGTAATGCAATAATTAATTAGACATTTATTACCAATGGTAAATCTTGTAATTAATTATAAAATAATAATTTTTAAAATATTTGTGAACCAAAAATTATTTCCGTGTGAGAAAACGCTCGTTAGGTATAGCTTAATTTGAGGAAAGAGGATAGCAGTAGTGGGTAATGAGGTACATTTTTTTCAATCTGTTGTATGTAAATTCTCATTATTTTTTTTTTTAAAAAGATTAGGATTATATTTCCGGTTGGACGTGCCTACCGCTAAACTACTATGCTATCCGTGAAGTTAAATTCAATTTCAATTTCGATTTTCACTAACTTTATATCACTATCAGCAAGACGGGACATTACGCATTGCCATTTTTGGTAACAACAGTGTTGTTTTATAAACAATACCAAATTTAAATACCAAAACGTAACCTATCCAATACATTAACTTCGGTTGTATGATGGTAACTGGCCAAACGATGTAAGTAACTTCGCAAAGGTAACTCTTGATCTTACGAGTATAGGGCTCATGGGGGTCAAACCTCTGTATCTTCTAACAAATTACAACTTGTAAGTTTATCTGCGGTAGTATATATTATCCCACATAAAGCATTAATCTTATCTATTAAATCACTGAATTTATTTGAAATATGTATGTATTTAAAAACAACAGAAAACGTTAGAAACGCCTTAGGTCGCCATATTGCATAGTTGCTGTACAGCTTTCGCAATGAGTATGGCGGCCACTACTCTTGGATTTTAAATTTATGCTATCCATTTAGGTAGGCCCGGATTAAAAAAATAGAAGCATGTTTATCCGTAGTTTAGTTCACGCAGCACAGAAGCTACCTTCTCAGGGATTATATTTATTTATTCTTATTATTAAAGAATAAAACCTTTTCACAATTATGAAATTTTATACCGTTTTGACTTATCCTAGCTTTGACAGGCTGCATTTTAAAGTTATAATCATAATATATTTATTTGGACTGCTCAAAAGTAGCAGTTTATTAGACATGAATGTAATTAACAATACAGAGGCAATCTTTAAAACATGACTTTAATTTCAATATAGAAAACAATATGAATTAGGGCAATCGATCGGGCTCGACGATCGTGAGAGATTATTGTTAACAGTCCATTATACTAATACTCAATTATGAAACAAACAATATGCCCCAAATAATAATATTACATTGTAGGCAATTGTTAAACCCTACTATGGAAATCGCGTTTGTTAATCGAAAGTATGAAATTTTATTGCATTTGCTTTAAGAGCTGGGTGTCTGTAAATACTGTCGCAATGCGGTACACGACATTCATTTTTACCTTCGTTATGTGGTGGATATTGCCAAATTGGCGACATGGAGGTTATTAATAAATTGTCGCACTTACGAAATTATCACTGCATTTTTGTTACAAAATAATGTATGTATAGCCTTATTATATTATCACTGACCAATAAGAGACCAGGGCGAAAATGTCGTTGCCGGGACGGTAGCGAGCTGCTCCCACACGTTCATCGCGCGACCACCTACTACTTTTATTTTTTATGTTTAAATATTTCGCAGGAGACTTTACAAATATACATAAAATGGATACAAAGAACATCCAGACTCAATGATGTGTGGATAACTAAAATTTTTGTACCATATGGGATTTGAACCCACAACACTCAGCACAGTAGAAAGCGGCTATGTTACCGCTTAAAACACTACACTATCAGTGCAGTTAATCAGTTTGTATACACGAAACCAGTCACCTGAAAGCATACTAAATGTTACAGATGTTTTTCTTGAAACTATGAATTTCACTTCTTAACGAAAATCAAATTAGAGATTATATTACTACAGTATTTTGTATGTACTACAGCAAATCCACTTAAAAAAACAAAACGTGAACCTTAACGAAAAAGACATCCTTTAAGAATTATTTTTATCACGGGTAAACGGTACTCAAAAAGCGACAATCTATTTGTGAATCTAAAGGTACAGGTGGTCACTTACCATAAGGTAACTCGTCTGCTCGTGTGCCTCTCTATGTTACAAAAATCAATCATTTGAACTTAGATTCATTTTTTTTACCGTTCACCTGTAGTCTGTGACGTACAGAAAAAAAGATATCATAAAAACCTTAAAACAGTCTTTTTACTACCACTTTCTGCTACCAGCAATCGTATAATATTGTACAGTTATCATAACAGAACATTCAATAAATTTAGCGTACCCATGAAAATAGAACCTAGTCACGTTGCGTCTTGCCCTGAACCACATCTCGAAGGACGTCTCAGTTCTCACACAGCTTAACCTTACCTCAACGGTCCTCTTGCCCAAGCATTGCCCATTCAAATACAAATCACCCATTCAGTGTACGTCGTGCGGTTGCTTTATTCCCTCGAACGTTAGACCCATTCAATATTGTAACTTTTATTCTATTAGTCACGGTTTAAAATTGATTTGCATTGGAACTAGTAGTATTTATTTTGTTCTTTCACTATACTCATATCATTGCATAGAAAAGAAGTCGTATGTGTTTTCACAAGTGTTTTTCACAACAGAAAAATAAAAGTAAATAATTTCTTGCTACCTTCATATAGATTTAAAAAAAAATAACGCGAAATAATCACGAATATCATTCAGGCCTTTATGCTTTACGAAGGTTTTATTTTTATCAATATCTATTTTTTATTTATAATATATTTTGATACACAATATTATTATATCTTTAGTAACGTGAAATTCATTTATAGAATTATCTAGCAACACTTAAGGTTGATTAATATGTAGCCAACATTTGCAATATTAAAGCGTGGTAACAGATTATGATCTGAGACTTACATACACATAAACGAATTAACAATTATAGTAGGTCGACTTGTAGACCGGTAAGAATCTAAAAGGAATAAAACAGCGTGTTTCGAGACTACTGCTGTAACATACGCTTATGAAGGTTATATTGTTATTTCATTTATATTCAAAAGTTGCGTTACTACCTATTCACTACGCCAATTGTTACCACAATTAACAACGTAAGCAAAACGTGCAACTAAAAGCCAGTACTCGTAAGAAACTGAATGTAAAAAAACTAAAAAACTTTTGCTCGGAAATATACTGGACGACACACCGACGTTCATAGACGGCGTTAAATGTATGTCATTAAAAATAACTTTGGAAAATAAATAAATAAATAAATATTTTCGGACATTTGACACACAACGTCATCTAGTTTCAAACTAAGCAGAGCTTGTGCTATGATAACTAGACTGACTGATACAATACTTATATACTTTTTTTTTTGTAAATACATACATATTATACATAGAAAACACCCAAACTTCGAAACAAATATTTATAGATCATACAAACATTTGGTCCGACCCGGGAATCGAACCCGAGACCTCAAGCGTGGCAGTCGCACTCGCTACAGCTGCGCCACCGAGGTAGTTAAATGATGTGGTGTTATTAGCACTATCGTCAAGAAAGAATACAAGAGTACAAAGGATACAAAATTGGAAAGTTCACATCTTTTCAGCTCTTTAGGTATTGCACTCTCCAAACATGTTTCATGATTTTTGATTTGTCACATACTGATGTTTCCTTTGTGTAGTGTGCCTATGGGTTCAGAATTAAATTTATTATTGTCAAATATATGTTTTTGCATTAAGAAGTGATTGACCTTCGCACTTTTTAAAATACATTAAAATATCCTAACTTATATTTACTAAATTAAATGCAAATCTCAGTTACTGCTTGTTGAAAAAGGACAGGTATAAAATAAGACGTCACAATTCAGCTATTTTAGTTTTCAGTTTTCATATTTTACTATCTTTAATTTTTCCTTGTAGTTATAATAGGTATATTCGGGCTTTTACAGTAACATATATACGTAGTTACGTATTTATTACTGTAAAAACCTGTAGTTACGCAAATGTTACTGTAAAAGCACGAATGTTGGTTAATCTTAATTTTTACCAGTAAATCTTAGAATTTACCAACACGAGCTGGTAAATGTAAAAAATTATAAAAGAATTTAACTTTTTTGAGATTTTTTCATTAGTATTTAATACGCACTCGGCTTTACCAGTGACAAATTAGTTGATATATGATCATTCTGGGAGTAAAAGAATCCTCTCAAATTCATCTAATCCATGTGATTCAACAATAACAAAGGCGATCTGGCGTTAATGATCGCCATTGTTACCTAACCTTACCTACATGATACAATAACAATGTTCTTGTGACATTCATTTTTTTATTTATTTATTGATTTATATGTTACACAGTGTTTACATCTTGTGGAGCAGTTTGTTTCGAATACTAAATGGTTAAAACAATGTTTATGTTCAGCTGGTACTTAAAATAGGAAGACCTGTGCTATAAGTACCAGCAGTCTATCAATGACACATTTTCCTTTTACAGTAGATAATTAAAACTATAATTAACTATACAATGTTAAAATAATTAAACTAGTAATTTATTTCATGAGAAGCATAACTCATTACATATTACAGTTTTTTTTTTATAAGCAAACCTTTTCTGTGTACGCATGTGCATGTGTATGTGTGTGTGTGTGTGTGTGTGTGTGTGTGTGTGTGTGTGTATGTGTGTGTGTGCGTGTGTGTGTGTGTGTGTGTGCGTGCGTGTGTGTGCGTGTGACTGAGTGTGTGTGTGTGTGTGTGTGTGTGTGTATGTGATGTGTTTATATGTGTGCGTGGATGTTTTAACGTATTGGATGTATTAAATTTTCAGTATCGTCATACGACTGACGTAAGAGCCAATCCTTTATTATACGTTTACACTCACATCTACTCATGCCCACAATACATAAAACCGCGTTAATCCTACCATAAACGAACCGTCCCAGAAAACAGAAAAATCTTTGGCTAAAAGATGTTCTGTATGTAATGTTTGTTGGTATTTTGAAACGCCGAGTAGCAACCTGTTGAGAGCCGGGGGCAGATTGAAAGGTTTTTGAAAGGTATAAGTGCTGTTTCAATGTTATCTCTAAGATAAACAGTTGACGGACAGTTAGGACCTCACAGTATTCATAAAGATCCTTGGTGGGACATAGGAACGGCTGAAAAGTGGAGACCTTTAACACTGCTCTCTGAGCTCGTTCTAGTCGTATCATATGTGTTTTTGTTGCTCCACCCCAGGGTGAGATACAGTATGATAGCAAGTATTGACAAAGTGCAAAATAAACATTTTTAAGCACATCTGAATCCGCAACATGTCTCAGATGTTTAAATACAAATATCAACTTACGGACCCGTCCCGTCAGAAGATCTATGTGAGGTATAAAACTTAGTAAACATGTTTATTTCATCATTTATTATGTCTTTAAGCAAGTCTTAAGATATACGAAGTGATTGGTAGTAAAAGTATAAAAGAAACGGTGATCATATAAGGGTTCAAACTTTTACCGTTAAAAGTTGGTATATCTTAGATTTTACTTATTTAATTCAAACTTTACGCTTTTTATGCATGACTTAGTGCCCAAAGATACACATATATAAAATCTACATAGTCACTGAATCCCTTGAGTCTCTACAGTTACGAAGAGATGTCGCCTCTATAGCAGTCCTCTAGCATCTTCATCATGGAGAATGTTCTGACGAACTCTACCAACTAAAATTGTCTCGTTTGTTTCATAGAAAAATCCGTTTTGGGCATCTCTTCTTTGTCGTCGAAAAACATTCCTCAGTGGACTTTCAAATTGTACCCAGCTGATAGTAGCCATAAACTGAAGTTGTGCAGAATAAACCTTAATAATTACCAAGTCATTTACTCGTTATCATATCTATCACATTTGAATCAATATAAACTATTCTAGACCAGTCGACCTTTACTTATAAATAGTTATATTATTAAACAGTGTGAGAACCAAAGTTGTGTTCCTACTGCACTGAACACTCGGACTACAATTACCATTTTTCTTAGGCCTTCCCCACCTTCCCTTGTCTTAGAAAACAGTGAGCAATAACATGACTGACATAGTTTTAAATAGTTCAACTTATGATAGTCAGCAAATAATTCCAGTTTGATTACTCGTAATGTCTAACACCTTGGCATTTCGAAATTGGTTCAACTGTTGACGCATTAGACCCAAAGATTGATAAGTGTTCTATACAATAACATGTCGTTTAAGACTTAATAAAAGATATATATTATATTTATTTCCTGTAGCGTAATCATCATCGTCACGCTAATAAAATAAAAAAGAATGCATGCATGCAGAGATTTATTTCATTTCTCTCGTTAATTTCTTCCGTTTCGCTACCTATGCATAAGAATGGTGTGGTTTTATCCAAAATATTTTTTTTTATGTTACAGTTTCGTATTTTTTTCGTCTGTCCTGCTAATCTTCTGCATCTTACACTAATACTAGACAACGAATTCAAACATAAGTAGATACATTAAAGAGAGACTTGCAACTTTATTCTCTTACTCTCTCTCCTGAACCAAGTCTAAAACATTAAAGTTTTTATTCTCTTTAAAAACATATAAAAATGTGAAAATATGTTTTAAAATATAACTGTACTATAACAAAGTAAGCACAGTATATATAATACAATTTTAACTGTCATCGTTAAAAAAACAATGACATAATATGTAAGTTTTCCTTGCTAAAACAATGGAAACGATTTCGCAGCGTTTCTTAAAAGATGATATAGCGGCACTCTGTGCATGGAATTTCGTACAGTAACGCATCAGCTAAGCAAAACTATATGTAACCTCAAATTACAGTAGATATAATTGGCCACAGGGTCAATCACCTATTGTGAAAATGCCTACTTTTGTGACAAATCAATTATAATTATATTATGATCTTTTTTTTTTTTTTTTTTTTTTTTTAACGCGGGGAATGCTTTTCGCACCATACCCTCCGGAGGGACGAAGGGAGGGCGTGTGTGGGACTCCCGACAAACCGGTCTACCCACTAAACCCCGCGGCGGCCTACCTCGGCAGTTGGGAGGTGCTCTAGGAACGCATTAGCGGCTTCTAGAGTCCTCCCTGCCGTACCTCACAAGTGAGGTACATCTCGGGCACCTCATGCCCCAGGATCAGGACGCTATCGCACTCCCATCGCCCTGCGCAGTAAGAGGCAGAACAGCGCCCCGCCCCAGACGACACTGCCCGGCCGCACCGGAGTGTCACCTGACTCAGGTCGTTTGCAGCAGTCACAACGCCCCAAGATGTGACCGCAGCGACCCTTAGACGGCGATTAGGGAGCTAGCGACCTCTGCCGCGTCCCCTTCGCCGCCTCCTTCGAGCGGGATCGGCCCTTTCCCGATCTCGCTCTGCAGTCTCCTTCCGGAGCATAACCTGCTCACAGAAGGAGATCGCGGCTTCCCATCCTTCACGACTCGCCAGCATCGCCGTGATCAATGCTGACGGTGAAAGGTTACGTCCGATCCGTCCGACCAGGACTCGACGCTCAGACTCCCAAGCAGGGCAGTCCTCCAGCGTGTGCTGGGCGGAGTCCCGTTCGGACTCGCAGTGGTGGCATTGTGCCGTAGCCTCCCGTCCTATTCGATTCAGATACTCACCGAAGCAGCCGTGCCCGGTGAGTATCTGGGTCAATCGATAGGTGACACAGTCGGTCCTCTCTATCCACGCTTCGAAGTTCGGCAGAACGGCTCCGACGGCGCGTTGGCTAGCACAGCCCTCAGTTTCGAGCCGTACCTGCCAAGCCACCAGAGCTTGCTTATGCGCGTTCTGCCGTAGCATTCCGGGCTCATGATCTGGCGCAGCCTCTTCAGCATTCCGACCGACAGAACGAATTTGGTCGTACACCATTGCGTCCATGTCGGCCAGAATATCGAAGGGCGGAGATCGCGCCAGGATCGTCGCCGCCTCATAGGAGATTGTGCGGTAGCCCCGCACGATCCGTATGGCCATCAGCCGCTGCAGGCTCCTGAGTAGGGCCCGGCAGCGGGAGGCACCCGCTAGATCATTAAACCAGACGGGTGCCCCATAGAGGACCATGGATCTAACAACCCCCATGTAGAGGCGGCGAACTTCTTCCCGTGGTCCCCTTGGTGGTGGCAGCAAACGATGCAGCGCACCTGCTACCCCTCGCACTCGGGGTACCAATCGCCCGAAATGCTCTTCGAAGCTCCACCGACTGTCCAGGATGAGGCCTAGGTACTTCATGTACTGGCCTACCTGGACTTCAGCGTCACCTACCCGGAGACATGAGCTGGGTGGCTCCTGGCGCTTACGCAGGCCATGGAACCATATCGCCTCAGTTTTATGAGGCGCCACCCTCAGGCCCAGCTCACGTATCTTTTCCACAACACTAGCCACCCCCTGCTCGGAATTATATTATGATCTAATAACACTGTGTAAGCCTTAAATTGCAACGATGACTGTCACGCCTTTTTCACGCCAAACGGGGAGTGAAAACACATCTCATTAGGCTACCATAGTGTGGGTCACCATACTGTGTTGTCATTTACAATGAGTATAGTGACCACAACCCTTGGATTCCATTCATGCTTTTCATCAGGCAGAGCCGAGTTACATTGGAAGACTGTTAAAAAATACTGTGACATCCTGTTTGTATGATAATGAGAAACGTTTCATTTCTACTTTATAAACGATAATTTACTACAGTATACAAATAATCTTGACTTAAATATTGTTAATAATTTTTTATATGATATTTAATACTCATTATTTAGTGTTAGTGTATATGTATACAGTAATATAATATATGTATATAGTAAGTAATGTAATAATATTTTGAATAGATATGTACATGAATGTAAGCAAGTTCAAGTTCTCAAATGCGAAACCCCTAACCTTGTAGAAAGTTTTAGGGCCTACGATTTAATAAATTAACGTCTAGAGAATACCATTTTCTCGAATAAAGATCAAGACAAAATGTTGGCCAATATTCAGCCCAGATGAAGTCAAAATCAATATTACCCGGGCCCGCTTGCGTCTGTGATAAGCTTTCTTAGCTATAAAATATTATATAGTATTATTGTTAAAAACCGCAAACACCTTGTCCAATATCGTATCGTCATCTATAACCGCGCTCTTAAAAATATTTTTTCAAAAATTATTCCACTCTTAATAACACTATCTGTCTATTCTACACATATTATTGAAGCCTACGTAAGCCTAAGTTTGAAAATAATCTCACAGTTGCACTGAGTAATTGAAGATCACACATTAACTTGCTCATACTGATGGTCGAAACTTTCATTGATAATAACAAAATTGTTGTTCATTCATTTTTAAGTTACAATTTAGGTATCGATCTAGTAATGACTAGTGGGTTCTTTAGTGGTCTCTTGTAATATAATTTCAAAGTCCACATCATCTTTCAATTTGTGCGACACACTGAGCACTGCTAGAGAGTATTACTAAAGTAGAAGTTTCCTATGGGGATTTTTTATCGCTGTGTACACCGTGTATTTTTTCGACAAACAGTATAAGTGTCAAATTATGTCAAACATGATTAGTAAACAGATTCTAATGAACTTTATTATTCAATACGTTAAATTGCGCCGTTTTACATAATATCCTATAATTGAAAACGAACTGAGAGTGATATCTGCTTCAATTACCTAGATTACCTATTCCTATATACCTATTCCTAAGGACCGTTAGATACAAAGATTGAACCCAAAATAATCATGTTACTAGGTTTCATTCTTAAAACCTCTTAAACCAATCTTCTTGTTGTGAAGTTAAATAAGACAGTAAAAAGAATACAATTCAACTCTGATAGTATGTAAAAATTTCAAGTGAATTGGCCTTCGCTGTAGGATAAACTAAATAACACTAAAATATCTACTGATATACATTTAAATTGAATGTATATTATACGATAGTAGTTCATTTAATTTGACAGAACACCGCTCTAAAATTGTTCGAGCGGTCTCCGCCCGTATCGCACCAAGGCCTGCCATTCACCGAACCAACGGCGATTCTAGAAAACCTAAATTAAAGACTAAATATATATACGTATATTATTAATTGGTGATTTTATTGTTTCCTCTCAGATACACAAACTTTTAGTAATAAGGAAATCCGCGCGCTACACAAACAATGAAAATCTTATTTTTTGAATTCAGATTAAAAAAGTCTAACTTTATTATATGATTTATTTTCATGTAATTATAGTTTTTTAAAAGACAAATGTGTTCTAATTAACATATACGTGAATAAAAATGACCTCTTATTAAAATTCATGTCAGTAATATATGGTAATGGTAATAAATTTTGACTTATAATTACAGCAGGTTCTAGATTCTTACAAAAAACTCTCAGACAGTATGTAATGTATAAATTCGTATGTTCACTTAATTTGTTTCTTCACAATACTACCACACCACGTGCCATTACAGTACTACTGTACGATATTAAATTCTTTTTCTATAGTGACCGCGTACTGGGAAACGCAGTGTTGGTAGGCCCCCCACAAGGTAGTCCGGCGACCTGGTAAAGGACGCATCCAGCTGCTGGATGCGGGCAGCACGGGACCGGCTGTTATGAAGAACCTGTTTTCAGCAGTGGACGTCTTTTGGCTGAGATGATGATGATGATGATATTCTTTCTTACTATATCCTTTTGTACGTCGTTGTAAAAAAGCCGTGTGGTGATGGATTAAGAATACAAATGTCACCACCCTTATTCATCTCATGAGTGTCGTAAAAGGTGACTAAGGGAGCAAACTACTCAGGACAACATCACTGCAAAGAGAAGGAAAACTTGAAAAAAAAACTCTATTCCAATCCAGTCTGGCCAGTGTGGTATAGTAGGTCAAATCCTCTTGTGGAAATTGCGTCTATGTATATACTTGTATGCAGGTGGTTTTGCGGGAAGAGTAAAATAATGTGCACTCGTTTAGGTTCAGTGAAAGAATATAATAAATTTGTTACGATACAACATAGGTATTAAAATTGCATCATTATTACTAATGCAAATCACATGATGTTTTTACAATAGAATTAGGACGTGGTCAGTGACCGCCACACTCTTTTCTAAGGATAGGCCTGTGTCCAACGGGCACAAGATGATAGACAAAATTAATCTTAAACTAACAACCTTTCTTTCTATTACAAGTATTTATAAATCACTCATAACCACTTTATAATTAACACTTTTTTATCATTAGAGTTGAGAAAACCAACACACTGTGATATGTGGTTTCTATATCTAGCAAATATCTAGTTAAGAATACGTTAGTACATAATTGTAGTGACTGATACACGTACATACGAGTAATCAGCAAGTTAATTAAATTTGTTAATCTACTGTATCCTTTTGGTACATAAATTAAACAATTAACGATCACGCAGTGTATGCGAGTTTCATTAGTGTTGCGTGCGTAAGGCTTTTAACGCATGCCAATACTTATTAACTAATTAATTATCAGATTGGTAACACATAGTAGAAAAATAAAAAGATTTTTTTCTAAACGAGCCTCATATCAGGCCTTGATTTAGTAATTTTTTTAAAATTATGCTTGGCTGCGTTCATACTTTATGAACAATCTGTAACCTTGTACTTAAAACTCGACGGTAACAGTCATTTTCCCGTATCCCTCCTATTTTAGGTGCAGTGTGGCACACTGTAGTTTAAGTAGAATACATTATCCCACCGCAAACCCTAGCTGGACGACAATCACACATTCTACATTCACAAACAAGGTAGTAACAAACGTTAACCATTTTGGGACAATTTGATACTTTAGAACCCGTTCATTGCCAGTTTTGCTGCGTTTTAATAACTTTTCAGTTAAATTCTAAATGTAAATAGTTTTATTAATGAACTTAATATTGTCCGTGTGGCGACGAATTTAGAAAAGAAAACATCACCACCCCTATCCATCCCAGCACGCAAAGTACTCAGGACAACAGCTCTGCAAAGAGAACGAAAACTTGACACAAACTCTATACTCGTACCAATCCGTGTGACCAGCGTAATATACTAGGCCAAACCTCCTTTCTAAGTAGAGGTCTATGTCCAGCAGTAGACTAATAAAGGCTATTGATGTGATGAGCTAGATTATATTTCTATTAATAGTATAAATAGTATTATACTAATTACCACAAAAAACTTTAAAATTAAAAGTAATGTATTTTTGTAAAATCGTAATTCAGTACAATTGCCGACCAACCAAATGTCTTGATAGGTCACCTATAATGCTCGTTATCATCATTTATTTGCAGCTAGCGAAGCAGAGAGATAAATTACATACGATACTCTATTTCCTTAATAATGAACTATCAAACGGGTTAATAAAGATTGACGTTAATAATGCCAGAACTGTAATGTTACTAGACGTCAGACATAACTCGATATATTTCCTCAACCTAAATTAATGTATAGGTAGATATTAATAAAGTAGGTGTGCAACTTGAACACACGATGAAACTTGCATCAATATAGCTACCGTAATTAACAGCTTGGTATTTTTTTTGATATTTGATAGACCTGTCAACGAAATAATCCTTGTTTAATATATGTGTGCGAATATTTACTCGTCCGTACTTGGTCATATATTCTTTTTTAATATAAAACTTAGCAACAAAACAATACATCTCATCTTATTTTACTTCGTAACGAATAAATACATCGCTAATTTGGTGACGGCATTAACCGAAATCTTCCGGGTCTCTGATCAATCATATTATAGTATATACATACGTACATAGAAATATATAGGATATCTTATAGCTATATTATAATAGGGCCAAGCCTGTTGTTTAAATCACCTACATATATATATAATGATATTTTTTAAAGCAGAGCCATTTTTTTTAAAACAGAGCCAAGTTATACATATAACTTGGCTCAGTTTAATTTTTTTTGAAGTGAAAACTTCTTTAGGCGCGTTGAGCGTTTTGGTAGAGGGTAAAATCCTCGGTTCGCGTCACCGACATGCTAATGATAATAGTATATCTATAGCTATGGAGAATATGATATTATATATTATATATGAAATTTATTATTATTATATATTATATATGATATTATATATTATATATAGCTATATATGAAACATAAAAAATTTCATATAATTTATGCATATAGTTTTAATTACTCTCAACTTAATAGTTCCGTTTTCACTTCTATCGGCAGTCCCACGACTGCTACTGTTTTTTATTACAAATATTAATTACAGTTTTTATATGAAACAAATTTTAAGTTTCTTTTGTTAGTAGTATTAGTTTTAATCTTATTAGCTAAGTTAGTGGTGTTAGTCATTGTAGTACTTCTATATTTGGACCGCTCTGTGGGTGTAAACCTCCTCTAACATTTTCCATTTTTCTTTATCTTTCCCTGTTTATAGGTATCCAGTCCCTGCCGGCCGACTACCTTTTTAATGTCATCTTTAATTTGCTCTTACAACTTTCCTTTTGTCTATTGTACCTTTCCATTTTGTGGCTAGTAGCGTCCATCTTTTGTCTGGTGTGCGTGTATGTGACGATGACCAACCCAGCGCCATAAGTTTGAGAGGTTTGTCTTTATCTTTTTTCTTTATTTTCTACATACTGTGTTTAATTGCTCGTTGTGTTGTTCTTATGCGTCTTTTAATTTTGTCGGTGTAAGTCCAGGTGTGACATCTAGTACTAGTAATAAAACCGAAATATTATGCAATCATGCGAATATAAAACAAATTCTGGTGATTATAGTGCAATCTTAGCTTCCAAAGAATAATTCAATCTGTTAACGCTTGACCAAATGGTAACAAACATAAATTTTTAATCCATCTCACTTTCTGATCGTATCGTTAAAGAAAAATACCTCAAATCTGTAACTTATTAGTACTATTTTAAGATCCAATGCTCACAAACACTCTTACGATTATAACATTAAAACGCACAATTAAATTTTCTAAAAACCAAAACTACAATGGACTTAAAAATGGTGATAAACAACAATTAACAAAAGACATTGAATTCACACAATAATGAACAAATAAGAGGTTTCACTGTCGTGATCTCTATTTACGTAACAGCTTCACAGCTATGTCATTGTTTTTGTTTCAATCTAAAAGCATGATTTACCCCATTTTTCGTTACGCAATACCTGAAACAAAGTAGTGTTCAGTTCTTTCAATCACAGATCGTGACCAGACTTGTTACCATTTTCGTTTCGTGGTAATTATTTTGTGCATTGCTGTGTAACATCCGTAATTAAATAATGGTATATCTACGTAATTTTAGGTTACGTTTCACGGCGAACGTTCTAACAATGCACGTAGCCATATATCTAAAGCAATATTTTCCTTGATTTTTGAAAGTACTAACCTTAGATTTTATTAAGCTACAAAACTGATTTAAAAATTCTAAATTTGTCAGATAATCTTTTTAACTGACTTCGGTTAAGATAAAAAGAAGGGTAATAGTTTTGGCAGTCTATTTATGCGTGTTTGTATGTTCCACTGTAGAGCTTAAACTACTGAACCGATTTTAATTAATGAGATGTGAACAGAGCACTAGTGATGCAAAAGATGTTATAGCCATACTTCACAAATGACTAGACTACATATGTCGGAATAATACCACAGACATGATTTTCTCATTAGACCACGAAAATGGTTCTTCACCTAATGAGCGAGGTAGTAAGATTCAAATCCCTGTCTCACCGATTCTTGGGGTGGACTAAACGGGCTGTCTATGAACGGTGATAACCACTCACTGATAATGAGTGTGGCTGTGTCTCATCTGCCATAAAAAAAACCACAAGTTTATAACGTACAACATCTTAGCTCTCACTTTTTTGCAGTCTCTAGGAGTGATAAAAGGATAGAAATGTGTAACAGAAAGCTGAGAAAACACAAGACTTTTTATTTAGCCAATGCAGTTAGACTCTAGCAGCATACGCACAGCTGAGTTAACAGTGACATGGTAGGTGGGATTTGAGATGTTTACACATTATATATTACATTATTACACAAATACTCTAAGGCTTGCTTCTTATTAACACGCATTTGTTAATTTTTCCTGTATGTTTGTCTATTTATTTGTGGGTTATTTGTACGTATTTTTTAACAATATTTATTTTTTATAATATGTTTAAAAAATTAATTATAAATTGAAACAACTAAACGTCTATTTTGTTTAAAATTAAAAATACTTTGTTGTCAGCTAGAAGGCAATACAGTCTGAAAAAATAACGAAACGAAAATCTTCAGAAGGCTAAAAATTTGTTTAAAAATACTGAAAACCGCTGATTTGTTGTGATATTCTTATAAAAGTGGATAAAGGTGTTTAGTAACAGACTTACTATGGCAGACAGATTGAAAGGGAAATAATTACGATTGATAAATACAAAGGTACCTTAGGTTTATCTTGTTGACATTGTACATAATTAACCTAAATACCTATTTATAATTACAGATGTAGTTTAAGATTTTTTTTTTTCCGTCATAGAAAATTTACCGCTCAACATGGGCAGCACAATAACTTCTAAGAAGGCCGGTTCCGTCATTGCCTGGCTAAAATTACACATTTTGTAGTATTGCCAAAGAGGTAGCAATTGGTAGCTCCATTGTTACTGTGTCAATATATGATTGTTTTTTGTTATAATTCGTTTCCCATATACATATGTTTGTAATTCCTATGAAGTAATAACAATGAATGGAGTATTATCAAACTTTTGGAATAACGATTGACTGTCGAAACAACACGAAAGGTTTATTTTGTTTGAAATTTAGAATAATTAACAGTTATTTGTACGTATTGTTGTGTACAACGACGATTAATGGTGCAATTCTTTTACATTAATTAATAGTGATGGTGTTTGACTAAAGGAATGAGCGAAACAAAGGTTTTATTACATAAGATGTTAATAGTAGCAACATAAAGAAACATTATAAAACGAAATTTGCAATCAATGAAATGTACGTTTGATGTGCAATACAGTGGTTGGGAATTGTTATTATCGTAAAGAAAGAAACATAGATAAGTATTTTAACACAGATGGAAGTACTCTTAATTATCGTAAAAATATCAATGAATTTAACATTAGAAACGAATAACATTCCCTTTTTTTATTAATAAGGAAAGATTTGTTCGTCGACACTCAACATATATTACTACATGAAGTTTGATATTTCGTATACATTACAATGTAGGTAATAATAAACTTATGTCTAGTATTAAATTCACCAAAAAAAATATGTACTGAACTTCGCTTGTCAATCAAAAATGATCGGGTTTGTTTTACACATATCTTAAAGTTTGTTTGTTTGTTTGCAACTAATAAGATAACAAGAAGATCCAAAGACGAAAATCTTAAAAAATATAATAAATACTTTAATATTCGGATAATTTTTTACAGTCGGTCATGGCCGTATAACTCTTATCTTACAGACGGAAGAATGAACCTTGGTTGATAAGAGATACTCTGTCAAATAAGCTACCCTTCACTGCCTCAGTAACGCAGTAACGTTTAAGGACTTCAGTTTTTTTATGAATGCCATAGTATTATTCACACAGTCCAATCAAAACAATGAAGATATACCGAATTGCGTTCCGATTTACGTCTCACGGTATATGGCCTATTGTTTCACAAAATTAACTAGTCACATCTGTAATTGACACTAAGAATCACACAAAGTAACATACCACAGACACCTTACAATTAATTTGTTGCGTACTTGAGGTTCTTACATAAACATCTTATAAATGATCAAAGAATGAGGCGTTCAACAATACTGTACTTTTATTTATTCTATATAATTAAGCACTTGTAAGTGCTAAGAGCATAGACACCATTATAGCGTAATAGCAGTTCCATTCCACTGATTGCAATGTGGCAATAGATTTTCTACTTTTAAGAAAAATTGTATGTAAAACTCAATGATACCTTGATATAAATAAAATCGTATTGTTTGAAATAAATAACATCCTATGCTCATTTTCATTTTTCTTTTCTCAAAGTTGACAAATATATCTGACATAACAAAATGAAGCTTCAATTGTGTGTTTGTTTACAACTATGTGTGTTCAGTAGTGAAGTTTCCTAGTATTGCAAAGTCCCACTTAGAAACGCAAGTCTACATTTCCCTGAACAGAAGTAATAAAGTTGGAGTGTTTTACGAAGAATACTACTAATTGGCAAGTCATGTTTGTTATTTGACATAAAATAACGTTAGAAAATTTGGATACATTTTAACATGGTTAGGAAGGACGTTAATTTTAAAGGGTAAAAGACATCCTGTTTGCTGTAACTTCCTTGCAACATAGTAAACAGTGATTATTGCCAATATTCTTATTAAATAAAATACATAGGTAACAGACGCGTGAGCAAAACTTAACTCGGTTTCAAAGAGGATAATTTATGTTATTTTTAGTTGGCCATTGTAGGATTTTTAAATTTTTGAAATTTACTCTAAAATAATCTAAAATACTACATTATGTAAATTAATTATTTAGGTAATGCATATACCTTCTGATTGGCTGATCTGATGATAAAATGATGTACGATCAAAATATCAACCATTGTTAGATCTATAATAAAGTCTAATTCAGTCTAATTTAAATGACTACTTAAGCTACAAAAATTTGATTAGTGTCAAGAACGTTTTTTACCAAACTGTTAATATGATGATATTTTCAGATTGATTGATTTAAACCACATTATGTATGTCTAAGAGCCATCGTTAGAAGACCTGCTTCCAACTAAAAGAACTGAATCCGAAGCGGTCCATCCGTTCAAAGGCAACGATGCTACAGACAAACATAGCGGTCAAACTTATCACACCTCTTTTTGTGTTGTAAAAAACAATCAATACAATTTCGAAATTGTTCGATACCATCACTCAAAGACTACAATAAATATACATTCTTTTAATAGTAAACAAAGGCTTTTATGTATGTAATTAAGCAAAGAAGTCTTGAGATTACTATCTATGTTAAACACAAAATCGAGCCTGTGTTAGAGGATTGACAAGGTTAACATCTGACCCAAATAAAACACAAACCATGTAACCTTTTTATATAAGACTCCTTTACATATCTATTGTAACATTACGTTATATCAAATTATTACTAAACTTACACAATTTTATCTTAAAGGTTTCTTCAATATTCGAAGGTAAAAATAATTGAAACAAAGTATGACATTGTACGAAGAGGTCAATTATCGTAAATGCGAAAACTGTGTTACAAAAGACACGTAACAATAAGTAACATACGCTAACAAAATTATCCAACGAATTTCATCACAACCCTCAATAAGCAAAAGACTGATTTCAACACCCTTTCGCACCCTTGTACACTAAATGAAGTATTTGTCACGCCTCTTCTAATTCTCATAACAAAACTCACTCATGATATCATGACCTTTGAATGACAACGTGTGAAGTTTCGAAACAGTTTAAAAGTCATACAAGTTCAATGATCATAGTATTGAATGTATAAACAGTAGAGGTCGATTTGGCAGCTTGATATTTAAAAGGTTCTACGGCTAATTATTGTCTTTAGAATTACCCACACTTGAACTCAGTGACCTGATTGATTAAGGTCTGTATTTAATCGATTACTTAGGTTTGTTATACTATTAATTTAGCCAAAGGGTATACAAGATGTAAAACTTTAAGCAGTTGACACTAATGACAGATAAACTTAGCTAAATTTAAAACACTCACTCTGAGAAAGTATTTAAGAAAGGTTGACGAAGCATTCGTCGTATATTGCAACTCTCTGGTGGTATTAAACGTAGATATAACCATAATCCTTAAGGTTAATCGCTGTCTTGATTCAATTACCTGTTGAGTGCACAACCATGTCTTGCACTTCAGCTTCAGAATGTATTTTACATTATTAATATACATTGTATTTTTTTCAGTCGAACATAACACTGTGCGTTTTGATTCTTGAATCTAACATAATATGGAAATAGAGTATTTGGAAAAGAACATGGATATTTAATCGACATTGCGAGAACTTCGTTAATTTGACTCCGTAAAAAGTAGTTAAAATACCTATTTTGGAGTAAAAGGTAAAATTTCACAAAAAAAAAATCACGCTGAAGTTGCTATACGAGTACAACGTTACAGTTAAAATTCTACTCTTCCTCTATGCTTGATATGTCAATTAGAAAAAGCAATACAATTCTCTGGTAAAAGTTAACTGCTGAAACTTGTCTTATGTTGTGAAGTGAATCCGAAACGACGAAAATTTGCAGATTGGAAGAACATGGTCAAAATGCCGACTTGTTTTAATTAGTAAACAATGTCATAGTTTTTTTTACAACACCAGCTATTATTTTTCTAATGACCGTAAATAACAATTGGCAAGTATGTACACCATAAACCATCGTCACGACGTAAAACTCATTGGTTATAAAATAAACTCGTAACAATAAACAAACTTACACCACACGATTCTCTAATCAAATTTAAAAAGTGTAAAATCTTTTTGTAAAACCATCAACATTTAGATACGAACTGCAAAAAAATGGACTCTGATTATAACATGAGTTCTTGAACCTAATTTTGGTAAAATCCGGGGCACGTGCAACAAAGACAATAATAGTCAATGCCGTATCAATCACGACTAAATCCGTCATGTTCACTGTTGAATATCGATTATCGACATACCGTGTCAATGATCGATATACGCTTTATCGGTTACCAAGGCCACGAGTTTCGTACGCTCGTAATTAGTGAAACGCATTAATAATAAAAGTTAACAATGAGGGACTTCGAACACGGCATTCAATAGTAAAATCAATTGCACTTAGAACCGTTGAGTTTTGATTTGAATATAAAATCGATTTTTACACTCATATATTATGTTTGTAATAGTTTCAAAACAATGTAAGTGAATAAATTTGAAATGTGATGCAATTTGCCAAACCCTATTACATTTTTCGTCATACACGTAAATGCCAAAGGCTGAGAGGTCACCGCTACTGCTCGACTACCAGCACCTTAGTGTCTAGAAACCAATTAGAATTTTGAATACTGCCCTTATTTACAATCACAATCATAGTTGTTTTAGGTTGGACTGCCAATTAATTTTTAGTCTGTGATCTGTGCAATTGTAAATAGTGTCTTTTCAGGGGCGTGCTTTTTATATTTACAAACAAGAAAGACACTTTTGTATTTTAAATAGGGTAACAAAAAGTATTTACGTCAAAATCAACAATCTTACACCATTACTATTGCATAACGTTTATTTATTCTTCTTTCTCATAAGTTTTAGAAATAAGCAATTGTAAAACGGTCTAATAATCCTGACGGTACACACCAGGATTGTTAGACTATTTTACAATCATTACGTCGCTCTGTTATATAATCAATAGCTTACCAACAGTATTGCGGCTAACATTCCAAACAGTAATTGTACTTATAAACTCACCAATTAAATACATTAGGTCACGTTTCTTTCGACGCACGAATGCAGTGCAAGGTTAAGTCTACAGGCAACACCATGACCTTTACTCCCACAATTATTTTGATAATTATATTAATTGAGAGAGTTGGGATAACTAGTGATTGATGTGGACCCACCCACTTTCACAACTGACAGTAAAAGAGTTACAATTAGCTACTGCTATATCATCATCATGTCACAGCATCACACACACACATCAACAGCTTTAACAGTTTGCTGTTGTATATAAGCCTCTCCTTTACGAAGAGGTTTTAGCTTACTATATCACGCTGGCCAGACGGGTTGGTTTAGAATTTGTTTCAAGTTGGTCCGGATAGTTTAACAGAAGCAGTTCTTGAATACCTCCCATTGCAGGCGCCGGAGGCAAACCGTGTGGTTTTTCGATCGATCCGATTCCAACACTACTACTCCGCCGCAAACTCTGGTGGGGTAAAGGCCCGTAGGGTTTCCACATGTTAAAAAAAACAAGGATTTGTTTCGAATTACCCCTCTTTTTGCAGTGTTGTTGTCCTGCGTAACTTATTTCTTTAGTTGGCCCTTATGACACCCATGGGATGAATAGGTATGGTGACACTCTGTTTTCTTAATCCATCACGGATAACTACTACCACTAGCTTTTTTTTTATTTTAAGAGCCTACTAAAGTGACTCTACTTTGCATGATGGAAAGCATGAATATAAGCCAAGAGTTGTGGTCACCGTACTCTTATCTCTACTTTATTAGTTATTTATTAGCTTGTATACCACAACTTCGTGATAGACCATAATCCATAGTGAGTGTGACCATATTATGGCAAAATTTTTAGTCTTTTTTGGAAATTTTCACCTATATATTATCAAGGTCTGAAGATGAAAGCAACTCTTCTGAACTCTTTTTTTTTAAATATTTATTTATCATTAAATGTTATTTATATTTCTTTAATCAAACTTTATGGGTGCTTGGTGAAATATTCAGGAACAAATCGGATGGAAACAATTTATTTTTCAAATAGTTATGAGAGCAAGGAACTTGCCACAAAAATTTTAAACGTAGTAATAAGCCGCTAGCGTCTAATTTAATATATACATACATACATAACATATTAATGAATACTACACCTAACGGGATTATATGCCAGTTAAAAGTTCATTTATTATCATTAATTGTAATTATACTATAAGGTGCAAAGGGTTCACATCACTTGCAAGCGGTGTACCAGCTGATCGACGGACGAGGAAATGGCAAACAAAACATACCGATTAGCGACAATAAGACTCGTCATCTATTACTTGGGACCAAAACACTAGCGAAAAGTGGGTGTTTGGCTTGCCTCTGCCTACTCCTCCGAAGAAATAGGTGTGAATTTACGTATATATGCAATTGTAATTAGTTTAATAATCTGTAATTAATCTTAGTTTGCATTAATTTTAAAAGAATATACGATAATAAGAAGCTTAGTTTTAAATTATACTTAGAAGTTGATGATTGGTATAATCAAATTAAGTGTCTTAAAAACATTATAATTATTTATGAACCAATATAATTAAATTTTTATTATCAACTACATTTGTACTGTATTTTATTTCTAAACTTACTTTAATTGAATTTTAAAATTGGAATATATTTTATAACATCATGACCCAACATTTCTAGTATGCAATATGTTACATAATATCGGTCAAATCTAAATCAGTTTAATTATTGGCGGTCAGGGTTACAAGTTATATTTTTTGTAGCATACCAATTTATACAATATAACGGTTGCAACCAGATGTAGATTTATTGTTGACCTAAATTAACTACAAAATTATGATTGACAAAAAATTATAATCAGTTTTTTATAAATTTACGTTACGGTCAATGATTTAACAATAAATTTGTGACAAAACAAGTTATCGGATCATTGACATACATTTAATATGGAATTTTGTAATATACGAGTTGTAGCATAGATGTAAATATTGGGAACCGGTATTTTTGTTACGATTAAAATGTAGTGTTACATGTTATAGAATGAATATGGGGAGTACGGTTTGGTACCGAACGTAGTGCACTGAAGACCAATTAAATGAAGAAACTAGATGAGAGCAATTTCACCAGGCAAAGAGAACCGTGTATAGTAGATATAAATAGATAGTATATTTAATTTATAGTTTGTTATGAATAGCTAAATATTAAGCCTCAACTAAGATTTAACAGACTAAGAGAAATTGTTGATATTTTTGACATTATTTTCCATGTGTCTCATCCTAAACGGTTATTTAATTACAATCATAACATTACACAAATAATTGTATTACGTAAAAATTAATAATTAAAAATGATGAAAAAACAAAACTAAGAATAAAAAGTAATGAAACCTTTAGGTACTGCGTTACACTTTAAATTTATGTATGAAAATGTTAAAAATACTATCAAAGTACACAAACTAATTATCTGATGTGGGCTAAGATACTAAAATACACATAACGACCTCGAGACACGTCCGTTCAACATTTTAAGATAAATATAGAAATATGTCAAAAAATTCATAAAAAACCTATAATTTACTTTAGGTAATCAAAACTCATTGCAAATTATGCATTATAAATAAATATATAAAAAAATATGTACATAAAACTATCGATCGATATTATGACCTTGATTTTTAGTTCAGGCAATGCTATAGTTACACAACGCATAGTGAAAGGCACCATTGTGCAACCAGCGTTATCAGAACTATACACTATTTTGCCGAATGCCGACCACCAGAGTCAAGTGACCGAATGTCGCAAATTGTTGCAGGTTAAATTACCATTGATAACAGGTTCATTAGCGTAATTATTTTTGTATGTTATATGATTATCTGTGGTTGATGTAGTAATATTTTGTGTGTGTACTATGTGGTAATATTGGTTTTGTTATATAACATATATAGAGCACTCTTAATACTCAATCAATCAACGTATCGCCATCCACTGCTGAACGAAAGTCTCCCCAAGGAACGCCAACTATCTCGGTCTTGGGCAATACGCATCCATCCGCTGCCAGCCACCTTCTTCAAGTCGTAGTCTTAATACTCACCTACTTTAAAACCCATCTGGATATCTGACACATTACATTCAATATTCATGCTCATAAGTAGAATCCTTAGTAATATTATAGAGTAAATGTAATGATTAATTTCAAATTACCAACAAATGCTAGGTAAAATTGGCGTCCTATCTTTATGGTCTCTTCAATCAAAGGACAGACTTATGGAAACACAACTTTGGCCTTTTAGAAACAGTCCGTTTCTTATCCGTTTTCCTTATATTAATTGACTTTCTTCCTTTGTATTTGGTTCATCAGATATGAACTGCAAACTTAGACTTATGTACTAAATACAATACTTAAACTGATTTCTTTAAAGTAACTGAATAAATCTAAAGATAATCGAGTTGATAATTTAATTTACATAATGTCATACTCTATTACTACAGGATTGTCGCAAGTGTAGTAATGATTGACCGCCTGAGTAAAAAAATATAACAAAGTTTCATATAATTTACTTTTTATAACTAACAGGATGTGATACACGGATTAGATGGTAATGAAAGAACATAGCCTTGGGCGAGAAAAATTATATTGTGCTTAACTTGCTATGTTATTACATATTTTCTACGATTAATGTTACAGCATAGACGTTTACGTTTACATTACATTATGTTTTATTATATTAAATGATTTAAATGACATGTAGGTACTTCAAAATAACATAAATAAAGAAAAAACATGATGCCATACATTGGGTAAATCTCCAACTTTCATTCTGATTATTTTTATTAAAGTATCATAATTACTTATACACCATTAGACGAATTTATATATATATTTATTATTTTTGTATATTTATATGTTCAAGGCACATTTGCTTCGAACTGATGCTTGAGTTTGTAGTTCCATCAATTTCATTTTATGTTTTATTTTATTTACTAAACTATTACTATTGTTATAATATATATATATATATATGGGGCTAAATTTATATAATGCAAGCTAACAGCAAGAATGCAAACTGTATTTTAAATTCAGAGTACGCAAACTAGAATTAATGTTTTTTTTCTAAACAATGAATCCACATACCCACAACTGACTGCACGTATGGTGTAGTGGTTTAAGCGGGCAACTCGTCGCTTTCTATTACGCTGTGTTATGGATTACAATAAGATAATACTTTTTGTGATCCGTAAATTGTTGTTTTGAATCTGGGTGCTCTTTGTATCCGTTTCAAAGATATTTGTAAAGCGACACAGGAATATTCCTAATGTGAGAGTTTTAAAGAAAGGAAAATACCTTATTAAACATGTGTTTATACATCTTATATACTTATCATCGGTGCATGTCCACTGTACTGATGTATAAGACTGTGTCAAATACAATTAATAGTAACCAAAGGTAATCTTAAACTTTTAAATTACTTGAAGATTGAAAGGCAAGATCTGCAGACCACCTATAGTTTTTTTATGAAGCTATTCAAGTTGATGCCAAATGATCGTGTAGTCGTAATATAATAACTTACTGTAATTATTACACAATAACTTTGCTGGACAATTGGATGTGATTAGCTAAATGTCGGATATGTTCATATGACAGCCACTAATGAATGAAATTACTTGTCATTCATTCGCTGGATTTGCTCGTTTGATAGGCAGAATCTCTGAGCTAAATATAGAACCGGAAATGTACCAATATTAGTCAGAGGTACACGATTAGCGTCGAATGTACTCATGCTATCGTAATTAACTATAAATTATGATGAAAGAGGTGCTCTAAGTTCGGTCTCAATTCGGTTAATCATTTATTTCCATTTAGAGTCGTGTTCGTTTTAGGAATTAATTATTGTGCGTTATGTTGCATTAAAGTTTTCCGTAGGATCGTGAGAAAATTTGCGAGAAAAAGGTGATCGTGAGAATATTAAGGTTTTTAATGAATTCTTATAAACTCATTGAAAAAAGTTACGGTAGATTTCGTCTATTCAGTATTAAAATTGAATAGGCCTAACTATTTACTGATAGATTTGTGATTTAATCGTTCAATTTTATATAAGACAGATATGATGACATTCTCTAGAGTCATCGGTGAGGGGTAAAAATGACTCTATGCAAAGGTATACAAAGCCACAACAGTTTAATTTTATCAATATAAATGGTAAACTGAGAATTATAAATAGAATTATATATGTAAATATATTGTTGCAATTGTTCATGGGCAGGAACATTCACTTTCCAGTAGGTGAATTCTCTACTTGTTTGCTCCTGTATCACAAAAAATATTCACACCTAGCATTCAAACACCATGTCAAAGACTGCCATATTTATTTATAAGATCTATGTGTAACTGCCCTAACAGTGGAGTTAGTAGTCCACTAGTAATCTCTGTAAAACAACACTATCTTTCTTGGCTTTCTATAAAACCAAAATTTTAGTGCCGGTTATTTTAAATGATTTCTAACTAAAGACCGGGACAGCGATTAGACCCCGCCGGACGGGCATGTCCTGCCGCGAGACTTTGTCTCCGTACCAATTCCTACCGGACTATTTCCAATACCCTGCCTGGTGCTGGCTGACGGGCGCTACTTGGCGTCCCCACCCCCGTATAAAACGACCTCGCTAAGCATAGGAGGGAACACAGAACAAGATCCGGGCGCAGCTAACATGCTGGTTGCTCTATAGAACCCATCCGCAAAGGCTGACCTCATTAGAGACGCCGCCTCCACCGGACTGACACCCAGATATACCAACAGGTCCAAAGGCCCAACCAAGGGACCGGCCTGTAGTCGCAGACGGCGCGGAGGACCACTTCGACAGACCGTAGACCTGGTAAAGTCACCCCGAGACTCCTCCCAAAGGGGTCTACGAGAAGAACCACAAGAAGAAGCGATTAAAGAATCCTATCTCTGTCCAGATCTATAATTTATCTATATACATATGAAATTGGACATTTCTAATACCAAGCTATCTGGACAACGAATCCCAGTGAATAGCTAACTCAAACAGCGAATGAAGGAACGAAGCAAGTATTCTGTAAGTGAAAGAAAATAATTTTCTTCATGAACACCAAAATTAATTGACAAAATTTTAAAACTGTGTTAATTAAAGTAAGAGTACAAATGTTATCGCCTCACCGAATCTAGTGATGTAGTTAGATGCTCGAACCAAACTGATTAAAACCATACGATATGCCATTAAAAGTGGGTCAATTGCCTATGTATACATAACATATAGGTATATAATTATTGAAATAAGCCTAATAGAAGTTATTAAATGAATAACACGATTGTGTTATGTAAAAAAGATAATTTAGCAGAGAATGTGGAGCACATTTAAATAAGAAGATAAGTTATGTATTTATTCGCAAATCGTGTTTTGTTTCTATAAAAGTTTTATCACAAAATGTTTAACTTCTTCTTTGAAGTAATAAGTGTTTGTTTTATTTACGGTAATACACGAGTATACGTTTCATCTGCATACCGCTACTTGAGAATTATTGTATACATACTTTTGATTGACTGATTTTATCATAAAATTTTCGGTGGGGTAGTGGGTCGTGATCGAACCGGCCATATTCACTCTACGATTTATTAAGCATTACCCTTGAGGTTTGGGTAGTGATGCCTTGTCTGGGTCCAGATGGCTTAATATCAGCACACCATGTGATTTTAGACCGTCCAATTCTGATATACCACCCTGTCGCAAACCCATGTGAAGTGACGGACCGTGGGGGTTTCTACACATAAAAAAAAAGTATTGCTTTATCTACGTATTCAAATAAAAAACGATGATACGATACGAGACGTGAACAACACAACAACTTCCATTGTGTGATGCAGGATTAGTTAATATTGACTGGCCACTTGCCAGACTACTATATAATCTATGAAAACATCACCTCTAGTTCTTTGTATCCCTCATAAAATTATACTATTCCTCAAATCGTAAGCATAATTAATTAGTTCATACTTAGCTTACATTAACTTAGCACCTGCTCCATAACTTGAAGACCTTTTGACCATAGCTTAATGATCATTAATCAACCTCTGTGGTCCATTTGTCCGTTCAAATGTCTGACTAGATTCGCCCACGTGTGCGTCACTTTCACGAGAGTCATCACGGATTTTGCATTAGTCATGGAATGATTTTTTTTATTAATAATCTAGTCGCAATTCGACTGTTATTTATTAGGAAGGTTTCCACTGTGTTAACCAAAAGACTTCTAAGATTTTTTAACAATATTTTAATTGGGAAGGTCATTTGAGAGGAAAAGAGAAATAGTTTCTTAAAAGATTTTGGGTTTGACTAGTTTAAGCTAGTTGAAAGTGGACGTGCACAGTTCCATTTAATTCAAAGATTCGCTGAAATAAAACTAAGATTAGGGTTAAGCTTGCTTCTCCACATAATATTTGCTAGTTGAATCTACGTTAATTATCGTCTACAATTATTGAAATAAATGAATTATGATTAATTTTCCTTACAAGAATATTTACTGTACAATTTCCAAAACAAAAAGAATGCAGGTAGAGTTAGGTTGTGAGCGAGGGCGAGAGGGTTTTTAATAAGACAAGTGTTCGGCTTGAAGAGTGGATTGAGACTAACTTTATTTATGAAACCATTTCTTAAAGTTCAAACAGTATTCTTATTGATATGTATTGAAGACAAAGAGCTAATTGTTATAGTGTTTAGTCTGCGGCTTATCATCTAAGTGGTGGTTCATGACGGATGCCAAGATTAACTTTATTTATAAAACAATACAGTATTCTGATTATGCGTTGGAGACAAGGGGCTAGTTGTTCTATTGTTTTCAGGGCGTCTGTGGCTTATCAGCTAAGTGGTCGTTCATGACTGATGCTATTGTAGGGCGTCACGTATATGACGACATAACTCCTCCCCCCTTAAGACGGAGGCGGCACGAAGGCTGCGAAGGCTGAAGTTCAACGGCTTCCGGTTGTGCAGCCGAGATTTTCGCCGATCTAGTTTTCCACCAGAATTTGTAGACTGCAATTCCTATTCCTGTTGCTGTTATTATGAAGTAAAGTGCAATTGATAACCAGCTGGGGGTGCTTGGAATAATGGTTAAGTTTTCGCTTGTATTCTTTAATTCTTCTGTTTGTTGCAGCGCACTTTTCAGGTTATCTAGTTCTATGTTTTCTAGTTTTATCTTTGATTTGTTGTATAATATTGTTATTGTAGCTTGCAGTGGCGTAGGTGCAGTTAGGCGGATCTTCGTGTTGTATTAGTTGAGCTATGCAGTCCGTAGAGTGCAGTAAGGGTTGCTATTCTAAGTGTTTGCAGATGACGTTGTCCCCGGTGATGTATGTGTATGGCTCGTGAGGGTAGGCAAACTCATTATTTCCCAAGATTAGGATGGGGTTGCTAGGTATAAGTACTGTTTTGTTATTATTAGGGATAGAATATAGGTGTAATAGGTTGTAAGGATGTTCGGTAACAATTGGTATGTCCAGTATGAAGTTAAGGGTTTGATTGGTGTTATAAGCTTTAACAGTGATTGCTTTTTCCCATAGATGGATACTATCCATGTTAGGGTTAAAGGCTAGGTATATATCTACTGTGGCATTTACTTTTAATTTAATTGTATTATAATTGCTACATATATCTAAATATATCTGTCTTATTTTCGTAATGTTATAATTACGGCTATGTTGGGTGATTTCGTTCGCATGTGTCAGGTGTCTTTGGTAAGTCTAATAGGTCACGAATGTCTATGTTCTCTAGGTTTGGGTCTAATAATGGGATGTGGACTAATTAATCTGTATTTTGTGTTCTGTGTTTGTTTTTAATTAAACAAGTGATAGACGGATCGTCCATATTGTGAATTAAGTTAAGTGCATCTTGTACACCTTCAATATAAAAATATAAGGTCCTCCTGTTCCCATCATAACTGGGTAACTGGGTGGAGAACGTGGAGAAATCGGTGGTTACCGATTTTTCGTCTATGAAAGATTTTTCAATTAGTACCTTCTTTTCACTTGTCATTTTTAACTACAGTGATACGAATGGTAACAACGAAAGAAAATTCTTTTCTAAGTACCGTATTGCATTAAAAAAAAATAATGCTATAACGGTTTTTTACGATACTGGATACACCAAATGTTATGGGGATGTCCAGGAAATCGTTTAAGGAGTCTCGGGAGTAGTAGAGTTTTATACTTACCCCACGAGCATTGCCGATTTGTAGGCTGGGATGGAGGTGAGTCTTCGTTTCTTCAGCTGGTCAGCTTGTCTGCCTCTGCTTTGCACTACGCTCACTGTAGATTCTTTTATTCGCGAACGCGGACGCTTAGCAAAGGTATTCTCTGCAGCAGGAACCGACAGTATCGCGACGAACCGACTGCGCCAGTTAGGTTGTGTTGGGTGGTTGGTCTGACGTGCTGAGTATCGCGACGTACCGACTGCGCCAGTTAGGTTGTGAGCGAGGGCGAGAGGGTTTTTAATAAGACAAGTGTTCGGCTTGAAGAGTGGATTGAGACTAACTTTATTTATGAAACCATTTCTTAAAGTTCAAACAGTATTCTTATTGATATGTATTGAAGACAAAGAGCTAATTGTTATAGTGTTTAGTCTGCGGCTTATCATCTAAGTGGTGGTTCATGACGGATGCCAAGATTAACTTTATTTATAAAACAATACAGTATTCTGATTATGCGTTGGAGACAAGGGGCTAGTTGTTCTATTGTTTTCAGGGCGTCTGTGGCTTATCAGCTAAGTGGTCGTTCATGACTGATGCTATTGTAGGGCGTCACGTATATGACGACATAACTGTAGTTGTCTAATTTTATTATGTTTAATCTATACAGTTTCCTTTATTTTCATTCTTCTTATTAAGTAAAAAGTACCCAGAATTGCAAAGTTTATGAAGATGTCAAACCTTTTATTGTTAACTGGTTAAACGTGCATTTAATATAAGTTCATCATTTGATAAATAATTTGAAGGTTGGTGGTTTTTTTTGCGAAGTTTCTTGTTATTTACTCCAACTTGGAATCAACGATTTCAATTTTATGTATTTTCCTCCTTTCAAATGGGAGGTTTATGTCTAACAGTAGACTGTTAAAATCTGTTGATGTGATGTGATATTTTTCTCTTGAGTAAGCTCGTATTTGTCAAATTTATATCATTTATTTCTATGGTATTGGTTGTTTTAGAATATTTTCTTTTTGCAATTGTATTTTTTTTTTGGTTGTTGAATTTATAAATTTAAGTAAAAATCACATAAAATATAAATAAAAAGAATGTTAAGCAAGAATATCATTTGTACACAGATACTACAAATCTCCGTCGTTGCACCTACTTAGTCCTAGACAAAGCTGACCGGATGCTTGATATGGGTTTTGAGCCACAGATTCGTAAAATTATTGAACAGATTCGGCAGACAAGTATGTTGAGATAGAAAAGTAACAAATAGTTTACTTTCACATTGAACTAATAACTTCCAGACAGTTTTTTAGACATGTAAATGGAATAAAACATTTAATATCATACTTAATTATTGTCAAATTATTATCTTTCGACCTTTTGTTGTTGACGTTCTCCAACCCCTCCAACTTGATTGCATAGTTTGTGTTGAGGGTAATATTGAAACTACCATAGTCACTTTCACTTAATAAATTATCGACATATATCTACGCAACGAACTGCGAAGAAACGCACCGTATCCTTGATATAAACATCTATCTCTATTCAATACCACAAACCGTTGTTGTCGTAGAAAAATATCGAATTTGATTATTAATCACTTTACGTTGACAAAATATTAGAAATTAATTGTAGCTTCAAAATTTGAAAAAGATTTAAAAAGCTGTTTGAAAAGTATTCCAGAAAATATCATTTGTAAATTTAAAAGTGCTCTCCTGTCAAGTAGCTAAACATCAATACTATCGATGATGAAACAATAGATAAATTACACACTCGGCCAGTTATCTAATGCGTTACAATTAATTAATGTTATATTGTCAATCGTATATAGCATCAGTACTATCGGTAGAAAATCATTTGTGATCGTAATTATACACCTGCGCAGAAATGCGATATTCAATTGCTTTCAATGTTTAATGATTCTATTTAAAGTAAAAAAGTGACAAGAGAGATCAAAATATGATTGAGATTGAAAGACTTTCTTTAGTTAATTAAATTTTTGTATCATGGTACGTACTCTAAACCATAGTTACCTCGAGTTAAATACATCTAATAGAGGACTCGGCTCAGCACACGCTAGCGGTTTACTAATCCTGGGCGGCGCAGCGTGGGGTCCTCATTGCAGTTATTGGAGGAGATCTATCGTTACCGGCCGTCATACACTCCATGGCCGGTAGCGACAGTTGTTTGACCGCAACCTTCTACGAAGACGTAATTTCGCGGAAGGAGGCGATGGAGAAGGCCCGGGAGAACGATATCCACTCGGACTCAATTCGCCGCCGCGAACCGGGCGGCGGAGTCGCACATACCAGTGTTTCATGCCGCCTTAAGTGTGACGCGGGTGGACGGGATAGGTTTTCCCCTCCATTCGCTACAATGACCAGCCGCGAGGAGGTGACGTCCGCGTGTGGTGTACGTCGCCTAAAATAGAGAGCTTGCTTACAGATGGTGCCTGCGATAGCGGACAGGCGCTAGGAGGGATCTGGATGACGTAATAGCAGCTGTTCCCGGATCCCTCATATGTCAGGCGTAAAGTGGCACACCGTGTGGTTTTAGTCGATCCGATTACGACACACCACTCCGCCGTAAACACCGGTGGGGTGACGGCCCGAGGGGTTGCCACACTTTAAAAAAAAAGTACGAGTACATCTAATAGAGAGTAGCCACAGCTAAGAAAAAAGACAACCTTATGAGAATTATACATGTGTAGATAGAGGAGGCATTTCATAAGAAATCAAAGACTCTAAAACTCGCTGTAAGTTATAAATAAAAGACTTCTATGGTAACCAAATTGTTGACAAGCACGAACAATATTTCGAACACCAGTCACAAACGTCGTTTAGTTACAAAATAAGCAAAACTTATACTATGATAACTAGACTGACTGATAGAGTACTTTTTTTGGTAAATATTTACACATTATACATAGAAAACACCCAAATTCCTCAACAAATATATGAAAATAAATACATATTGTAAATAAATTAGATTCAGATAAAAAACAACTAATTTTACCTGATGCACAATTAGATATTTTGCCCGGGTGTCCATTGAACTTATAACCTACGAGAAAATATGCACAAATGTAAACAAAATAAGTCAATTAAGAGTTTAAACCTAACACAAATAAAATGGGTAGTCAAACATATTTTGCACAAGATACTCGAACACTGTGAACACGAGGAACCTGAGCAACTGAACCAAAGACAGAATAATTGTTACACCAGATGTGACATTCGTATGTTAGTACATTTACAATTTCAACAATTACACTTACACACAATTTTTATTTTTAATTACTGTCTTCGCATTACTTTTTCTGTTAATTTCTTAACTTTCTTTTTGTATATTATATGTAGAAAATACAGGTATACATACATATTATATACCTATAGATAGAAAGGTTGTATTCTTTTTGTGGTTTTTATTTTTGTAAATGTTTTAAAAATGATAGTAGTGAATTAAATAATAAAGGCTACTACGTGATCTTTTTTTTTTTTAATAATAATCGTTTATTAGCAAGAAACATTTCATTACTTACATATCACCAAGGTTTGGATACAAATATAAACATTTTGTGTTTGAGTTGATATGGTAAACGTTGTCAGCCGTACTAGTATGCACTGTGTGACGGCTGGAAGCGCCTTCCTTACATGGCCAAGTAGATTATTCATAAAGATTTAAAACTAATCAATGTAGTAGCATTTTTATATTTATTATTAGTATTTTATATACCTTGACTACTTCAAAATTATCATTAGGTACTCATCCTTGACTTCTAATCTACTTTATCAAGCTAATTTTTTTGCCCAGAGATCTAGGTAGACCGTAAATACGTCGATTGCGTGATTGTTAACTGCGATGAGCGATAGTAAAACAATGTGTTACGCAATTTTTTGAATTGTTGCAAATCAGATTACAACTATTTATAACCTACTTAAAAACATTGCTAAGTAGGCGTGTAATTTTTGTAACCTAGTATTTACGACACTGCTTACCATTTCCATATCAAGATTTTGATCGTCGTGTCTAAAGTCCTACAATTTTTCAGATATATAATTAAATAAGAATTAGTTGAAGATATTGGAATCCTATCATATTGTCTTAGTCACTGTAACTTAAACTGCCAAATGTGTACAAATCAGACATGATAAAATATGGGCATTTTTATATGCCTCTGCTTACTATTTTAACTGTTATAGAGAAGACGGTATGCATTTGTACTACTTATGTAGTACGTTAAAAATCAAAACCTTACAACATTGCACCTACAAGGTGCAACACCAATGTTAATAACCTGCCCTCTGTATCTGGAGGTTAAAGAGGTAGCAAAATGTAATACTTTGTGTTTGTAAGTTACAGGTTCATTTCACGGTTACTCACTTGACATGTGACTCGTCTGTTTTAGGGCGCAAATGGGCATAGCTATGTCATAAGAAATCCCAGTTTTGCCTTTTCTTCCTATACCACATATTCACTGCAAATAGGATTTCTCTACTCCTAGCTGATTTCGGAAATGGTGGCCAGTCTCAACGGAGACCAACCAACTAAGCAGGATATGTTATAGTGCACAAGTGTGTGCGCAAACACAGGTACACTCTCTGTTCCCTCACTCTCACAATCCTATGAGACGATTATTCGACACGACCGGGGAGAGATCAGGTGCGGTATTACGTGCTCTCCGAGACACGGGATTAGACTCCAACTTCCAAACTCCGAGCTGTTATTAAGCATTTCTGTAACCAAAAGAACTCAAAAACACTTTTTGACCCCACCCGGGATCTAACCTGAGACCTCTTGATCGGCAGCACCACACGTAACCGCTAGACTAACGAGGCAACTAGAAATAAAATACAGCCATATAACACCTACTTACACCAAAGGACCTTATAAATATTGATTTTTAGAGAGTAAGTGCGTACGTCTGTGTGAGTTGTAGACAAACTGACCGGTACAATGGCTTTGTGAAGGTAATGTCACGTCAACCCAAAGGTCACTTTAACATTCACCTGCAAACAGTATGTCCGATTCAAATGTTATTTAGTTACCTGCTGTACTATAGGAACTGAAATATTGTAGGCTATTAAGATACATATACCATTTTTACGTTGGCACTAATATATCCGTGGTCCATGAGCCAGATTTACAGTTTAAAACTCAAATATAAAGTTTTTAGTTTAGTTTTTAGTGTGCACTCTTAACATTCCTTCACATGATTTGATGAGATTCTAACTTAGTAAAACTTTTTGAAAGTCACAATAAAAATATATTTAACTTTAGATTGTTTAAGTCTAATTAGACTACTAAAGCTCTAACAAAAACTATAAAATAGGAAACAATTGCTTGCCACTCAGTTTGTTTACATTTTCAATTGATGTCTTACCATGTTGTCACTGTCTGTCTATAAGGTCACTATATGATGTCACTCTCTGTAGTGTACAAGACACACAAACACACAAAACACAAGATTTAGATGCACATATCTAATATGACAAACTGATTAAAATTAATAAAGTTATGATTAACGTTATTGATTTAATCTATCCTACAATGCTTCGTATAAACGCAGTATTTATCGTTTCTAAATAATAAACCGTTGATCTCATCAGGTAGAAAAACACACAAGACTGTAGACTGAAATCTGATCACAACTTTCCGCAGATTGATGAGTCTCAACAAATTAGAATCTAAATAGTTGTTGGAAAGTTAACGAGACACCTAGCCTGAAACCTTCAATTAGCCTTAAGCTTAAATTTAGTTAAACACATTACAGAGAATCTCTCAAAAAAGCAGAAGCAACGGCCGCTCAGGTAGTCCTAAAACATCCTCTGCAGTATTCCCCGATCGATTGTCCTTCAAACTTTCAAGAAAAGAGAGCACTATTTTCTCAAAGGCCGATAATACGCTTGTGAGTTTCAGGCCTTTACAGGCGGTGGTAGTTTGCCATAAAAAAATTGTGAGAGCGATGCCACTCAACGGGTAAGTATCATATCTGACACAATCGTTTCTAGAAACCTCTAAATGAAATAAGGGAGCTAAAGGTGACATTTACCACGACGTGGAAAGAACCATCCCCGAACCACAATATGGAAACCGGAACCGAGAACCAATTCTAACAGTTGATGTCGTCACCACAGACGAAAAACGTAGGATAAAAATGTACGAAGCGTACTTGACAAATAATAAACAAAATAGTAACCACGTATTACAATAGCTCCTAAGTTTTAATTATCAGTTAACAAAATACATAACAGAAAGTGTAACTTTCATATTTATAAAATTAATGTGAATATCGCAACAGTACGCCTGACAGAAACTCGTTGGCAACAAATCAATTATATAAATAGAACAAACTTTTTGTGCAAGATATCGCCGTCGTTGTTATTAATTGAAAAAAAACTACGCCTACACATTTAAGGCTTCGTCTAGACTTCAGATTAGGTACGAATTGCGCAATAAACAGGTGGGTAAGTACATACTTAACTGTTACATCACACAGTTGACTATTAAGCATTTTCAAATGCTTGCTAATACTTTTATTTTATTCCTCTGATCCCTGAAGAAAGTGGGCCTCGCCTCTCATTCTTTTCTAGTCACCCCAGGTCTCATAGGTTCGAAAAAAATTATCATGAAATATCTTAAATCTTAACTAAAATTGTAAATGAGATCAAAAAAAGTGGATTAAATTATAATTTTGAGTTTTGATCTTTTTCACTTTACTACAAGTTAATAATCAAAGAAAAGCATTATTGAAAAACAATTGTAACTTGTGCCAGTAGGTTAAAATAATCTTTAGTAATATGATGCAAGCACGACTTATAATATTTATTTTTGTACAAATTCTTAAAAAGTATCTCTACAATAAAGTTAATTTTAATTTCTACCAAACGATTCAATAATATTTCACTAACATTCTGTAGATAAACAATAATTATATTTCTCACAAAATTAGTCAATGGTCGTGTTTATATTCAGATCAATATCTTATTATGCAATGTAACGAGCCCCAAACACCACATCCGTAAGACAACGCCCTACAAACTCAATCTTTTAACAAACAATTAATCTACGATTTATAGTCTACCACTAATGTTATAATTACACCATAATAAGAATACAATCACTATTTTTTCATTGTCTCTTAATACTCACATATTAAAGACTGTTTTACCTTTGTTCAACATAAACCAAACTTATTTTATAATCTAGCGGAGTTAAAAGGGCCTTGAGATTTGAAAGTGCAACCAACAGCCGGAACACGAACGTATTACATTCCAGGAAAAGTCTAGAATGAAAAAAAATTAAAACCTTCAACATTACCTCGGTGTAGAGTTTGATGAGAAAATACGAGTAGATAGATAGATATCATTTATTTATACAATACTGTTGATTAGTTTTATGACGTGATTTGTGTCAACACAATACAAAGAGGTACCTACTTTACATGACCCAATGCCAATTAATGTTGCTAACGTACAACTTCTGACTGTCGCGTCTACTTCATCATCTCATTTAATTAGTACAAAAATAAACAGAAACCCTTTTATAGCTTCAGTATTCAATTTTTAATTGTAAATCATGGAGTTTCTATAATAAAACCATTACTGTTATGTATCTTGCTGTAAAAGTCAACATAATAAAAATAAATACACAACTACTCGTACTTAATATCCCATAGACCATCGCAAATACAATTCTTTAATATTATATTACGAGAAATAGTTCTTTAAATGTTCCATTCAAGATACCTTTGCAGAGCCGAATGCGTTCATATTGATCATGTTTTAATCTTAAATGTTATTCCTTGACAATTAGTCCACGCAATCTTCCGCTGTTCCATATATTCCTATTAAAATATCCCCACTAGTAATCACAAATTTAATTCAGAAACATCTAATTAAACATTCTAGAAACCTCTGAAACTTTTTATTCCTATTGATAAGTATAAACAGTAAAAAACATTCAATTATCCCTACCGGTAGAAGGTTCCATGCATCCCTACCGGCAGCGATACCTAAAAAAAAGTCTACTATTCCTATTCCTACTAGTGGGAATAGTTTAATAGGGATGTATGGATATATGTCTTCAATCTAATACATATCATAGTGCTGATCGATAATCGAAATTTAAACACTGCTGATTAATTGTGAACCTGTGATTATGACTATCTAAACAAATTAAACTACCAATCTGTATTCAAAGTCCTCAATAAAAGTAATGTCCTGGTAACATTATTTTGTTTATTCATCATATGTTCATTACAGTAAAATATATAGTCACTCTTGAACATACACAAACTTAAATGAACAATAAATAATCTGTCAAAAATACCTAAAACAACTGCTCAAAACACTCTTAAACATCCACTCATCATCTATGAAGGAGCAAAAGGAAAGGGTCTGATTATGTTGGTCAGGCTGTTACTAAGCACCCACTCCCGGCCGCTATCCCACTACTGCCCGATACGGGGACTTTTGGCTGCTGGGTTTCCCCCCTGGCCCGGTTCGCCCCTCCTTAGTTAAACCTGCATCCCCCAGACTCCTCTAGGGGATCCATATTAATACCAAGCTTAGTGTGGACGTCCAGTCAACATGGGCCACTCAGTACCAGAACTCCCGACCTCAAACCATCCTCCGGTCCCGACCTCCGAGTAGCCGGATTACAGGAGACGCCACGCTCCCAGTCGAAAAGGTGATTCAATTTTAAGTTCATATCATAAAATATTATCATTACGATCAAATCTTGAAATAATACAATAAAAACCATTAAAATTGTTAATTTCTTATATTTTTTTATTAATAACACTATTTTTATTTTTAATAGACGTTTCGTTTATTTTTTGAAAATAAAAACAATGCATATTGTACACCATCTAGCAGCAGTACCATAAATTAGCGAAAAGCTACGCTTGTAGAAGCGTACTAATAGATGGCGCTGGCTGCTAGAACAAAATCATTTATATTCTTATTTGGTTATTAACGTTTTATTTCATAAAAAGACTTGATAAAAAGAAATATTTTTTAAGTTTTCATAATTTTTGGATTCTACAAGCTTTTATTCAGAATTTAGGAATAATAATACGTTTGACAATCAAATTGAGTCGACACAGCTGTTGAATCGTTCCTTTTGTTTGAAATTTCAAGCAACGGCAAATTTTGAACATTGTAATCTTCAATACGACTTAGCTTGATAAGTGCCATTAATTTTTTCTACATTATTAAATATCTGATATGGATTCTGCAGGCATACTTAACTACAAAAGGTAAATTTCATAAACATAATTTAAAACTAAATAGAGTACTCGTATTTTAAACTTGCGCGCTATAATGTATTGATTTTCTATCCCAAAATAAGTTTGAATGATGTAAATAAATCGTAAACTAGACCTTTAGCATTTTCTCAGCATTTAGCTTATCTAGTAAGATTTTCATAAAGTTTAAGGTGTTTTTGTAAAAGGAATTGTGTGTTTTAGGAACAATGGTGCGGATTCTAGCTCGACTCCTGTAAAACCTCGGCTTGGACGATTCCTCGATGTTTACTCACCCGAACACTTAAATATAACACCCAAACTTGTAAGTAAACATGACAATAGTGAGCGAACATGACAAAAGGTTAAAATTATTCAAATCTAACGTGAAATTTAACTTACAGAAAGCTAAAAACATTTTCGCTGGAACAAGGAATACGAGTCCAAATTTAGTTACACCGGAAAAGTTTTTAGAAGTCGAATTTAAGTGCAGGTACGTATAACAGTCACAAGTAAATTAGCTCTTAAATATACTTTGAAATGCATCTAAATCTGTTCAAAAATCGTAATGTCTGTATGGAGGTCTAATAATACTAGTTTTTCAGAAGTATTGTTTATTAGATGAAATCCATCATCTTAGATAAGGTTTTCGTTTACATTACTACATTTTTGATGACCTTGTTAATGCAGAAAACTATGTAGTTTTATTCTCGAATATTTTTTCCTTACCCCATTATTTTTCAAACAATAACACACACTCAGTGTATCTTTATTTTTACACACATTCTTTTTATAAAGATAGAAATAACTTGCTTAACATTTCTACACTGGGTTATTACTCCTTTCAAAGATTTTAGATTCTATACAGTACCCTGTTTGGACTTGAATACTTATCATTTGTGCCAAATATTAAAATTACAATATAAAAAAAATTAAGATCTACATCTTAAAATAAATATTGGCCATATCAGGTACAAATCAATAAGCAACCTCTACATTCTAAGGAAAATTATATTATTTTAGTTGTCTTAGCTTCGGCAGAGAAAGCCATAGGAATTAAATTTGCCAACAATATTTGCACCATATGTGTGTAAAATAAATAAAAATTATAATTATCTCTTGTTTATTTACAGGACAACTAAACCTCAAAAGAGTTTTCGAAATGTGTTCAGCAACTGTTCCTTTGAAGGAAACCAAAGTTTTCCTTGCTTAAAAAACAAAGTGCGACCAATTAGGATGGAGTTGGAGACACCTACCAAATTGAAACAGGCTATCGATCTTGTTCGAGGTATACAATTAACTTTGAGAGTTATATATCTTGATTAACATATGAATTTAAAGATTGAAGATGTTTATTAAGATGTTAATAGAAGTTTATACTTATGCATTCTACTCTCTATTGGTACCCTCAAGATAGCCATTGATGTAGGAATTCTGTAAAAACATCAGTTGTATCTATAAGAAGAAGACTGAAGATTCAGACAGACAGACATGCAGGCTTCTTTATAAATACTACTGCTTTATTTATTTAGGAATTGACATCTGCTAAGTACTGGTAGAATAAGTAAGCAGGATAGGTACTGTAGAGTACCAGTACTCTAACATCCCTAGGTATTAACAGTTGGCAACAAAGAAAACTCCATGAACATTGGTCTGACTTTTTTTTTATTATTATTATATCAGCCTATGAACTCAGTGTTGTTTGTTAAAAGACAGTTTTAAATCAGTAGGGGAATACCCTTCACACTTAATGGTATAACTTATATATATATATATATATATACGTTTAAGAAGCACCCAAGATGTGATGAGGTTCTTGGATACTTCTTGTAAAGGCATACCCGAGCTCCTAACAATAGACTTATTTGTAATAGTTTTATCTAATAACTATCAAATCTATTTAATATTAAATCTCATGAGTCTTTTTTTAACGTTTGCATCATAGTGGATGGGCCGAATGGTCTCAGATTCAATACATCGTTAGCAACAGACGCGGCTGGATCACCAGCCCCGTCACAGACTGATCGGCTCCAACAGACTATCAATCCAAGCAAGGCTGTATTTACTATAGAACCAAATACTTCTAAGGTATGTAATCTATATAAATAAATTAGAAGAGTATTTTTTCATAATAATATCAACTTACAAACATCTGTCTTTTTGTTCTGTCTACGAAACGGTGCAACCGATTTTGACGGAACTTTCGCTAGTAGATAACTGTTATTTTGGGAAAGACACGCAAGTAAATCCACGAGAATACTATCTGTTAAAAAAAAGGAATTTTAAAACATATAACAATATCAGTGTTGCATATTATATTTCCAATACATGTATTTTTTAAATTGTTAAGTATCGGAGTACATGTAACATTTAATTTAAATAGCGACATAAACACGTGTTACCATATTTCGAGCCAGGCTTTTTGCTTCTAAAAATACATTAATCTAAAGTGTCTTTCACTCGTGGGCACGCCATTGTTTTGGCGGTAAGACCCGTTATGGAGGATTGGCTTGAGAGGCATAACGAGAGACACTCATACCGGCTGACGCAAGCGATCACTATAAAAGGATATTTCGGATATCACCTTATCTGATCCGCAAGGAGCCAACGCCTGAGTATCATGCAGAGGCATGACCTCGCAGCGGTCATCGGAGTGGGGATTCTCTCGCTCAGTAACATAACTGCGGCCATGATACGTAGCGACAGCGCATCGAACTCCGTCGTCTCTTTCTGCGAGCAAGTTATGCTTGCGAAGGAGATGGCAGAGCGGGGCCGGCAGACGTTTAGAACTCTTCTGGACCACTAGGTCCAGCAACGGACCAGGTACCGCACAAGACTCAGGCGCCGGTGATCGCTAAACGATCTCCATCCTCCGTAAGCGCAGGCCTGGGGGTGGCAGGTGAGGTCATCTTTCACACTAGCAGAAGCAGACCGGGGTGGCGATGCAAGCGCTACAGACCTCGCTCGCTCTTTTGGAGGCGGGAAAAATAAAAAAAAAAGGGAACTTCGTGGGTCCCCCACGGGAGGGAACCATCTACAAACCGTAGGTAACCCGAGGTACGTCGGGGTTCCAGGGATTTCCTTACTAGGATGCACCTGGTTTCCCGGTAACTGGTACCTGAGTCGGCATGCGGTTTTTGTGGAATGGTATTTGTGGGGATTTATATCACAAAAAAAGGTGCCTTTCACTAGTAGGTATTCACTCTTAAAAATCAATATGTATCTCGAAATATCACAACTTGGTAAAAATAGCATACTAGGCGACGTAAATAGCACATTTTCTTACCGACCCCTATCTATTTTTAAAAGTTATACGTACGTGAAATATTTAGTCAGCTGAGCACTTTTTCCTCGCAGAGTTGTAATATTATTAACTTCATATACCTCCTACACGGCACGGTACTTCTGTTCCCAAATATGCTGTGGTAACCAGACTGTTTCCTTGTATGCTAATTTAGTACATCACCTTATCGCTAAAAAGTAATGTCTCACAAACAACCTTTCTATTAAAATATCGACTGTAGATAGACGTATTCATGAGTAGTTTTGATGTTAAAAAATGTAAAAGAATCATAAAATAATAACAAAATTATTGTTCACATATTTACGTATATATTTCAAATAACGTACAAACAGTGGACTCTCAGTAATCCGGCCGCTATCTAATCCGGGCCCCCCTGTAATCCGACATCAATCAAACAATTTTCGCTAATGTAGATCGTGCATGATTGAGCAGATTACAACTTGTGCTCGACGTGTAGGTATTGTTTTAATTCCGATTGCTTAGTTTGAATTTGACTACGTGTGATAGCCATGCCGCTTAGCGTGCGTTCATTGTTTGCTGTTTATTCATTGTGTATTACGTATACGTACATAGTAATGTCGTCACAAGCCCAGAAGACAATAACATATAGAATCTTATCATTTGTCTGTAATTTATCGGATTACAAGATACTCTTTTGTAAAAAAAAACCGCGCTATAGGGGGTCTTAGGCAGTACTCTATAATCCGACAAATTCGATAGTCCGACACTGCTCTGCAAAACGTTTGTCGAATTATCGGGGGTCCACTGTATAGATGAATTACACCCAGACAGAATAAACGATCGTACTTATCACTTCATCATTTGCCCTGGTTGAGAAGCTAGTATTATTTTCTAAATCGAAGTTAAACTATATTAACTGTCTTCTATACCGTCGGACAAAGAATATACTTAATTTTATTATAATTATAAAGACAGTTTGTGTAATTTTATCACAAACAAGTAACAAATAAATTGTAATTTACTAGCATTTATAATGTTAATTACGATACATTTCCTAGATTTTGATAGTGAACAATAAAGCCTGCTCGTTACTTGGCTACTCGAGTGGAGAGCTTTGCGGTCTGCGATTCTCAGATCTACTGCGCAGTAGAAGCTGCAAGGCGTTCAGCTTACATGAACCAGAGGAGTGTGATACATCTGAAGATGGCACCGTTGTTTTACTCAGTGGAAAGGTAAGTCTACTTTCCCTGTCCATTCGTAGCAACATTAACTTTTGTTTTCTACTGCTTCTCGTTATTAACTAACTGTTCTTTTCCAAATAGTCCAAATTTTCTCATCCTTAAATTTCAACGGTTCTTACCGACCCCATACCGACACCCTTGTGCTTGTCTGTTTGTTACGTGAGTAAGACCAAATTGTAAGTGTTAGTATTTCGTAAGAGGCGACTAATGTAGTAAATTAGGTAGGATAACACCAGTACAAAGAAAAGGAAAACTTGAAACGAACCCTATACCAACCTAGACCAAAACCTCCTTGCTAAAGAGAGGCCTATGTCCAGCTGTGGACTGCTAAAGACTGTTGATGAAGTTTTTAATACACCTCTTCCATTTCCTATTCGGATACATGTGCACAGAATTTCAAAATTAAAGCTGGCCTCCTCGTCAGAAATCAATCTCCTTGGATGATTTGGTCGAGTCTTAGGTATATATGCTTAGCAAAATTTTTAAGATGTAATGTTCTTTAAATAGTCCATCTTCGTTAACTAGACTTATATTAATTAATGTTACTGTTACAGGTAGTGGAATTGATCTCAAAAGATGGTAGCTCAGTACAAGTGTCTTTGTGGATACGACAACTGGATAATGATGGACCATGCTTGGTCGTAGCCGAGCCTGTTAACTGCAAAACCGTTCTGGTGAGATATCATATTTTACCACACATAGGCAATCTAATCTAGTTTAACTGTTGGTTTAAACTGTTATTTCGAAAACCAAAGTATTATATATATTTAAAGTATTCATTACAACTTTTAAGTTTTAACATTAATCTTATTAAAGTCCTGTGAGATTGTTAGAATGTACTGCAATTTCTTTTTATATGTATATGTCGTCTATTAACATAATTAGTGTACGGATTGTGCGTCAAAAGACTGATAAATTTGAAAGAGACGCGAACTATATGTCATAATCGTGGTTGGCAGCATTCTGTCATCGCTGCTTACTCCAGCCCGCAATAACGCGTACCGTAGGCCAAAACCTCTATTCTAAGGCGAGGCCTATATCGAGCAGTGGGCTATTAAAGACTGTTGATGATGATGGTAAACCTTGAACTGGAGCACATGTATGGCAGTTGACCGTCGAGGCGGAGGGCGGCACAGTACTGTCGGTGTCGGGTTGTGCGGCGGCTGCGCTGTTCGGCGCGGAGAGTTGCGACAAGCTGGTGGGGCTGCCGCTCGCCTCGCTCATCCCCAGCGTGGTGCTGCCGCTCTACGACGCGCCCGTGCCCCGCGCACTGGCCAAGCAGAAACTCACCGGTATTCATTACTAACTAATTTTATAAAATCGCTAACGCCACTATCCTCTTCAAGAATATTATTTTATTTTCTAATAACGTAGTGAACTTTATTAGAAAATTTTGTAGGATGTCAACTTGGCTAAGCCTGCTGAGCAACTTCATCTGATTTCTGCTAAATTTTCAATTAATGCTCGACTCTTATTGGTCATTGCGTGATTTTAAATAGCCTATAGGTTTCTTCGATAAATGAGTTGTCCAACACATAAAACATTTTCTCAATTCAAACGAATGCAACAATTATGTGGAGTAAACTCCAAACAAAGGAATGATATTATTTAATATAATATAAGACTAAACATTCCCAGCAGTTTGACTTATGTTTATGGTCACTCCTCTACATCTGAACGCGTACGTAACCTAATATTTTTAGCCTAAATTGCTCCTTAATAAATACTGGTCCTTAACAAAAATGGTCGAATTGTCAATCGGAGACGATTCGATTGTTTGAAGTCGGTTAATAATCATTGAAACCGAAAAACAAATCAACAACGAGAACCTTTCAATCATTTTTAATCTCACAGTTCACAACTCATGTAAATTATGTATTAATATTACTATGTTAAGAGATATTTTAGAAAAAAAAGATACCAGTTTTTTTATCTAATTTAGAAAATCAATCTTATTTCTTGAGTTTTCTTTTATAGGACGAACATTAGACGGCGGTTGCTTCCCTTTGTGCTTGTGGATATCAAAACCAGACTACACAGACACCGCTCTATGGGGTAGTATTAAGAATAGACAAGTATTTGAAGTCAATGTCAGGGTAAGCTATACCGTGAATCATTTAATGAATTAATGAAATTAAACATTATTTTTTATTTTTAGGCGCCTATTATACTTGTCGTTCAAGTGCCTATTATTTTTGATTTTTAGGTAACCTACAATGTAAGCGGTCTTCTAGTAGTCGACGAAAGTGGTATAATTACCGCTTGCAACCATCACTTCGCGATGCTGACCTTCGGCAAGACTCACTCGGAAGTGATCGGTCACCATATCAATGACGTCATTCAACATTTCTGCAGACACGCCGACATGGTTAAAATGCCAGACCGAAACAGAAATATGACATTGTCTCCGGTCAATAATGATGAAGATAATAATGGATCAGGTATGATTTACGAAATTACTTTTTTGAGATGTTTTCATAAAGATGTAACTAATTACCAAACAAGCACGTCTTCCGATGAGGTTATTTTGGGTAATTAAGACATCATCTTCTGGAAATATATTTATTATATCCTGATACGCTGAAAACAGTCTGTACTGTAATAGTGAAAACAACGCACGAGAAGCTTGTGTTGCTATTAGTATAAATCTTAAATGTCATCAATTTTTTATTGCTGTATCCAATGGTTTTCGTAGCCTGAAAGAGGACTTTAATGTATACAGTAATATTCAGTCGTTCTTGAACCTTATGCGTGTAAAAATAATAAATTGATTGAGCACAGATTGAGATCAAATTTTACCACGATATACAAGACACTTCAAAGATAGTCACAGCGTAACGGGTACAGACAGTAAATAATAAAAATATTAATTGAGCTTAAGTCGTAAAGATAACTATTTAGTTTTGTAACACATTGAAAACTTATTTTACTTAAGATCTCCCCATACTAAGTGCTGTTTCAAGTACATTACGTTTTTAAAACTTTTTTTCTAGCCTCAGACACAGATGACGACGACTCTTGCGGCGCTTTCAATGGCAGTCAAAAATCAGCTTGCATGTCTCTCAACGTGCAACCTTCAATACTATCCACAACGCGTGAAAAATCGTCCAGTGCTTTATGTCTCGACAAATCTTGTAGTATGGTCACCCATACTCCAACTCCAACGCAAGACATGGTCTCAAGTATAAGCACTACGGAACAACGAAACGACATATCTGCTCTCCCTGATGTCACATCCGGTATGTCAGGAATATCCATCGACGATGAAAATTATTATCAAAGTAGCATTTCGAAGTCACGTTCAGAGAATATCTTGCGATCTGAACATAGTAACCCCATGAGACCTGTATGCCATAAGCAGTCAGAAAAATCTGATTCAATTTATTATACGTCACAGCACTCTCAAGAAGTGACACCGACTGGAAGCACCCCAAGAGTGAGATTAAACGATCCTTCATTAAGACTATCGTTTGATTCGAGCAAATACAGGTCTTTGAAAGTGAATTTACCTGGTCAGGTGAGAGATGATAAGACGAGTTTATCGTTGGACTTTTGCGATTCAAACGAAACCAGTGCAGATTTCTTGACGCCAATTAACGAGATGCCTCCGCCCGGTTGTGAAATTGAAGACTTACCGAAACACAACGGTACTGAAAGTGTTGATAGTTTTAGTAATGACAACGATTTGGAAACACAAACTGAATCGGCTCCGAGAAAATTATACGCAGGTAAGTTTGTTTATACAGATATACAGAGTTATTCTTACTTAATAAAAAAGCCGAAACACTACAAACATATTATGATAAGAATAATAAAAAAATAAACAAAAAAAGTAAACAGAAATGGAAAACTATACTACGCTAGGAGCTGATTTGGTACATATCAATGACCACTCGTTAATAGTTATCAAAAACAGTTGATACTTTGGACATAGGACGTAGGCGGAGGTACGGGTTCGATAAATGTCTATCGGTGTCTTATTTTAACGAATTCTGATAGACGTTCGGGATAAAATATAACATTGTTTAAAAATTATTGTGTTCTATGTTATTGCTGATACTGAAACTATTTTCAGGTTTCGTATTCAGTAAGAATGGCGTTGTAGAGAATCTTGTTAGTTGCATACTATGTTAGATGTATCCGGCTGGTCGACAAAATATTAGTTCGCATATATAATCTTTGGCACGCGACACCACTCTCTTATCAAAATTGCCTTCTCACTTCACACAAAGACATACAAGTAGCAAACTTGATGCGACAAGATAAGTTTGCTTTACTTTTGTATGTGGTTACCACGATTCACGAACCCTTAGGTCAAACCCTTTAGGTCTCTGCTCTGAGCTTAACTTTGTTTCCATAAACTCGGAAATCTTAATTGTAATAATTTTGCAAGTTCAATCATAAACGTTGTTTGTTTAGTTGTCCCCATCGTTTAATTGTAGGATTGACCACGTTTTATAATAGCATAAGAGGCCGATGCCCCTTGGCTACATTACATCTTGTCGCCTGGTAGTAGATGATTTGATTTATAGGTTATAAAATATGGTATCTGTATGCATATTGTGCGATATAATATTTTAACAGTCAAATTAACATAGTAATAATGTCCATTCAGATTGGCCTGGCTGGATTTAAAGTGCAAAGAAAGAATTGCAAAAAAATATATCTATGTATGTTTATAATATAAGCATATTAGTTCATTTTACAATTTAGAAAACTTACAGCTGATATTTGAAAAAGAAAGTCTATATTACGGTTAGTTAAAATTTTTCACATATAAATAAATTGCCATAATAGACACATCAGTGACGATTATTAGATATTTCGATGCTAGTAGATATACTTAGCTATAAAAATAAACAAAGATTAATATGAGATGTTATGTTGAGGGATATATCTATATAATATCTATGGTACATCCCTGAAGCTGTGAATATGAATTATTATTGTTTAGTTAATTTTCAAAACGGAATCCGATCGTAGATATTATTTAACCGTGACTTATAACGGTTGGCAGACGATCCGCCCGAGACACCGTGCGTGGCCAAGCGCGCGCTGCGCAGCCAGGTGACGACGTCGACGCCGCAGCAGGCGCGCGCCAAGCACGAGCCGTGCGACTGCGCCGCGGACTGCACGCACAGCGACGGCACCTACCGCGGACTCGTGCAGCACAAGGATGGCACCGAACTGAGTGAGCGTTGTTATTCTTACAATAAAGTATTCTTCAGCAGTATAACGCACTTTGGCACAGTACCTTTCTTTATTATTTTAAACGAATTTTTACATGTGCGTTTAACAGAACAAACGGAAGAGAGGCACTTTACGTCAAGTTTATTCACATGGCGCTAGGTGTAACAATATGATATTAATAAAAAAGTATACCTAACATTTAATAACACAAACCACGATAATTATCTTTGTATATGCTTTGGTTTATTTCGAAAAGTTCCATATAGCTAGTTCCACATAGAACTTTTAGGACCCTAAAATATACGATTTTTTCTCGTTACTGCCATATAATTTTATATTGAAATAATAAAACAAAACAAAGTATTGGTAAATTATTATATAGAAATGAAACTGTAAACTATAATTATTTGAATAATACTTTCGGTTGAGGTTATCTATGGTCCTGTAACATATTTAGAATACATTTCATCACGCAATGTTACTATAAGAAATATTTGAAGTTTATATAAAAAACATTATATATTTGTTGCTATAGATATGGATATTAAAATATTCTTCTAAAAATTAGTGTTTGTGGTTGAAAAACCCAAGAAAAACAAATCTGTTATAATTCAACAAGGCAGGTTGTAATTGACCTCTTGGAACTACTGGATATTATTTTCAGTTGCAAATAGCTATTCACACAACCAGTGATTGGCACTGATAGAACTCCAATTTTGACAAAATATGATCTGATTTTAACTCAATTATAAGGATATTTTTGCTTTAGCGAGGAGTTTTTATTTCAAACATTGTACTTTTCTTATGCGGGGAGCGCGTTCTCATAATTTTCGGGACGAATATGAACCTTTCAACTTATTCGCAAATCCCGTTGCTGTAACATACACTACTATATCATATTTTTTAATCAAGCAATATTTGTTGCCAGCCTAAAAATGTGATATTGTTACGTAGACGTGCTGTACACGGTGTCGAGCATGCAGCTGGGCACGGGCGCGCGCGTGCGCTGCGTGTGGCTGGGCGTGCGGCTGGACCTGGCGCCGCGCCACACCACGCTCGCCTCCAGCCTCGCCTCCACGGCCGACAACTCGCTCGTCCTCGTCAGTACCCCTTACCGTACTATTCGACACTACTTATCGAGAAAAATGTGATGATACCATAAATTACCCTAACATTACAAAACGGATATCCTGACAACTTCTCAAATATATTCGTCTAAAGGCCGACTAACTATACCGTTTTAAAAGTTTAAACTATATTGGATCTTATTTCGAGACTGTTAAGTGTCACCTTTGTTAGATGACCCCTAAACGTACAGCGTCTGACCGTCGATCGACGAAAACTAAATGCTATAGTTATTAAAATAAATCCTAAACGACTTTAACTTTTTACTTAAGTTACTTTTTTTTTTAAATTGAGCACCGGCATTTAAACGTTCATATTATTATTTACCGTTTTCACATTTTCCAAAAGGGCAACAAATCTGCTGGCAGTAGACCACAGTCTATGTCGTTGATGAGCCAATGTGGTGACGAGCAAGTTGCGGGCGAATATAACAAGCATTATGTCACTCTCAAACAAATTGGTAAGTAATGTGTACCTATACCGTAATTAATATCAAAAGATGTAAAAATATGCATAAAAAAGACATAAATATAACACATTTATGACCCTTGCCTACTGAGTCGACTGTGTCCAGATCAGTAACTACTAAACCTATTTTTTCTGTTACTGACTTAATTAAACAATAGACAGAAGTATTATCGTAGTTCTAGTTTCTACATTGATGGCTCAGGACGTCTCTAATAGAAGCGATATGACGTCTTAGATTATATCCAGGGATCTTGCAATAGACCTACTAACGAAACGCGATTGTTTACAAGATACTTAAGCTGCATGGGTTGATGAGCCGTACAGGTGTCAAACGAACTCTTAAACTTTTAATGGTTTCTCTTCACACTTTGAACTTTTCCATCTATTCCACTTTCTAGGTAAAGGTGCTTACGGTTGTGTAAAAATGGCGTATCGCCGTTCAGATCGTCTTTTGACTGTTGCGAAGTTCATTTTGAAAGAGAAGGTGGGCGCTCAGTTCTGGGTGGACGGGTCGGACGGACGCCGCGTGCCCTTGGAACTTAGCCTACTCCTCACTTTGAAACATCCTAATATCGTGAGTATATCTGTTATATTTAGACAATTTAAGGTGTTTATTGAAAGTTTAATTTTCATTCAATTAATTAATGGTTTACTTATCGGTCGCTTTAATCTCTATACCTTTTTCAATGTTTGAAATTAGAATACATAATCTAAGGACATTAGAAAACATAATAAAATTAATAATTATAAGATTCATACCATCATTGTAAACCATGATACGTGTTTTATACAATGGTTTACTGACAGAGAATGGCGTAGGCATTAAGTTCACAAATGCGCCGAATGTACTTGATGTATTAAATAAATAAAAACGACCAACACAAAGAGGCATAAGTGATTGTACATTATTTACATAAATGTGATAATTCTAGGTAAGCGTGGTAGACGTTTTTGAGAACGACAAATATTTTCAAATGGTGATGGAAAAACATGGCGCCGGTATGGACTTATTTGAATTCATAGAGAGACGTCCAAGACTCGACGAACCACTTCTCAGCTATATATTTAGACAAGTAAGTGATTTACTAAAGTAAATAGTAATATTCGTATTCTAGGCTGTTTAGTCGACTTGGAACTTACTCAGAAATCTCACAGGAGTATGAATAGAACTAAAATTACAAATCTGTATTAGTGTACAATATTGTCAGTTATTATATTGCATCACATTCGATCGCATACCTTTTAGCAAATACTTTCATCAACACCTTTTAATAATCTACTGGTAGATATAGGCCTCTCCTTAAGCGGTTTTGGTCTACTAGGCCACGTTGATCAGACAGGTAGGTATTTTTGTGACAAGTTTTTCTTTTCTGCAGTGCAGTAATCCTGCGTATTTTGCGCCCTTAGTCGGTTCTTCCACCCACGGAATGAATAGGGGTGATGTCACTTCGAATTCCTAATCTAACTAACTAACAATAGAATTAACTGCCTCGGTGGCGCAGCGGTAGTGAATGCGACTGCTGTCCCCGAGGTCTCGGGCTCGATTCTCGAGTTGGACCAAATGTTTTTATGATCTCCAAATATTTAGTTCGAAGTTTGGGTGTTTTCTATGTATAATATCTATATATTTACAAAAAAAAAGTATATAAGTTTTCTATCAGTCAATCATAGCACAAGCTCTGCTTAGTTAAAACTAGATTACGTTGTGTGTCAAACGCCTTGAATATTTATTTATTTATTTTCAGATAGGCCAAGCGGTCGAATATCTCCACTCTTTAAATATACTGCATCGGGATATAAAAGACGAAAATGTGATTATTGACAATAAGTTTCACGTGAAACTGATCGACTTTGGTTCGGCAACTTTCATGAGCAAAGACACTCTGTTCTCAACCTTCTATGGAACCACTGAGTACTGCAGCCCTGAAGTACTCGCTGGGAATAAGTAAGTGACTGACAAGATACCATGCTGACGTAACTGAACATTCTATTGGTTTTTCCTTTATTGGCACTTCCAGCACTTTGAAAGTATGTATACGAATCGAGAGGAACTTTTCTAAGATACATTAATTGGGCAAAATTACTGCCAAATACAAAAGAAACGTGTATTAATGATGTAAATAATCATCCTCCGTGGAGAAAACACACGACACTACGTAATAGTGGATTGTAAAGCGACTAATTAACGTGTTACAAAAACTTAAGCATAATAAAAAAAAAAAATTGCCTGCCAAAGTGACTGTACTCTGACGAATGGAAAACATGTATAGAATTCAAGAGTTAAGATCACCATATTAATAATATATAGACGTTCATCTCCTAGTGACCTCTCTTCGAGCTACTACAGACTAGCGGTACACTTTTTTTAGAAAGACCGCTAGTTTAGGGATACCTACTCTACCCTAACTCGCTGTATTCATTTTACTTACTCTAATTTACCTTTTAAATTTGTAACGTCATCGTTGGCATCCAGCACGAGCCCATTATGTAAGACACCGACTTAGGCCGAAATTGGGACATGGCTGGGGCATATTATCATCATGACTAATATCACGTTTATATCATGTGTTTCCATATTTGGTTTTTATGTATGTTCGCCAGAAGTCCTTTTAAAAATGTCCTTATACCTTCACTGCAAATAAAGTCGTATGTACATCTTTTCTTTTTTAGATATGCTGGACCAGAATTAGAAATGTGGTCTATGGGAATAACTTTATATGTGCTGACATTCTTCGTTAACCCATTCTCAGACATTGAGGATACCATACAAGGCCCTCTAGCCTTCCCTCAAATTATTTCTGAAGGTAAATAAAATGAACAATATGAGGTTTTATGTACTCGTATATAGATTTTATTACTCTTAACCGAACTTCAATTTAAAAAAAAAACCAATCGTCATCAAACTAAAGTCATATAGTGAATTCTAAAAATGCTAGTAATAGTTTAAGGAACATTGGATTTAGCTATCTTGCTGTACGGTCTAAATCTCCATGATGTCGTCGATGATGCCGTCAAAAAACAAATTATTCAATATATTTTCATTATTTTAGATTTGGAACAACTTCTACGTTGGATTCTTTGCAAGGATCCAACTAACAGATGTACCGTCTCACAACTTATGACACACCCATGGATCAGAATGCCGGTCGTGATCGGCAACTATGTGTTCCACGAGATAGTCGACTGTGGTAAGTACCACTCTATATATACACATAATACCCACATGAACAAAGTATAAATCAATCTTGAATCTAATCTAATTTTAATCTTAAATTTAATTAGATTTGATATCATAATACGGGAAATAATAAGAGGTAAATCAGCTGAACACGACGGCCAGCGCGTAAATTTACTACGTTTCATAAATGGTACAAACTTTTTTCACAAGATTTCAACTCTTAAACAAAAATATATTTAAAAAAATTAATGTATCTTACATTGAATATTTTTAAATATATTTTTGTGCAAATACATTTATTGTAGATGAGATAATATTGTCTTAAAGTAATCTTAATTTTAAATTGATTGGACATAGTATTAATACGATTACCGTTTGCTTTCAGATCGACATGAAGCGAATCCTGAAATGTATTTTAGTGGAAGTCTTGAATCCCCACGAAGCGGATCTCCCGTCTCACTGGCTGATGCTATCGTTAAAGGTACTTAAACTTGCTATGTACAAATTCAGAGGTATATTTTTTTTGTTGCGGAATAAGTCCCTTATTTAACTCTGAAACACAGAATTACCTAGAGTAAGCATAGTCTTCCTTATACTTACTCTTATATTTTTCATTAAAAAACTGGTCCTCGCTTATTTATCTAATGCCTATTTAAAAAAATGCTTTATTATTATGTTATTATATCTTCAAGCAAATCAAATCAGCCTATCGCCGTCCACTGCTGAACGAAGGTCTCAATGTAGCCCCATTAACAAATTTCAAAACAAAACCATTCAACTGTATACGTGTGGGGTGGCCGGGTGTATCGGCTGTCTCTGTATTTTTTATCACTATAATTTATAGTGTATCACAGGACTACTCTCTACGGAGTATTAAAATGCTCCAATGTTGTAGAACGGTCCAACCCGTCGGAGGTGGCGATCCGCTCGGACGGCAAGAACATGTCGCGCTCGGAGCCCAAGCGCAGTTCGCTGTTACACGCGCTGTCCACCGCCGACAGGGACGCGCACTCCGACAACTACAGTCTGCGGTCTTCTGCCGACGTACGTATATGCCTTGCTAACAATTATCAGCATATCATTCGTTAACAACGATACAAAATAATGCAAATCGTATCTTCAAAAACGAGCCCTCACTGCTGAAAATCGTGATTCCCTTTCATTCTATCAGCCATCAGTCTGTATCAGTTGCGATCACATACAAGTACAACAGACAATGGCATCTCCGTCCGTTAAGCTGTCTGGTCTGGCAATCTTTGGGAACTTCTGCCTCTGGATCTCTTTCCATCTACTGTCCACCATACTACACTTTTTAACAGTATGATTAAATACTCGTACCTACTAACAGTTTATAAGACTACTAACACAAATCAATTTGTTTTTCAGCGTATTTTAAAGAAACTTTTTTGGAATTTTAATACTCTACTTACTTAATGATGGCCTAATCGTAGTGTTAAAAGTAATATATAGTTTTGTGGATTTAATTCGTTTAAAAAGTATTAAATTACTCAAAAACATAACCCCTGTATTGACCGCTTTAATCAACCAAAGACAATTTTAATGAATGTTGACGTTATACCATGCAGTCTTGTCGCCTCCTAATTCAGTATGAACTACTGAATGTAATACCACTATACTATCATGCTAATTTCAGATACTAGACATATCTTCAAAACCAGTATCAGAAGCGGCCCTGACAGACATCAGTTCGGACGCGACGGGTCACGCCGCCTGCGACATCGACTACGACTGCGACCAGTACGAGTGCGACAGCTGGGACGAGTGTGAACAGGACAGCTTCTCTTAACTACTATATTCACACACATCATCGGCGTCATGTGTTGCCAGCGTATCAATTTGAACCATACGAATTTTAATGACGAATTAGATGCAGGACATACTCGTTTAAATAGGGAATACTTCGAAACGTGTTTGAAACCATGGCCTATATTTGTGTATTGTTTAAGAGACCTCAAAAAGCTAGAAAAGTACGGCGACATAACAGAATGGTCTACAAACTTAGATTATGCATCGTAATGTTTCGACGATAAAAAAATGTGAATAGTTTTGCTTTAAGTGTAAAGTAAACAATGATATCAATAACATAAACAATATAACGTAGACCGTTCAGCATGAAAGCCAAGTGGTTAATGACCAAACATTTTTGAGCACAAGATCTTTGGTTCAGTTCCCGATATATGTGTGGCTGCATATTATGTATGTATTAAGAAATATAAATATATATTTATCAGCAGTGTTGTTACCATAGTACAGGCTCTGCCTAGTCTAGGATCAGACGACTGTGTGTAGTAGTTGTAGTGTAACTATGACACAGTAACAATAATAAATTATCAAACACATTTTGAAATGTGTACCACAAACTTTAATGCTGTCGCAGTAAGTAATAAGCTATAAGATCCTATAAGTTTTGTCTAAATATTTGACATGTAACAGGGACATTGATTGTTCCTATTGCCTGATTTATTAATAAAATGCACTTGAAGTATGTAGTAAAATCCACACACTGTCATAACGATAATATAAATTATTTGGAACTAATGACTAGAAATGGCAGGAATATTCGACAACCTTTCGATATTCGGGTATTCGGTCATGTTATTTCACTATTGTGTATGAGGTAGTGAAAAATATGAAAAAAGAAATCACAAGAAGACTCGCTGACCCAGCAAACGTTGTTTTGGCATATAAATTCTTTCTATATATTGGTGAACAATGTGGGTGAAAATAAAAATATTAAATCATGAAAAAAAGATTATTGTACAAAAAACAAAAATTCTCAAAAGGAGGCCACCCTTTCACCTGAGGGTATAGAAAATAGACTACGACCTAGTCTCAGACCGACACAAAACATTTCATAAAAATCGATCCAGCCATTTCAGAGCAGATTGATAACAAATACTGTGACTCGATTTATTATGACTATTAATCTATTATACTAAGTGCCGAATATTTGACGCTTTGGCCAACAACTTAATTCTGCACTAATTACTGATTAGTGAATAACTATACGTTAAACCTCAAGTAGGTTAATAATAAAATTCTTTATGAAAAAGAAAGAATTTTAAAAGTATAATTCATTGTTTCAAAAAGCATATTTGAAATCAAAGACCAATTATCATATTTGAAAATATTTTTACAAAAATTTTAAAATTAATTTTAGTTGTTCTTTAAATTAGTGTTTTTAGTTGTTGTTGTAACTACTTTATTTGGCAAATTATCTTATAACTTTATTCTGCGCTAACTACGTAGTAGCTTACCAGGTAGGTTTAACTTAATATATATTTATTCATTAATCATGTTTCATAAAACAGCTGTGTGTACTACTGTAGTGAGTGGCAAATAGAAATTATAGTTTTCTTTTCAGTAATCATATGCCTATTTACAAATTCATACAGTTTACTCAAAACCAGAACCGCGCACGTATTAGGTAAATGCAGATAAAGTATAATAAAAAGTCGCCAAATATTCGTTATTCAGTATTCGGCCGATTTACTACGCCTGGTATCTCTACTAATAACATTCAGTGTCTTACCTAGAACTGAGTGAACGGTGCCTAAAAACATTCAAGCCCTGAGGCGGAGAGAGCTGGCAACCACCTAATCTTCATAGAAAGGACGGACGAAGACGCATATTACTGCTTTCGTCAGGTCGCATATAAAGAAGCTTGCACCTGGCGTATAAAGCATTAGTTAAATCTCGATTTAGTTATCAATAATAACCGATACAGACTTAATATATTTTTGGAGGTCAATGATTGTTATTAGAAATGAATATATGATCATAAACATGAGCTAGTCATTTACATAAGGCACTATAAATTAATAAATTTATTTTAACTTCTCGGTGTTTTAAGTTATCTTAAGTAAAAGAAATTTAGATAAGATGTGTTAATTGCAATTTATATTCAGGCTATTTGAACTCCCAATAGTAAATGTTTTTCATGTAAGAAATCAACTTTTACCACTTTAAATTGTTGCGTAACTAGAACAGTGTTTTACGCAGACAACATTCTACCAAGCACGTGATTCAAGATCTCCAAGTATTTATTTGTTAATTTACTTCTAGGATTACAATAATTTAATTTTTAGCATATTCTTAATAGTCACAATTTGGATATCATTTAAAGGCAACTACTTATTTCAGAATTATACTACTTACTTATATTTAAGCATTTCGAGTTCTGCCTTAAATATAAAACTAATATTAAAATGTGCGGCATTCGACACTGATCTCCTATTTATTTTAATGTGCGTCAATACTAAAACCTATTTTTTTTATTTACAAAATAAATTCAACCATTTTAATCAATTAATAAGTTAATTATATATACAAACCACGAATACTTATACATTAAATGCGGGGTTGTCTTCCCACTGTTATAAATAAAATCAAATATATAAATATTGCGTTACTTTTTCAGTTTTATATTAGTATCTCTTCCAAATCTGTTGTTATTAGATAAGCATGTTGACATATTAATCTTAGTAAAAGCACTGTTAGGATAAGTTATTTATTAATGCAGCGATTTAGAGCAAACTTTCTAAATAATTATTATTATAAATTTAATGTAAATCTAGCCAAACTGCAATTAATTTGTAAATCATTCTTGTGGGAAAACATCGCCGTAGGAAGTTCTATTAATTACTTTAAAAGAAGACATAACGGATCTTTAAACTTAAACATATTTTAAACTTAAAAGACTTCAGCGCCATTCATAAAAGATGTTCCTCGAAACCTGTTTCCTTCCTGCTCAACGCGTGTTTCATTCGATTGAGTCGAAATTTTCCTGTAATGAACATAGTTATAAGATAGATTTTTCTACATTCGTAGTTATAAATTAAATTTTGTTGGGTAGCGAAATGGACCCAATGAATTGATTGACGATAGTTGATGGCGTCTATTTTGTTAATAGGTCAAGTTGAATTTAAGCATTTCATATTTACATAATTTATGGAAGCAAACACATGTGTTTTCCTACACGAAGGATCAGTCTCCCTTGTATACATACATATATAAAGACGTCTTTGTGTGTGTAACACTAGTTGCGTCGACTTCTATGCATACAAGTCTCAATCAAGACCAAATGTTTGTTTATGTCTACAGTACCTCTATCTTCTAGTGTATGAAAGTGTTAGAAGTATATTAATACATAACGATCAGAGGTACTATAAGAAATAGTGTACACCAATATAATCTAATGTATAAACTAATAATCATAACAGTAAATTATTATATTGTCATCCAGTGAAATCACAAGGAATTCTTATTGTAAGTATATTAACCTTTTAGCATTCTGCCAAAGCTTTACTACTTGCAATAACATTTCATTGCGTATATCACGCCAAACTCTTATGACTAATTTATTAAAAATCAGTATTAGGACAATACCTTAGATCTTTCTTACAAGCTTAATCTTAATCCTAATATAGTGTTAATATAAAAAAAAACTTGAAAGAACCAAAAATTCATTGTATATATCATTAAGTAAAATTAACATATCTAGATTGGGTTCAAATAAAAGAATGTAAGGAGATGCACATGAGATTTGCTGTAGTATCCAGTCAATTTTATGTGTCCTCTTTTCGGTAGAACAATATTTAATTGATATAATAAGGATTATATTTTTGTAGTGTTGAAATATAATTTATTGTTTTATGTCAACCATTCGTAGTAGTTATTTATTGTCCGGTGCGTCCGTTTCTTACTTAGTGCCTTATGGCGGACGACAGGTTACTTTGCTCGACTAGGACGCTGTAACCATTCATCGTAAATAAACAATATGAACTCCCTGACCATTTGTTTTATTTATATTACGTCATTGAAGTCATGTGACCTAGTAAAATAAAGATTAGTCAAAACAGAAAGACTGGTTTTTACTAGTAAGTAAAATCCTGAGCAGAGGGGATAGAGTAATGCTCTTATCTCAGTGGGTGCTGGAAGTGTCTAACTTGCAACCAGAATCGATCTTAAGACGTAATTATATAATATATTTAAAATCTCGAGATCATACATTTAGAAAAGGTTTAGTTTACTCATGGTTTTTGATTTTTGACCAGAGTACAGAGTATTGGGATCCTCGGTGTCGATATCTCCAGTGACGTCCAATTTCGGACTCATTTGGAGGGAAAGGTGAGGCTGGCATCAAAAAAGCTTGGTGTTCTGAATAGAGCGAAGCGATATTTCACACCGGCACAAAGGCTACTACTGTACAAAGCACAAGTTCGGCCTCACATGGAGTATTGCTGTCATCTCTGGGCGGGAGCACCGAAGTACCAGCTTGAGCCTTTCGATTCAGTCCAGAGACGTGCTGTGAGAATTGTCGACGATCCTGATCTCACGGACGGTATCGAGCCACTAAGTCTTAGGAGAGACTTTGCCTCCCTGTGTGTACTCTACCGTCTCTACAATGGGTTGTGTTCTGAAGAATTGTTTGATATGATGCCCACAGCCACATTCTACCATCGCACCGCTCGCCATCGTCAGGGAGCTCATCCACATACATTGGAACCTAAATGGTCGCGCACAGTGCGGTTTCAGAGAAATTTTCTCCTGCGAACAATCCCGTTATGGAATGAGCTCCCTGCCACGGTTTTCCCTGGGAACTACAGCATGGGGTTCTTCAAGAAGGGGGTTAATAGGTTTTTGAAGGGTCGGCAACGCGCACGTGATGCCCCTGGTGTCGCAGGCGTCCATAGGCTGCGGTAGCCGCTTACCATCAGGCGGGCCGTATGCTTGTTTGCCACCGTCGTGGTATAAAAAAAAATAAAAAAAAAAATTTTACTTGTATAGGAAATTATATTTTTTATAGTTAACCAAAACTATACCGTTCCTACTTTCGAATTTAATGATTCATATGAATCTGAGTTAAGTAAGAAACCAGTATAAGTTGCTAAACAGAATCGCATTCGCATTCTTACTCAAGATCTTGGTTTTGATTTTACTTGTATAGGAAATTATATTTTTTATAGTTAACCAAAACTATACCGTTCCTACTTTCGAATTTAATGATTCATATGAATCTGAGTTAAGTAAGAAACCAATATAAGTTGCTAAACAATATTCAAACACGAGACTTTTCCAAAAAAATAATCTACCATTATATTTTTATAGATAGCAATACCGATTCGAAAATGTCAAATTACATGGCGGTGCGTCGCTTTTTTGCCAATCATTGCCGCACTAGAGCAAATTCAAACGTATTTATAGTGAAACAACGGAAATTATTTACTTCTACTAAAGCAATAACAACAAATCATTTCGTTACAAACAAAAATATATTGGTAAGAATTTTCAATGTTTACATTGTTCATTTGGAAACAATATGGGACTTATTCCATAGTAACAATTTGAATTTTAATTCATTTGTATAAAAATATGTGTTACAAAACAGTACGTGTATTTGACACGCGTAGTTAAACTCATAAATACAAAGATATTGCTAAAATGCAAAATAACCTAAAATAGGTTAATCGTTCCCGTATTGTCGTGTCAACTCTAATAAGTGCAATATCCGATGCTTATGTTGAGTTATTATGGACCTTATTGCCTCTGAGATAAATCTTGCTTATGTTGTGTTGTGATACTGGCTATGTTGTGATCATTGTAGAAATATTTGTCCACTCATTGATGTTCCTATTCGAAGTCCAATTTGAATCGTAATTAAAGCATATTGATCATTGATAAGTTGATTTAAATTCTATTATTATAGCACTTTTCGATTCTTAATCGAAAATAGTTCTGAATGGATAAATTATAAAAACAGTAAATGTATGTTAGAGTTTATAACCAAGTGTGTTCTGTCTCAGAATCATTATTCACACTTTCTAATGTGTATTATACTTGTCACTTGCTGCCTACTTTCACCTGATCATAACTATGTTACTTTTAAAGTTAAAATTTTGAATCAACTCCATTTACTTCATTTACTGAGAAAAATATAAACATTTTTATAATAATAAAATCCTATATGAAGAAGAAAAAATTTGATGAGCATAAATCATTTTTTACATTTGTGTACCCACAATTAACAAGAAAAACAATATCTACAATCAAAGACCAATTTTCATGTTTGAAAATAATGTTTACAAACATTTTTAAAAGTAATTTTAGTTTTTATAGAAAAATAGCTTTTTTAAAAATCTTTGAGTTATTTTTTTAGTTGTTGATCTACTCTATTCAACAGATAATATTATAACTTTAAACTGGACTAATTTAGTAGTAGTTTTACAGATAGATTTAACAGCTGTGAGCACTGTGATGTTGATGGGTGCATAGAAATTTTAGTTTTCTTTTTAGCAATCATATACCTATTTACTTGTTTACTCAAAACCAGAACTGCACTTGCATGAGATGAGTGCAGATAAAGTATATAGTAGAAAATCCAAATATTTAATTTGAGCTAAAAAAAAATTTGGGTATGATAAGTCTAATGTCAGAATTGCAGTCAAAAAATTGATGAATTGCGGTACTTATTAGCCTAAGTACAACAATGGTTAATTGATTTCTGATATATTCCGGTGTTTTACACTTACTCATTGGTGCACTTACCGAAACTGAAGTTTTCGGAATTTGGATCACTTCTTGATTTTTTTTGTGATTCTTTTAATCTAATACTCGCATGTATAAAAGAATCTTGTTTTGATAGGATTGCCTTGCATGATCTTTGATAATACCAAGAAAAATTACAAAATGAAAAAATTCACTATTTTTTCTAGACTCTGGATGCAGTAACTAATTGTAACAAATAACTAATAGCCATCATCTCCTATACGACCGGGTCTGTTTTGTTTTTTCTTATAACTTACAAGGGCAAATGAACAGATAGGTTGCTTGATGGTCATCACCTTTTTAGATGGTAAGAACCTTCAACATACTGCATTCTCTAGTTGGCAAAGGCTCTCGACCGCCGCTTAATTAGTTAATACAATTATGAAATAGTTTTGCCTGTTGCTCCATGGAACCATTTTTACCGTCCAATATTTTTCCATATATCAGTCAAAAATTTAGTTAGCATAGTTGGAGCTTAAGCCGTATCCATCTGCATCTCTAATATCGAGACGCAGCGACACATCAACGTAAATATTGAAGCTCTTCCTGGATAACAGAACATTAGCCAGAAACTAACAAACACATCATTTAGTGAAATGCTTATAAATTCTTTGCAAAAAAAGATGAACTCCGAGTTATCAGTAACTAGACTAGCCGGTAATATAGATTTCCATTGGTGAAATAATCTTTAAAATTGATGTAGTCGTTTAGGCGTGAATACGAAACAAACGATCAAACTCACATTCGCGTTTATGATTTTGTTAGTTAGGATGTAAGGAGAAATAGTCTGAATTCAATTTCCTTATAGTGAATAATACCTTTTATGTTTTAAATTGCACCTGCTGATGTAGAACCAATAATGTAAAATCTGTACAAGTATGAAAATAATCAGTTGCTATTCAGATTCTGGCAAATTTATCTCATATTTACTCGAGTTATCACGTACTAGACGTAACATTATTACAAACAGATAATAATACTGTAATAAACCTACATAATATACGAGTATATATGTTTCATTGTAATATTCACTCATAGCGCACGGCCGATCACAGAATACACGAGCTAAATATACTTAAGTATTATACTTTCACCGTTCTCGTAAAAACATACGTAAGTTTTCAAAAATTAACATTAGTATACATTCATTTGTTTTAAATGTATTTGTTGTGTGTATTTTTTAATTTCTAATACATTATTAACCTAGAAGCATATAATAGGACCTGCCTGCTTAGTTACCGTCGGTTGATTCTTTATTAGGTCGCATTTAACATTTAGCCTAGTCTATATGTGTCGCAGCTTTCCTCTTCCGTGACAATTTATTAAATTATTTTTGCCAGTTTCATCAGTCACTGATAAAATCCTTTAGAACTTATCTGCCAGGTAACAACAGATATATGACAATATATATATATAAGTTATATATGTAATGATATTTTGAATTTCGAATTCGGAAATAAAAATATTTTGCTTTGAAATAATTGGGCTGGCTTGACCTAAGTGACACCGCGATCTCTGTGAGATCGGTTTTTATCGGAGCTATCACTTTTATGCAAATATTTTGTTACTTTTCACTGAGTTAGTGGGGTTACCAGAGTCCAAGCCTGAAAATTCTGGGAAGAGTATCAGAATGCTGTGCGAATCTGCTTATTTGCCGTCCTTCTTCCTAGCCTTTATTATTCCTAAGAATATTTGAGTTTGACTACTAGTCTAACAAACTATCAGTTCTAAATTAATTTTTCATATACCTTTTTTTTCTTGGAAAGTGATTAACTCTTGTTACTAAGAAGGAGATCGGCCATGAAAGTAATTCTTAATTAATCTAAATAGATATTTCAATTGTCAGTCCAAAATCTAGGTTTTCCGACGTAAATTAGAAAAAAAATCATCGACATTTATCGTACTAATATTATCACAAAAGTATGACGGAGAGCCTTTTAATTACATTCTCACTAATGTGAGAATGCTAATATTACAGAGGAATAAAAAAAAAGTAATACCTAAAACAAACATACAAGGGATATGGTCATTATAGAAAGTCGCGAGGATCGCACGATACTGCCTCTATTTCCGATAGGTGCGTCATTGAAATAGAGCTACCCTCATCATCTTCATTAGCCTATCGCAGTCCTCTGCCGGACATAGGCCTCTCCCATTGCATGCCACTCCGATTTTGGGTTTCTCACACCTAACTCCTGCCAGCCATCTTTACCCCAGATTTATGAAATAAGTTCCTTCATGTGCTGCCAGTAGGGTAAAATAACTGCCATATAAATTTCGTAAAATGCACTTTATCCGGAGGTTGTTAGCATTAGAGACATTCCCACCTTTTCAGAAGAACCTTCCTAGAATAACGCTTGTGTATCTCATCAAGAACAGCGTACTAAAAAATAGGTATTTATTTTTCTGTACTCTTAATAGTTCCTTATTGTTTTAATGGGTTTTCTACAAATTTTTGTGCCGTAAAAGTTCATTGAGGTATAAGTGCAATCCCAACGGATGTCGAATATTCACTATTCGGAACGGATATTTCATAAGGAAATAAACAGTTATGACAATCAATGTTATCATTTATTTCAAAACATACACGAAATAATATATTGTCGTATGATGTGTAAAAATGATTAGTTTAGAAATAGTTAAGATAAGGAGCATGTCGCATTGTCTTTTAAAGATTTAAAACAATTTACAATCCTATCGAATTCGGCATTTATCTGTCATCTCAGCTGTTGGCAAGTAATAGAGACTGATTTAACCATACCATATCAAAAGAAATTTATTCCAAAAGAACGTCCCGGGACTATTTGAATAAAAATAAACGAAGGCAGCTCATTCTAGACTTTCTCTAACCTAAAGTAGTAGTTCGGTACGTGTTTATAGGTCGACTCTCTTTGTAATACTAACAGTATACTAGTATGATAAAGATTATTCGACCGACGCTTCAGAGTATTCGGCACATTGGCTACTAGTTAAGCTTAAAGTAAACTTATGTAACTACGTAACGTTGTCTGAGATTGTTTTATGAATCAAATCTAGATTTTATGCCAATGACATAAACATAGTATTCCATTTCTTCAAATTTCATTCAAAATAAAATTTTTCTATTTCTGAACTGATAATGAAATTAGTACTTAGTATTAACTATCAATATTTATACCCTAAATTTTTTATAGGTAATACTTTATCGAGTAGTCTTATCTATTATAAGGTAGCGTAACAATAACCCTTTAGTAGGCAGTGTCACGGAATTTCTAGTTTACCGTTATGATCCTATGGAAATGACGATCTTATAACTACTATTCCGAGTGGTGGTGGATTAAGAATACAGTGTCATCACCCTTATTCATCCCGTGTGTGCCGTTAGAGGCGACTAAGCGACCAAACTACACAGGAAAACATCCAAAGAGAAAGAAAATTTAATACAAACCCTTTTTTTTTTTTTTTTTATCGTGTGGAAACCCCCTCGGGCCGTCACCCCACCGGGGTTTACGGCGAGGTGGTGTGTCGGAATCGGACCGACTAAAACCACACGGTGTGCTACTCTGCACCTGTCATAGGAGGGATCAGGGAACAGCTGCTATTACGACATCCAGATCCCTCCTAGCGCCTACCCGCTACCGCAGGCACCATCTACGGGTAAACTCTCTATTTTAGGCGACGTACGGCACACGTGGACGTCGCCTCCTCGCGGCCACACTCAAGGCGGCATGAGGCGCTGGTATGCACGCCTCCGCCGCCCGGTTCGCCGGCGGCGAATTGGGGCCGAGTAGAAGTCGTCCTCCCGGGCCTTCTCCGCCGCCTCCTTCCGGGAAATATTTGGTTGGTATAGGGTTTGTATTGGTCCATTCTGTAATGGACCAATACAAACCCTATACCAACCCGTCTAGCCAGCGTGGTACAGTAGACCAAAACCTCCTTACTAAGGAGTAAGAAGGTTTTGGCTTACTATACCATAAGTACATCTCACTAGGCTTTTCCTTAGAAACCTTTATCCAGCAGTGCACTATTAAAGGTTATTGATGTGATGTTGTAGTGTGATAGCTACTATGTATCGAAAAAAATAAATATCATTATTCAAAAAATATAGCATAAAAATTAAAAAGAGATTTAAAATTACTGTTCTGTTCTGTTACAAATAGCAATCATAGGAACGAACGTAAAATAAACTTCGAAACTTCGAAAGCTCTGCCATGTTAAGATTTAATTAGACACAATCTTTTACATTCATTTTTACATAATGCAATCAATTTATGGACATCGAAATAACATTAACATTTTCTTTAAGATAGTGGCACACGGATGCTTATATACAAAAACGTACTCAATGAAAGAACTATAACGTCCATGTCAAAACTTGGTAATCTAATTAATGTCTTTGAGCAACAATAATTATAGTAAAAAAAATAAAAGTAAAAGAAAATTAACATCATAATTTTTCCTTTCCAAAAAAAAAAGGACAACAATTAATTTTCTATATTTTGAAAGCTCTGAAAGATTTGAAATAAATGCTAGACACTTCGTTACATGTGCTCATATAAACTTTAAACTTTTACCATTTTATTTATTTTTTAAAGATATTTTAGTCTCTAGTTACTTTTATATTGCATTTGCTAATAATATCACGTATACAGCACACAAAAGAATAATTCAGATAACCAGGTGAGATTTTTAAACAAACCTCTTTGGTTTCTTAGCAACTGCTTCAGTTAGTTGTTTACGCTAAAAATAAAAGAATTAATGTCAATATCGACAAAATCAAGACAAAGATGAAGAAACTATCGACTGCGCCAACTCCGACAAACGAGTCTATCAACACGGTTGGTTGCTTCCGAATAGTTGAATATTACGATATAAGACGTTTATTTCCCCAAAGCTGTTCAGTCTGTATCGAGTGGTAGCGCGCACAAGGTTCACTATGCGTGTTTTTGAATATGCATGTGTTGTGTCAGTGTGTGCATTGTTGCAGTGCGCGCACGCATCTACGTCGTTGACCCCCCAGAAAATGGTCTTCAAATATCCAGAGGCGAGGAGAGACGAGACCGTCGTCGACGACTACCATGGTACCAAGGTATTTTTTGAATTATTTATATTAGAATGAAGACATTTACCTTATAGGTAGTGAAGTTTGCATAAAGGAAGACCTTAAGATAAATTAAACGTATTTTAGTAGGGTATTAGTTATCTGTAGTGTTGACTATAAAGAAAACGATTTAATTGAGACCAATTATACAGGAATAACATGTTATATGCGTACACATATATGTTTTTAATCTCTTCCACACGTATCTGCTGTACCATCTGTGAAAACAACTGCCCCCAAAACTTTACCTATTTTGTAAAGTTAATATTTTACTAGCGTTTGACCAAGATTAAATTAAATTGAGTATTTCTCAAGAACAAGACTTTTTCTGAATAAAAAATCCGTTGTGTCCTTTTTCCTCATGTAAACATGATGAGCCGTTGAGGAGAAAAGGCTTGGAAGCGTAACAAACAGACTCATTTTTGTGCTCATAGTATTAAGTTAGATATCTCTATAAGCCTATAAAGCCCAGTAATCTTATATCGTATAATAATTTACAATTACACATGACTTACTTCGACTGTGTTTTGTAACATTATTAATAATGCGGACAGACTTTGTATTACGTCTTCGTTCCGGTTATTATTATTTTATATTTTATTCATGACATACTTTTTGCTTAATTTAAATCTAGATACCTCCGTGTAATACATATGGCTTCCAATATTATTGTTATATATAAATTCTGATAACAATATCTGCGTTCTCTATCTAGATTTTAGATTATATATAAAAACGACATGATATACAATCCGCTTCAAAGATTCTTTTATCTATTTTTCGCATCAGTTTTGTTCTTAATTTCACATCAGTGCAATCACAACATGTCACAGCGCAGCGTGACAGGGTACAGATAGTCACATATAAAATTCAAAAGAATTTTTCAAATTGATTAGTAGATATAGAAATCGGTTCGTATAATTAATAATATTAATAAATAAATACACCCAATAACTTAATCTTCAACTTTATCAACGATGCGATTACACAAAAAATTTTCAAACCTGCAACGAACCGGCTCAATAATTAACGTTTTATTTTTAATGGAAAACATGGAGCCAGTTTGGGACTAGTTTTAGAAAAAGAAGCCAAACATACTACACAAGTCCATTAAATCATTCAGGTACCGATGAGTCTATCACTCGTACACAGGTAGGTAAGTACTTAATAGAGCAAAGGATTAATTATAAAGGAGCGGAGACTAATTAGCTTATTGGACGTACCGGCAGAAATGTAATAAGCGCCATGACATATAGTCACGTCCCTTTCGCACCTTCAATTATGACAGACAGGCACAAGTATTTCATAGTAAGAAAAACCAACAATGTTAGATAATGAAAGGAATAAATGTGGTCACGTAACAGGTGTAACAAAACATTGAATTACCTGATGTTTTGATAGGGTTGCTTTAACTGTGATCATAAGTCGATTCTGTCTGTGTCCATGGTCCAAAATAGTTTTAAAGTTAGTATAAAAATTAACTGGTTATTTGACGTAGTTTGTTTTTTGTGAGGCAATTTAATTGATATGATAGTCTGGCGATCAGGCAACATTTAGCAGACTCGAGCAGGCTCTTAGTAATAAAACATAAACAGTGATTTTGTAGAATGTAGTAAAGAGGTAAACCATTTTCTGCCCCGGACAAGATTAAGAGGGAAACTAAAGCGTCACGTCATTATGTGTAAGGACAAAAATGGGTTTCTTGAAGCAACGAACAGTTGAGGATAATATTTTCACCTTCTAACCCATAGGTGGAACTCACTAGTGTTGTACTTTAGAGCAACAAGGTTATTTGATTTTATAGGATAGAGATACATTTTCTTGTAAAGCACTTCGTATTGCCTTTTTTATTTTAAAAAAGACAACTGCCATATTAAAAGTAAATCCTGTATCGCACTGGACATTACAAACACCCATGAAACGGACACAAATAACACCCAGACTCAGAACAACAATATGCGGATCACACAAAGTGTTGTTCCATGTGGGGTTTGAACCCAATTTCGATTTCATCTACATTTGTTGTTCGATTACATTTTTTATTTACGGCGTGTCCTCGATACAGGAAGCGGTGTACCTAATATGGTTCAAACCAAATAATAAAGGTGAAATTGCAATGTGCGATGATAAACTAAACATTGCTTCTCTTATGAGACAAGCGTGCTATCTTCTGTTCCTTAGCCTTGTGACACATTATCTTCCCACCATGTCGCCGTCCGGATATTTCCAGCATGGTGAAAAGAAAGATTACAACTTTACTTTTGCTGGCCAAGGTTACAGAATCTGTCGGTGTTATATGACAAGGTCTACTATTAACTAAGATTATAAGCATTTTGCAATATAATATTTTTAGTTCTATAATTCACATCATACACGAGTTATTATTTCTTATTGAAACCGACATGATGATGTATCGTTATTAGACTTGAACAATCAGTCAACTGGTGGCAATGTTATTATAGATATTTGTTCTCTTGACCACATCGTCTTTGAATTGTATTTGTTGTAAAATACTTACGATTGATAAACTTATTTTTTTATTTGTTATTATTTTTTATTATATGTATTTGTATTTACACACGTGTTAGTGAGGACACACGTGAATATTTATTAACTACAATATCATCATCAACAGTTTACTGCTGGACATAGGTCTGTCGTTAGTGATTTTCAGTATGTGTTTAGCTTGACGAAAATGCCTAATTTCTTTATAACCGTCAATTTCTTACTTTACCACCCCACTAAATGATGAAAGTTTTAAAAATCATATCTTAGTGGATGGATGCTTACAAAATAAAAAGCGACAGTTGCCAAAATTTCAAGTTTGTAGCCACAGCAGTATTGTCAGTTAGAGCAAGTAATTGTGTATGCACAGATGGAACTTATTTAACCTTATTTATTTCTTACTAATATTTTTTCGTCTGTGCTCCGTGTGGTAACGGATTAAGAGCACATAGTATCACTACTCCTACGAGTATTCTTCCCATGGGTGTCCTAACAGGCGACTAAGGAAACAAAATGTGCAAGAAAACATCACTACAAAGAGAAAGAAAATTTTAAACAAATCATATAGCAATCCGTCTGGCTAGCGTGGTATAGTAGCCCAAAACCTCCATACTAAGGAGAGGCCTATGTCTAGCAGTGGTCTGTTAAAGGCTGTTGGTGATGATGGATAATTTTATCCGTTATTGGTGTTTATTTTATCTCAAGGTAAAATTATATATAAAGAAAATAAATAGAATACAATCTTAGTCTTTAAAACAATATGATAAACTTCTTCAGACTTGATATTTAGAACTTGTTATTTTTTTAACTTTATCGCGTCATCATCTAAACAATTAACGATGTATATGTATAGTATACCTACCGTTACATGATATTTAACATCCGGGTTCAACGTACCACCATAAAAGAAGTTAGTTTTTAAGTTATTTCTTTCGCCTATCGTATTAATTACCTGTTATTTAGTTGCTATCAAGACAGGATACAAATAAAACTTTAAAACTGCCAATACAATTTAAAAATTTTTGCATACAATAAGACACGAAAGTCACATCAGTCAGCCCTTAAGTGAATGGAGATCTTTCAGTGAATTAAAAAAAGAATAACAGAGGTTTACGACTTATTACATTAAATACTAATTTAAAAGCATTATACTGCAATCATTTTGTAACAAATGTGTAGTAACACGCTAATTGAAATATCAACTGTTCCACCTTCCCGCTTCCTGAGTCGTAATCCATTATCAAGTATTTACTTTACATTCTCTTACGTCAGTGATTGACCAAGAACATAGCAGCATTAATAACGTTATAACACTTTTAGCTACCGTAAATTATCTATGAACTTATTTCTTGGAAGAGGTTCACGTTCAACAGTCGACAGCTTGTCTGGTTGACGTGATTGAACAATGTATAAAAACAATAAACCCAATCAATGTATCTAATTATTTCTTGCCAATTTCAGGCATATGCAAACTACGCAAAAATTCTAAAAAGCTAGTAGGTATATCACATAAAGCCAGGCAATTACTTTTCATAACGCGGTCTTTCTTAAAGCTATTGAATGCACAACCCAGTTAGATTTTCAAACGATTGATTTACAATTTAATCGTAGTCCTGACTCACGAAGTAAGCCTCACATACTGCAATGAAGGACGTGACTATCGGATTCTAGCCTTTTACCTTACTGAGAACGTGACATGCTTAGAATATAATATTCTTGCTTTTAACATTGTATGGTATAGCACAATATTAATATAACCGCACTATAAATGTCTATTAATAAATAAACTGTTTATTTTATTAACATTTGACTCTTGCTATGCAAGGGCCTAGTTGCTTGTCCACGCTTACGGCCTTGACATTATGCTTAAGATTTATTATTAAGTTATAATTACATGTTTCTGTGCTTAATTGAATTTTAGAAGTTGGCACCATAAATATCCACCACATTCGGGTCATAACTCTCATTCGTCATCTTCATCACAGTCTACGAACGTCATTTATTTTGCCTTCCCCGTGCGGTCTAGTTCACCGTTGCGTTGTTTATACAATACAAGAATTAATCCTGACGAAGTAATGGATTAGATTATAACTAACTAAAGAGTATGTAAATTTTCAAATAATAATTTATAACATTGTAAAAAAATATTAAAATACACTTATATACTTTTTTTCTATAAGCCTCCAACTATTAAGTATTTAATTATATTAATTTGCAATGAATAAAAAATCTCTACCAAAATGTTTGTCACGCCAGCAAGACCAAAAACCAAGTATCGAAGTTAACCACTACTTTATGCGCAGCAAATATTCAAATATAGCAGTAACGATAGGCTGATGATAATGATAATTCCTCCCGTTTGACCTTATTAAATCTGAAGAAAATGTGTCTCCCAATAATCAGCTTACAATTAATTATCATGATGTTGCATTCCAAAAAAATTATAATATTTAGCTAGGTATCGAAGTTAACTACTATTTTAATATACTGCGCACCGAATATTCCATAACAATATAGCATTAACAATAACGCTGATGATAATTCCTCCCGTTTGGTCTCATTAAATGTGAAGAAAATGTATCTCTCACTAGTCAGCTTTCAATTATCATGATGTTACATTCCAAATTTATAATATTATTACTCTAAAAAAAGACCAATTGATATATTAAACATATCGATAGGTGACTAAAACGACTAATATGAATTTTAGAAACAGTTCAACGTCTAAAACGGCCTTGTACAATGTATAATTTACTCAAATAACTGTTGTGAAACAATAAATAATGCATATCATATAAGCTTATTACCAATACGATTTATTTCTTATAAATTAGTTGTTTTGTCCTAGTTAAGGAATGATAACAACTGGTAACTTTCACAAATTAATTTAAGCATAATTTATGGCTAATTGGTTGTTTAATAATATAATTAGGTCAATCACCAATTGTGCAAAGGAATATTGATACAGCGGAATATACGAAAGATCATTTTCACTCTTTGATGCATAAGAGCATCCGAAATACACATTTGAGATTAAAGGAAATGTACATCCCACCAATCGTTGAAAGTTTACAATTCATCATGATGGGTAGACGCATTCATCATCATCATCATCATCAACAGCCTTTTACAGTCCACTGCTGGACAAAGGCCTCTCCTTAACAAGGAGGTTTTGGCCTACTATACCACGCTGGCCAGACAGGCTGGAATAGGGTTTGTTTCAAGTTTTCCTTCTCTTTGTAATGATGTCTTGCATACTTTGTTCCCTAAGTCACCTTTTACGACACCCACGGGATGATTAGGGGTGGTAACACTATGTATTTTTAATCCGTCACCACACGGAGCAGTACTAGATGCATTAAATGTACAAGGTTCAAATACCTCAGATTCGATATATTTAGTGTTCAGAAATAAAAAAAGATGTTATTATTAGTTATAACAGAACTACTTTATCATGCATCCTCGAATCGTGTTCGTACAAGGAGAAATCTGAATTTAAATTTTCTGGCTTATTCTGTTTTTATCTCATTAATTAATCTTCTTAAAATAAAAAAAAGGCGTTTGACTTGCTAAACCGGTAATTTTATAAATAAAATAGTGTCATTCCTAAATGAAATGGACGAAATAAAAATATTACCACATTTCCGAAATCAAATTTTAACACACAAAAAGTTCATAGAAGAAATGGTAATCTAAGGGATTGATATGTAGTACTAGCAAAAGACAAGCTAAAATAGAGCCGTTAACTGTAAATTTGACGAATGACTAATACTAATTGAAATTTTCTTTTTAAATGAAGCCTCCTGACGTAGCTTACTAGATTTCTAGTACATCCAAAGCTCAGCCCAAGTCATGCCTCAGTCTCACAGGAAACTGATGCCACGCAATTCTCCCACGATTCGGGGAGGAGCACTTAAGGAATTGGAAAAAAAACCTTTTTTGTTTCACAGGGAGTGTCATCTATTGCGAAGCACAATTCCTTGTGTTGCACCTATCTCATATAATATATATTTCGGACTGATTATTTATTTGATATTACTATTTGATACACAACGTCATTTAGTTTCAAAGCAATCATTTGCTATCACATCGTGTCATATATTATCATAACCAAGTGACGAATTACGGGACTCGACTAACTTGTACTTATGACAACACTCTGCATATCAGTTTGTATAAATCAAGAATCAAGTAATTTAATTTAATCCTCCTTGTCCTTCGTCTTTATCTACACTTTCCATTAGGTGAGATGGAAGACAAACGCTTATTCCATTACAACTATATAAAAAAAAAACTAAGCAGTACTTATGCTATGATAACTAGACTGACTGATAGAATACTCGAGTACATATCTCGAGTGGGTTTGTTGTTTGTACTTTAGAAGTTAGGCTGGATAGCTGTAAAGTCATACCAGGTAATTGTTTGAACTAGTCAGTATTTAACTATTTGGAATTTTCTGTTTAATGCTTTACCTTCCTTAAAATTGCGACCAACTACTAATGGCAATGAATTAAAGGAAAAGTAAATTATTATTCACGTCGGCAGCAAAGCAGAGATGCCCTTACTAGATTTTCTTTTGAAAAAATGTGAAAGTACTTACTGTATCTATTTAATTCGTCCATCAGTTATTTACCGTACAAAACTATTACTAGATAAATTTTATATCGGTTAATATTCATGTTACATATTTTGTACTATTTTGTCATAAATTAAGATTTTTGCCATGAAATCGACTGTAACCGATAAATCTTGCAAGTGATTAGTTCAATGTTTCGCCAATTTTGTTGAATTAGGAAACGTGAAATGTGTTACGTCTTCAGCCGTAAGTTCAAGTTATATTTTGATTGACTTTGTTTTATAGAATGACCCAAATAAATATAGGAAAGACAGCTATTGCTCAAATAAAGCACGTTCTGCGCAGTATATCGTTCCAAGAAACTAAGTAAACCAATGGGGTTCATGTATTTCGTGTCAGATTTTTGGTATGCAAGAACAATTTGTTTGCCTTTAAGTGGTATGAAAATATTCGATTACTTAATTGATTACGTTAATTAATACACTAATTAATGTCAGGACAGATTATAAAGCACGGCACCAAGCTTTGGGACAAATTAACCGTCTCCATCAAAGTAAAATCACGGCCTCACAGAAAACCAGCGTTAAGCAATTCTTTTATCTTTTTAAGCGATTTTTTCATCATTTTAGGAGGTTTTTAAGGTGATATTAAAAACGAAAGCTATTGAAGCACAATCCTAATTTTTCTCTTTGATATTCAGGCATCAGCTCTCAAATGTTTAAATAAACCGCTCAAAACAAGGTGATCAAGTTCTAAATTTAGCAACTTTCATAACACAGAATAAGTTTTAATCATAACAACAATCAAGCAAAAATGTTTTGAGTTCGTACCACGATTATAAATGTACTTTTTGGGTAATAATAAAAACCACGTCATGCAGATTCGAATGCGTTTATAAGTCACTGCTTCGCTTTCAAGAATTATAACATATTATTTGAACTTTTCTAGCAGAGACTTATTTATAGGTTGTACATAAGTCTGTAGCTGATGATGATGATTGAAGAGTTTTTTTTTCGTTGACTGATATCGGAAAGTAAAATTACCTAAAATCCTCTAACATTATGCAATCCTACTAGTATTATAAATGCGAAAGATTGTGAGTATGTATGTTTGTTACTCTTTCACGAAAAACTACTGGACGGATTTGGATAAAACTTTACAATAATATAGGTTTAACATTGAAGTAACACATATGCTACAATTTGTAATGATTTTATGTAATTTTGGTCGTAATATAACGATACATGTCAATTAAGTCGAAAAAAAATCTGGCATACAAGAGTTATCTTGGCGCTAACGCTGTCTAAACTATTCAAGTTACACAAAGATGATGTACCGTAGGATTGTTTGTATGTTAAAAAAATATATATTTATTTAAAATGATCTGTTACTAAACTTAATGTGGCAAACTAAATGCCACGCGAGCGAAACCGCGGGCAAAAGCTAGTAGACAATAAACTTACTTTTCTCCTTATCCACAGATTGCCGACCCATATCGTTGGCTAGAAGACCCCGATTCGAACGAAACCAAAGAGTTCATAGAGGCAGAGAACAAAATCACAAGGCCGTACCTGGACGCATGCCCGGTTAAGTGTGACGTCAACCAGAGACTCACCGAGCTCTGGAACTACCCCAAATACTCATGCCCCTTCAGAAGAGGAAACAAATACTTCTTCTTCAAAAATACCGGCTTACAGAATCAGAAGTGAGTTCGATTTTATAAATTACACCTTCCATAGATAGTCAATTATAGCTCAAGTCCCTCAAATAAAGAGAATAAATAAAAAAATAAAAAAATGAATGGTGTCGTGGGGCACCAGGTAGGAACGAAGTTCCTTCGGATAATGTGGAATCGACACAATTTGCAAAAAAATCGTGCTCAATTTTATGTAGGTTTTCTTGATTTTTCTCTTAAATTTTGCTGATTAGTTTTTATTTAAGTACAAGAAAGTATTTAGGAAATTCAGTATTTTAGGAAATAAAATAATAAATTCCTTAAAATAATAAAATAATAAATTCCTTAAAATAATAAAAACATCGTAATTCAAATTTCAACTGAAATAACAAAAAAATATGTATCTTAATTTTTTTTGTCAACATTATTATTAATTAAAAATTACACATAGAAATAGAAAAATAGAAAAAAAAACGTAGCACACATGACGCGCTTTCGCGCCTGCGCACGTCTCATTTAACGGTTTTATTCCACGCACTTTTTTCCACAGATTTATTCCACGCACTTTTTCCACGGATTTTTTCTTACGGTTTTACTATCACATTTTTTTCAGTTCGGTCCCGCAGCGAAATCCCTATCCCCTCCAAGCCTGCCGTAAGGAACTTCGTTCCAATACTGAATTTAATGCGTCACAGAAACAAGACAATGATTTTCACAATCGGACTTAATGCTAACTTCGCCATCTTCCTCCCTATAAAGATCTTTACTGAATTCGTCTGCTGTAACAACCTTCGGCACACGTTTGATCAGTTACTGAATACAGAATATGTAGGCTGCCCCAAGATCGGCTAATATTATTATGTACATGTAATATACTTCCGTGGTTTTGTCCTAGCCTAGAAAAATCCTGGCTATGTCCCATGTTGAAGCTTCTGTTTTTAGGGTACATTCTTTCCGCTCTTACGCTCTATACGCTTTCTTTCCAATAGTCTGTAAGATATGCTGACAGACTATCGGAGCTAGTGTCTTGCAATTTCGCATGAACATACAGGTTAATTACGCTGACAATTTTTTTAGGGTATCTCTAGTATCTTTAGAATGGGGATGCTATTTTTTACATTCATCCATCCCATGACGTGGGGTGTCATAGGATGTCTTTTAAAAATAATACGGATTTATGAAGATATTTTGTTTACAGTGTCCATTAGTGAGATTTTAAGATATTAAAGTGCTGAGCTTTGCTTAAATAGAGCCCACCTTCTCTCCTAGCCAAATGGTGGTATTCGGAGATACGAAAAAATTTAGGGCAGTAACATATATAACGAACTTAGAAGGAAAATGATCACGATTAAGTAGGCTTTATTATATTACTAAATAGGAATCGGAGTAATAGTCGACCAATTAATTCGACGTTACAGACTGACAAAAAGTGACCCTTAATGCGAAATGTTTATAATGTGAAATAATGAAAAGAGGGGACTACGGAACCCTATATCTGACATGCATTTGGCTAGTTTTCTTGTTTAAACTATCTATATCAGAAATTAAAGAAGACTATGAGATCCCCACCATACATACATACAAAAGAAAATCCAAGTGCAAGGTTATATTTCTATAGAAGTAAATGCGTCGTAGCATACCTTAATATAATTACTAAGTTTACACTTACCTGATAATTAAAGTAAGTGAAAACGAATAGAAATTAGATGTTATATGTGTTATATTACGGTTGATGTTCCCTCAGTGTCCTATACGTACAAGACAGCCTGGAAGGAGAGCCCCGTGTGTTCCTGGACCCCAACACGTTATCCGAGGATGGCACGGTTGCACTGTCAGGGTCACGCTTCACAGAGGACGGCAACACATTCGCGTACGGCCTCTCCGCTAGTGGTTCCGACTGGATCACTATACACCTAAAAGATGTAGCCACAGGTTCGTGTCCATCTTCAATTTTACGTGTCCACAACGTAATTTTTCATAAGTTTATTCTGACGGGCGTACCGGTGAGTGAATACTATTGTGTATTTTTTGGCTAAGATACTTTTCTTAAACACTTTGTCCGAAAATATGAGATAGATATTTCAATAAATATCTATTGTTACCTTTCAGGGGAAGATTATCCAGAAGTACTAGAAAAGGTGAAATTCGCATCAATGTCATGGACTAAAGACAACAAAGGATTATTTTACTCTGTAAGTACTTTCATCTCAGTAATATTGATTACCTTTTACAGGCGTTTTACCGACATTGCCCAAATCACGTCGAACTTGTGCTCTTGGCCTACGTATTTTTGCGTCAAGGATTCAATTTGTTTATATCATTCAATTAGGTATGTTATAAGTGCAACAGTCACGTAATGGTGTCGCAGAATATTGTACGTGAATATTTTGGAGGTTGTATTTGGTTTCGAAATAGTCGTCATGTGACGTAGATACGGCATTACTTCACAAAGTTGTTTATTTTATTTGCTGACTTTAATCTAAAATTTAATTGTTTAATTTGCAGTAGACACTAACGAATACGACAAATATGTTTTTGAAAGAGTTTTGTTAAAGCACAAATCACATCAAATCATAATATATTAATACGTGGAGAAAACATTTGTATTTCCTTTTCAAACACTTAATATTTATATTCCAAGCAATTTTAGAAACAATATGTTATAAAATAAATTGAAAAATTATATTATGTGATGCCTATCAAATCAAGTTATTAGGACTCTGCTAAAAAAAGCAGTCCCGATTATTATTCGATTAGATACAGTGTTGTGCATATAATATAAAAAAAATCTTTATATAAAAAACCGATAACGATTAAATTTAATTAATACCGTGGTTTTGTAAGTTTGTTATCATTCATCTATTACACTGATCTATAATGAAAACCTCTTTCAAAAAATTATCACGACCACAAGAACCAAATACAATGTAAGAACTGGCAACAAGTTGTTTTTTTTTGTGGACCAGTATTATTAAATTAATTTAACTTATAGTATAATCCGTCGTATGAGACGTGATACATTTAACTTTATTTCATTTTTGTCTATGGCAGTTTCCTTATTAAAGATATATCTTATTTGTTGGTTGTTGTACGTACATATGTGACTATACTGTACCTACCAATTCCGCTTTCAGAAATGATTATTTTATCTCTGCTACTTGATAGAATTTCTTCTAATACAAATCGTACACTAGAGAAATAAAAAATATTTAAATTATTTCATTTCTCTATTGTTGGATCAATTATTATTTTAGAAAAGTATTTATAATTGTTTAGGCACTAACTGATAAAACCATTTTGCCTCGTGAGCTACAATGTGCTGGTTTGTAATATCAGCCTATTTCCTAGTGTTAATTATAAATTGCGTAAACAAAATAAACACTACCGATTACATAAAATCCCTGATGACTATTAAAACTGATAATATGAAGGTTAAAATTCTTGGACCATACATGTTTCTCACGTAGAAAAAATGAAGTCTCTTACTACGCACACTAAAAATTTTATTTTTCTGCGAGAGATTATTCTGTTTATAACGTATGTTTGAATACATTTGTAGAGGTATCCGGAACAGACGGGTAAGACCGACGGGTCAGAGACAGAAGTGAACCGCGACCAGAAGCTTTGTTACCATCGCCTCAACACGCCACAGTCAGAGGACGTCATCACTGTCGAATTCCCCGAAGAACCCCTGTGGAGGATGTTAGTATTTAGAACACATATAACTGTAATTCCAGGCTACTGTTGAAGTTGTGCACGGCCTTAAAGTGCAACGTGCTTGATCATACAGCTTTTGATAGTCCACTACTGGACATACTCTTGACTTAGACTCCCTCTCTCGTATAGAGTTTGTTTCAAGTGTTCATTCTCTTTGCAGGGCGATTGTCATGCATAGTTTGTCCTTCAGTTCACTCTTAAGACACAAATAGGATGAATAGTAACATTCCATATTCTTAATCCGACACCACATAGAAAGCAAAAAATATTTTGTAACCGTTTGAAAACTTAACTGGGACACTCTTGTGTAGGTTAAAATAAAACGGCAACTTTTCTTAAATTGGCATGTAAATTAGAAATTTATTCCTCAAAAATTATGATAACAGCTACCGGGAGCGTGTTGTAAGCCACCATTGACCGTATACTGAACTATTCTTGTCCAATAACGTACAAAATTAATGAGAATTATTTTGAAAATGACGACGTTGATTCCTAAATAAATGAACCGTGAAATGTTTGTTCAAAGTGTAACCACTGACTTTTATTTATCTGCAGAGATACGCACACTCAAATCAGAAGCGATATTGACGAGCCCTCGTACGTGTTTCAAAACTTTTTTTTTTAGTTGGTTTGATGGATAGTTACACTTTGAATGAACATTTAGTTTTTAGATTGATCACATACTTCGATAGATTGTATTTTCATTCACATATGTACTTTAATCTCTAGACCTTTTTGTTTTGTATTTGAGCATAAATGTTTTTTTACTATCTCTCGGCACCTACGCTTTTCTAGACGAACTTTCCCCCTTTTTATTGTCATCGTAAAGTCTATGCAAAATTTTATCCGTTACAAGCAGGAAATGCAATCAAATATTGATTTTTATTTGGTGTACAAATAGCGACCAATTAAAATGAAATAATTTATTATGAATGCATGACTAAAAAATAATTTAAACCACAAGATATGTTTTAACTTTTATGTCTAGAAAGAGATGGGTATGGGATTTATATTTTACTTTTTTATGTATTATTATGCATAGTGATAGTAGCGATAAAAAACTGCATCTAATTGTAGTATATTCTTACATTAATGTGTAGTAAAACGGAACAAAACTGAACAAAATATAAAAAAGAAATTGCCACGCATACGACCTCTGTTACAAACGCTATTTAAAAATAAATTTAACAACAACTGCCTAATGCAATAGCTTCCGTTATAATAATGCATTATTAATATTGCAATACACTTATAGCGACTGCTTTACAAGGACGCGTACTCAGTAATAAATTAACCCACGCATCAATTAAGTATTGTTCCTAATAGTCTATTCTTGCGACATATTTACAACATATGTATAAATTAAATATTGTATATGCAAATTGAATTTATTTCCTTTTATATTATTATAATATGAACATACAGAATAGTTTATGCTCGTAGGTACAATAAATATCAACACATTTTAGTTATATTACCAGGTACTTGTATGGGTGCATTTTATTGACGCAGAGCTGAGGGGAGTTGAAAAGATCAAATAGTGAATTAGCCAATCACAATGCTTGAAATCTCCACTCTGCATCAGTGAAAACTGATTAACCAATTTACGGTTTACTCCTCTCCTCTCCACTCTGCTTAACTCTACGTTAATGGAAACGCACCTTAATAGTCCACTTATGGACATAAACCTCACCTCAAAAAGGAAATTTGATTAACCAAATTTCAAATACTACATATCTATATGCCTTTTTTTTTTTTTTTTTTTTTTTAACGTGTGGAAACCCCCTCGGGCCGTCACCCCACCGGGGTTTACGGCGGGGTGGTGTGTCGGAATCGGACCGACTAAAACCACACGGTGTGCCACTCTGCGCCTGAGATAGGAGGGATCCGGGAACCGCTGCTATTACGACATCCAGATCCCTCCTAGCGCCTGCCCGCTACCTCGGGCACCATCTGCGGATAAACTCTCTATTTTAGGCGACGTACGGCACACACGGACGTCGCCTCCTCGCGGCTGACCATTGTAGCGGATGGAGGGGAAAACCCGTCCCGTCCACCCGCGGCCACACTCAAGGCGGCATGAGGCGCTGGTATGCGCGCCTCCGCCGCCCGGCTCGCCGGCGGCGAATTGGGTCCGAGTGGATATCGTCCTCCCGGGCCTTCTCCGCCGCCTCCTTCCGCGAAATTACATATCTATATGCCTAAGCCAACAATGCATACAAAAATTATAATGTATGAAATTTCAGAGGTGCTGAAGTGACAGACTGTGGGAGGTACCTGATCGTGTCCCCGGTGAGGGACTGTAGGGACAACCTGCTGTTCTTTGCCGATCTCAGCAAGACGCCAGAGATCAACGGCCTACTTAACTTGACACAGATCGTGCACAAGTTCGAAGCCGACTATGAGGTTCGTACGACTTTGACGTTAACAAACAAACATAACATTCTGTATAATATTTATTATAGGAATAAGTTTAATGTAAAAATTTTCAAAGTTATTTACTAAAGTACTATTAAGTATTGTTTATTATTATTTTTTATTTTTTTTTATTAAAGTTATACTTCTTTTGGCACTTTAGAAAAAAGGATGAGAGTATTTTTTTTACTATGCGTGCACACACCGTCACGAAGAACCGACACCATAAAATTAACTAATCAAAATTTTATTTTTTCACTATTAATTTTGTACAAACAATTGTTATGATATTTGAATATAATTATTTAACTTGATAATGCATTATAATAAAACTTCCTTTCAATGTACTGAATACCTCTTTTTCTATTATTAGTATCGTTTTAATTTAAATTTTCAAAAAGATTTTTACTTTTTGACGTCACAACTTCTTACATGCGTACACAAGTACACACACACGTTTTCTTATCTAAAATTATTTAAGCATAATCACAACAGTGGAGTGTAACAATGTTTATTTTTAAGACATTTGAAAAACTACATTCACTAAATTATAGCAACAAAACTGCCGCTCGTAAGAGTCCTGATATATTATTAAACGAGATATTTTTCTTCTACAACTATAATGTCAAAGTTTCTAACAAGATTTAATGATACACTGTTTTGAATCTCCGCTTATAAATGTGTCTATCATTTCCATATAAATTTCAAATATGCAGCAATAGGCTAAATGACAACGTAGTCAATTTAATTACTTTTTATCAACTGTCAAAACGGCAATTTTGTATGAAACATGTTCTAAATAAGAATTTGTGACGTCACTGTTTTAGAATACTCAATTGAACAACACATTTCAATATTTATTTCATTCAAAGTCGTAATAGTAATAAAAAGCTATAATAATTACATTTGCCGACATGTTACGTGATAATGGTTTTAATAAAGCGGACATTAGTATTCATTAATGATACAGTCAACTGCCCTATTGTTTAGCTGCGAATGTAGTTTGTCTACGCTTACCTTTTAAATCTGTTAACGATAAATGGTATACTTTATATTTCAGTACGTAACCAACGAAGGTTCCGTGGCCATATTCCGTACAAATAAAGACGCACCAAATTATAGACTGATCAAGATCGACTTGCACAATCCCGCCGAAGAGAACTGGCAAACTTTGTTACCTGTAAGTAAAGAGAACACGTTAAAATTATATGATTTAGTTAGATATTGATGCAGGGGTTACAGTTGTGGCAAGAGTGTACAATACAATGCCACGATGACTGTCATTCCTTTTACGTCTCCAAGTGCGGCGTGAAAAAGCATCTTACTAGGCCACCATAGTGTGGGTTACCATACTGCATTGTCTGCATTCACAATGAATACGGTGACCACAACTCTTGGATTCTATTAATGCTTTCTTTAATTGCTATTAATGCTAAAAATACTTCACAAGCACACAATTCACACACCGCTCTCTACTGTGCTGAGTGTTATGGGTTCAAACTCCGCATGGGACAACACTTTGATCCGCAAATTTTTGTTCTGAGTCTTGGTGTTCTTTGTGTCCGTTTCTTGTTGTCCATTGTTTGTAAAGTCTGCCGCGACACAGGATTTATTCATCATGCAGGGGTTGCCTTCCCATAAAAGAAAAAAAAAGAAATAAGTAAATAGGTCACTTAATGGCAAATAACTACTCCGTCCATGAACACCTGCAACTCAAAAGCTATAAATATATTACCACTCTTTGAGACCCACTACCAAATTCAGAAAAGCAGTCAAAAATTTGCTTAACCCATGTACACCCAGAACTTTTTTAGACATGAATTTTTATAATTTTGTGATTATAAAAGCATGATGATGATTATTATTATTTTATTATTTAAAAGTCACTAATGCACTTTTAATTTTAGAAAAAAAAAATAAAATAATATAACACACGAAATACATTGCACTCGGTCGCAAAATTCTTCATAAAATAATCAAGCAGTAACTTGAATTATTACTTGTCAATAAAAATCACTAAGCTGTGAAACTTGTCTATGGGTACTTCAAAGCGGTTTCTTCTAAAATATAGAGGTAGCGATGGAATTAAAATTCATAAAACATTTCTCTGTGAAAATTCATATTTTGTAACTTATGACTTAGATCGCCCCGACCCATTGCACACATATGGGTTAAGACCAATTTTCTACGAGTTGTGGTGTTGCTCTGGTTAAACGTCTCCGTCCGTGCCACAGTACTTCTCTGGCAATATTTATAAGAAGCAGAAAAAAATGTATTCATATGTAAGTAATGTTTTAAAAAATGGTTTACAGGAACATCCCACTGATGTCTTAGACTGGGCGTCAGCAGTAGACAACGATAAACTCGTCATTCACTACATCAGAGATGTAAAGGTAACAAACAAAATAAGTTTGCACATTTTTAACCCAATTTGTTCCAAATACAAGAAAAAAAAATATATTATACGAATAAATCTACTGCAAAATCTGATAAATGTGTCTGACATCGCCTTGGAGTGATGAAATTTTTCATAAATTGTTCCTTTAATATATTTCTATAAAAACCTTAAGTGTAAGAAACTGAATTATTTCGTTTCAGAGTGTGTTGCAACTGCACGACATGTGTTCGGGTGAACTTCTACAGACGTTCGATTTGGACGTAGGTTCCGTGGTCGGATTTTCCGGCAAGAAAGAGCAGACGGAAATCTTCTATCACTTTATGTCCTTCCTCACACCCGGTGTCATCTACCACGTCGACTTCAAGAACAAACCTTACAAACCAACGGTAAGGTGATATAACACAGTAATTCAAAATTTTCTTAGTAGACTGTTGAGTGTAGTATTATTTGTTGTCAGCAAAAAAGGTATAGTCAAAGGATGAACATACACTTACCTACTACTTACCCGCCGTAACTTAATATCCCATGTTACTAGAAAATATATTTAGAAATTTAATATCAATAATGCTGGACATAAACCTCCTTTCCAAGGAGAGGCCTATGTCCAGTTGTGGACTATTAAATTTTTTTAAACTATTTACGACCATTCTTTACAGGTATTCCGAGAGGTAAAAGTAAAGGGATTCGACCCGTCCCAGTATGAAGCCAAACAGATATTCTACTCAAGCAAAGATGGCACTAAAGTTCCTATGTTTATTGTTTCTAAAAAGGTAAAGAATATTATTTAACGTTAAATTTATTTCCTTAAAAAACATAAGTTTGAGATAAATTATTAGTATTTTGCAAGCTGTATTTATTTTGATTGTGATAAACATGGTTTGTTTAGAATATATTAAGTGAGTTAGTAATGCTGTGTATACCGTATGGTAATTTAATTTACTTATTACTGATTGAAAAATGAATAAATACTGTGTACTTTCCAACACATGTTAAATAAATAAGTATATATTACTAGCTGACCCGGCAAACGTTGTTTTGCCATATAAATTACTTCTAGGTAATTTGAGCAGGATGAAAAATGATTAAACTACTAAAATCGCTATTAAAAATAGGGGTTGGTGATAAAAGGGTAAAAAAATTATGATTATATTAATTTTTAATGCCACATTATCGAAAAATAAAATAAAAAATTAAAAAAAATAATTTTAAGGGTGAACAACTCTTATCATTTAGGGGTATGAAAAATAGTTAGTAGCCGATTCTCAGACCTACTGAATATGCATATAAAATTTGGTAAAAAATCGGTAAAGCCGTTTCGGAGGAGTAAGGTAACTAACATTGTGACACGAGAATTTTATATATAACATTTTGTTTGTTACACTATGCCCGGCTAGATAAATTAATCAAATAGCCTACTGCTTCACTGGTAGACATAAAGCATGAACACTTCATAAAAAGATTAAACAATATTATAAAATCAAATGTCATGAAATTAGTAATAAAAGTATATAATATTTACGTTTTCCATTTGTTTATCAAAATGTTTTTGTTGAAGGGTTTGGCTCGTGACGGATCGAACCCGGCGCTGATCTACGGCTACGGCGGCTTCAACATCAACATCCAGCCGAGCTTTAGCGTCACGCGTCTAGTGTTTATGCAACATTTCAATGGTGTCGTGGCCATACCCAACATACGCGGCGGCGGGTAAGTTTGCTACATTATTGTCGCACAAATTGATTCATTTAGATCGGCTTTGATGTAGTAGTCTTAATATCTTGCATCATCTTATCTTATTATTATCTGCTTTATATCTATTAACTGCCTCGGTGGCGCAGCGGTAATGAATGCGACGCTGTGCTTGAGGTCTCGGGTTCGATGCCCGGGTCGGACCAAACATTTGTATGATCTGCAAATATTTGTTTCGAAGTTTGGGTGTTTCCGGTGGTCAGTCTAGTTATAATAGCACAAGCTCAGCTTAGTTTGAAACTAGATTACGTTGTGTCAAATGTTCGAACTATTTATTATTATCTACAGTGATAAAACCAAAACAATTTGTTTTCTTAATATACAAATAATAATAATGATTTAAGCTATAACTCCTTTTACAGTTTCCTTAGAGGTAAAAATATACAAGGTTTAAGGTAAAGGTCTCACAATTAGAGTAACCCTAATTCCTAAACGAGTTGTTTCTCTGACAGAGGCACATTATAGGTTTTAAAAATAGAAATAAAAATAAAATGTAGTTTATATGTGTGTGATTGTGTGTATGTGTAGGTATAACATATGCTTACTACTTGAACGTAAGTCATCTGACTGCACGGTTGAAGTAGTGGTTTTAAGCGGTCGTCTCGCCGCTTTCTACTGCAACGAAGTTCTGTGGGATCCGTCCGCACATGGGACAACACTTTGTGTGATCCACTAATAGTTGTTCTAAGTCTGGGTGTTCTTGGTGTTCGTTTGTTGTGTATTTCTAAAGTCCTCCGCGACACGGGATTTATTCCTAAAAAAAATATTCAAATTGATGATAGTCTAAGGTTTTATCTTATATCTATACAAAACCTTAACAGCGAGTACGGAGAGAGATGGCACAACGCGGGTCGGCTGCTCAAGAAACAGAACGTGTTCGACGACTTCCAGGCTGCCGCCGAGTACCTGATCCGAGAGCAGTACACCAAGCCGTCGCTCGTGACCATCCAGGGCGGCTCCAACGGCGGGCTGCTGGTGGCCGCCTGCATCAACCAGCGCCCAGACCTCTACGGGGCCGCCATCGTGCAGGTCGGGTGAGTTCTGAGCGAGCTGGACTACGTACATGTATATTCATCAAAAGTAACAAGGCAAACTTTATCGCACCGGTTACACAGTCCATTTTTTAAATAAATTTTTCGTTGTTTTACGGATGTCCGAAAATATTTTTATTACAATTTTAAATTTAATTAAAAACAATTTTTTTTTTAAATTGATATTTTTGAATGAGTTTACTTGTATACTTAGCAAGCGAGCACCATTTTATTGATGGATTAAGAAAATCATTTTGATTTTATGAACACTATACAAAAATTATCTCTTCCATGAGATACGTAAAACGGTACAAAAATCCCATTCATGTCTGCCATTGGTCTATATGAGGCGCAACAAATAATAGAAAACCATATATTTTTAAAAAGTTATAGTACTATTCGTGTATACTACTTGCTCTTGATATATTTTTCTTACAAAATTTTAACGTGAATTGACTCTGACACCCTGTTATTATTCCATTTTATATCGTGTTATATATTCTAACATATGTCCTCTAAATAATTGCTTCAATATTGTTTGTTCGCAGCGTGTTAGATATGCTTCGGTTCCAGAAATTCACGATAGGTCACGCGTGGGTGTCCGACTACGGCAGCTCAGATGACAAGACACAATTCGAGTACCTGTTGAAATATTCGCCTCTGCATAATATTCACAAACCTGTGAACGGTAAATTAATTTAGTAACGTTTGAAACTCAAATTCGGTTCATTCGGTAAGCGATACGTTACCGTATAAATTACATCTCTGTAACATCGACGATACAGGAATAATTATAAAATTAATTTGAGTTCTTCTGGACTGACCGACGTGAGACATCAAAATTATTTTGTAGAAGTTTTGAATATAAAAAGATAGTTTATAAAAAGGAAACGGTACCTCGCGTCACATCACCGCGTCATAAATTATAAATTATGGTCTGATCCCTCGCATTAGAAGTATCACATCAATCTAACATATACTTTTTCACAAGAATGCAAAAAAAGCAGACGAACCGCAAGGTCGACTGCATATTCCGCGACGAAGCAAGTCACAATTAGAGTGCACTGACGCGGTGCGGTGTGCGCAGGCACGGAGTACCCGGCGACGCTGATCCTGACGGCGGACCACGACGACCGCGTGGTGCCGCTGCACTCGCTGAAGTTCATCGCCGCGCTGCAGCACGCCGCCGCGCAGCCCGCCGCGCAGCAGCGCCGCCCGCTGCTCGCGCGCGTCGACAGCAAGGCGGGCCACGGCGGCGGCAAGCCCACCGCCAAGATTGTGAGTGCACGCCTACTTGCTGCTTTACAAAAACAAACTACAAATTATGACCCCCCTGACAATATAACCCCTTTAAAACACGACTACAGCTGAATCGTAGTTAGCGCGATGAAATTGATTAATTCGGTTTGCCGTACTTTGGAACGTAAAGTGTGTTTAAACTACGTAAGATTTCATATAGTGTTTATATTGTTTCAGATCGATGAGCACACCGACATTTTGTGCTTTATGAGCCAAGCGCTCGACCTGAAGTTTTACAAATGAACCCACCGACCGTATCCAACAAATAGTATTTAATGAGATAACTCGTATAGTATTATGTAAATATACCAACAAACAGTGTGTGGATGAATTACCTCGAGGTCTTTTCTGAGACTGGTGATATTGTTACGCATTGCTACTATTTTTTATTAATAAAACTTTGTTTTTATTTTTGAAAATGTGTTTAATTACACAGGGTGCATTTATCGGAATCACGTTTATTTATACCAGACATTCATTTAGTTATTTTGAGACGATTTACAAAATTTGAACGTAATATATTCAGTAGTTTAGCCACAGGACACTTTTCTGTTTCGCAGTTTACAACACTCATGTGTTAGATAATGCTATTGTACGCAATGCTCAATGACCTTTTACACATGTGATATAGTAATTAATAAAACTTAGAAAATAGAAATATTTTTAAAACAAAATCAAACATATTTCAAAGAGCATACGAAAGATAATACTGTGTATGACAAAGAGGTTCGTAAATTTAATTTGCTTTGTTGGTCACTGTGTCGGCGAACATACAATAGAAGTATGTAATTGGCTTATCCGTCGATGGCATTATTGCTGCCAACCTACAACTAATCGCTTTGTGTAATGTAATTATGCGCCTTTTTATTTATTGATTGTAAACCAAACATGTTAATAAATAAAAATTGTAATCTTATTAGGCTTCTCGAATTGGGTAGATGACTGTATCGTAAATAAATACGAATGTCCACTTCATTAAAACTAATATCGCGAAATATCTCGGCAAATACACTCAACATAGTTTTTTATTATTACGATTTTCAATCAAATATACAGTGAAATATATTGTTTAATTGAGTAGTCTAAAACAATGACGTTACAATTTGGTATTTACTATATTTTTCATACAAAATTGTCATTTTGACAGATGATAAAAGTAACTAATTTGAGTAAGGTGTCATCTAGCATTGTATTGTTTATTTAAATGCTTTATAAGACTTTACTTTGATTTGTAACGAGTCCCACTAATTTTATTAAAAAGTAACGATATTGTGTTGTGCAGTATGTGTGTGAAATTGAGTGTTGTGCTTGCTGGCAAGTCCTTTAATTGTTTTGATTTGCCGACATTCATAATACCGCGAGTGACCTTTACAGCTGTTAAAAATACTGACATGGTTTTAATTTACGGGGAATACCATCAAAACACATCTCGTTACCCGTGTAATCAATGGTGCTCTAATTCGAAATTGAAGTAATTGTATTTATTTTCTTGTAAAATAGCATTTCTGTATTTTTATGAATTTTTGTTTTTACTAATTTTAACGTAAGGATATTGGGTCGTGTTACTTGATAGTTACTTCTTTGCCAAAATGTGACCATCACGTTGTATAACTTTTTTTCACAAAGCCTTGATGTTCAAATTTGAAGATTATCAAATTAGATCAAAATAAACAGTAGGTTATTTCTTTATACATGTAAGTTAGATACTTTTAAATTTTAACCTTAAGTGACCCATGTAAATGAAAAATAAATAATTTTATTCGGGATTTAATCACGCTCATGATAAGTATTAAGTATTTTAAAACACCTGATATGTCGACTAAGCTGCACTTGAGGTATTATACAGGTGGGCCAAGAATTCCTTAACACTTGAATCTAACAACCCGCGCAAACAAATGCCGCGCGGGACGCGGAGAGGGGTCTGAAAACTAGCTCGCTTCTCGGCAATTTTATCGCAATGGATCGCTTCACGGGGCCGTAGCGCACTTACTGTATGAAACAATTTCATTTAAACAACAGTTCGCTTATTACTGTGAGACGCGTATTTCGCGTTGAATACGATTTACATGACTTAAATCAGTGTTCGAGTGCTCCTTTAATAAAGAAATGGTTGAAGAAGTTCGAAGAGACGAGATCTACGTTTAATGTAAAGCACACTGGAGGCCCACGGACTTCTCGGACGGAAGAGAACGTGCAGAAACTTTCCACTTCTGTCCGACGTAATCCAGATTTATCGATGCGCAATCGTTCAGCTGAATTAGGATTATCCCGCTCATCATTACGCCGTATTTTTAAAATTACATCATATAAGATACAGATAGTGCAGAAAGTAAAACCTAATGATTTAAATTTCCGCAAGTGGTATGCCGAAACAATGTTAGAACGATTCAGTAATTTTGACAACATCTTATTTTCTGTCGAAGTCTATTTTCACCTCAACGGACATGTAAACAAACAGAATTGCAGGTAATATAGCAATACCTGCAATTCTTTTCTTTTTCAGTGAAAATCCCAAAAGCTTAACACGAGAGGCCACTTCATTCTCCCAAGGTGATTGTATGGGCTGCAATTTCAGTAAAAGCAGTCATTGGACCCTACTTTTTCGAAGATTCTCGCGGCCGTTTAATTACTGTTAATTCTGTTACGGGAGTTCTTTGGACCGATGCTACTGGAATTTGCTGGCTACAATCGTAACACATGGTTTCAACAAGATGGAGCCACTTGTCACACATCCAATGAGTCCCTGTCAGTGATCAAAGACATGTTTCTGGAAAAGCTGATTTTCAGACGAGGCGACATTCCATGGCAACCCAGAAGTCCAGATCTATCCCCAACAGACTTCTTTTGGTTATTTGAAGAATTATATCTACATCAATAAATCAAATACACTACGTCAAATAAAATTAAAAAATCAGCGACGAGATATCGGCGATCTCGCGGTCTCTTCGCCGAGAAGTATTCGAAAATTTCGGTGCTCGCTTAGAAGACCGCTAAAGTCGAAACGGTGATCATTTAGATGATGCAATTTAAAAAAAATAATTCTAACTTATTCTTTCTAGCTTATGCTTTCTTGTGAATAAACAATTTTTATAAAATATGAAATTATTTTTTATACGGTTTTTCAAATGTTAACTAACTCGTGGCCTAACTACCCTGTACATGTACAATAAGGAATATGCAAGTCTTTTATAAAAAAAACGTTTCTATTAGATATTAAAATATGAAATAAAATATAACACATCCAAAATGTAAACCAGCAAGCTTAAAAAAAGATTAAAATCGCTAAGACGATATAAATACGGCCATTTTCGCGCGCTTGTTCTGTGAAGACGAACTACACTCATGTCAACAACGAATCGGCTGTTATGAATCGTCTTGCCCAAAAATTTGGTGACTTCCAGTCCGTGGAGCAGGCTGGTTTGGCAGTACCGTGGACCACATACACACTCTAAGGCAAATAATTGAAAAAACAGAGGGATATAACCAGTCTCTCTGTCTAGCGTATGTGGATTACGAGAAAGCCTTCGATACCGTCGAGACCTGGGCTGTCCTGGATTCCATGCAGAGATACTTGATCGACTGCGATGTCAAGGTGATGAGATGCCTCTAAGAAGCTGCAACAATTACCGTCCAAGTACAAGAAAAGAGCACAAGACCAATCCAATTGCATCGTGGGGTAAGACAGGGAGATGTTATATCTCCGAAACTGTTTACCAATGCGTTGGAAGACGGCTTGAAAACGCTCGATTGGAACAGACGGGGAATCAAAATCAATGGCCGATACCTCTCACATCTGCAGTTTGCAGACGACATAGTCATCCTAGCGGAATCTCTGCATGATCTGGAAGAAATGTTGAACAGTCTGGATGATTCTTCAAAACGAGTGGGACCGGGGATGAACATAGAAAAAAGGGAAATCATGCATAATAAGCATATATCCCCGAGTCCCACAATCGTAAATGGCGCTGCTATCGGGGTTGTCCAAGAATACACCTTGGGCAACTATTAAATTTGGCCGATACAACTTCAATCGGGAGGCCGATAGGAGGATTCGTCTAAGCTGGGCAGCATACGGGAAGCTGCGTCACATCTTTGTCACCGATTCTACAATCATTAAAGACCAAAGTATTTGACCAGTGCGTCCTACCCGTAATGACATACGGAGCCGAGACGTGGACACTCACCATTGGAGTGGTCCACAAGTTTAAAGTAGCTCAGCGTGCGATACTGAGCGTTTCTCTGGCTGATAAAATTCGTAATGAGGTTATTCGACAGAGAATGAGAGTAACTGACATCGCACGGAGAATTAGTACGCTGAAGTGGAAGTGGGCCGACCATGTCTCCAGACGAACTGATGTTCGCTGGAGCCAAAGTGTGCTAGAGTGAAGACCACGATGAGGCAAACGTAGTATAGTCCGTCCTGTGGCGTGATGGACCGACGACTTGAAAAAGGTGGCTGGCAGCGGATGGGTACGAATTGCCCAAGAACGGGATGGTTGGTGCTCCTTGGGGAAGACCTTCGTTCAACCGTGTACGGCGATAGGTTGATTTGATTAAAAAAATGATAAATTACACATAACAATATTTTTTACTTAGTTAACTGCACATACTGTTTTATTTTCAAAGTTCAAAGAAAATACATTATAATCTGCTTTACGAAAAGATCCGATAGTAAATTGACGTCAAATTTTGTTTGAACAATACTGTTGCGTTTTAGGAATTTACAAAGAAATTTTAAAAAGCACCTGAAATTTAATATTCAAATGGTTGAATATTAAATTTCATTAAACAATAAGTATTAAATTTAAAAAATAATTACGTGAATATGTTTTTTTAGTGGGAAAGTTGCCAAAAAAAATAATTTATCCATTATGGAATCTCGTGCCCGTGACACTATTATACTATTATTATATTTACGTTTATATCTTAAATCGCCAAAATTACAAATTGCAACAGTGGAATCAGACGTAATACTTGAAAGTTACATTAGACTAAAACGACATCAAATTAAAAAGAAAAACTATAAATTAAATTAACTATCCTATTATAATAATTGTTCTAGCACTGTGGCTCCGTTGTTATTCCCTCAGTATCAATTTAATCCAGGCCCAGTAGACTGTGGTAGTTTTAGTTCTGAAACCGATGCAGTTATTAAAAGGGCATTTAGATGATGTGTATGGGTAGGTGGCTGTACAGTGCGAATATTTTTGCAAATGAGGTTTAATGGATGGCAGAGGTATCTTAGAGATGCGTTTAGACTTAGTATCCTTATATAGTGAAAAATTTCTGATTCTGTAGGCGCATGGTGCTAGTCAGTTTTCTAACTCTACTGTGGGTAGGGTTCTTAGATTGAAAAGCTGCTGTTTTATAGACACAGATGTAGTTGGTCTTGATAGCATTTAGAGTGAGCAGGTTCCTTTTGAACCATTTCCTTAATTGGATCATTCCAGTTTCCCTTGTGACACTTTTCCAGGTTTGGTTGTGAAATACGACGGTGTCTCGACGTAACAGGCGAGTTCGGCTAATGGAATGCGTAGGTTGTGTATGTCGTTCATGTATATAAGGAAAAGAGTGGGACCTACAATAACCCCCTTGTGAGACTTCCAAATTTATTGGACAGCAGATTGTAAGATCCAGATAGTTGTCCACTCTCGTTAAAAATTTTCTCAAAGATCTTAAAGTGTGTTGTTACTTATGATATTGGACGATAATTGTTGGGTCATCTTGCAATTGGATTGCCAGACGTATCAATTGGCGTTATAGCAAGTTTTTTAGTTTGATGGAAAATCAAATTCATACATTTTAATCGTCTAAGATGTTTATTTTAATGAGAAGCTGTTAAAGAAAATGTTGGTCAACATTAAATACACAATATATTTAACGATTTAATTCGGTAAGGATTAATACTATATATAATAATGTACAAAAAATTTGCAGAGTGGGAATCGACCCCAAACCCTGATACTGCCCTGTGAAGTACGACTGTATAGACCAATAAACTACGACGGCCAAACATACGTTTTTTTATAAAAGCTGAAAGTTTCTTTGCGTACGCCCCGCCCTAAACAGACAGGAAACTGGTTTTGGACTTTGGTTACTTTGGTAGAAAATATGTACATTATAAATTCGTCAAAGTACGAAGCTTTATTTTATTAATATTTGCTTCCGAATAACATTAGAAATGACGTTCTCCATTGCCAGACTTTTATTGCAGACACTGGAAGTTTATTATTTCTGCAAGCGCAAGGTAAAAATTACTGTTCAATGGGTGCGAGTGAGTTTAGTCTATTACGATTATTTAAGAAATGTTTTTATTATCTCTATAGCTATCTTATATAAATTAAAAAAAAACCTTATTTTATTATTATTAAATATAAAATAAAAGTATATATTACATGTAAGAAATGATGAGTGCCCATTCTTAGCATATGGAAATCCCTCCATGTCTCATAGAGCGCGTTAAGCCAATCACGGTTGCCTTACAAACATTTGTGACAATCGTTATGGGTAGTCAACCTTACAAAAAGTCAGACAACACGTTTCTGCATAACGTCGATATCGTCTAAGTAGGTACTTGGGTATGAAAACCTGATAACACTCGCTCCGACTAAATATTCGAAGTTTAGACGTGTATTAGACTTAAAGCCGACGAACTTTGGAAAAAGAAATGAAACAAGACTGATAATATTCAACTTTTATTGTTATATCCTTACAGTACAGTTGCTAAAAGCACGAAATCCAATTAGGACTTGCTCCAACCTACGTAATAATATAAAATATTAGTTGCTTACAACAAAATAAATAAACTTCTTAATGCCCTTTTGGCGTTTTTCTTTATCCAATAATAAGTTCATTTCTTTATGCTTAGTTACTTGTGCAACTTTCAACATGAAGAAATAGATCGATGGCCTCGATTTAAAATCATTTCAACTTATAAATGAAGAAGTTAATATAATGCTACAGATAATTCAATATAAACATACTTAGTAGTGTCATTATAACTACAGGCATAATTAATCTCGGCTATGAGATAAATTATACAATGCCGGACCCATTACAATGAAACGTACAATCGTTAGATACAGAACATACAATTGACCGGTGCCTGGGTCCCGTTTGAATAGCACTCTCACAAGAAACTCGTCAACATAACATTAATCCATTCAAGATATGATTTTATTTTATTGATAAATATCGGACCGATCAATCGTATCACACTTATAATATTTTTATATCTAAAAAAACATTGCTATATGTCATTAGGCTACACTAGTAAGTTGCGCGGTAGATGCATTAATCATACAAGTTACACGGAGCCTAATAAGAGACCTGGAACCTTACGCTAAATCGATAGAAAGAAAGAAAAAAAAGCATACAACTATAGACTTCCAACATCACGCAGTCTCAACGTATCACTCTAAAATTACACATTTCATAGTTTGGGTCGGGGAAATACTTTTAAACGCTCATTAGCGGTCAGTTAAAAATCGAGGCCACATATCGTTTTAATCGCCGCAACCCCCGCGGAGACCAGAAGCACGGGAACACTACAGCGGAGGCGCGGGCGGGCGACCGCACCCGCAGTCTTTACACCCACGACGAGAGCCGCGGCGATTACTACCGTACGCTAAACTAACGAGACACCATGGCCGCATGATGTAACTCAGCTTCGTCGGGACGGCGCGACCACCGCGGGCGGCACACCCGCGGCACACCTGCGGTACACGCGCGGCACACCTGCGATATACGTGCGGCACACCTGCGGTACACGCGCGGCACACCTGCGATATACGTGCGGCACGCCTGCGGTACACGCGCGGCACACCTGCGATATACGTGCGGCACACGTGAGGCCCGCGCGATGCGGCGAGAGCTAAGCTGCGAGTCGCCGGTGGTCGTCGCTCCGGTGTCCCTCAGAAACTGTTTTGGTTTGGCTTCACAGCCCAGTTTCGATACAATATTCGTTCCTACATCGTTTTAATGATATCGTTATTTTCAAGTACACACTATTTTAATAATATAACACGCGACTCGCTTCGAGCCGATATGACAAACGAACTTCCGAGCTTTCGTGTGGCTTGTGTCTTTTAAAATTGAAATTAATCGAGATGAGCCTTAGGATAGTAACGAATCCAAGCAAACGTCAAAACGTTACCCTAATTTGTAAGCGAAACGACATATTACCAGGCAACAAAAAATAAAATAAATTAAATACGTAGTTTTCTACAAGACGTCATGTATAACAAAAAATATACATTTCCAATTCTTAAAAATATGAACGCTTCATAGAGGAAATAAACTAGAAAGTTGTTGCAAGATTCGAGATCATACAAAAACGTCGTGAATATATCAGAGCTAGAAACGGCACAAACAGTCTTCAAGTAGTGTATAGTCGCCCCGAACATTTCGTGCTGTGAAATATTCACATGTACTAGATATTGCAATAGTCAAGGATTAGAACAAACATGACAAACATGAGCTAACAAGTGAGCGCTCACTCCGCGATGCCGTTGCTCACCGCGCTCGTCTTGGCGCCTGCCACGCCCACGCTTTGCAAACTGTAACAAACAAGCTCTTGAGAATATCTTTAAACATTTATTACATGAGCTTTTCTAGTAAAGCCTTTGGAGGACTAAATTTGATGATTAATTCTATTTTTTTGATTTGCAACGAAGGATTAAACAAAAATACATCTGTTTGTAGTGCACAACAACATAAAAAGAAACGTGTTTTATTTATTTTGTTAACAATTGTAGAAATTTATTACCAAATATCAAAATTCGTCGGTCATTGGTTTACAAAATATAATAATGATGACGATAATAAAGGGGTTATAGGGCTCATGAGCGCCAGGGCTCGTGCTCGAGCTAGGCGATACTAGGTGATGCTAGGTTGCGGCTGTTAGGAAGTGATGTGACGGGACTTACTTGTGCGAGGGCGCGTCCAGGCCCATGAGCGCGAGCGCGCGCAGGGCGGCCCGCGAGCACTGCTCGTGCGAGTGCTGCGTGCTGGGCCCGCCGCCGTGACACATCACGGGCGGCTCCGTCGAGAGCGACACTAGCGACAGGTACTCGCCGTGGTTGCGCTGTCACATAAATAAGTAACGTAAGGAACATCAAACTAGAAAGCTAAGTTCGATACGCAGAATTTAAAGAAGTGTACGGAAAACTAGCGAAATAAACTAAAGACATGTATTTTGTTAAGTCATTTCCTAAATCTTACCATAGTGGCGGGTCTCTCGGTCTAACCGTCAGGGACCCCTGACCCTAACTAAGTGATCTAGTTACCATAGCTCTTACGGGTTCTGTCTAGCTTCGAATTAGACAACCGCGTATGATATGTTTAAGGTCGTTCTACATTTTTTTATTAAAGTTTCTTATCGGCATACGTACAATACACGCAATACAATAACAGTTAAACAAGGCTGGAACTATCTAAGAAGAGTACCTTGGGGAAGTCTGAGAACTGCACTGTGAAGCCGACGAGCTGCGACAGGTACATGAGCTGGTCCGTGGCGCCGGGCGTGTTGCCGCCCGCGCCGCCCGTCGCGCTGGACTCGCTCACGCCTGCAAACGAACCGACTCAACTGTAAAGCTTGTCCACACATTTTTTTTTTTTGATGAGCCTGCCAAAGTGACTCTACTCTGCCTGATGGAAAGCATGAATAGAATCCAAAGAGTTGTGGTCACCGTACTCATTGCAAATGCAGACAATGCAGTGTGGTGACCCACACTATGATGGCCTAGTGAGATGCTTTTCCACGCCACGCTTGGAGACGTAAAAGGCATGACAGTCATCATGGCAGTGTAAGCCTCACATCACGATAACTGTCGCTCCTACATCAATGCGCCTCCGGTCTCACACTCACCAACGAAACACGACAGCACGGATGCTGGCGCTTTAGGTTGGTCTTCAAAAGCACATATATTACATTGTATAAAAAGTCACTGTAGAAGCAAGAAAAAAAGTAGTAGAATCCAATTTAAATTTTACATTGATTAGACAGTAGTATTCTTATACTCCTAACCAGTCGTGTCGTGGAATTGTGAGATTGAGGGAACAGAGAGTGCACCTGTGTTTGCGCACACACTTGTGCACTATATCTCCTGCGTAGTTCGCTGGTCTCCGTTGAGACTTGCCACCGTGGCTAAAGACAGCTAGGAGTACATCATCATTACATTCATGTTATTTTACAAACATAATACTGTTGCATTTTGAGCTCTTAATTTAATGACATAACATTCATACTTCATACATATTTTAAAACTATTTTTTATAAGCGAATTCACTATCACAGTTCCTCGTGTTAAGGCATAAGTCGTTTGTACTTGTTTTCTATCAATTTCAGTTCGTAATAATATTTAATATTATAATTATTCTTTGTGTAATGACGGATTAAAAATATGGAGTGTCACCACCCGTCCTCATTCCATGGGTGTCGTAATAGGCGACTAAGGAAACAAACTGCACAGAACATCAAAAACAAAACAAAAGATACAAAGATAAAACAAAATTTGAAACAAACAAAAACAAACCTGTATTGCTAGCGTGTTGTAGGAGGCCAAAACCTCTTAAAGAGAGGCCAATGTGGAGTAGTGGACAACGTGGTGTTATTTTAATTATTTTCATATTCTTCTATATGAATAAATCATATAATAATTCCAAGGAGTCAGTAATATTGTACAACGCAGTGGTGATATACCGTTGGGTTGGTGCGGCTGTCCGGAGCGCTGGTGGTAGTCCATGAGCAGCACGCCCGGCACGGGCTGGCGCACGTCCGCACTGGCGCCAGGCACCCCCGCACCCTCACCCTCCTGTTGGAATATAGACATACATATAGAATAATAACATTACATTCTACAACAAGCACACAACGCCATCTAGCCCAAATAGGTTCTAGTTTATTGATATAAATACATATTTATACTTTTTTTGTGAACACAGAAAACCGCAAAACGTGAAAATATACATTTGCAGATCATAAAAATGTTTAGTCAGACTCAGTAATCGAATCGAGGCCTCAAGCAAAGCAGTTGCACCTCTACCACTGCACCGCCGAGGCAATCAATGAATACGAATTATTTGGCGTATCAATCCCTTCGCAGCTTTAAAGTTTCGAAGCAAATGCTTTACACTGTATATCTAACGGCTTTTTTTTCAGCAAATTAGATGTTTTTGAAACTTACGGTGCAGCGGTAACCAGTACGTTAACACATTGCAAAGTTCAATAATCGTAGCTAAGGTCAGTCAATAGATGCGTGTCTATTCTTATTACATTGAGACTCTCCGTGTCTCAGAGAGTACGTTAAGCCGTTCGTTCCGGTTGCTGTTCGAATACTTTTGTCAATCGTTACAGATATTTGAAATCTACAAATTTCGATAACAAATATTTTTAGTTTGGTGATGGCACGATTGTTAAGGTCTAATGCCTTTCGGTCCACGTAAAAAGTTGAAGTTCAGTTCATAGTAAACTTACTGATCCTAATCCAGTTTGAAGAATAAGCTTAGAAGAAAATTGACGTTTTTGAACTTACTTTTCGTTTACTATCGCTATTATTTGCGGTCTTGCTATCGCCGGTTACTTTGTTGCCGACGTCAGGTCCGCCGGTGGAGTTTTGGGCGGTCACGCCGTCTGCGGCCTTGGCGCTCATCTCCATCGCTAGCAGGACATCTATAAGGTAAATAAAATCGATACATCGGTTTTTAATATGAAGGTCACGGATTTTTTTACGTTCGACGAACGGACGCCTCGGTGACGGGCGGTAGCGTACGCGATTATCGCGCCGAGGTCTCCAGTTCGCATTTGGGTCGGTCGATCCGACCGACGTTCGTATGATCTTTAATATTCAACGTGTTTTTATATATAACACTAGCGAGTCGCTCGGTTCAGCACGGTGGGTAAGGGGGCCGGACGGTAAGGCAGGGGGTACGCACTGTGCGCGGCGCGGCGCTTGGCCGTCTTCTTGTTGGGCCCGAGGCCGGTGGCGCAGTGCGGCGGCGCGTCGCACTGCACGAGGAACTCGCGGCGGCGCGCGGCCCCGCGCTCCTCCAGCACGCGGTACTGCGGCGAGCGCGCGCGCACGGCGTGGCGCGCCACGGCCAGGCGCGAGATGGGGTTGTCCGCGCCGCCCGGCGAGCCGCCGCCGCCGCCCTCCGAAGGCTCCGGCTGAGGAAACGACGCTTTCGTAACTCGGTATCGTCTGACGGCTTTGCCTGCCGGCCGCCCCGCGGCACGTATGTACGGTCCGACGGTCGATCTATCCTATTTCATATATTCTAAATTATTTATTTTAATGAGGGCAGTTTTGATCTAATTGAACGTATAAGGTACTCAACTTATTTAATTAGATAAGGAATTATTATTATTACCACATTATTTAAAATAATTCCCTAAATAACACATTTTATCTTACAATATCTAAAAATAATGTTTACTGTGGTATAAAAGATAAAACCGATCTTTACGAGGTAAACAAATACGATCATAGACTTTTTTTGTCGTATTTCTAAGATATGCAATTTCATAGTACATTGTTATAATTCATCTCATACAGTTCAACTAATTTTTGCAGTTTAAGCGTACAAAACATTATTTTACCATATGACATTAGAATTCTCGAAATCTTCGGGTTTTCTATACTATATGTAACATTATACATATAAACCTTGCTCTTCAATCACCATGTTTATAAATCGTATTGATATCCGTTGCGGATTACGAAACGGCAAACGATTTTACTTTATAGAAAGAACGATAAAGTCGCCGGTACCCAGACAAACCGTGCTCGGTAGCCGTAGGGCGTATACGAGCGTATACGGGCGTATAGGGGCGTGTAGAGGCGGTTACCTTGATGAGGTTGCGCGGTTTCTTCTTGGCGGGCTGCGGGCGGCGGCGGTCGTGCGGCGGGCGCGCGCGCAGCAGCGCGGGCGGCCAGCGCCGGCGCATCTCGTCCAGCATGCGCTCGGCCGCGCGCCGCTTCGACACCTTCTTGCCGTTGCCTTCGCCCTCCGTCTCCATGTCGCCCACCGTGCACACCGTGATGAAAACCTCGACGATTCAATTTTCACAGTTAAGCTTTAATAATATAAGTGCCGTAAAACTAACTTCGTATTCGTCTTTGCCGTTCGGCTAACCGATTCGTTATCGATCGGCTGGCCGGTCGCCTTACAGCCGATCGCTCGTTCTGTCTGGGTATAGTTCATCTATACTATGTGTTACATTTATTTAGAAATATATAAGTACGTTTATCAACGGTTGATTACTACAGTACAAGCTGTCTCGTTTGAGACCAAACAGTAGTGTAAAATTTATTTGATTAAATTTAATTTAGGATTTATATTTTAAAAGATTCAGAAATTCTTTATACAAGAGTATTCTTGCCGTAGATCAGAAAAGCAGTATCGGTAGTGTCGTACATTAATATTAATTTTTCAGAACACATTTATTTAAGAACCATTAGCTTTATATCTATGTTATTTTATTTACCGCCAGTATGATAAACATAACCGATTCTTAAAATACTCACCCTCATGTGCGGCGGGCCTCGTTCGGATTTGACAGTAAACTGAACTGAAAGGTTACGTTTAAGCGCGAGTTCGTGAACCAACGACACGGGTGACTTCACTTCGGAGCTCAGTAAGTCTGCGTTCCCATCTCCTAGAAGAAATTAAACATCCATTTAATTTCACATGGCACTCTACCCGTTAACCTCGGTTACACACAAGAGTAGCAGAAAAGAAGAAATAGAGAGCAAGTGAAAACACGATAAAGAACCTATATACGACACGATAAAGAAATATGAGGTCCTGCGCAGACAAGGGAGAATGGCGACCAGCAGTAAATTTGCACTTTGTCCGTGCAACACTTAGCGTGTCATACAACAAAATGCAAAAAAAATGTAATAACACGAGCATTCGTTCACCATTTTTCTTTGTCTGCAACTTGCCGTCATCTACGAGGACTCAACGGTCAAATGTAATATGGAGGCTGACCTTGTTCGTCTGCGTGCGGCGGTTCTGCGTCGACACGGTCCGGCGGCGGGCGCAGGTCGTGCAGCGCTCGCGCGGCCGCGTCGTGGCGGGCGGCTTGAGGCGTGGCGCCCTCGCCCAGCCACGCGCGCCCGCCCACGGCCACGCGTACGCGGTACAGCAGAGCGGGTGCAGCATACGCGGGCGCCAGCAGCGCGTGCGTGCGGTACGCTGGCCCGCGTCGAACTGAAACGTGCGCACTGACCCAATTTAATTCTTCCGTTTTCCACTAAGGCGATCCTCAGACGACGGGGCAGCGCAGTCTTTTTGCCCGCGACGCAATAATCAGGTCGGGTAGTTGGAGGTGAAATTTTTAAAACCCCGTCGTCGTCGTGCCTTTGAAGCACCTAACTAAACGACGAATCGGGCTTACTTTTTTGCACCTCAGTGCAGAGTAAATCGATACACTATTAGTTTTATCTCTGGAGTCCCTCTTATTATTTAATTATTCTTATGTATTTTTTTTAATATTCTGATAGTGCATTAATTATCCTGAGGAAAATAAATCAAAACGACTTTTGTCAAAATGTCTAATATTTCTTCTTTAAATTTCTTACAAAGCGTAAGATTGATTTCGTGGAGAAATGTAGTATGATTTGAGGAACGCGTTTAATGCTGTATTATCACTTTACTTATTGTTACTGTTTTCCTTCCAACACAATGTGATATTGGTAGATTTTAGAATATTCAATACGATTTTACATAACGTATCGTTCGGCACGCACCTAAACGCGTTGGACCCGCCACGGGTGGTACCGATGTGTATATTGCCGGCTGACAGAGTTTCATCGCTAGAGCGTTTAACTCCACTGTCGGCATTACTGCTCCTAGAACACATAAATAATAATTAATTGCACCGAACATATAGGATATAAGAAATAAATATAGGAAGTATTATTACAAAAAAACTTTTCGTTACGATTTAGATTCCGTACTTGAAAGAATACATTTTATATGTTATTTCAGACATAAATGATACTTCCGTTACACAATGTGGGTCTGAAAGAATAATCCTCAGTATCTAATACGAACAGACGAGACGATGAACACGAGACTTAGAGCGTATTGATCTTTTCGGTGTGAACAAATGACGCAAGGCAACTGAATAATTAGGAATGTGGATAAATTCTCAAAACTACTTTTATTTTATGGCTAGGTCCTTATAAGAAAAAGTAATAAATATTTTTAAAAAACCCTAAGTAAAGAAAAGAAATGAAACAATTAATTTAGTAATTTTTCACTAAAGCAGTAGAATGCGAACACTGCAGCTAGAAGGTAGTGTGAAGTAGTGTGAAGTAGTGTGAAGTAGTGAGGTGGTAGTGTGGTACCGGCGTGGCGGTGGTGCGGGTGCGCGGCGGCGTGCGGCGCGGGCGCGCGCGGCGGCGGCGGCGGGAAGTGCGTGGCCGCCAGCGCCGTGCTCGCCGCGCAGTGCTGCGCGCGCTTGATCGACGAGCCCTGAAACGCGTCAACGTTCTTTAAACCGGTGCAACTTTGCCTTTCTGGGACTCGCCCTCGAAAGCGAACGCGTTCGGCGTCGTGATCGGTGAACGTTTTAGTGCGAGCCGATCTCGGCGCCGAACGTGGTCACCGTGACGATGTCTAGTCGACGAATTCGCCCTTGGTGCTCTAAAAATCCAGTAGCGTGTGTGAATTAGTAAAGAGGAGGAACTCTTTAAACTCTTGAACCTTTGATAACGCTAATTTTAGAACAACGGTGTTGTTCTCAGGGTATCTGTCGATCGATATGAATACCATACTTATTACGCTTTAAATATAATGTAACAGGATGTGAAAACTTGAACACGTCGAATACATTTTTATATGTGAATTGCATACCTCTGCAGTATATTCTTCAGTATCACCCAAACGGAGTGTTACTGTGAATACTTTCTTGTGCGCAGGTCCCGTCTCTGATGTGAGGCGATATTGATGCTTAATCTGGAAAGAACCCGACCGTTTTTGTTACTTTTAAGAAAAGCTATAACAATATTTTTATGATAAATAATTAAAAATGAACGAAACAATAATTAATATTCGAATACCTTATTGTACCTAGCCAACTCGTTGACCAGGCACATAGGAGTCTTCTCTTTACTGTTGGCCTGAGCGGATGCAGGGCGAGACGCCTCGGAGTCGCCCTGTACCGCAGCGTCAGTGTCGGACGCGGGCGGCCCGCTGCCCGCTCCGCTTATCGCGCCCGCGTTGCTCGTGTCCCCGCCCGCCTTTTCTGGTGCACTCGCCGCACTGGGGGCACTTGTTGTGACTGGGATAGATGGCTTTGGCACTACTAACAATGTTCAAATTCAAAATTTCAAGTCCATTAAGTTTAAATTTTATAATCACTAATTATCTTCGAAAACTTGCAAGTTAAGTTGAGAAAATTTTAAATTATTAAACATAACCACATGTTAGAATAGTTATCGAAGCAATAAAACAAGATGTAATTTTATCGCGAAAAAAATATTGTCGTAAATATTTCTGGACGAAAACCCTTACCCAGAAATCTGTAATTTATAAAAAAGTTTTTACTAATCGTTTGCCTGTATTCAAAAAATTACAAATATTTTTTCCAATTCATTAAAATTAAAGAGTTTTAGACTAACCAGTGTGTTGTGGAGGGTGTTGTGGTGCGGGGGGTTGCATCGGCGGCGGTTGCGCGTAGGGCGGAGGCATGACGCCGCCCGACGGGCCGTATCCGCCGCCCACCGCATAAGGCCGACGAAGGGGCTTCATTTGTTGCTGGAATAAGTACACATATTACTTCGCGCCGCCTGCGGAACTAACGGATATAGGTACGATCACTTAAAGTAAATTCATTGACTATTTCCGTAAATCATCCTTGCGATTTTTTTAAAAAAGTCAAAACTGTTTTAAATTGTCTAAGACAACTTATTTGCCTGCTTGATCGTACGATCTGAAGCAGGGTTATGTCTTTTTGTTTACAGCGTTGTTTGTGAACAGGACAGTGGGGAGTTTCCTAAAGTAACATAATTTTTATTCAGAAATTTTATTTAAAAGTATTTTTATAGCAAACATTTTTCATTTATTCCTAATGAACTAAAATTTGTCTGATTAAACAAATCATATTGCTGTATATAATCTGGCTTATCCAGATCTATGGGAGAAGACTCAATTTATCATTTTGGTGAAACCTGAAACCAATAATCTCTGCATAACTTTTACACATTCATAACTACTGACCGGTGGCACGGAGTGGTGCTGTGCTTGCGGATGATGTGGCATAGCCCTGATCGGGTGAGGTGGTCGCTGCGGTGGCGGCACACCCATGGCGGCGCCCATCCCCAGCGACGGCCCGTGTGCACTCATAGCGCCACCAGCTGCGCCCGGTCCTAGTGGCACCCTTTACATACAACACTCGGTCAATATCATACATGTTCGATAAATCAATTGCCAATTTAAAGCAAAAGCGAAAGCATTGTACGGCTTTATTTCCATTGCAGATCGCATCGAATGTTTTAATAGCAACAAAACTTGATAGAAAGTAACCCTTCCAGCTCCACTGTCAATGGGGCACTGTTATTTCATCTGTCGGCAACAGTCAATGCACATAATTTATTAGTCTGAGCAAAGAAAGGTGGTCATATATTCAAAACTTTAGGTCTCGGGCTGTCAATAGAGATGTCATCATATATTTTATTGTGAAGTTTATTCACAACCAGTTTTTGCAACAAAGAGCGCCGCAAAGGACCCTCGACAAATCATCAAATTACATAAAATTTGCATATCAATAGAATCACCAGTTCTTGGTCTAATAAAGACAGTGTAATTTTATTAATAGTGTCAATGTTTGGGTAGCCAACACATATTCACTTATTATTACCACAATTATATATTAATAAAAACCAATAGTGAATCACTTTAGCTGACACAAGTGATTACGAAATAGAATTAAAATTATTCAGCCAATCCAACAATTGTGGCCACTTTATCATAGTGTGTAAAACCCTATATAAAATTACCAATAGTTTTATAAAATAAATCTCAAAGAAACAGTTTTCTACAACTTTCTATTTATTTAAACTAAAAACTGTATGCCACATTTCTTTATAATATACATTTGCAAAAATAAAAAGTTTGGCTAGTAAAATCTGACTGTTAAGTTATGACAAGGTTTTATGGCAAATTGCATATGAAAAATGCTTTAAAGGACCTTCTTAAGTTTGCATAAGTCCTAGTTTTGACATCCTGGACCCCTCAATACTGTAACTTTCATAATCCAGTTAACAGCTAAAAGAATTCCATATGTAGTATTCAGCATTTAACTTTTTCAATGTCACCTAAGGGATACATACAGACCATTTCTAGATGTACAAAATTTAGTAGGTTTTAGGTTTTTTTTTACATATAATTTATTAATAATGTGAATAATAAATAATTTTATTGAAAATATGTTATAAATGTAAATGTGTTTCTTTTTAAACAGTGTACCTGTCAAATATATAATATATATACTCAAGTGTCTAAAAACAATGTATAAACTGTGAGTTTATTCTTTTGTGTTTAACAAACATTTTTATTTTGTTTCAGTTTTTTATTACTGACAATAGTAGATATTGTTATAAACACTTAATTTATTTGAATTAATTATATTAATATTTTTAACCAATATTGATTCTTCAAAGATTGTTGACACTTTTAACAATATGTGCCAGGTTATTGTGGGATGCTGGGATGAAATCTATGCAAGTGATATAAGCAATAATATGATATTTACCTATTTAAAGCTATGTATTTTATATCTACTTCAGAATCTTAAATGATCTGTTCTGTGATCAGTTTGGCAATTACATCATAATTGTTTATAAAGATACTTTAGATTGTAGGAACTAATGCATTTGCATAGGTTATGTAGTGACATATTATGCACTACTAATATTAAGCAAATGGCAACTTAAATATATTAAATATATAAGATTAAATATATTATATATTAAATTACATAAATGTATGAATAGTTGAGTACCTAATGGTAGATGAATATTAGTGACATCTCTATTTATAACAGTTATAAATAGTGTTATAAGTAGCAGTTGATGATGCAAGTTTAAAAAGTATAACTTTTACACATTATTTGTTTATTATGGAAACTAGGTAAAAATTATATGTATAAGAAGGCCACTTGTGTCACAAATCAAGATTTTTGGCTTCTTAGGAGCATAAATCAATACAGTATAATATAAAAGGGAACGGAGGTTATAACCATTATTTACAGTTATTATTTTTAGAGCATGACAGGACCAAAGTAGTAAATAAAATAATAATATTAGAACAGTATGATGGCAACAAAAATAAGATACGTATATGTTTGTAAGTTTTGGTTTACTACCTAATATGACCTATTTAGTATGCATTCATATTAAAACAACCCAATCTAAAATGCATCTGGGTTGTAACTGTTGACGCTAAATAATGTGACGTATGTGCTCTACAAGAAAACCTGAGTGCAAAGCGTTATAAGCAAATATAATGTAATGAAAAGTCGAACTTTACCTAGTCAGTGTTACGTGCCTGTTCTCTCTATGCATTTGATGTGGGGGCATCTGGTGGTGTGCAGGCATGCCCTGATGCCCACCCATGTGTTGTGGTGGGTGCCCAGACATCGGCTGATGATGCATGTTCGGGTGATGCATCATCTTCACGAGCCACTGCCGTTGCAACGCAAACAAACTATAAATATCGCGATATAGCACCAAATAAACACCGCAAAATTTTGATTATTAATTACGATCCAACTCACTGATTTTCTTACCTTTTTTAAACTTTATGACCAAATCAATTTCTTTGCTATGCAAACAACATAAATCCGCTCACTTATTACACCTATATTAGTTTATTTTGGCAAACAGTAAAGAAAATCGTTTTGTTCAACATGCGGCCATGTTAAAAATGTTGCCATACTTGCTTCAGTAAAAGGGACAAACGGTAAATATTTGCTGAACACTACTAAAAAGTGTTGTTCCTGTTGACGGATTAAGAATACATAGTGTTACCACCCCTATTCATCCCGTGGGTGTCGTAAAAGGCGACTAAGGGAACAAAGTATACAAGACAAGATCATTATAAAGAGAAGGAAAACTTGAAACAGACCCTATTCCAACTCGTCTGGCCAGTGTGGTATAGTATGCCAAAACTTTCTTGCTAAGGAGAAGCCTATGTCCAGCTGTGGACTGTAAAAGGCTGTTGATGATGATGATGATGACTACTAAAAAGTATTGAGAAAGTAGTACTTGTATAAACGTAAAATCTTGACGTTTGTTAAAGGTCAATCAGAACAATTGTTAAATTTTTGTTTTGTCAAATACTAAATTTAAAAATGGACGTTGGAACCGTTGATTAGAAGCTCTGATATGTTTTACTATAATTGCTCTTGTTATTTTTTAATTAAAAGACGACCACCATTAGAAATACCTAACAGTTTTAAGCACTTTTTTTTTTAAATTTTAATTTTATGGAAACCCCCTCGGGCCGTCATCCCACCGGGGTTTACGACGGGGTGGTGTGTCGGAATCGGACCGACTAAAACCACACGGTGTGCCACTCGGCGCCTGATATAGGAGGGATCCGGGAACAGCTGCTATTACGACATCCAGATCCCTTCTAGCGCCTGCCCGCTACCGTGGGCACCATCTACGAGTAAACTCTCTATTTAGGCGACGTACAGCACACGTGGACGTCGCCTCATCACGGCTGGCCAGTGTAGCGGATGGAGAGAAAAACCCGTCCCGTCCATCCGCGGCCACACTCAGGGCCGCATGAGGCGCCGATATGCGCGCCTCCGAATTGGGTCCGAGTGGAGGTCGTCCTCCTGGGCCTTCTCCGCCACCTCCTTTCGCGAAATTACGTTTTCACAGAAGGTTGCGACCGCGGTAAAACAACTGTCACTACCGGCCATGGAGGGTATGACGGCCGGTAGCAGTTTTAAGCACCTAATTTAATCTAGAAACATTGCAGTTATATTTAGAGCTGTAAACAGGAAGTAAAAACTCACATCGACACAGCACAAAGTAATTACACGCCTCAAATATTGATAAATATAATAAATAGAACTGGGATCGATTCCAGCCACGTATATTTGAATTTGCAAAATCTTAGTGCAGTTTTATACGGTGAAAGTATCACAACAGTAAGGGAAACATTGTGAAGAAACCTATACGTCTGGAATATCTAGATGTAATACCATTCTCTAATTCGTCATGTTCTTGTAACAGTAATGAATATCACATTCCAATCGTTTCTTTGTTTAATAACATTATCTTCTATGTAATCATAGAATTAGTAAGTCTAGTTATTAAAAGACTAACATCTGTGAAACAAATTATCATTTACAGTATTGCCGGATAGACACAGCCTTCAAAATTTCAAGAAAAGAGTGTACTCATTTCGCAAAGGGCAGTGATGCGCTTGAGACTCCTGAGTTGCGGGCGTTCATGGGCGGCGGTAATCACTTTCCGCCAAGTGACCGGTCTGCTCGTTTGTCGCTCTCTTACATTAATAATTATCTTGACATGATCTAAGTAATAGTGTCACTGTCTCGTTGGTCTAGTGATTAGTGTATGTGGTTATCGATCAAGAGGTCTAGGATTCGATTCGAGGGTAGGGCCAAAAAGTATTATTAAATTTTCCTGATTTTAAAAATGCTTAACAGCTTGGAGTTTGGAAGTTGGGGTTTTCACCCTGTGCCTCGTAGAGGAAATAAAACCATCAGTCCTACACCTAAACCGTCCTGTGTGTAGTTGATTAGTCTCCATTGAAACTGACCGCCGTGGCCGAAATTGGCTAACATCATCATTATCAGTATTGTATTTGTTACTGAATCAATTTTACATGTACTTATAAAATTTTACATGTTAGAACGGTCTGACGAAATACGTAATTCTTTATATTAAATACTAACCTTTGCCCACGGCTCCGCCCGCGTGTATGTCGGTTATCGTGGTAAATAGTAGCCTATGCATTATTTAGATATATAAGCTTTACGTCTGTAAGGTTCCATCCAAATCCAAATTACGTCCCCAAACGGGGTGTGAAAAAGTATCTCACAAGACCGCCATAGTGTGAGTCACCATACTGCATTGTATGCGTTTGTAATGAGTATGGTGACCACAACTCATGGATTCTATTCATGCTTTCCATCAGGCAGAGTAGTCATTTTGTCAGGCTCTTAATATATATAAAAAAAAAACATTAAAAAGTTTATCGATACAGTCTAGGTACGTTATTCAATATTGTGCAATCGATCAGAAACCACAGGTAATTCTTATAAAGTCTGGTGAGATTTTTAATCACGTGCAATCGGATGAAAAAATCTAATAGCGCCATCTATTGGAATTTGTAATATTTGGAGTGATTCAAATACGCATCATAATGGATCTTCTCATGAGAATGAGATATTTAACCGCGATAAAAAGTAGTCTATGTCACTCTCCACCCTCGTAACTATCTCTAGACACAAAAATCATACCATTAAAATGTTTCGTGACAGAAAGACAAACATTCAAACAAACAAACACACTTTCGAATTTATAATAATAGTAAGGAAGTGAGGATAGTAAGGATGTACCGTATTACTGCAAATAAAATATCATTTCATTTAAAAAAAAAACAAATCCCGAATTATGGTCGTGCTCCGAGCCCTTGGGGAGCAACCGACGTAAATGCAAGGAGTTTATTTTATCTATACAGAAGATTAATGTACTACATTTTGATATATTCGCATAAATTATTAGGATGATATTGTTGTTATTATTAATAAACTTCGATATGATTGCTATTTTATAAAAACTACTCTACAAAGCGACTTGCATGTGTGCTATGTTACTGTTTTTTTACTCATGCGTAAATACCCCTGATACCACCGGCTGGTGGTTGTATCGGACACGAACTAATAATAGTATAAAATATATGAACAATAATAATTAACAAGCTCATTTATTTTATTTTTTATTATTATTCGTGTAAGTAATTCATAATATGCTTTGGGGAATCCCTGAATATGTTGAGTTTAGACACGTAGAGTTGCCGCATGTGTTTAAATAAAAATCGACTAAATGAAGCAGAAAATCCGAAAAGTAAATAAATAAATGACATAATCATCATGAAATGCTGTTGTTGATGTTATTCCAAAATTTCTCGAAGCGGTACATATCTTTATTTACTCCTACGTTTTACGTTTCAAGTTTCTAATGCGCTAAAGAGGGAACGAGACACGTACGCATCATAAATTTAGGAAGACCACAGAGCTAGATGCACAAAAAGCACGAGGATAGAGAATTCTGCACTGGCACCATCAGGTCTTTGGAATTTCTCACATTATTACATTGTAATTATTACCCTCCAGTATTAGTGATAGGGATAGAACAATCGTCCGTTAACAATATTTACATTTCGTAATTCGGTAATAAAACAACTTGATTGATATTAAAGCGAGCTTATTCTGAGTAAAATTATTTACTTTTGAAAAGCCACAGAACATATTAATACTTAACTATTATAGCATACTCCGCAAAAATAAGTTACACCAAAATTTACATTTCTGTAAATTTAATTACTTGAAGCGAAACTTGCTATTCTGCAAATATTCCCTTCGATTACCCTAATAACAGCCCAAAGTTGGGTAATATCGATAATATATCGGTATGAGCAGTTCGCATTATTCAGATTGTTTAAGAATAAATTAGATAAATAAGAGTGTTTAATACAATTTTACCAATTTAATAAACTCGTGGCCAAAAAGCATACATTACTAACTTACAGCTATTGTACAAAATTTATAACTCTGTTTGACAAATGTAAAGAAACACAACTGACATGAAGTGGAAATAGTCCTCGTCATTATTGATTTGTACATCTGTTAAATTAGAATAAACAGATTCCATTTCCTGTAGAGAACTGTCGAGATTGTCGTCGCTGTCTCTCGTCGGTTCCGCCCATGAAACACGTTTTGAACTTCTGAGAGTTTCTTTTTTCTTATCAGACGTAGGTGTAGAGTGAGAGACCGGCGAAGGTGGGCCTTTCGTGGGCGTTTGAGCGCACTTATCGAGATATTGTTTTCTCAGTATGTACTCCCGCATCGAGTCGTGAGTTGCTCGTTTCGGAGGCGGAGGAGGTGGCAGTGACCTATCGTCGTTTTCATCACAAAACGGGTTTCTTTCCTTCCTAGCCTCTTCAATACGCTTGGTCTCTTCCTCGTCAGCAGTGAGAGGCCAAGCGCCCAGCTTGTTCCGCACGAGGTGCGGCCGTGCGTGTGCAGCGCATAATATACGCTTACGAACGAAGTCGTGGAACATCGTAAGCTCAGAACTCAATTCACGTCGAATGAGTTGTTTGTGGCGGACTGCCACTTTGGGATCGCGTACTGCTAATAGCGCCTGAAAAAAAATACCATTAAAGAGAGTGTGTTTTAACATCGTCCATTTGTGTTAAGAAAATAGCGATGCCTCTATCGAGCCTGACTTATCGCATACTTTCGTGCGAAATGATAATTTTTTGGAACCTGATCGGTCAAGAGACAAGAGAACTTTTAAAGCATTATTGTTTTCTTAACTCGAACGCACTATAGTTTATACGTTTTTATTTTGATTTATGTATTTGACAAAAACAGGTGCACAACAGAGCGAATCGACGTATTTAAGAAATGTTGACAATCGATAGTTAGGAACAGACGTCGTGTCTAGTCTGCGCGGTGACGCATTATCCCTATTCATCCCGTAGTTGTCATAAGAGCCAACTAAGTGAGTAAATTACGCAGGATAACATCACTGCAAAGAGAAGGAAAACCTGAAACAAACCATATACCGACACGTCTGGCCAGCGTGTTATAATAGACCACAACCTCCTTTCTAAGGAGAGCTCGATGTCTAGTAGTGGACTGCTAAAAACTGTAGGTGTGATGTGATGTTGCGTCCGATATACACGGTATAGGGCAGGTAAATAAAGTGAAGAGCAGTGCGAGATACCTGTGAGGCGAGGAGCGTGGCGGTGGCGTCGAGCGCGGTGGCGACGAGGCGCTCGTCGAGCGCGGGCAGGCTGGCGGCGGAGGAGATGCTGGTGAGCGACTCGCTGCGGTTGGCGCGGCGCTCGCTGGCGGCGGGGCTGCCGCACGCGCACGCGCGCCGCCTCGCCCGCGGCGAGCGCGACCCGCCGCCCTCCTCCGAGTGGTACGCCTGCTCGTACGCGACATATCCGAATATTTACTTTACGTCCGACGAATGTAGTTACACTAGCCGACCCGGCAAACGTTTCTTTGCCGTATAAATTGTTGCTAGTAAAAGTTTTGATAAAAAAATAAGGGACGGTTGTAGAAGAGTAAAAATTTAAGGTTATGCCAAATCACCTAACCTTTATCACCTAAGGATATCAAAAAATAGCCTAAGATCTAATCTCAGATCTGTCAAATTTGCACAAGAAAATAAAAAGCAGTCAAGCCGTTTCGGAGGAGTTCGCTAACAACAGTGATAGTATAACGATTGGTTTAAAGGATCCATATCGCACCACTCGTTTCAACGCAACGTCGGATGTAAATACCTTTTAAAAGGACGATACAATCTTCAAAATAAAAAGCTATGAGAGTCAATTTCCTTAGGTCTAAATGGATCCTTTTGATTTTTTTTTTAAAAAAGCAATTTATTCCGTGTCGTTGGTCCATAAATAGCACACACTCGGTTTTGTATACAATGTATTTGGATTGCGAAGTAACTTACATGATTTAGTGATCTAGTTAGTAAACATATAGCCGTGACTAGTGTTCCGAAGGTCAGCTGTGGGAATGGTTCGTAGGATATCTTGGGTGCACCGAAGTGTAACTCCACTAGAGGATGCCATCGTTCGAGATCCAGTCCCGGGTCGGCCAGCAACGATAAGAGGTCAGGGCTGAACGAAAGCAAGCAGAGCGTCGCCATATGTAGAATTTCTAAAGTCCTGTTGGGATAATTTATTTATGAAAGTTCAAATAAATCAAAAAAGACAGTCAAAATGAAGTATTGAATAGTTTTATAAGATATTGAAACCAAAAAGTAAAAAAATGGTGAAATAACTTGTTGCAAAAAAAAGTACATAATGAATCTATATATATAAAAGAAAGTGGTGTTAGTTACACTACTTATAACTTAAGAACGGCTGAACGGATTTAACTGAAAATTGGTGGGGAGGTAGCTTAGAACCAGGAGACCGACATACGATACTTTTTATCCCGTTCGACCGCATTTCAGTGCAAAATCAAAAATCTGCTTCTTTATTGGCTCTAAGGCGGAACAGAGTTCGCGGAGTAAACTAGTATGATATAAACTTATACATTACGTGCTTTAAAAAAAGCGTTTTGATAATATTTATAGAAAGTAATTGGCAGTAAAAATGATAATGACCAACTGTCAACTTGGAATAATGTTTATTATAAAAGCATACCTATGCAGTACGTTAGGCGCCTGAGTGACAGTATCTTCGTGTGCCTGCAGTGCGTGGTCGACAGAACGGCGCGAGCGCATCATTAGCGTCACCGATTGATATAGACAGGCGCTTATGCTTTTCTGATATAAAAAGAAATAATATATAATATATAAAATAGATTAATAGTACAATGAGCAATTAAAATTGGGAAGCACAAAATATTTAAAACATGAATAATAAAAATATTTTTATATCCATGATGCGTGAACGAAACTAACAAATTCTACTATGTACTCTGATAAACTAGGAAATGTTTTTACACATACTTACTACCTTATGTATAAATTATTATAAATTCAGTAAAGTCGAATTTTCCTCAGATTTGAGGAAAATTCGAGGATCAGGTCGAGATAAAAGTATGAGTATTTATTTCATTTATAGTATTTTAGGTGTTTTGTACAGTTTTAAAGATCTTACTTACCATAATACCAATCAAAGAAGTAATATTCTGCATTCGCCATCTCGACTCAAACTTGATCAATTGAACGACTAAGTTTAATGTCGACGCACAAACATTGAGCGCATCTATGTTGAACACGTATCTCGGCAACAGTACAGCTTCGATCAAATGATCCAGGTGTACCCCCACAAAAGTAATAGCATCGCTGGCGAAGAACTGACCATGTTTCATAACCATCATCGATATAAAGTCTAAGCTATATGCGTACACACGCCACCATTCTTGGGGCTTCCAAGGACAGTTACCGTCGAACTTAGGTGGTAGCAATTGTAACCATAGAAACTCATCTATGTCACTCATAAGCAGGTCTTTCGAAAACGGCCCTCGAGAATATGCCGTCAGACATCTAAGTGCTGCCAGCGATGTATGATAATGTCGACGATTTTGAAGACAAGTGTGCAGACAACATAAAAGTTTATTTATGAACCTACTAGATTGAAACCATTGTGATAAACCTGTGAACATTTCATCGTATAAATCCAAACATTGTTCTAACATAGCTAGAGATAATACTACAGGTGGAATGTTGTCGTTCAGTGCATGCTCGTTGGCATTTGCCTCCTGTTTCGGTTCATCTTTGATGTCGTCTAATAGTTTCTCGAGTTCTAAACTGTTGATGTTCGTCACAGATCGTATGATACTCTGTGCAGTCACACTGTTAGCTTTTATTTCATAATCTAAACTGCTTATAGCGACTGTGCATATTGAGAGTATTGCACGGATAGCACGAGGGTGTAGACATTCATAAACTATAGCTGTATTCGTGAGTAAGTTCTCTATCTGTTTAGCACTCATTTTTCTGTTATCAAAGCAATCCTCTTTCCAATTCGCGAGCATTATGACATATAACTCGGCAAGAATGACCACTAATCTGCCATCTTTTAATTCATCCAGTTCTGTAAGTAACGCACTCATGCACGGGGCTACCATTTTAGCTTTATGAGCAATATTCATACTGATAGGGAGGTATTTGCAAAATATTGTGATGAAATCCTTCCATGATGTTAAAAGACCCAACCATACAGGGACTTTTTCCAGTATTTCCTCACTCTCAGTTCTACCTTTGAACGAAAATATATAGTTTATCCAAGTATCTAAATGTTTTTTGTTGGTATCAAATAATTGTTCCAGCATTTCCTTCAAATTTGGTTCTAGTTTGTCTCTCGACACAAATAATTCGATGCCAAGGACGTTGAATATTTGCGCGTATGTTCTCAGTTCGGGTTGGATCTCACTGAACAGAGGGCTGGTCATGTGTTCCCAAAATTTAGGATGTTCGCGTAGTTTCTTCACAAGTATTTGCATATTGTTTTTCCACAGAGCGTGGAATAAAGCCATGATACATGACAACAGGGGACTATGCAGTAACTTAACATCCTGGAAAAGAGAGGTCACGTTTGACTTTAATGGAAACGGTGATTTTTTACGTTATGAAGATATTTTTTTTTTGGTTTAATCATGGGTCTAATATTTGAAGTATCACTTACTAGAACAGGTGCAAAATCATGTGATAATAGGCTGGTTTACTGTTACTGAGGGGATTTGTAAGTGTGCCTAGGATGCTTACTAAAACTTAAGTAGTAGGACAATATGTTGATAAAAATATTAAAATGTAAATACTTACAGACTTAACTGTCCCAAGATAATCAGCCATATATCCTAAAATGCCTTCAAAACTGTCATCTGTTTCATTTTTCTTCTCTACCTTATCCATCTTCGCTTCATTCTGTGCATCAGATTTTACCTTCTCGTGATTAATCATAAAGAAAGCTTCAGTGAGTCCGGGCTGTGTGCCAACGCAAGTGGCTACGAACTCCAGTATGGCAACTTTCAGTTCAGTCGTCTCAAACTGGTCTCGTAAGCGGTCAAGGAACATGACACGTACTTGGTAAGCGGTCATGTCTAATGACGCAAATAATGACATCTGAAAGCCCTGGAACAAGTATTTTAAGATATTAGTTCTGAATTACAATTGAATTGAATTTATTATTGATGGGATTGATGGGCAGTTATAGTAAATAGGTAGACAAGGCGAGGCTATCTACCCACAGTTCGCGTGTGAGTTCTGAGGATTCGGGAGCTGAGGTAGCGTACCCAGTAGTCGCCCAGTATTAATGTCGACCAGGGCACTAGACCACGATGTAGTTGTTTTTAATTTTGCGACATTAGTATTAGTTTCTACTGTAAATAGTTATTACAATTATTTTTTTTTTTGAAAATAGCTATATAATTTGGATAATAAAAAAACACGAGTAGTAGCAACAGCCATAGAAAGCAAAGAATGAACTTTTTTTATAATTATGACCCCCATCTCACTAGGCCGCCATAGTGTAAGTCGCCACACTGAATTGTCTGCATTTGCAACGAGTATGGTGACCACCACTCCGGGATTTTATTCATGCTTTACATCGGGCAGAGTAGAGTCACTTTGATAGATCCAGAATAAAAAAAAACCTTTTTATATGGTCTATCAATATAACAACTGTGTATTACATTATATATAAATCTTTCTGGAAACATAACCGAAATGATAGTGGAAATCGTATTAAATCCGTTGCGGAATTTGAAAGTCCTCAGCGTATATCGCAATGGAAGCGACTTCATTTTAAACTGTGTAATGATTTAGACTCGGCCGGTGACTTGACATGTGTTATCATCGAACACAATACCGACTTAATCACAATTTCAACTTATTATATCAACATTTCTTCTTTCTTAAAAAACGACAGCCCTTGCATTGGGAATATATCCTGTGTCGCGGGGGACTTTACAAACACACAAGAAACGGACACAAAGAACACCCAGACTCAGAACAACAGTTTTTGGATCACACAAAGTGTGTGAGGTTTGAACCCACAACACTCGGCAGTGGAAAGAAGAAGCAGTGGAGAGCAGCGTGGTGACCGCTTAAACCACTACGTCGCCCGTGCAGTCCTTCCTCTTCGGGGTTTATGTGCGAACTGTCCTTGAAATGACTCCGGCTGCTTTAAACTTAACTTTATATAGAAAAATCTACTTACATCAGCAAATCTCTTCAACAATCGACAGCATAACACCGGCAGACTTTTATTAAACGCATGATTGATGTAACTGGTGACTTTGGGAGCCACTTTCAAGGAGTCCTTCTGTTTATTTTGTGCGAATATCAAGTGTTCTAGCGGAGTAACCTCGTTTCCGTCGGTAACCATAGTTTTGAGGCGTAAGGCGAAAATGACAATAGCTACACATCGTTGTATTGTTGATACGTATTGAGAGCCCGTTCCCGATATCCAGTTAGCTTCATTGCGGATAATACTTTCGAGTTGCTCGTTACCTAAAACGAGTTAATCCGTTAATATGTACGATATATTCACAAGCTTCATTTGTACCTCAAACAATGAAAACCTGAACAACTATCTAAGTAAACAGACTCATATTTATGTTTACGTAAGATAAAAAATTTTATAAAGAAGTAAGGCAGATAATGTATTTAATGTACATACCGATAGAGATGAGTTTCAACAGTTCCAGAGCATTCTCAGTATGCAATAAACTATACAAGCATGTTTGCTTCAGTAACTTGTTGATAGGACTGGATCGCTTCACGTCTTGCAACACTAACGTTAAGAATTTCGCGCAACGCTGTATCATGTTGCGCCGTTCGCAAGTGTTCCTGTAACGCCATCCGTACACGTTCGGGAACACTTCTCGAAGGATGAGTACTAAACCGGGTAGAATAATATCCGCTGTGATTCGATCGTCGTCTAAAACCTTTCAAAATTGTTTAAAGTTTAACAATGTGACTCTCTAGTGTCTAATATTACTTATATAATTATATTTAAATGTGACGAGTTTTTTTTTTAATCTACTTTTGGTAATTGTGTGGTTGTTTGATCTTACAAGGATAGGACACAAACTCAAAAACAAACATATATCAATATTGACAGACATATATATGTCTGGTTATCTATTTATAAAGACAATTAGTTTTTTACAATTTTTGTTACATTTTTCAGATCGCAATGTTATAACAAAAAGATATAATAGCAAAAGAGGAATAAATGCATTAATTAATAATAAAAGCAAAGTACAATAATTTTCGTTAGGACGAAGTAAAATAGAAATAACATACCTCATGGAAGGCGCAGAGCATATCTATATAAGCTCCCAAAAACTTATAGGCACCATTCGGTTGTTCAATAGTGACTAGATACGAGCCCACAGCAGCAGAATCGAACGATGCACCGTTTGCGTACTCGATGTGAGACAACTTATGATTTATTATTCGAGGCAGCAATCCTGTGTTTGTCAGTCTAGAAATAAATCAATATTATATTTACTAAGTTTTTACTCTTTGGTTTTTGGCAGTGGAGGGCGGACCGGCTTACACCTTCAGGCAGTAGGTAAAGATTCATATGGTGTTTTAAGTAGCAAGATGTGATTATTATACAAGTTTTAAGGAGGAATTTAAATTTTTGTAAACACGAGATATAATAGAAAGGGTTCTATTATTGAGTGCTTATATTGTGTTGAATTCTGTGACATGGTGAAAACGAACAAGTTCAAAAATCTACTTTTAATTTTTGATGTTACATTGAAATTTTTGACAGTGTGTGAAATTTTAAACTACATTTTTTTTATTCATTATGTAGTACACAGAGCTTCATATCCAAAGATCCATAGAGCTAAGTTTTACAAATCTTTATATACAAGTTTTTAATCAGAGATACATAAACCACTTACCTCAAATGAATTTCTTTAGGAAACATAGGCACTAGAGCTGTACATACACTAATGCACTCCACAAGCAATGGTAACGGGGGTGTATCAGTTCGCATAAATCTTACTAACACATCAAAAACTCCTTCACTGGGGCCCACCAAGCTCTTAGGTACTTCTCCATCTTGTACTAGCGTCTTTAAAATACCCTTTAATACCTTTGTACCTTCGTAAATTCGTTCTAAGGTAACGTTGACATTGTGTTGATGGTGTTGTCTCCTATCCAAAGCTTTCTCGATTTCGGTATTAAACACAGTCCAATAACAGTAAGGAGTTCGAAAATGTATCATAGTGTCTTCTTTACGTTCCATGATGGTGGCTTTTGAGCCTTCTTCGATGCGATAGGAGGGGTCTCCGAGAGGGTAATATTCTCTACCAATAATTGCATCATCTGCCTGCAGTGACATTATTGGTACAGCATTCGGGTTGTATATTTCAGTGTATACTGGCAAGCTTTTAAGTTCGGCTACCAGCTGTAATATAACAAATTCTAATTAATAATTTTCCATTTAAACTTTTTGAACATAATATTATTATAAATATATGGGATTTAAATAGAACTACTTAAATTAACAAAAGTATGATAATTTTAAATAGTATATTTTATGTTTAAAAAGTTTCAAGGTAATTTAAAATAATGTTTTAATATTTTTTTTTGCATAGTGTACCTATTGTGCTGAAATTTGATTTAAACATTTTTTTTTATTATTTACTTCACACATCTTACACATGGCTGTCTGTTCCTAAATATGGCAATCCCTGCCTTTATGATAAAGGGGCTGCTGATAAATATGTAAATAGTAACTATTGCCGTGTCGATTTCGGCCATGGTGACCGCTACTAATTATTAGCTGAGACACTAAGCTGATCAGCTCTTGCATGTGCCCTCTGATGGCTATAGTATGCAATCCTGTAAGCAGACGCGCGCTAGAGCGTCGGCGGTACGTTACGCGTGCTAGAGCGTCGACGGTACGTGACGCGCGCTAGAGCGTCGGCGGTACGTGACGCGCGCTAGAGCGTCGGCGGTACATGACGCGCGCTAGAGCGTCGGCGGTACGTGACGCGCGCTAGAGCGTTGGCGGTACGGGACGCGCCACGTCTATGATGCTAACCGCTAATGCTATTCTTGGTGGAAATTCAACCGACTATGTCTTGTACAATCAAGATCAACAACTGTGCTGTTAATATAATTTGCTTTGTTATATTTTTGATTCCATACCCTAAACTAAATCTTTGTTAGTAAATAGATTTGGTTTAGAAAAGTGTATAGTACTGAATAATCAAACATGAAATTGTATTAATTACTTACATTCACAACACTAGATTTCCCACTCTCAGCTAAACCAGCCGCCAGGATAGATAGCGCACTAAAATTAAAAGGGAAGTACTCCATGCCCGTGTTCCATAATGACACTATACCAATATTCTCATCTTTCTGATGGAATTTCCAGAACTGAGCACTTATCTCAGGCGAGGCAACCAAATCGGCACACAGTTGCATGATTCCTGGTTGATGGCTTATAGTTCCATCGCCATCAAACTTATCGCAAAGCTGATTTAGTAGACGAAATATTCGATTTCGGGCAATCAACGAACATTTAGATTTGTCCTGTGAAAAAAAATTAGATCATACTTATCTAAATATTAGGACAGTTAGAAAGTCCTACATTAGAATGAAGATTGTTAAAACAAATGGCATTTGATTATTTACTGTGTATTAATTAAACTTTTCTCAATATTCTTAGCTTTTTAGACAAGACTGGCAAACTATTTTCTCGTCTTTTAATAATTTTATATTAAAAAGTTACTAATTTATATTATCTTAACTAACTTCTTTAAAAGCTTTTACAATATTTTGAGCACTTTTGTGTCTAGTGTAGGCCGAACTTCTAGTTGTGTATTCAGGTTTTAAATCTAATCTATTTTTTTTTCTAAATAGCGATTGCAAACGAGCAGACGGCTCACAGTTATTAAAGCCGTCGATGAATGCGTGCGACTTAGGAGTCACAAGTGCGTGGCCAGCCATTAAGGTAGTACCTTAATCTGGATCGGTTCGAAAATACCACTAGCATATATATATAGTGGTATTTTTGGATAGTGGTAAATATATATATATATAAAATCTTTACTTACAGAAAAAACTGAACTGTTTAGCATTTGTTGCAGAAATTCAAACACTTGCATTCTTAATGCGGTAGCACCATAATGTTGATATTGACTTTCAAACAATTTTACATGTTGTTCACTCTGTAACAAAAAATTAAAGTTTCAAATTTGTATAATTGAATAAATTTAAGATCAATTCCTATCAAGATGGTATTATTCAAAGACCTTGTATTTACTCAATTTTAGCCAAATACTTTTGACTTTCACATACAATTCTTGGCTATATAATTTTCTGTGTTGTGATTGATTCAGAATACTGAGTGTCACCACACGTACTCATCTCATGGGTGTCGTAAGGCGACTAGGGGAGCAAATTATGTAGGACAACATTACTGCAAAGAGAAGGAAAACTTGATACAAATCCTCTTTGCTCCTTTTTTAAGGAAGGCTTATGTCCAGCAGTAGACTGTTGTAAGCTGCTGATGATGATGGTGATAAATTATACAATGTTTCAACTATGTTTTAATGGTCATTTTTGTCCTATGTTTAAAGGCAGCATATTTTTAGTAATATTTCATTTGGTTTATTGAAATATTAATAATAAGTTCCAATGATAATATTAACGAAGTGATGCTATTGTTTCTATACATCCTTAATAGTGTAATAAGTGCACAGATGGCGCCGTGATTTAAGCGGTTACATTGCTACTTTTTACTACACTGTGTGTTGTGGGTTCAAACCCAACATGTGACAACACTGTGTATTTCACAATTTGTTGTTCTGAGTATGTGTTTTTTTTTCTTTTCATGTTTGTTTATGAAATATCCTGCAATACAGGATTTATTCCTAGTGCCAGAATTGTTATATTAAAAAAGATGTCTCAAATTAGTAACATACTGTGAAAAGTCTTTAATTAAGATTATTGTTTACTATTTCAAAGTTTCAGTTATATGTAAACTGTATATGTCACCTGTATAGTCAGCATCATCCATGTGATAAGCAAAGCACTGTGCTCAGAGTTCATGTGAAGTTTAGTGAATTCAGTTTCTACAACATCCTTTGTGTTGTCAATCCATGATGATAGGTTGTTACTATAACAATATATTCATTACTGGTTATGGTACATACTATATTTGCAATCTTACAGTCTATATACAGGGTTACTGGTAAAATTGACGTAGATACTTTAAAGGGTTAAAATATACGTTTTTATTAATATATTTTACTATCAAATACCATGTACCATTTTTTTTTTAACGTGTGGAAACCCCCTCGTGCCCTCACCCCACCGGGGTTTACGGCAGGGTGGTGTGTCGGAAACGGACTGACTAAAACCACACGGTGTGCCACTCTGCGCCTGACATAGGAGGGATCCGGGAACAGCTGCTATTACGACATCCAGATCCCTCCTAGCGCCTACCCGCTACCGCGGGCACCATCTACGGGTAAACTCTCTATTTTAGGCGACGTACGGCACACGCGTACGTCGCCTCGTCGCGGCTGGCCTATGTTAGCGGATGGAGGGGAAAACCCGTCCCGTCCACCCGCGGCCACACTCAAGGCGGCATGAGGCGCTGGTACGCACGCCTCCGCCGCCCAGTTCGCAAGCGACGAATTCGGTCCGAGTGGAGATCGTCCTCCCGGGCCTTCTCCGCCGCCTCCTTCCGCGAAATTACGAAATATCATGTACCAAACCTAACCCTTTTTAGATATTGAAATTTTAAGATTTTTAATAATAATTGGCAAAATTTTGCGTTATTATTTTTTTAAACTATTCAGAGTTGTAGAATATTATATAAGGCTGTAGAGGGTTTAGATTACACAATAGATCATTACAGCAGTGACTTCAATTTAACATTGAATTTGTAAAAACACTTAAACCAAACCCATATTGATTCAATAAAATTTGGTAGATATTCTTGCTTCAAATTACACAATAACTGATGGAACGTTGAAAATTAAGGAAGAGTATAAAAGCTAAAAAGTGCATACAGCAATGTAATGTAATGTGCCATTCATGTCCCGAAATGGAGTGTGAAAGAGCATCTCACTAAGCCACCATAATCTGGGTCACCATGTTGCATTGTTTGCATTCCCAATGGGTATGGTGACCACAACTTTTGAATTTTATTCCTGCTTTCCATCAGATAGAGTCACTTTGGCAGGTTCTTAATATAGAACAAAAAAAAAACTCATTTCTGATATTAATTATTGTCTAGCAACTATCAGGTACATGGGTAGCTAATAACTAGTGTAAAAAAATTGATCCTGTTCAAGAAGTGCCTTAAATAAGAAATCTAATAAAATGAGTCAAACATCTCTAATACTAAACTAGACTATAATAAACTAGAAAAATCTCTTTCTGTGAGGCGCAATACTGTCATAGAAAATTTTCTGATAATAGTTAATTATATTTTTAATATAAGTATTTACTTACATTTTACTACTATCTGCAATAATCATGAAAATACAGACTTCCATGTACATGATTCTCATACATCCATCTCTGTGTCTTTCCTCCAGAAGCTCACTGTACCCCTGATTTTTACCAAATCCATGTTTTCTAAATAATAAAAACAATTTTTTGAACTCAACATCAGTAAACATTGCCTCATCAGCTATAAGTAGGAGAATTTGTAGAATTGCTAGTTGTTCTCTCAAATTATACTCTGCCCAATCTTTCCGAATATTCTCATTAGAGAAATCATTCTGGATCTTCCTTGAAGGAGGAGGAGTATTTAATAATTTCTCAAATTGTGACATTAGTGAGGTTTTCAGGTTTGAGATTCCTATTTCATCTATGATTTTTTTGAATTGCTCTTGATGTATACTATTAGGATCATTCTTGAAGTGGATTATATATTGTAGCAGTTTTAGTAAGAACAATCTCTCAGAATAGTAAAACGTCCATACATTCGGTAGTAAGAAAACAGGCCTAGTATCCACGAAGGCTACATTCTTCAGGGCGTTGGCTGGAGTACCATAAGATATGTCACATAAGTAGTTTTTAATAACTTCCCATATTTGAAAGCAATCCACATTCTGTAAATAAATATGCAACATTATTAAAGAAATTAAAGTCTTATTAACATCGATAGTTTCTAGATTGTTTGTCTTTTTTGTTGCTAATAGTACTAGCGATTCCTAAATGTGTATACTTACGATATAGTTTTGTATTGTCTGCACAACAGCTAACAGTTTGGTTTGATCAGCATATTTAGTTTGAAGTTGTGAAAAACTTCCTGATTTATGTGGCTTATAACTGGATAACCCTTGACTCAGTCCATCTATAACCTCTTTCTTTTCTAATATTGAAGTTAATTCATCTTTGCTTAAACTCTCTGAAGTAATCCAACGCCATAATCGCTTCCAGTAACTATAAATATCAAAAATTAATAATGAATTCTGAATATAACAAAATAAACAGTCTAATGCTGTTTACATACCATACAGTGGTCGCCTCCATGATTTATTAAAACTATAAGTATTATTAGAAAATAGTCAACATTAAGTTTTTATTTAGCGCCGTCGCATTTTGAGGTTACAATGCACAATTGACAAGTAAAGTTAATTGTAACCAATCAGAATTCATCAACTTTGTAAACCCCCCCTCACCAACCACTAACCGTCATCACACTGCTGATGATCATAGACTAAACTGAACACAGACTGCTAATGTTATATTTTTTTTCCACAGCATGAAAAACGACTCTAAAACTCTTATAATTAGGCTTCCAAACTTCGTATAAAACCATAAATAAATAAAGATAATTACGTCTCATTATTAATTATATGTAGTTGATTTGCCAAATGAGTGTATAATTTTAATAACAGACATTTGTTAACTTAATAATGTTTTAATTTAAAGCAATTTATTTCGCTTTTATCAATTATGAATTGGCTGTTGGTTTAAATAGTCAAAAATAGCCTTCCAATCCTATGTATTGAAAACAAACAACCGATACCGTGTGACAGTGACATTCAATAGGTACCTATGTAACATCCAACCGTTGACATTTGTGATCTACGTCACCACATGGGTGCTGGTTGTACTGAAGCCGAGTGTCTCTATGTTTTATAACTTTTTACTTGTTGGAAGTGGGTTACTTTAGATAATAGGTAGAGCACGTCATACTTTTACAATGCTCAAATATTAAAATTCAGAGGTTTAGTTCATAAATATATTTCTTGGTTGTAGCTGAACTACCCTGGTGTTTGATCCTTACGAAATGGCCCCAGCAGCTACTGCAGTTAAGCCTCGGCCCCAAGATGATCCATTTGGCATCAGAGCGGTTCTTCTTGGTCCTCCCGGATCTGGTAAAGGTACTCAGGTAAGATAGCTGATCTTTGACCTTTAACATTGTTTATGACTTAAGACGATAATAAACTTCAAATATAAGCTTATTTTCTGTTCTACATTATATAATGGTATCAAGTTCTTATAAGAATGGATACATTACATAATTTTAATGTATATGTTTTTTTTGTGTGTGTAGTATATAACAACAAAATAATATAACAATAAACTTGTTTGTTTTGTTGATAGGCACCACTTCTTAAAGAAAAATTTTGCGTTTGTCACTTGTCGACTGGTGACATGCTACGAGCAGAGGTCGCCTCAGGTTCAGAGCTGGGGCGCAGGCTTAAGAAGGTCATGGATGAGGGCAAGCTAGTATCAGATGAGATGGTTGTTGATATGATTGACAAAAATCTTGATCAACCCGATTGTAAGAACGGTTTTCTTTTGGATGGCTTCCCAAGAACTGTAGTCCAAGCTGAGAAGGTTAGTTATAATAATTATTACTGTATGATTTCTTGTCTTAAATGTTGTTATTAAGACTATGGTCCCGAACATAAGAACTTATGACATCATCCATAGTAATATTTTACATGTATACAGCTGTATCATTTACTGTTGTATAGCAACACTTCTTACCTTGAAAATTAATCAATCTACTTTAGGTTAGTTAGTTAGTTCATCAATACTGTCTTTATAGGATGTTTGTGAATGTTACATAAAAAACTACACAGTGTATTGTTAACATTATCTCTCTCCTCTCTCTTTAATAAAGTCTCCTACCTCTTTAAAAAAGTTTTATTCACTGCTTTAATTTTTTCATAAATTATTTTACCAATTTTATTTGAAAAAATTTTTAATAAGTGGATATAATATTTAAAACACCATTAATGTACATTAAGTAACAGATATTGGAGTATGTTAGATGACTGTATACATTAACAATAACATAAGTTTAAAAATGCATGTTATCTGCATTACAGTTGGACGATTTACTTGCCAAGAGGAAAACCTCATTGGATGCAGTTATTGAATTTGGCATTGAAGACAGCTTGCTAGTACGAAGAATAACAGGGAGACTGATTCATCCCTCAAGTGGACGCAGTTATCATGAAGAGTTCCATCCTCCGAAGAAGGCCATGACCGATGATATAACGGGAGAACCCCTGATAAAACGGTCTGATGACAATGTTGATGCTTTAAAGAAACGCCTCGCCACATATCATGCTCAAACTGTACCTCTTGTTGACTACTACATGAGGAGAGGTCTCCACTGGAGGGTAGATGCTGCAAAATCTGCAGAACAAGTCTTCAGCAGGATTGACAACATATTCAAAAGTAGAATCTTTAGCAGGGAAAAAGCTGCCCAGTAACTTAGTGTAATAAGTAAATGTTTTGTACAAATCATATTTCCATATTGCAGGTTTTTAAACTGATATTTGTTTAATGACTGTGTGTATAAAACTTGTCTATATTAGAAAATATTTTTCTTGAACAAATAGAGTGAACTGGAATCATTGGGATTACTTGTTTGTCTAATTTCTTTGCTTCATGATAAACTTGTTTATCAAACTTACATAAACCTTTATCATGTGATGTGTTCAATAGTTGTCAACACCTCTTGATTGACTTTGTAACGATGTTGATAAATTTACAGCCTTGCTATAGATAACAAAAGATTAGGGCCGATCCCGCTCGATGGAGGCGGCGAATGGGACGCGGTAGAGGTCACCTAGCTCCCTAATAACCGCCTAAGGGTCGCTGCGACCAGATCTTGGGACGGTGTCCGCCGATGGATCGCTGCAAACGACCTGAATGTCACCTACACCGGTGCGGCCGAAGAGTGTTGTCTGATGCATGGCGCAGTTTTGCCTCTTACTGTGTAGGACAGTAAGAGGTGCGATGGCGTTCTGCCCTGGGGTATGAGATGCCCGTGATGTACATCAATTATGAGGTACGGCAAGGAGGACTCCAGAAGCCGCTAATGCATTCCTGGAGCCCTTTCCCGACTGCGGAGTTTAGTGGGTAGACCGGTTCTCTGGGAGTCCACACACGCCCTTCATCACCTTACGGAGGGTATGGTGCGAAAAGCATTCCCCACGTAAAAAAAAAATAACAAAAGATTACTTCCCCTTATTACTCAGCGTCGAAGCGAATTGCAGGTTTTTAAGCTTTTTCTTAAGGCCAGTTTCGGCTATGAAGCTAGCGTGAAGTATCTCACCACTCTCAAATGGAAAGGTTAGAAGATGGATGAGATCAAAGTTACATACTTATACCATAATGTACGTTCTGAGATTGAGATGATCTAGCGGCCTAATCAATCACAAAAGGATGCCGATCATATGTCTTGATACAATAATTATATGTATATAATGAATAATTAAAATCCAATTTAGTTTGTCAAATTTATTTCCATTAACAGCTTTATATAGTTCAAGATAATAAGCTCGAAGAAAGGTTAAAGTCATACATGTTTGGTATCAAAGGAATTATTGATATACTCTTAGCAACAATTGTAAGTAGTTATCTTAAAATTTATAGTGATACTGAGATAGGTATGATAATATATCTTGCATTTACTTTGTCAGATATATGTCTGTAAACAGTAAATAGTTCGTCACAATATTTGAATATAGGTAGACAGGTACAATAGTAGCTTGCTCGCATAGGAGGGGGTTGTCTGCAAGTCTCAGTTTGATGGCCCGAGGTACTTTGGTGTTTCAGGGATTTCTTTTCTAGGGTACACTTGGTTCCCTGGCTACTAGTACCTTAGACGGTGTGCGGCTTTTGGTCGGTTCGAGTCCGACATAACCACCAATATTATATAGGATTTCCGGACATAAGAAAAAAAAGTACATAAGTAGCATCCTCTTAAATTTTGAGGCTGCCTGTATGATGATACCATAATTCTCATCAATTGTTTCTTCAGGCTTTTGCATATACCTTGTTAAATCAGAATTTATTGTTTATCAATCCGATTGTCGCTAATAGCTACGTCTTTTTTTTATTGGTGTAGATAATTTATAATAAACATTACAAACATGTACATACCTACTTTTATGTACAAAAGTATGCCTATGAAGTACCTTAACACTGAATTATCTGAGGGCAAAATAATATTAACAGGAAGTTCTTGTTTCTTTTATATTTGTTATGAATGCCTGACTGTGAAGTTGATGCCATCATATCTTGACCTCGAACATGCGAGGGACACACGTAATAAAATTATGAAATGTATGGATATGACCAATGTTAACGACGTACTATACATATGATCGGCGCTTTTTGCATTCATTATAAAACATTACTTATTTTACATAAATACAAAGTTAATATTAATAAAAATGCAGATCTAGGCTTTTATTACTTAACTGAACTGATCGGGTTTATGGTATATTGACTTGAATAGTTTATTTAGGTAATAAAGTAGACATTTTGTTGTGAACTATTCAACTTTACAATAAATGCGTCAGTAAATATTTAATCCGAAACTAAATGCCGTTATTATAATATGTAGACATATTATACTTAGATTACGAAGAATTTAGGTAGGTACATATATTTAGGAATAAAATTGTATGTGGGTAGTAGTTAAAATTTATATAAAATTCATCACTGGATACTTCACAGCCGTTTATAATACTTTTGCACTAAGTTATTTAAACCTTTAAAATTTTATTGGGACATAAGTGCTAACATACAAGTATGCCTACGTTTAAAGAACTACAGTAAGTGTTAATAACTACTTCACTCCAACTATATTACCTACTTACAAACTTCGGCAGACTAAGTGCAGGGTCCGAATTTGCAACCTGATCTATTGCTACGTTACGTAAAGATTCCAAAGACGCTATTGTTTATTATTTTAATGTCTAGATAGATAGATTAAACCTCTTTATTGTACATCAAATACCTATAATACAAAGAGAAGTAAAACGCAGTACAATACGCTAAGTGTTGCACTGTTTCAATCTTTTACAAGCTACCATATGCGGCATTACATTACAAACTTTCGAGGTGGTTGACATTTAAGCTAGTCCGCCTGTGACTACCACCAGTGTAATCTGCTTAAAATGTCAGGAATTCATAATATCATACCAACATTTATAGATAGTATTAATTCTCGCTATATACACATATATTTACTGAGCTGTAATGGAACGCAAACGTTTAAAAGTAATTGTTATTACTAAAATTACTTTAAAAAAAATAAACTTAGAAAGATTCTACAGAATGAGTATCTTTCTAAAAATGAATGGTGGTCCAGATCATAGAGCACGATACGCTTCCATACGTTACCATAGATAGATTAATATTCGACCGCCTTGTTAAAATATACTGATTTAAAAACCTATAAGAGAGGTAAGTATAACTATCTAACAGAAAACAGCCTCTAAGTTGACAAAGACATGTCAGGGTGCGCAAATTAAATATAATTTCATCGCCTGAAATTAAAACTAATACTTTCCTTATTTTACAAATTAAAATTAGATATGAAAAAATTTAGTCACGAATCTACGATATATTAGTAACTTTACGTATAATATAATATAAACATGCGTGTTAAATGATGAGGTGTAGGTGTAACTATAATGAAATGAATGTCAGCAACTCAAAGGAATTAAATAAAACACAAAAATAAATGGACCGATTCAGTGTAATTGTGATCATTTTCAATAAGTATAAACTTTATTTTATACAAAAGAACTTTCAATAATAGGACAACGACAAGTCACAGTTACTGTGGCGAAACAAGTATAAAATATTATAATTACGTACCTAACACAAAAATAAGCAGTGAAACTTCATGATATGCTAATTGAAAGTTACTTGAATTTATACGATCGTAGAAACAATTCATGTCGACTAGCTAACACATGTAATACCTACTCAATGTAAGACATTTAATTTTGCAATATACTTGTAATTATATATTATTCATTATATGCTTTGAATGATCAAATTTAGCGTTACGCTGATATGATTACAACAAATGATATGAAACGACCAATTTATAAACTAGAAGTGGCTCGCCACAAACAGTTTAAATAAGACACTCCCTAAACAATGGGGAAACACATTATTATAGTCTGTCATGGGAAATTGAGACGTAAACACGAATGAACACCGAAAGCTCAACTAGCATCAAAATAAATACCTAAAGTTAGAAAAATAAACGAAGATTATATACAGAAATAATACGATACCAGTCACAGCTACTTAACAACGTCCTACGCCACTATATATAGCTTTGGATAATCGTAACGACAACACGTTTATGGCTAAAACTAATTTACATAAAGCTTTTTAGAACAACATTTACATACATTGACAAATATTAACAAGTGGGGTCCGGGGCGTCCGCTACTGGTGCTAGAACACAACTTACAAACAACATCACCCCTCATAATGTTCAAAAGGAACACAAATACGAATGAAACTATTTGAGGCACTTCGTCTATACAATTTTACCAGATTTTTGGTAGAAGATGGTTGTAATCGTATTCATATCATCTGTGTGATATGAATATGATTAAAAGAATCATAGTATCCATAAGATTTGTGTGGGCAACCCCAGTGGGGCCGATCGAACAAAGTCAACTTTGTAACATTACTTAGACAGGTATGTTTAGGGCGACAAATGGCGCGCTCGGCGACAAATATCGAACAAAGTCAACTTTGTAACATTACTTAGACAGGTATGTTTAGGGCGACAAATGGCGCGCTCGGTTCGCTCAGTGGTCGTGCAGGCGGTCGTGCGAGCGGCTCGACGAGCGCGACGTCTTGCGCTGGTCCAGGTACGCCGCCGGCGCCCAGCCCTCGCCCTGACCCGCTGTGCAATTATAATAATAACATATTATATATTAATGTTTTAGAAGATAAATAGAGAGAGTTATGCAGTAAAAAATGACACGGAATGAAGCATGTATTGTTTTTTTTTTTTTAAACTACCTATGATGAATGCATCATAGACGTCACTAGGTCAAAGAATACAAGAAATGCTGGTGCTCTTTTTTAACCTTAACGTTGGTTAATAGGGCTTCGTTTTAGTTATGAAGGCAAATTCGCTAAAATTCATCAGTCATAATTTAACTTTATGTATGATGCCTCGCTTAAAAGGAACAAAAAAGTAATGTTGCCACACGTTCGAAAATAAACGAATAATGGGATAATAAATCATAAATCAGTTTAATTTTAATGTTACAAAATATTGGGCAAGGGGATCTGAAATTGTTTGACTACACAGGATAGAAAATAGTTTAAATTGGTATATGAAATTGAGAAATTTTTAAAGATCTAATCTAATCTAAATCTATTAAATCTAATCGCATATGTACCGTTTTTCATTTTTAGAGCTTAGTATAGCAGCGTTCGTAGGGAGTACTCACCGGCGAGTCGCACGTACCACCAGCCGGCGCAGCCCACCTTGAGCAGCTCGGCGTGCTGCCCCTCGCGCAGCGACACCTCGCTGGGCCCCACGGCCGTGTAGTCCGACAGCGCCGCCAGCGCGCACCCCACCGCCTGCCACCCGCCACACACAGTTACTCAACGTGACACTTGTACACTGTCGTTGCCGTCATTATTGTTATTATGTCGCTTCAACGGTCTCTAATTAATATACGCTAAGACTGCTGGGCACAACGGCACGGCACTAGGTCCTACCATATTTTATTATACGGGTGTTACAGAAAAGTATCATAAAATAGTTGATTTATATTAAATTCAAATTCAAATTAACAGAAACATTAATTTAGAAATTAGAAATAAATTCGTCAGTAATCGGCTTCTCCTAATCCTAGGTACACATTTTTGAAGATAATATTGTATTCATGTCTTTACAATAGTTTTTTTTTTATTACGTTTTTTATTATCTTTGGTTTATATAACCATCGTTTCTTTTACGGCAATCCTCTTATGAATTATTAGCTTAATTACTCAATTATCAAGTTCCATTTTGAAAGTATTATTAAAAATCAATACGATTAAAAATTATGAATTTTCTAATGGCCACAATTATGTGGGTATTTAAACACTGCCTTCCCAATTATGTATAGGTTCAAGTGTCAAACGTACACTCGCCTACGCTATAAAACCTTAAAATATGACTTTTCTGTAAGACCCTGTATATATTAATATACACATATATACGACCTCAATAAAACAACTTGTTTGTCTACTTTAGTATATTAATACTTAAGTAGGTAAAAAGTTGCACAATATAGACAAGTCTATTTAGGTGCCTCATCTACATTTTATAGAATTCAATAAAATATACATAAATATATTTATAGACAAATATGCATATTATTTTAAATGAAACTTGGCGTATATTAATTAGCACTTTGTTTGTAATCAAATCACTTTTGTTTAAAATTTATGACTTTCCAAATTTACCGTAAAAAATACTAAAGAATTTTATCAACTGTTTCCTCTTGTCAACATAATATGTAAAATTTTTTAATATTCTTAAACACCATCCGTTCTGTACATCGACCGAGTCATGCATCCCTTCACCACCGGGCAAACACTGAACACACTCAGATTAAGGCCAAACATTTAACGAAGACCATCAAACACGCTAAATAGAGCTGTAAATTTGTCGCAATCTAACTGCGCTCTCAAAACACAAACATGCAATATAAAGTTTATGAAAGTTGTTTTTCTTTTGCATTTCCATCTATTATTTTGAAGTTTCACCAGACCATGCACACGTCGGCTAAGCGTTGTCATAGAATAATCAAATATATTCGATATAATCATAAAGTCAATAATATATTTATAACAGATATATAAGAAATAGTAATCAGAGACCATTTTATACGATATTAAAGTACCGTTATAAGATAGAAGATATTTTAGAAGACAGATGCACGATTTTGAGTGTTGTTTAACTTGTGGATACATGTATAAACAAAATGTATAATTTATAGTTTTTAAGAATATTTTAGTTACATTATACACTCAAGAACCTAGCATTAGGTGTATACAGATAAAGATGATTTCACATACGTCCAAAAGTCCAGTAGATACCTACGAGTGCAGAATATCTGTATCCTAAACATGCCAATGATTCTATTATGAGCGCATAATTGAAAAAAAAAACAATTCTTTTATTTTAGGTCCACTACGTTTCGTAATAATTCAGTTTCGTTGGTGACATTTTAAAATTAAATAATAACTTATTTTATATGTTAGGCTCATGATACGAATCACTCATGTTTAGGTAGTATTTGAAAAGAATAATAGATTGTGTAACACTCCAGTAAGTACATAAATCAAAAACATTGTAAGCCATTATATTGCACGTCCAAAGCAGTGATTTGTGAGTGATAAAAGCTGTGATGCCGTGCTGAGCGGTGTCCAATCACACAAATATCTTCGCGTCTTATGTTTTATAGAGGTTATTATTTTTTAAATTCTAAAGGCAACTTACTGAGCACCCCATTTTATTTTATTTATTTAATGCACATATCCAAAGGCGTGTGACGACATATTGCACTACTAAGAAAATAACGAAAAAAATCGTCTATATATAATTGTATATAATATGTAACTGCCGAAATATATTACGTAACGTGGATAGATATTATATAATAGTGAGGAAGATAATGAAGTAGATATTCTATCTGTTGGTATTCTAATACAAATGTATATGTATATATAGGTATATAATACACGTCAATATCAATGTATAACACTGATTCGAAGCAAGCGCATATCGAACATAAAAACCAATAAGCACACTGACAATGGGTGACATAACAAACAAAACATGACTTACACGATAGTTAAATGTTCAGCAAATACAATCGAAATATCCACGTTCTCTTTGGTTACATAGGTAGATACTTTTAAGCTTTGGATAAATACTCAGTCTTTTCATTATGTACAAAGCCTCTAAACGGCTGTATGCTCGCAAACGTTTTATTATTCAATATTGTGACACGTAAAACGTGGATGTGGCTTGTGCGGAGCCCGACACAGAAAAGAACTGTACCATTCTGTGTATTGTACCGTTGAGACCGACGGCCTCCGTCACCTGTAGAACAACACAACTTAGAGCATGGTGGCCATTTAGTGAGCACGACACACCACAAAATGGTGTCAGGACAGCGCCTGACCTACACCTCGATATTAGTAGTCGGTACTCAGTGAGGTGCCACGTGGATCGTGCAGAACTAATTCGTAACTCCACTGTGCTAGTGTCGCTAAATTATTCAAAAGGAACTAAAAGCGATGATGGCTAACAGAATTCATTATGCTGTGAGGGCGTGAAACCTATTGGACTAGGGTAGGACGTTAAGTTATACACTTGTTGTTGAGAATTTATAGTATTTACATCATTTATACATCTAATTCTAATAAGCAGATACTGCAAATTCTCTAGCGATGCGTATTTTCTGCCACCGTTTGAACCAATGTAGGTAATCTCAATGTTCGATAAGGTTTTGAATGTTATCGGGAAGCATCATGTGCATGGAGTTGCCAGCGTTGTCATGCGCTACCCGTGACTATTTAGCCCGCATTCCTTTAAAAATACACTTTACACTTACATAAAGAGTGGGTTTCACTTCTTTCAACACTGCAAACCCAAAATTAGTTGGCATTAATTTTAATTACCCACATTTTAGTAAAGCTACCTACCACGTCAGTAAGCGTTATCTTACGAGTCCTTTGTTAGTACACGTTAGCTATACAAACGACTGATCTTTAACTAATAAAAAGTAAAATAGTTTGATAACTACAACTTTTAATATCAACGCAATAATAAATAATTATTTCCAAAATAATTGAATTCCTACTAAATTAAGATTTTTCGTTATTACGTAGGTATACGAAATACTTTGAATAGGATTAAGACACGATTACATCAGATTGGATTGCTTGTCTTGGGAAAGTTGATTGACTAAGTTTCCTTTCGGTTCTTCAACACGTAAAGCACAAACTTCAACGTACACATTCCAGCAGTAGCGCCGGTATCCACCAAAGCGGAGCGAAGAGGATGTGTGTCTAAACAACCAATAGGATTTAGTTATTTTCAAATACTATTAAATTTTTACTAAATACTGTTTACAATTTACATAGATACTACAGTAATACTTAGTCAATCAAGATCCAAGAACCTACGGACACAGAGCACCTCCCCGCCATTGGTATTTTACCCAGGACCGTCGTGTACAGTGGCGTTACATACCGGCGGGTGTTCAGGCTCCTCGTCATCATCGTCCGAGGGGTCTGTGGACCAGCAAGGCTCGTCGTGTGTGTCACACGATGCGGTGCGAGTGGGATTGGTCACCGTCGCACTTGGCCGTTGAGGTTGCGCAGCGGGTGGACCCAGGTCCCAAGAACTCGTTTGGATTAACGTTCTGGAAATTTTGTCGAAATAGTTTCGTTTATAGTTCCTAATGAGATTTCCGCATTAGGGAAAAGTAGTAAAGACCGCAAACACAAGAAGTAAAGAAAAAGAACAATAATCTATAAAATTTACCTAATAAGTTGATTTTTTTATTCGATCTCTGCTTCGTAAAACATGAAAAGTAAATGCAAAAAATGACATGAAATAAAATTCATTGAAACCCTTGGAATTTTCAGCCACAGCAACCTGGCTGGTCTGGCTTTAGTCTCGATGTTCAAAGATATGTGTCCTAGGCTTAAGTAAATGTATAGTAAGGATGTACCGGTGCTGCGCGCTGTACTGTCGCACGCGCTCGCCTTTGAGCTCGTTGAGCTGGTCGAGCAGCACGCGCTTGACGCGCTCGACCCAGGCGCGCTTCACGTCGACCGAGGCGGCCGTCAGCGTGTGCACTTCGGCGCGTCCCTGGCGCCACACCTCGAATTTGCGAGGGTCGCCCTTCACTGACTCCGTCAGACCGATCTGGGACATCTGCGGGGAGGGGGTGGGGAGGTAATCGTTACGTACTTCTGATATAAATATCTCATTTTCACGGCAAAGATACCAAAAAAAATTGATATACATTTTTTAATTTGTTTTCAGCCACTAATAATAGAAGAACATTGTGAGCTATAAATGGCACCTTCTTACCACTATTAAAATGTAAAAAATCTAGACGTGAGGCAGGATTCTGGATTTATATTTACAGATTAATTAACAAATGTTTTTTGACCTCAATGCAAGTAATTGTTTTAAAGGTGAGACTAATGATTTAACCGATATGTACTTGCTCGGCAAAGACATCAACACATATGGTCAACAAGTACCTACATCAAAAAATCGTTAGTCGATTCACAAAGAAAGTTTAAACAGGTCACAGTTTTGTAAAAATTTATTTAAAGGTCAAATTCAATACCAGAATACAGAGACACAGTTTTCTACGAATACCGGTATAATCCTTATTAAACCATAAAATATTTATAACATCAGCAGAAGCACTATGTGAACAAGCGAAGTAGTTTAATTAAATCTTTGAAATGATAAGACGATTAATATTAGTGATTTTGTTACATCCAATATTAAAATGCTATGCTCTTATCAATTTAGAACACGACTACAACTTTCTGGTAGAGGCATCAACATTAACAGCCTTTTAGAGGTTCACTGACGGACATAGAAAGTAGGTTCTCTTAGAAAGGAGGTTTTGGCCTACTATACCATGTTTGGCCTACTATCCTTCTTAGTGGAGTTTAGTCCCTTAATCAGCGCTTACGATACCCCCGGGATGAAAAGAAGTGAAGCAACTCCGTATTCTTAATCCATCCAGTATCGAGTAGAGTAGTATGTTTAAATCAAAGACTTACTTGTAAATCATGTTTAAAATGATAGGTTGCTTTATTGTGACTATTCTTAGTTGCTGGTTTACAGAACAGCATGGCTTTTTCGTAGAGGAATATGTGTCGTCTGCGCGGTCGTATTCGTAACCGCAGATCCCGTTTGTTTTCTGATACAACTAAAAATGAACCCTGCATGAGGAGCTCGCCTTGCTGACTTAGATCAATCTGAAAGTATATAAAATAAATAATTAGTAAATTAGGTAAGCTATTAATTATGTACGTACTGTTGACGCAAAATGTAGTTAATTTTTGTTTTGTGGTGCATGATTTCTTTAAGAACTTTCTTTTTCTTTAATTTTTGTTTCATTTTACAATTTCGCTCCTTTTCATCTAAACATTACTGAAAAGAAGTCACTCTGGAGAGTCAACTTTATCATCAATAAAACTGTACCGTCGATTAAGTAAAGTGCTTAACAACTGCAATTTCATCATGACATTGTAATTTTCTTCTAGTTTATCGTTTATCTTTAAATTGTAAGGTACCCTGTTTTCCATTAATAAAACCAACAATTTAATAGATTCTAAATGATTGCTAAATACAAATTGTATTAATCAAAACCAATTTATTTTTAACAAGCTTTAAGGATAAAAGTAATGTGTCGTTTTCTGTGACCTCTATCAAGAATTCATGATGTCATTTGAGAAGTTTTGCGTAAAATTGTAATATGCACAAACAACCAATTAGTAAGGCCTACCTCGCGTAATCCCAACAAGCTTTCGATTACAAACTTTCATTTGTAAATACTTTTTATAGAAAAAAACTTCAGTAGTGTTTGAGTGAGGCAGGTGATGGATCAGCTCACAAAGTCGATTTTGTTTTCTATTGCAAATGACCGTAAATAATTTTCTGCGGTCGGTATGTGAGTATTAAATTTTTAGCAAATGATCGGTGAAATTGTCTATGGTGAAATCAGTTTTTATACCGACGTAATATTTTTCACACATGTGTAGCAAAATTGGTATATAACACGGAACATAACAATTTCGGACGAAGGTTACATGTCCAGAACGGTATTGTATCTTTGAGTGTTGCAATAAATTGAGAGTTATGACTTACAAATTACGACGTATGCCATTCATTGTGAATAGTAGGCAAGTATTTAGCATATTGCGATGTAAGCCAATACATTAATGTGTTTAATAACGCAAATACGCCTTCATGAAGACTTAAATTTTCACCTTTTGTAAAGTATTTCTTAAAAAAGCAAGGGGCAGTAGACACTACAGTTGCTGTTGTCGCTGATATTTTTTAAAGATAGCTTTGCAGTAGTCCAGTTTACAAAGTAAGCATGATAATTTAGTTAGCAGACTGTTTGAAGTTGATTATGTAACTATATATTAAAAAAACCGAGTCTTACAGTAGTCGCACATGATGTGTAACATCTAACGTCTCATTTACCATATGACGGCCATTTCGGACACTGGGTGCACTTCCCCGCCTGACTATTACACATTTTCGTCCCTTTTTACAAAATTCCCACAGATTGAAGGATAGCGAGACGAAAGGTGTTACACATTAAGAGAAAATTCGCTTTTAATAAATATCGAAAGTTTACTTACAGGGACACCAGTAATGGCGATTTGGTGCATCGAATCGTTGACGCACTTGAGAACAACTAGCATACAGTCTAGAGCTTGCTGTAGCTTCGTCGTCATAGAACCGCATTCACTATATCGCAGTAAGTCCTGAGAAATGTGTCATAATTTAGCTATTGTTTTATAAAACATTGGATTCGGCAACAAGTTTTTACCTATATTACATAAATTGATATAGTTAAGTTAGAATAAGAATTTTTCAAGTAGTGATGTAAATATTTGATTGCTATATGTTAATCCAAATATCCGTTTGTCGTTGGAAACGTCACATTAGTGTTATACATTAATGTTCTGGTATGTTTGTTCAAAGACGTTAGTATATTTAATCTAAGTCGACCTGGCTATGATAATACGAACTGTTTGAATGTTGACGGCTTTCCATTTAATTAAATACAATATAATGTTGTTGCCGGTTTTTAGAATGCTAACTCATGAAAATTCATCTCAAACTTTAAAATTATAATGATTATTTCTTACATCAACATTATTTATTTTTCAACATTTTCTGATTAGAAAAATGGGCTATTGTTATGAATGGTCAAACGCACACTTAAAAATACAGGTACATTTAGGTTTTATCAGTTTCTTTAAGGAAAAAGAGGTATATACCTTCAACAAGAGTTGATATTTGGTGATCCTTTGCACGGGTTTGAGTAGGTATGCAGCGAGTGGTAACTTGTGTCCGAGGCGCAATTGGCACGCTTGAAGAAACAAATGTGTATCCACTAGTGTTTCCCGTAACCGTTCTGATCTCGGAATGTTCTGGCAGTAGTAACTGTACAGACGGAAGAAGGTCTCCCTCTGTAATAGACAAGAAAACGACCCTCCTGATAATAACAATGTAATAACAACTTCACACATTTTACTCACGGTAGTCTCAAATTAGGCAGAGCCTCTACTATGACAATTAGCTTGCTGATAAACATACTAAAATATTTCTAGATATAAACACATCATAGATAAAGTGTTCACGTGTTTATCACGTAAAATTTGTCCAGTGTGGGAATTGAACCCACGGTCGTGACAGAGAGGCCATTTAATACCAAGCAAAACGTAAAGTACATAAAGTAAATATGTTCATGAACTGTATATGTTTTCTGTTATATAAGAAACCTGCTTAACAGACCGACAAAATAAATCATCTAGGCATACATTTCCTATTTGTAGCAAAGCGTGAAATACTTGATTGTATAAGTATAATAATTAGGTAGTTTACTCGTACATACCAATCAAGCAATTAAAAAAAAATCATTAAAATGACAGCGTTCACTAAATAGTGTTACCTGCTTTAAATAATAGTTTAATTAAATGCCAAGTGCAGAGAATGAATGTATAGACTTAGTGTCTCAACTACTCAACAGGTAATCATGAAATATTGCATACACATTGTCAAAGACGCAAAAAAAATATATGAACATTTTTATTTAAAAAATCTATGTTGTACTGTTATGTAAGATTAAAAAAAATAACTTTTAAGCGGGCGAAACAGCTGGCAAAATCAGTTAATAATAATAATGTGAAAGGACAACAGAATTTGTACACTAAAGGCTGAAGGAAACCAACCGTGCTTTCCTTGAAATAGGATTGTGTTCAGTAACACAGGAAGTAGATAACCGTTGCAAGGCTCTGCATTTTAATACACGGATGTTACTATATTTTGCTTCAAAATTAGTATTGTTTTAATGAAAGCAGACAAAAAATTACCTTATCAACAAAACATAAGGCAACCAGTTCTGTGGCAGATATTGATTTCTCTAAATCCTTTAGGAATATATCCTGATGGAATGTGAATAGTTCGTGTAAGTTTCCAAATAAGACGTCCGCTTGTCCGATGAGAGCTGCAGGCAATAAGTGCTGATTCTCTGGCTTTTCAATTTCTTCTTTGTAACCCTAGAACATAAAAAGTTTAAATTAAATCAGACGTAGTAGCATAGTAAGAGATTGAGATAAGTTTAATGCCTAGGTACCGAGTTAAGGAATGACGTGCAATGACTGACAGTCTCACACCAGTCTTGTAAACGTCTGCCATAGTCTTCATAAATAGCTTCTAAGCACTTACAATCGTTACGTGTCAAACTGTTATTTATTTTCCAAAACTTGGATTTCTTCCTCAAGTTTTGTAACGTTGACGTCCAATTGTTGAATATTTGGTTGCGATTCAAGCTTTGTGTTTTTCTTTCCTCGTAACGATTTCTTCGATATTTTTGCGTGAACGGGAAGCTATAATGGTTTGATGATGATTGTTGAAAATACTTATTGGTGTTACGACAGGAAAAGGTAGAATGCAAACTACGAACGTCACTATCCGTATTGCTCTCGCGATACATTGTTGAATTTTTCTTGCACATTATATGAGAAACGCCTGAGCAGTGGTCATTTACAGTGTGATTCCATTCTTTCATTATTTTCTTATAATCTCTGAGTATGTTGTAAAGTATATCCTTGGTATCATTGTCAACGTCTAAAGTATCTCTTAATTCAGTACAGGTTGAAGATTTTAGCTGGGAATCTTTCGAAGTAACTGAGCTAGTAAAATATTCAGTGCCATCAGTAATATAAGTATCTAGGCATTCGAATAGGGGGTTAGAAACCATTTCTGGTACATCGACAACAGTGGGTGCACGAGTAGTAACAGATTCAGCGTTCATATCTTCAGAAGCAGTGACCACGTCAGAATCCGGTAAGTAAACAATTTTCTTTTCTGTTTCCGCGTTATTATCATAACCAGGTAGTGATTTACCGTAAAAGAAGTTTCCAATAAATGGCGCCATACGCACCGGTTTAATGTTACGAGAGTTATATTTAACACAGTTATTTTTTCCCACATTGCTCACTGATTTCTTGCACTTTTTATTATGAAGTTTTACCTTTTCGAACAAAGGTATTTGATTTGTGTAGTCACTAAAGATTGTAGAATCGGATGTAGTTCTTTTCAAATGCTTCGTCTTTTGGGCTGTTATGAACACATTATTATATTTTCTATAATACCATGAATATGAAGTGCCAACACGCGGATTCGTTGAAGACTTATGAAAGTCGTATTTTCCATATTTCATGGTGTAGAAAACAGCGTGTTTTCAAGCGACTGCGAGCATGCACTGACGTGCAGTTGGCAAATGAGTCCCATGCATTACGTTCCGCTCAATGGCCTGATGCAGTTGGTTGCGTGCGGTGCATCGAGTGCACTAGATATACGTACTGAGACACCTCTTTCATGACCACAAAGCGACTGGTGGAACAACAGTACCACACAAACAAGTAGCACATGCACTACATTTGTGACAGTGGCACATTTGACTTTCAGAGCGCAGAGATAGCATGGAGATATGCACGCCTATTATTGGGACTAATCTTCCGTGACAAACACAATGATCGTCGCGTTCTAATTGAAATGGCATTTGCATCCATGTAATATATTATTCCGGCGATCACATCTGTTGAAATGATGTTTGTAATTTCGTAGAAGCAATAGCCGAGAACTAGAATTTTGGTGAAATTATAAAACAACTTTCACTGACTCATTCAGTGTAAGTTTGGAATCAATACTGATACGTGCGAATGTGGCTTAATAAAAACTGATGTGGTGCGATAACAGTTTAGAAGTTATTTTCATAAAGTATAAGGTGTAAATTTATGCTAAAGTATATTATATTCCGTGGAACAAGGAAACGTTTTGTTAACTTTTGATCATTGGTAATAAAGGGCGGGTCACGTACGTGAACTTTTCCATTAGAACAACCCAGTTATAAATTTCACATGATTATTACACTGGTGGAATCTTCCTAATGTTGTCATAATAAGCGCGTTTCGTACGTGGGTGTAACACTAAAGTTACACGGTCCTTGGACAGAAAGGTTTTAACTTTCGTTTCTTATTTCAATTGAGATTCTATATAAGACTGTAGAGAGTTAGTGTGTTCCGTAGGTGAACAGTCTCTTTTTATTTATAGACATTTTGCATCATGACGTGGTGCGAAATATAATGGTTCCGGCATAAACAAAAGGTAAAATAACGCAGTCCATTCATCAATTGTGATGAAATTGAGTATGTTTTGTTTGCTATTTATGCGCATGACATGTGAAGAAAAGATGAATACCTATTTATATCATTTATTTAGCATTGTTTTAAGTTTTAGTGCGCTAAATGCAAACAACTATATGTTTTTATATTTTTAACCGTATGACTGTATAAGGATATGCGCTCAATATCACGCACGTTAGTTACTGTTCAAACGTCAGGTCAGAATGTTGTCCATGTTGCCGCTCTGGAATTGGACTTCCTACGTTTTTATTATTATTTACGAGTATATAGCAATACTAACGCTAAGTATCGAGCCGAGTTCCTGTACGTAGACACGCTCAGTCTGCATCAGCTCGGCGAGGACGTGTCCGCGTCGTGACCGCCTCGCCTCCGCGTCTTCCCCGCCGGAACTCTCCGAACCTCCAGACGTCTCCATCTGTCATCATAAATGTTATTTACATATTTTAAAGAAATTATTCAAGCGTTTTTTGGATATTTTTAAAGACATGATTTAACTTTTCACTATTGAATTTGGAGAAGAATCTCTCCTGTGGAATTTAAATGAACCGTGAAAATAAAAAAATATTTATTTTTGCACAAAATAAACTGCATGAATAAACAAATTACCTGAGAGAGCCCCATGAACAAGTATTACGTTTGTTTCGTTTCTAAAAAAGCAATATTGTATACCTACGTAGTTCGTTTTAAACGATTAATCTCAGTTAAATTATATCATATTGTTAAATTTAAAGTAACAGGCTTTTTGGCATTTTAAAAGTTTATTTTACTGACAGTTAAAGTTTTTATTTTAAGAAAATACAAGGTTAAGGCGCACTCAGAGGTATTTCAATCATCTTAGGTCAAAGCCAAAAAGGTCGCGTACCTACTATTTGAACTATGTCAATTTATGGGAGAGTTGATTCCAATTATAACCTCATTTTATTGCCATATCAACATTAAGGTACAGTTTAGAGTTATAATTGTAACAGTAAATAATATTTAAGATACATTTCTTAAGAATCATTTGAAATATCTAAAAGTTACAACGATTAATGAAGATAGGAAAACAGCTTCAGAAAAAATTTCATTTAACAGTAAATTAAAACAGTGGTACGAAACCAAAACGAGGCTAACTACAGTTAACCACCATACACACTAACAAAGTAATCTAAACATAGAACACTTACGGGCTTATGTTGTTCAGTTAAATCTTTAACAATCTTATATCCAGTTTTAAGCATAACGTTCAAGGTATCCATACTTAATTAACAATAGGTATCACAGAAACTAAAGACACACTGAGACCAAAATTAATTAGGAAATCCAACGCACAATCGTTTTAATCACATATTTAAGTGTAATAAATTTATAGAAAGTCAAATCCGAGCACATGATGTCTGTTAAATGTGTATAAGAATAAGGAACTGATGGCACTGGCCTGGGATGAGAAGGGGCCGCGAGAATACGTTGGGACCGTAAAAAAAGTTGTTGCCTCCGCTTTTGTGCAGTGAAACTGGTCCGACTGATGCTCTACTTTATATAAATGTCAGGAAAAGAGACACCGTTTACTAGAAATAAACAAATACCATCAACAGGACCGGTCACGCTTTGATTTATAAAAATATAAACGTCACACTTATAGATACACAGTTAAATACATAGTTAAACTTTACGAGAAATAACCAACTACAAATTAAATAACACGTGTTATTTACAAAAGATATTAGTAGAGACTATAAGGAAACGTATCAAAATGTTTAGAACAGTGCTGAGTTGTTGGTAAAAAGAAATGTATTTCGATGATGTTGCAACTCTACCACTCAAATTTTGTTGTATGTTAGTACACCAGTAACAAAGTTTAAAATGTTTAAATAGATTTTGATTTTATATATAAAGACTGTAATAAAAAAAATGATATCGTGTAAATGAGTTTAAATGATAGTTCCTATATGATAGACGAAAAAGAAAGAGTTCAAAATATTTATTGTAGGTAAATTACTTAAAAATAATTAATGGAAGTAGAAAAGCAAGAAATATGTTCCATTAATTTGTAGATTTCTTCGTTCTATACTAAGTTCTTGATTCATTATTAAAATATGTAATTTTTATAAGGTAGAGCACAGTTTATAACGTTACAACGGTAATAAAGGGCGGCGTGCAGTTACGTGCGCCAGGCCTCACTACGCTGAGCACGTTGTATGAATAGCTGTCTATGTATGGGTGTGTGTTTACACGTCTACCAGGGCGTTTGTGGAGCACCACCACCTGCGGATATTTTCTTAGCTCTAAGGGTCTCTACGTCTTGTACTTAGTGCTATTGATCTGAAATATTCAAAAAGAGCCGTATTGTACACTGTTTTTGTTTCAGTTCTTCGGCGTATTTCTTTTGTTTTCTTGTGAGCACGTGCTTTGAACCGGTGGGAGAATATTTTTAGGTTGTATTGAGAACACGAAATTGTCAGACGTACGTGACATAAACATCTTCATCAATATAAAAGTATCATCAGTCTACATTATACGACTACTAATGTATATGAATGAATTAATTTCTGCTGATAAACCAGTTTTATGCTAAAATAATTATGAACACAGAAAACATTTTCTCATGAATTTTAGAGATCATTAATTTAAGTATTACTTACTGAAACTAAATAAGGTTTAAGAAAAACATTGTAATCATCACTTTTGTTAATTGTCAACGGAAAAACTTGAAAAATATTTAAATGAATAAGGTATGAAAACTTATACGAACAAAATTGAGGTGTATTCAAAAATACAATTCTGTCAAGCCAGAATTATGAGGATATTTTATCGGGAAAAACAAAACACTCCAAAATATGGATCGATAATAATCTGGGATCATAAAATAAGAGTCTAGTAGCATAGTCACTTAATCAAGGCTCACAATCGGTTATTTTCATCAACCATAACCTTCGTTGCAGACAAAATATGGCTTTGAAATATATTCAATTTCGTTTAAAATACAATACTTTATAAGGGTATGGTAATGAACAAGTATTTATAAGACACATTGTGGTTTTGATAAGTCACCAAGAGTCTGTAATAGTGTTCAAAAGAGCCGTCCACAATTTTTTTTTATCTAGTTAAATAAATAAAGAGTTTTTTTTTAATAAGTGGACCCGACCTCTTTCTGGATGTGTTATCTGATATCCACAATTGATAAAGGTGTGCTAGAAAGATACATAGTCTGCAATAACTGTTTCTGAGTTTAGTAGCTTTTTTCTACTTGTAGTTTGTAGTTAAAAAAACTTGATACTGAGAAAATCAATAAATAAATATGACAGAAAGGCCGGTTCAAATATGAAGTGGTAATAATAGGTGAACTGTAAATGCTTTACTTGACTCGTATAACTTATAAAAACGGGTACGTAAAGAAATAAATCACGGGTAATCACGCATACCACGCTAGGGTCATTTAAATAGATTTTTTACAAGATTAGTGGTTTTCATGTAACGGTTTACGAAATATTAGGGTCAATGAAATGGATTGAAATTAAAAAAACGAGTTAAAGTCTCAACGTTTTGTTTCTTTAAATAAAAATATACAGAAGTGACTTTAATTAACCATAACACGCTTAAAAAAATTAAAGCTGTTCTTTAAATGGAACCCGACCCTACTCAACGGTTAAACAAAAACACAGGTGGGACGGGACGTATCTCAAATGAAAACCTCAACCTTCTTGCCTCTATGGTTCGTATAATTTTATTTTTAGCAAGGCCGGGCGTGAAAAGCATCAAGATTTTTTTAATTGAATCAGTGGCCTAAGTACCTCATATAACCGACAGTCTTATTTTGAAATGTCAAAGCCGTTATTTTAAACTTTATCGTGAAAAGTCAAGGTGTTATTATAATCCATTATTGTTACGGCATGTGTTATGCAAGGGGTTAAAATTGTTCTATTCACACAATTGTTCGTTACTAAATGGATATGCTAAATGTTACGTGTTTATGGAGAATAGTTGCAACATTACTACTATACCTCATTTCCTGAGAACACGAAACACTCAAGTGTCAAAAGTTAGTCGCCTTTATGATATGTATGCCGTGTGTGCCAAACACTACATTAGTGGAACAATATACATTAAAGATTTATATATGAATTTATAAGAATTTTCCGTATGATTACGGATTACGGACAGAGTGTCACCTCCCCTTTTCATCCTGTGGATGTTGTAAGGGTCGATTAGGGAGTGAACTAAACAGAACAACAGCACTGCAAAGAAGAGAAAACTTGACACAAACGCGATACCAACCCGTCGGGCTAGCATGGTATAGTAGACAAAAATCTCTTATCTAAGGACATGCCTAGTACAGCATGATTGTAGCTATCTGTAGGACAGTGGGGAAACTACTAAAGTCAAAGTCTTTTTAATGTTTTTTTTTGCTAGGGAAATATTGTTAGAAGGATAACGGGTAAAGCTTATCTCTCAATTATTTTTTTATCTGTCGTCTCTTTTGGAAGTTTTTGTAAATAATATTATACTGCAAAGAGGTACTTTAACACCAAGGTTTGTTGAGTTAGTACACTCCTACTTTAGATGAAGTGATGACATTAAATTCTCGTACATCAAAAGAGTCTTAGCGGTGATGACACTGGAGTTTTGACATATTAAACCAAGCTTATAACTTGAACTTTAAGATTATCGAAGCGACCTTCCTCACAGGCAGTGTACAAAAACGAAACTACAATTTCTCTAAAACATTGATATGCCAACACTTTCCGTTTTTATTTGACCATGATTGTGTCACTAAGTCAAGCCGTGTATGTGGTTTTGCAAGTTTTCGCTGGCGCAACGCAATAAAACATCTTATTTTATTTGGTCCACAGTCACAATTATTTTATAATCGACATACTCTTAAACCAATTTTGATATTAATTTAATAAATTACGTTGTGTTAAAAACAAGTTTGAATCACTGAGCGCGAAGATGATACCAACCTACGCGCTTTTAATCTCTAGCGAATATTTTTTCACCTATCATTATGTTCTAAGATATATTTGAATTTTGACAAATTAGGTAACCAAGACGTTTTATTAGAATACTTGTGTTTTGAGTTATTTCTATATGAACACTATAAATTATCTAATAATCTATATTTTCTTCTGTAAGTCAGCTCAAATAATTTAAATATTTTGAGTTTTTAACATCAATGTACTTATCATCCAATACATCATTATAGGGCTGAAGAGGTTCTTCTTATGTACTATTATTATGTACAACTGAGATAAAAAAATACGGATGTTCGTCAGTGTGGTGCGTGCCCAAGGAGTTCGGTTTGTTAACACTATATACTTCCACAAATAGCACGAACAAATACCACTATGTGATCTGATAATGTTTTTTCTATATTTCTTTTTTTAATTCCCGACGCAAAAAGAAGGGTGTTATAACTTTGACCGCTTTGTCTTTCTGTGTGTCTGTCTGTTGCATCTGGTTTTTTTATTTAACTTAACATTACAACATTACCAAGTGACCAACAGTGACCACTTGAAATTGGCTAAAAGGTACGAGTAATATGAGAATATTATCATTTATATTAAATATGTTCCATGAACTAAATAAATACTAACCTATCTATACGTTCTGCTGATAGGTACGTTTAATAATTTAGATAAAATTTGCCATTGTCCTAGAAGGAAAACTACTGGGTGTTTGTCAAATGATGCACCTATTCAATAATTAAATGTTTAAAAGACCGTTTTAGTTATCCCGTTTAGGTACCTTATATATATAACTAGCTGACCCAGCAAACGTTGTTTTGCCATATAAATTATTTCTAGAACAACTCTTATCACTCAGGTGTATGAAAAATAGATAGAAGCCGATTCTCAGACCTACTGAATATGCATATAAAATTTGGTAAAAATCGATAAAGCCGTTTCGGAGGAGTAAGGTAACTAATATTGTGACACGAGAATTTATACTCGTATATAAGATGTTCTAGAAACCACAACTATAAAACCAATTAAGACAAAACCAAATATGAAAAACCGTATTTGTACATATGTCAACTTTAATGGTTATCGAAATAACGGAATAAGAGTACATCAACCTCACGTATCTGTACTCATATGATAAAGCTTGTTTGTTTGTTTGGTTGGTCGCGCTAATCTCAGAAAATACTGCTTCGATTTGAATAACACTTTCAGTGTTAGTTAGAGCACTCATCGAGGAAGACTATAAGCTACATATCATCACGCTGTGACCAAATGGAACGGCGTATCAATAAAAATATTGCAAAAGCGTGGGTAAATTATTCCTTTACAAAGCTTCTATTGCATGCGCTGCGTAAACGGATAAATATTCACAAAATTATATACAAAAGAATTATTCCCCTTTAAAGTTCTAAAAAAAATCAAGCATTTCTATCTGTTGGTTAATCTTTTAAGGTTTGCTTACCTTTACCTTACCTTTTTTATGGTAAACAAATTAGATCACGCTGTATAACATCGCGCTTCGGGTAATAGGAGACGCAGACGAAGTTGCGTGGGTCAGCTAGCATTTACATACATATAAAGATCTGACCATTCTATTTAGAATTTTCTTACGGAAAAAGAAAAAAAACCTCAAACAAATTGCTCGAAATTCATTCTTAGCGATCTGATGAATATAGGTTTATCGTGACGAGTTCAGTTCAGATGAGAATATACAGACTTTATTAACCAACGACCCTGCCAACGAATACACTTGAACTGATTGACCATATTATGCACTCAATTGCGACTTACAGCGGTGCAGACGACTATAAAGCGTGGTTTGCAATGATTCATTGAGACCATTATGTTATATATTTATGCAAAACGGTGATTGATATATTACATATAAAGAAACTTAAAATATTGAACGTAATATATCCCCAATAATGGTGAGAAAAATAAAAAGAACTGTCCTAGAAAAAGTAAGTAGTTGTAAACTTAGTAGCATTATTTTATTACATTAATATTGTTATAGCTAATATGTACCTACTGGGTACGAAATAAAAGAAAGCTTAAGATTTCAACAACGACAACGGTCTGGTAAGGATCACTCAATAGTTTGAGGAATTCGATTGCAGGGTGACAAGTAACGACTTCATCTGTAATTTATTGTGCTACGTTATACGTTATAATGTGATAAGGCTTGTAGTTATAATACATAAATACATAACATAAAAGGCATAAACCTATGAAGATTTACCACCTGGTCTCTTGAATGTTAATGCGTAGGTTTTAACCTCCATATGTAAACTGTTGAGAATTCATACACAAATAACGGTGCTCGAAAATTTACAAGCGTACTATTAACTTTAGTTTCATGTGCAAATAATGAATAATGACTATCATTAAATTCGCTAACGCAGTGAATGGCCGGGTACTTAGGAAACTTAGTCTTAGAATTTCACAGTTGAGTCGCTTCGAGGATTAATTATTTTTTAATTACACTCTTACGTTTTGGATTTGGTGCATTATTGACCTCCTATGTGACTTTCATCGGAATATAGTCGCAGTAGTTTCCCTGTCAGGCTTTTTTTTAATAAAAAAGACAAATTTTGTGTCGTGGGGGACCTTATGATAAGGTCTTTGACTCTGTCAAGACCTGGTCAGTTCTGGACTTCTTGTAACTGTGTCAAGTTCATTTTCGGTACATCAAGGTGCTGAGGAGACTATTTGACGCTGCAATTTTATCTGTCAAAGTCCAGACTAATCGAACAAGACCGATTTCATTGCATTGATTGAGAGTAAGATAGGGCTGTGATATCTCCGAAACTGTTCATAAATGTATTAAAAGAAGACGTCTTCAAGACTCTAACTTAAAATAGGTGGGCATCAATATATACAGCGAATATCGTAATCATGGCAGAGACGATGCAGGCAGTTCAGGCAAAAGATGCTCCACAGCCTAAATAAAGACTCCCAGTGAATTGATCTCCAGGATGTTCAGGTAGTTGTACCATATATTTTTGTCGGATATACCTTAGAGTTTGAAGACAAAGGTCTTCAACCAGTGCTTCTTCCCTTTAAAGACTTACTGTGCCGAGATGTAGACTTTGACTGTAGGCTTAATCTAAAAGTCGCTCAACGAGCTGAGGAAAAACCTATGCTCGGAGTTTCTATGAAGGACAAGATTTGGGATGAAGTGTTCTAAACCAAAGTGACCGACATAGTTCTGAAAGATTGTACGTTAAAGTGGCAATGGGCTTGTCACATGTGTTGTAGAGCCAATAACCGCTGGATTAAGCGTGTTCTGGAGAAGTGACCACATGGGAACAAACGTATTGTGGGACGTCCTCCGGTCACATAGCCGGACGACTAGTGTAATAGGGCTGGCAGCGACTGGATGCAAAAAGCAGCAGACCAGGCTCCGTAGTGCGCCTTGGAAGAGAACTATATTTAGTAGTGGACTGCAGTGACGTGACATATTGAAAATTTTGACGTTTGCTGTCATTTTATAATGTGTAATACTTTTATCATAGATACATTTTCGAAAAATCGGTTTTATTCCCATACACACTTTTGTCTGGTACAGCAAAATAAAAGTGTATTAAAAAAAACTTTAATATTGGAACGAAGTTCCTTACGGCAGGCTTGGAGGGGATAGGGATTTCGCTGCGGGACCGAACTGAAAAAAATATGATAGTAAAACCGTAAGAAAAAATCCGTGGAAAAAGTGCGTGGAATAAATCTGTGGAAAAAAGTGCGTGGAATAAAACCGTTAATTTTTATTATTTTTTTCTATTTTTCTATTTCTATGTAATTTTTAATTAATAATAATGTTAACAAAAAAAATAAAGATACATATTTTTTTGTTATTTCAGTTGAAATTTGAATTACGATGTTTTTTTTATTTTAAGGAATTTATTATTTTATTATTTTAAGGAATTTATTATTTTATTTCCTAAAATACTGAATTTCCTAAATACTTTCTTGTACTTAAATAAAAACTAATCAGCAAAATTTAAGAGAAAAATCAAGAAAACCTACATAAAATTGAGCACGATTTTTTTTGCAAATTGTGTCGATTCCACATTATCCGAAGGAACTTCGTTCCTACCTGGTGTCCCACGACACCATTCATTTTTATTGAAACACATTGTTCTCGTATACACTTTAACAAATTTGAACAGAAATGAGGAGATCTGCAGAAGAGTACATATCACTAACGTTGACCATAGGATTTCCAAACTTAAGTAGGCGTGGAGAAGGCACATTACTCGTAGAAAAGATAGCCGATGGGGTCAAAAAGTTCAGGAGTGGTCACCACGTACCTGAAGATGGAGTGTGTACGAGTATATAGCCCCCTACAAGGTTATCCAACGACCTGATAAAGATTGTGGGAAATCGTTCGAATCAGGCAGCAAAAGACCGGTTGTCGTGGAGAGCCTATAACCTCCTCCAATATCCAGCGGTGGACGTTTTTTCGGTTGAGATGATGATGATGTTGACTTATAAAAAATCATCTTAACAATAATAATTTAATATAGGATTATACAGAAAAATGTATCAAAAAGGAACAACTGTTCAGGACTTTAAAAAATCTATAGCAATCTATAAGTATATAACCGGAATAAAAGCAAAGATTTTAAAAAAAATATCTACGAGGAAAATGTATCTAAGAAAACTAATTTTTCAGTGTTTATACACACACAATATTACATAAACTTATGTTTATTTAATATTTACTTCGAAGAAAAATTGATACACAATCAAAACCCTCCAGTTAGACTAAAATAGACGTAAAAGGAATTTAAATATATTTATGTGTAACTGAGACTACTAAACTTAGATAACGATGAACTCTGAAGATGACATCTGTCAAAATGACACAAATTAATATTTACATTAAGCCGGAGGTCGATTCCCATCCAGTTAAATTTTTGTGTGATGAGCATAGTCGTTTGTCCTGAGCATGGGTGTAATTTGTCTATGATATGTTTGTATTTAGAAATGTTTAAATACATTTTTCAGCATTCTGATTGCCATAATTCAGGCTCTGCCTAATTTGGGATTAGATTATTGTGTGTGACTTGTAAATGAGTAATTAAAAAGTAGGTTTTGACCTATAACACCACACTGGCTAGATGGGTTCTTTGACGTTCTCCTCATTTCTAACAACATCCGCGGGATGAATAGTGGCAGTGACAGTCTGTTTTATATGTTCATCACCACACAGACATAATAACAATTATTATGAGATATTCGTCACGTAAGATGCAAATTCATATTTTTAATAATCCCAGGAGTAACAGTTGCGCAACTGCGCGATGTAACTAGACCGCGCTCCCGTTACGACCACCGTTACTGTAATCACTGTTATATGAAACTAAGTTTACTTTAGTGTGAATTAGTTAATTTACCAACTATTTAGATTACTGTCTCTACAATAGATTATCATAAATAAATATCTATGTAGTTAGGTCTATTTGTATAGACATTCTGTGTCAAATTTGACATACTTATCTATAGTATATTTATTTAATAATTAATTCATTGAGAGAAAATAGCATAATGTCAAACTTTCATATCTAAATTTTTAGGAAATTCTAAAGAAGTATTCTGACTAAGTGTAATACTACAGATTAAGCGTAACATGAAGTAGTATTTCGTGGGAATGTAAAATACAGCTTAAAGTAACTAACAGTTTATCACAAGTAGTTAATATCAAAGTAGGTAGCTCTGTTTGTTTAAGTATTATACATATTAGCATAGTAAAGTGTCAAATTTGACGTATCTATTTTTTTTTCTATTATTTCAATAAGAAAAAGATACTATATCGTTAGTTTAGATGTGAAACCTTGTGTGCGCATAATAATATACATTACAGATGAGAGATATAGTGATGATGATCATAAACATTATTTAATTAAAGAGGTTAAATTAAAATAATATCATACATGTATAAAAAGAGAGTTAAAATATACGTTTAATGTATAAACTTCATCTCAAATTGTTTGTCACAAATATGTTATTTTGCCAAAATATTTAGTATTTACCAGGTGTCCCCATCGAAAGTGACGATATGTAAAAAGAAATTCTAAGGAAGTAGGTATTCCGCTTGCGCATGATGACGGGAGACCCAAAGAAAGTACCGTTTTCGAATGTCCCATGGGAACATGAGGGATGCTATAAGAAACTACGAGTTTTGGAATGGGTCCAGGTAGGTATCTATTTTTGGATTGATGGTGAATGCACATCGCATAGTAGATAGAATCGTTTAGAAAATAAGTTGGTTTAAATTCGAAATTTGAATGGTTGACTGGAAAAAAATATGATTAAGATTGAATGTGAGAAGAGGTGGCATTATGATAAATATTTTTTTTACATCGGCTTTTGGTCATGTTTAAATATAGCGAAAGAACATTGTAGTTTTCTGTTTATATTAAAAAAAACACTTTATGAATGTAACACACAGCTGTTATATATCGTATTTATAATGCTATTTTGCTTAGGTAAACATTAATAATTATCTTTAAATTTCATTCATTTATTAGTATAACGCTTTTGCTAAAATTATGTGTTATATAAAGTATGTATTTGACACAGTTTGACAAGAAGATCTACATTATAAATATTGTTTTGATTAACAAGTAATTATGATTTTAGACTTAAAAGCTTATTTAAAGGAGAATGGCAGATCCTGTACGACTAGCAACATGTGATGCATGGTTGTAAAATTTGTACCACTTATAAAGTGAATCATTCTAAGTATTTTCATGTAATTATCATATTTTTAGGACTTTGCTAAATGAATTTCAGTTATTTTTAAAAGTTGTTGCAACTGCTATAATTGAACGTTCGTGCTGTCAATAAAACATTCTTATTTTTGCTAAACTTGCCGTGCCTAAACTCTAGTTACCCTGGAACTAGATGGCGTTGTATTTCAGATGTTTGAAATTAATTACAAGTTACATTAAAACGCATTAATAATTCAATTGATATTTTTGAATGAGCTTACTACTGTTCTTAGTAGTTAAAAACAATCATTGTTTTAAAACTTAATGTTAACTGTGGAGATTATACAATACACAAAAGGTTACTATTAATTTTTCTATAATCGATTATATTAATCGTGAACATTATGTAAAAAAGGTAATTTGACAGAGCAATATTTAATGGCTGATAAATGAATTATTTCAATTTTAAAATATGTTACTACGCCATCTTGTTGACAGCAATGACAACTTATATGTGACGGATAGATTTAATTTAAAGCGGCAATTTAGAAGAGCCTATATGTAAACTACAAACTGAAATAACTTTTTAACTCAAAGTTCTTAAATCTTCGAATTAGAACTGTTATTATCGATGATGTTATCAGCCTAATAAACACAACAATCATCTCTACCATGAGATACGCAAGATGATACACAAGTCATACGCATGCCTCCCATTCATTGTCCTATGCACTCTAAAGTAATAAAACACTAAGACAAGATTTAGCTTTTAATAAAGAAGAATAGAATAACTCAATCTTCTTCTAATATTTCACATTCGAAGTAGCAAAATTGAATGTATGCCCTATACGCTCATAAACAGTTTAAGTAATAGAAATAAGATAACACTGTTAACCTGTGTCAATTATAATTGACCCCATTGTGAAGTTATACACACATACAAATAATATATATACATTTATTGTGTATGTATATACGTACTCGAAATTATAATAAGTATAGTGCTAGTGCACTCAGCGATAATATAGTTGGGACGGCTTTGTAATTTTGCTGTACAAAAGTAACTACTTAAGTTGATGAAATAAATGTGTTTGTATTCATTTTATACCTATATAACTTTGACCACATTTATGAGGTTTTTCTTTATTAATGGTTGAGGTATGATTTGGCATAATTACATTTAAAAAATGTGTGACTTCACAAATGAATATAGTATTTTAAAATATTATTTTAGTGGGGATTACGATGCATAATATACATATATTATTATACAACTTTTTATATAATATTTAGATAACTGTTTTTTACACATGTCATGTATATGTTATGAGGCTGGTGTAAATTACATAAAAATAAATGCTAAATTAGTCATATTTCGTTTCAAATTATCAATTTTTTTTTGTCTCAACTTTGCTTGTCTCACTACATTTTTTGGGAAAAGAAAGTACCCTATGTGCTATTCCAGACTATAATCTATCTCTATGTCAAATTTCATCTAGATCCACGCCACCATATTTGCGTAAAAGGTTATCTTTTAAACAACATCCACAAACAAACAAATGTCCATACAAAGGTGAATGGTAGACTCTGTACCGCTAGCAATAAAACGGATTCCTACGTTCTCTTTACTTGCCATGCTTGATGCCATGATGGCGTTGTATGTCAAATGTCCAAAAATATTTTTGTTATTGTTAAATATAAATTCCATAATTATACAATCGATATTTATAATTGAGCTTATTAGTGGTTTTAGCAGCAGAGCAACATTTTATTGACAGACCCAGAAAACCATAAACGAATGATTTAGATTTTGAAAATTTGGTACTATACCTAGAGAGTTGTTACTGTCGTCAACAATGACAACAGTGACAACTCTCTAGTGACAGCCAGTATCGTGTCTGTCGACTTAAGTGCAATCTATGTATTACATTTTAAACTATAAATTACAATAATTTGTTAACGCAAAGTTCTAAAAATCTGGGTATTTATAATGTTAAAAACAAAATGTTATAAAAGCAATCAAAAATAATCCCTACCATGAGATACGCAAGGTGGTACAAAAGTTTCATACATGCCTGCCATTGTCCTTTCGCCTTAATAATATCAGAAAGAAGATTCAGTTGTTGAGTTATCATGAATACAGTCACCGATGTTTCCGTTTGTCGGTCTCGGCTACTATGACACTGTCTTGTTTGAGATATGAGTGTGAGTCATACTGAAGGACAACTTGGTCATTGTCAAGAGCACTTAAAGACTACATGAAAAGACTAACATCAGAAATAGAAATAAATAATATTATAAGCTTCTAACAAATAAAGATTTTTGCTTAAGAAGACTTTTAAGACCTCTAGACGAAGAGCTTAAATAAGTTAACCAAAACGTTTGTTATTATATAAGAAAATAATCGCACAACGGCATTTGTAAAGAATTATCGGGTTTGTTGGAAAGAAAGTGGAGATACCATTTAGTCACACGACATTAAGATTAAGTGTAACTAATTGCATATAATTCATATCTGATACATGAACTTCGTTACTCGTACTTTCCATCCGCGTAAGATGAAATTTTGATAAAAAAAATATGAGAACACCATACAGCGTTCATAAAGATGTCACATGGATAAAACTTTTCGACTAAAACCTCTTAAATACTTCTACATATGATAATTTTGTTGCCGCGATAGCTTTATATAAATGAATCTGAATTATAAAGATTCGAAATTTACATTAACGAAACACAGGAAACTAATTATCAAATATTTTTTTATCATATTACCTCGTTTAAAAGAATTACAATAAAATTATATGAATTATACTTGTACACTTACGTAAAAGGCCATATGTTTCAAAAGTTCTTCACTGACATCTGGATTGAAGGTATATTCTCTTACAAAACTACACAGTTCTGTCTCCCTCTGAATTACTTTCAAAAAGGTAACCTCTTGAATGTTACCGCCGTTTCGTAGATTAAAACTCGTGTTAGATGCACTTACAGTAGTGTAGTTAATTTCGAATAACTAGAGTTAGATAACAATTGTTGAACGGTGTCTATGGGTTAGTGACAACAACAATAACAAAGAACACACACTCACTGTGTTGTTGGGATTATTAAATTTCCAAGATAGTTCTTCAACAACCTGAGCCCATCCCATGTGGTAACTCTTTCGGGGTTGGTTAAAAGCAGCAGTCGACCTGAATTCCACCTCTACTACCGGAGGCGGAGTCGGTGTTCGGTATAAGGATTTCCACACACCCATTGTCACTTGACTTTTTAACACTGCACTGTCACTTTCAGAACGTTCTAACGGCACTAATGAGGTCATTGCGAAACTAACTCTTCTCGATATAAATTTTGAAGAGCAGTTCCCGCGTCCATCGTATCAATTTTTGTCACTACATTTTCTCCATGGGCTTCATTATAAATTATAACTGTCCAGTGTGATAAACGTGCATGACATAATATGGTTGATGCTCGGCGAACTGTGTTAGCTATAATGAGGTCAAAGTTTATTTTTCCGGCAACATTAAATGATAATTTTGTTAGCGCTTAATTATTTATATAATAACGTTAATTTGATTACAAATGATTTGATAATGTCACTCTTTGTTACTTGTATCTTATTTTGAAAGTCGATGAAGTGAAAACTTTTACTAACTATCCTGTTGGTGTACAGAAATGTGAAAGTGTATGTTTGTGTTCAATCACGTATGGATTGAGGTGATTTAAGTTATAAAATATACACCATGTTAACAACGCAAACTACCTGGTCTGGCTTTGTAAACAAGTTTATTTAACATTTATAATGTAATAATTCCGTGACTTTACAAGGAATACGTGTGTCCTCTTTTAGCTGATACGGTACGGCAATTCTTGACCGGAATCATACATTTATTTTATTAATATTAAATTTAAACTATATAATAATTTATATAAAGTGATAACAAAATTCAAACAACGTATTTAAGTTAAAAAATTTTTTAATAATGGTAACTAGATATCAAATTATTACAGTTATGGTTGCATACGATTCTCATGCTTAAGTAATTCATGTATTTGTTATCTTTAAACTTGAGTATTTAAAAAGTTTCCAAGTCTTTTATCTAGTTTTAGATACATAGTAGTAATCATTATGATTATTCAATCAATTCCGTCTCTTAATTCTGCTAAATCATTCAGAACGTAATCACAAAACATATTTGATTAAAAATATCTTTTTACATAGCTCGAAAAAGAATGAAGACGTCTGCAACTTTATTTAATAATATATCAGTACTGTCAAACATGTCAGGAAGTCACATTTGCTTTGAAGACGATACGATCGAGAATTGAAACTGTCGAAAACGTATTCCATTGACCCGAATGATAATCGCGTCGATGTTTTCGGTTCGTTCTTACCATTCGCGACTGTTTTTGTTAGGCTTGATCACGGAGCAATCAAAGCAACCGGTCTTGCAGAAACGACCAGGAAGTAGGGCAACGATATAGAAACTCAAAGCTTTAGTATGCGCACAAACACACAGACGACCTTCAAATTTAAATAAATTGAAAAGTTAACGATAAATTTTTATACATTCCCTGACTGGGCCAAGCCGCAATCTTGTTAATATTTAATTAATAAAGTATAAACCATTCATACTAGTTCTAAATGTACATAATACACGCAAATTTGATGGATTTACCGTATGTAGACGGTGACGAATACTTAATCACCGAAACCTAACACACGTACGCTTATGCAAATAATGGCAAACAATGTTCAAAAATAAACGAAGTCTCGCCGCTAATGATTCAATACCAAACAACGTTATTATCATAAAGTATTTGTCTACAAAGAGCTAAATAAATTCAGTGATTGCCGAGTAGAAGTGATTTGGCCGAATTACTTGGTGAAGCTGTTTTTTTTATATATTTTAATATAGTAGAGGTAAACGCATAGACGGATCATCTGATAGTAAGCGACTACCGCTGCCCGCGACCAAGAGTCACGATCAAAAGTCATAAGCGCAATGCGCTCTATTAGCAAAGTATTTCAATAATTCCTATTTATTATACACAAAATTCAATTCAAATTCATTCAATTCAAACTCATAGAGAATATATATATATATACACATGTATACACATAGGTGTTAAGCCCCTTGGTTCAGTTTCTCTTTCAGCAAACCTTAGAAGGATCATACATAGAAATTATCTTTCTATGTCACAGACGGTCTTTTGGGAAGGCCTTTGTTCGGCAGTGGGCGGCGAAGAAGAAGAGTCAGTCGTGTGGACTTAAAAATGATTGAAGAGACAACATACAATTAAATGACTACATAAATGAAGTATGTACCATGCATAACTAAATGATACTAGAATAATAAAGATATATATATATATCCACCTTATATAAATACATAAATTTACACATATACAATATATATAAACTACTACTAGCTATAGCCTGCGTGCGCAACGCACCACGCCACCAACTAAAATAAATTTGCAGGAAAGATATACAAAAAAGGATAAATACAGAAATGTTCGGATGCATAACAACTTTGCTAAATATAATCACATTACCAAATGCATAGTTTACGATTCTATAAAAGACATACAGACAGACAGACAGACGGACAGACAAATATTTACTTTTATATATATTACGTTTATAATGTTAATATATATATTATAATATATCAATGGGTTGGTTACTGCTGAGCACGAAAATAATGTCTGATTCGCGTCTTAAACAGGCTTATCATGTTTTAAATGAGGAAGTGAACTGCAAATAATATTGGAGTTTTTAATAGAATTATGTGTTTAAGATATATTTAACTAATTTAATTCCACTTTACATATTTAGAAGACACTGGACCTGCTTTAAATGTCTTAGTTATCGGTTTACAAGATTTGATAAAATATATAATAAGGCTAATTAAGAACCTTATGCAAATTAATTAAAAAGAATTTGTTGCATTGGTACTAAAAGTTATTCAACACTTTTTTTTTTAATTTTTTAGTCACTTATTTACATAAGGGATAATTAATTGCTTAAATAATGATTGGCGGTTCAGTTTAGGGGATCAGACTCGAACAACTGTTTCCGGATCCCTCCTATCTCCAGCGCAGAGTGGTACACCATGTGGTTTTAGTCAGTCCGATTCCAACACATCATCCCGTCGCAAACCCCGGTGGGGCAGGCCCGAAGGGGTTTTCACACGTTAAAAAAAGGGGATCAGAACGGAATAACACGGTTACTCATACGTTAGCTACTATTACTACATGCAAATAGCAGCCACATTTGTTACACGACATCAAATTCCATTTGTTAATACCTCTAATTTATCTTAATGCCCATCAGTTTTCGTCAAAACTCTCCCATAGTTATGACCATTATACAACAATTTAAGAAACAGTGATTTCTCAATACGTTACACGGAATACTCCGTCTTGGAAGCAACTAAATACATAAAACATACAATATGTACTACGGAAGTTCAGTTACATCATAGCGTGAATTTAAAAGGTGAGTTTGACTTTGATAAATTTGTTTGTACTGTGATCTATAACGTGACCCCTACCACAAACACTCACCCTGTAATATGGTTTTACTGATGCTTATGGAAATTGGAATGAGGTCATTGAAAAAAAACTCGAATAGTATCATCGATTTGAAGATAAATTATGTTGCTTTATCGTTTTCTTTTTATGAGGGTAGTTTAAAGAAAACAAAAAATATAAAGGTTTATCCCTACTATGCTGTATTATCTTCAGCCATAAGTGTCAATGTCTAAATAAAATATAAAAAATAAAAAATAGGCCAAGGAAGAAAGGGCCAAAAGTTAGAAGAAATGAACATTTTATTAAATTACAATAAAAATAACATTGTCAATTGCCCAAGACCGGAATGGTTGGTGCTCCTTGAGGGAAACTTTCGTTCGGCAGTACACAGCGTTAGGTTGATTTGATTTGATATATCTCACACACAGCTGTCAGATTCAAAATTAGGCAGAACCTATGCTATGGTAACCAGACTGCTGGTAAATATACTTAAATATTTCTAAATACATATATATTATAGATAAATGGCACCCAGACACAGATCAAACACTCGTACTTATCACACTAATATTTGTTTTAAGTGGGAATCGAACCCAAGATCTCAGGCTCAGCAGACAGGACCACTACGTATTAAACCTACATGTTCGTCAAAATATAACAGAATATGTGTTAGAATTTCAAGAAAAATGCCAATACGGTGTAGTCTTGTGTGATAAAAATACAGGGAACGGAATGAGTCACAACCAGCATGACTCATAGGAATCAAGAAAATCAATATGAATCCCAGTACATAACTGAGTTTATCTTGTGACACGTATTATTTATTACCGGATATATTGTATATCATACTTTATGCTGTATACTATATTAATACAATGGAAACAAAAGCACATCTGGAAATCTCTTATTTCGCAGTGAAAACGTTTACCTACCTTTTAAAAATTTCTTGAACATACATACTTTAGTAATTACTATACCAATATATTGTTTTATAAACTATCGTGTTTTATGAACGATTAACATATCAGTTATAGCATGAGAACATAATAATACTTTCAAGCCAAGATAATTACGCTTAACCTAACTTTAAGAAAGTAATATTACTTGCAGACCCACAATCCTTGTTAAGTGTTTGCTTGTAACTCTATCTCGTTATAATATGTAAATTATATGTAAAAAACTTGTTCGAAATGTAAAAGTTTATTGTTTAAACATGTTTATACGGCAATAAGATAAAACAAGAAGAGTAATTTAAATCGTTGATGTCCGTCAGGTTGACATTTGTACACTTAAACATTCTCACTAGTCCACTTTCTATGGTCCATCGAAAAATTACCGGCAGACATGCTTTTGTCATTTGTAAAGTTGCTTTTAGTCGTTAGTGTTGCACATGATGTGCGCATTAGCGATGGCACTAAAGGTTTTGCTGGTGTCGGGTACCACATCCATTAGAACTTCATCATTTCCAGCTAGGGTAACAGCGATATAAACCGTACCTCTAACAGTTGCGGTTAGATTTTAAAGCCGTTAGGTCATGACAACAATGTAATTGTATCCGTGCATATAGGTACTGTTCTAACAGGCTTACGTAGTGCCGTAATGATTATAAACGGATTGGTGTCATTTATAGGTAGATGAAATGATTTTACGAACGTCGCGTGGTCATGCAATACGGCAGTAAACTTGAAACGGTAAATTGAGCGCAAAAATACCGCGTATATTGTACGGATATTAAATGTGGGATGGGAATTTATTAGAAAGCGTTTTATTTTAACTGATCTTGCGATCCATTATCTGAATAATAGTAGAATTGATTTGAAACTATGCGATTTGAAATATTTGCAATAAAAAGACTACAAGTTTCGTGAAAAGATATTTACTTAGTATCGAGATGGGAGTGAGGTATGTACGTATTATTGTGAATGATTAAACCTGCAATTACTTTCACTTGATTTAGTAACTATTTAGTTACAAGTAATAAATAGAAATTGGGTAATTAAACCATGGCGAACAAAACAAGTAAACTGTTACCTGTGTAACTGATGAGCTTAAATTACAGGAAACGTTACAATTATAGAATTGGTTCTATACATGAACATGCGTGAGAAATATTAAAGCGTATCGGGTTTAAAATTAAGCACTTATAAGATTTTTATGGTACACATCACATATACCTTATATGAAAACATCTGGCATTGAAAATAAGTCGGTTTGAGGTAAACTGATGATTATATCTGCGTTTACGTTAAATTGAGGATGTGGTTTACTTTGTTTCATATATATCTTAATTAAAAGGAATGCTAAGTAACAAACATACTAAAATATTTCAAGTTGTAAATAAAGACGAAGACAAGAGCTTGTGATGGACATAAAATGTGTAAGATGATCAAAAAAAAGTCTAACCACTGACCACATCCCTAACAGTCTAGTTGAAACAAGTTCAACCGCGAACGGGTGAGATGTGAAAGACGCTGGCTATCTAGCAAAGAGCGCCAGTAAGTGCAACGCCCGACAGTGTATAAACATAAACCATGTTACGTCCAGAATTAGTCGTACTAACTTAAGTTGAAAGGTTTTAAGTGTTATTTTTACTCAAGAAAAGATGGAACACATCAAAATTGATTGCAAGCTTTGTATTACACGTGTTATCAGATGTAAAAAAAAGCACAAAATTCTACATAATCACTCCCATGACTCAGGAAATAAAATGTTTAATTAATAGAAAGCAATTTAAATTCACGACACGACGGCGTTCAGGCACGTTATGAGAGGATTAACTAGACAGTCGACATGTTACTCTCTCCTACCTGATGATGTAAATATCTGGACATGGTTGTATGGGGAAGTATTTATGTGATTAAAATCGGTGTACCGCAACTGCGGAAATGTCTGCAAGGCTACATACCACATTCTAGTTAAATACCAGTGTTAGCCTAGGTTACCGTCTTGCAGAAGACAAAGCAGGCAACGAAAAGCGCATAATGACCCCACCTCTTTAAACGCTTGCATAACGGCGATGAACAGGATAATTTCTGCTTGGAATAAAGAGGGACTAATGTAGTCTATAATGAAGTCGTTTCGTTTGATATACTATCTTGGACTGGTCGTGATTACACTCAAATCAGAAGTAAAGACAGGTGGTGTGGTAAAGACAGAGGTTATCGACAAAACTCATTAATAAATTCCTCTTGATGAAGGTTATTGTGGAAGACTTATGGCAAGTTTGAACAGAATGTTTTGCTGAGCTGTTGATGACATCACTTCGCTGTTATCCACGCTGATGTTTTTATGCGTCAAAAAGATAACTGTTTAATTAATAAAAATTATATTGCATTAAGAAGATAAATATAAAAAAGATGATATACTCGTAAAGTTAACTTGAATCGCCAAATGAAATAAACCGTTTAAAATAATATGCAAAGATAAGCAACTATAGAGCAAATAATGTCAAGGCATAATTGCTATTTATCACAGCGGTTGCGGAAATTCAGTGTGATTTATTATTTATATTAACACTCGCTCGATACAATGTAATAATTTGTTTTACCATTTACTAGCTTTTGTCCGCAGCTCCGCTCGCGTGTGTGTCATCGCGGTAAAAAGTAGCTTACGCTAATTGTTGATAATATAGCTATCATTGATGAAATAATTTCTAAAAATCGGTTTGTAGTTTAGGTATAGAAGCGTAATAAACAAACAAACTTAATATACATTGGAATTGATAATATTGATTCGTTTAGTAAGGATTATACCACTTAACATCTTTTGTTGTGAGCGTAATTGTTCAGTGTTTGTAAGAATGTTGCCACTATAAATTTTTTTATTTAGTTTGTGTTAAAATTTCAACGAATCAACAAAAATGTAAGTAAATAAACAAGTTATGTGTTAAAGGTAGATGTGTTTGTTTTGTTCTCAAACACAAGTAGTTAGCGCCTCTGTGGACGCTAAACACATCATTGTTTGCTCACTCGGACCATAAATATGCTAACATTGAGAAGGTCGGTATTTCCTGACGTATGTAAATCCGTATTTCGTATAGCTCACATAAATTTTTAACACTTTTAAAAGAAAGTTTGTTTCACAAAATACTTTATGAGTAGAGATCAAATGAAATCGATGTCTTTTGTTTTAATATATTGGAATCCGAAATAACACTCCCGTTTCTTTCAAGAGATTATTTTTGAATATTTTTGAATATCAGAGTATCAAAAAAGCACTAAAGTTAAGCACTTCAAGAAAACGTATTGACTGAAATTGTAATTTTTAACCACTTGCACAAAATATTGTTTTAAGCAGAACATGAAACACGCCTGTGAACAGTTATTAATCGAGGAAAACTAACGACTTTAGCAAATGACTCCTATATTGGTAATACAGCTTTCCTTGTTTGACACTGTATGATCTATTTATACGAAACAAGAAAATATCAAATGTAACAACTAAAATGACTGCCACAAAAACTGATTATTGTTTGTATAATCACTTTTGTGCCAGAGATTTTAGTTGTTACATTTGATGTATTAGTCAGTTTTTGTGGCAGTGATCTTAGTTGTTACATTTAACATTTTTAACCTTTTATTTTGAGACTCTATCGATTAGTTTGAAAAAAAAAACTAATTAGTTTTTCCACTTTGTGTATAATGTACGTATGTTTTATCTGTACAGTAAGCAGTAACAGCTTATAGTATATATATATAAAATCAATCAGTTCCTATAAAATTACTTGCCCTGAATCACTTATTCATCAACGCTGCGACTTCAAATTTGAAATTTAGTACTTCGTACTGACCTTAAAATTTAGTAAGTTTTATAATGGTAAACTATAAATAAATAAATATAATAACCTCACATACAACTGTCTGATTCCAAATTAGTCAAAACCTGTGCTATGGTAACCATACTGCTGATAAACATACTTAAATATTTGTGAATATATACATATAATCAATAAATTACACCCAGACTCAGAAAAATTAATCGTGCTCATCACACATATATTGGTCCTGGGCAGAATCGAATCCACGACTTCGGCTTAGCAGTCAGTCAGAATGTTTAGAATGTCAAATGTTAAAATCTATATTTTACTGTATGTATATTTTTTTTTTGTAAGCATCCACAAGATGTTTAATAGAACATCTACATAGTTTAAAACCGAAACTCTGGTTAGTACTTCAAACATTTAATACACGCATATTTAACTAAATGAATATGTTGCGGAAGATAACTTTACCGACACACATAAATAAAGTTACGGTTCAAAATCTCGTTGCGGACGTTGCGAGCATCTATGTTTATGTGATATAAAAAACGCGTGAGTTATCCAATATGGAGAACGTGAAAGGCCAAGATATGGTAATATAGTTGTTAGAAATCGGAAAACGACGAATGCGCACCGTTTAGGTAGTTTCGGCTTCTCCCGACACAAACGCCGAAACCCAGAAAGTGGTGTACCACCGAAATATGTATTTAATAAGTTTTTTCTTATTAATCAACTGTTTGAGTGCAACAATTTCATGCAAGTTTCACAAATGATATACGTACGTTACTTAAATCATCATGATTTCTCTTTTAATTTACCCATCGTCATGAGTTTCGTTTAATTTTCCCATAACACTTATTTATTCTACTACAAATAATTCAAACGCGGTCTTGCTGTTCAACAATGATATCAATTCTTCTGTTAAGATATTGATTTATCAAACAATTTATGCAACTACAATAGGTATTATGTCACTGCTATTGAATCATCGCAGGAGTCTTACATTTTAGCAAATAGATAATAAACAAATGACGCTGTAACGTAGCATTTCAAAGCATAATAATCTGGCTATTAATAAACAAATTAGTGTGAATATTTAGAGCGAAATAGAAGTTAGAGTTGGTTTAAATTTAGAAAACACCATGCGGTTCTTAACCTTATTCCATCTTATTATAAGATGTATTGTAAGAAACCTATTCCACAGACTTTAACTTCTTCAAACATTAAAAAACTTTATTCGTAAACATTATTTTTATTTATCTATGTTATGCAAGTACTAAAGTGGTACTTCCATTTAAAAATTCATTAACATATAGTAGTCAGCTTTAAATAAAGATAGTGCTTGGAGCAGCTAATTACGAAACAAGTTTTGTATCGTTAGTTTGGGCGACATTGGTTTCCATTCAGATACAGAACGCTGAATGGGATGTAACATTAGATAATATAAAAAAATATTATTTTTATCGTACTAAAAATATCGATAAAAACTCATCAATAGTAATCATTTTTCCAATAATATGAATTGATATAATGCCATGACAAGAAACCAACCCCAATTGAAAGGACCTTAAGGGATAGAAAGATAATAAGTATGATGAAGATGTTTTAGAAAATATCTAGTAAAACTTGTGAAGAGCTTATGGAAACTTGAACAGAGAGAAATTGTTCATTTTCATTTATTTAGCTACGATAGGGAGGCATTAAGTACACAACAATAAATCTATTATAACTTTCATTTCTGTATTTCTGTATCACTCTAGATTAAGTTGTAATACTTTGAACCAAAACCCTTAAAAATCAAACGAGCAGATGTATACTTTCCGCGTTTAAGTGTAGGCAAATTATAAAGAAATTGATATTTCCAGTTATATATAAATCTTAATGCTGGATACTCAAACTACTACTAAAATGGTGTTAACTATATTTATGGTACTATGTCAATTTTAATACCGAGCAACTGTTAACGTGTACACTGATATAACCGTCGTTCAAATATTCGATGAAAAATGTAGGTCGAATGTGTTGACTTTAGATTACATCCATATTGTATGGACGTATGTACTCCTAGGTGATTTCGGTCCCGGCGGCCAGTCTCTACGGAGACCAGTCAATTACGCAGGAGATGTTATAGTGCACAAGTGTGTGCGCAAACACAGGTGCACTCTCTGTTCCCTCACTCTCACAAGCCGATGGGACGGCCAGCAGACACACCAGAGAGAGATCAGGTGCAGAACCGAAGGCTTTACATAATATCCGAGGCATGAACATATTAGAAACATCCAATATAAGCTTCATGTAATTTAACTGTAGCACCAATGTCACAGCGTGAAAAAATAATAGGTACATCACTTTAAGTTATATTTAATCTACTTTCGTCTTGAAGCAATATTTCTAACAAGATATATTAGTCTATGACACAGAGTATCATAAAATAGTTTTATAGTGTAAGCAAAAAAATATGTTATTCCTTGGTGACCTTCCAACTTTGAGTGACGTTGCATGAATGAACGAGTAAAGCTTAATTTCCCAATACAAATTTGCGATTATTGTATGTTGTATATCATCAAACAGACATAAGATAAATATCTCACAAAAGCGTAATAGTACCTACAATAATACAAATTTACCCGTGAGAATATAGCAAGTACAACATTGTACGCAATACAAATGCAACATATAGTGTTGCAGCTCTATCACGAGTGGAAATCACGGTGAAGATTATAGCGAACAGGTTCTCACAAACACTGTAGTATAATATCGATGTACAATATCATAAAAGCTTTTCCCAAGAAACATACGGGTATAACCGAACGTCTCACGTACGTTTCATACAAAGCCGAAGAGAAAAGAAAATCAACTCTATATTATCACTTTCCTTGTGTGTTATGAAGCTCTATTGTACCTATATCACTCATATACAACGTGTCTTTTTGACAAGGGTTTATTTAAAAACGTTCATATGTTTTTATCAAGAGTATTAACAAAATGTAATCGATATTATTCCGATTCGATTTTATTTGGTAAACCTGATCATATGGTTATGTAAAAAAGAAGTAGCATTGTGACATATAATCTATGATTGGCTCGTTCGCAGTTTACTTGATATAGATTTCGTAAGCCATTCCCAAATAGGTCGCATCGAAAATTTAAATAAACTTTGGCCGCTAAATACTTCGTAAAATTGAATACAAAATAAATATTTGAATAGTAACAATTCTCAGTGGCATTAACCAAAAAAATTGTTTTTCTTTGTTAAAAATTATAAAAAATTTGAAATATTTGTGTTGCTTAGAAGTAAAATATGCATGCTTATGTAAATGCTTACTAATGAATGCTCACCAATGTAAAAATAAAAAAAATCTACCATCATTATGAATTTATTTGGCTTTGGTACAAAATCATTTTTTTTTCTTAATACGAATCAAATGTCATGCACATAAGCATACTCATAAAACTATTAAAAAATAACATAACAAAATTAGTGTTTAATTTGTAACACAGAAATTTGGAAACGCGCTCTTAAATGTCAGATTGCTTCCAAGGTAGACCAGTTAGTCTCCATGGACAATTCCCACGCTAAATAGTATGTATGTGTGGTAATAGTCATACTTTCTATAGACCAAAAATAGATGTCATCGAAGGAACAATTATTTCTTCTCTTTACCGTCTCCTACTAGAGACCAGCATGGTAACAGTGTGTCATCATCAGCAGCCTTCATTAGTCCCTGCTGTAGGTACATAGGCTTCTCTTTAGAAAGGAGGTTTTGTTATTTTAATATTGTGTATTATTTCGAAAATAGATCGAACTATTTTAGCTTTTTTTTTTTAATTTTTCAGTCACATACCTAGGCACAGGCATACATGCGTATGTAGGTGTAAAACTATATATGTATGATACCATAAACAACGAATGACATTGACGCCAACTAAACCAAACAAGTCGTGTAGACTAAAATTTTAAATCAGCATGATCTGAGTTAATATTAACGACTTTTAAATTTATTTGGGAATATCTTACATCGCAATCGCTGAGAACTAGAACATCCACATCTTTAAATTATTAAAGACAATTTGATTATCAGGTCATGGCAATCGTTAAAGATGTTGTCACATCATCGATGGCAATTTTTCTTTTAACAAATAAGATCCGTTATAAATATTTATGCAGTGTAGGATGTTATGTCTATATATTTACTTTGTTACGAAATATTTTTCTTAATTACATAATCATTATCTGTGTGGCATTGAAAATGATTTTATCCTCATTAATCGTGACCCCAATATTGGAGCTTAACCTTTCATCCTTGTCAATCACTTCCGTACAGAATACCAGTGGTACAGATCGAACTGTCTCTGTATGTGACATAAATCGAGTGATTTTTCAAGTAAAATTTAATAGCATTACAAAATCAATTATCCGCATTGCATGCAATTTTTTACAATATATATAGTAAATTGTTGTCAGCTTGTGCGTTAATATGATTGACTCAGATTAATTATTGAAATTTTCTTTTGTTTCTATTATTTTTGAGTAAAAATTACAAGTTTCAACTAAACAAAGTACGTACATATAGGCTAATCGTAGGTGTATGTATACATACAAACAATTTCACGGTAATCAATGTTTCATTCTGATAGAGATGAATCGCCTTGATGGGTTTTCTCAATACAAATTAATTAAACTCTCGATAGTTATTCGAACGAAAGTAGGTTATTTGTATGAGTATTAAGAGTTCATGCATACAACAATAAGGTTTGTATGCATACATAAAGTGGATACAATGTGCGCGATTCTTCACGCCGGATATTGTATGAGAAAGTAATTTTAATTTATTTCTACAACAGTTTCACATAACACGAAAGGTCGACGGACCTTGAAGTTTCGTGAGTTACAAATATTTGCCTTATACTAAAAGATAACAGTGTTTAAACGTTGGTTTATGATATCAAAAATCCTATGCCACAGAATAAACTACTTCGCTTTTTTCTGTATATGTAACTCACCATAAGTACATTTTACGTTTAAAGTAAATTAACTTTTTTTAATTATATTGAATATGTGTCTTTATCTTTATACCTTTATTGTCTATCGTTTCTCCAATTAACACCTAATTAATTTAGTATTTACACAAAAATCCCTTGTTTTTCTATCCATAAGCAGTCACAGTACCTTATCACTACAGACGCAAACGTAGTTAGGGTTGCAATCAGAGCAAAAACATTCGGCGCATTCACTCCAGAAGATTTCGCCGTTGCAGCCAAGACGGCCCCCCGTTTCCACATCCACCCACGTCGATCGCTTCATCAGGAAAACCTCCTGGTTCACTTAGCACTTAACAATAAAATAAGTCTAAAACACTTAATTTTCTCAAAAAGAAATCAACATCACCAAGTGATATAACCCGTGTAGGCGTCCGAATTCATCACATCACATAAAGTAAAATGTCACTAAAACCTTGAAATAAATAATAAACATAACACAGTTTAGGCAGTAAAAGCACAGGTTTCAACAACGTGTACAATAAATTATGAACTTTCAAAGATCACTTCAGAAATACTGCAATGTGAAAAGGTTTAAAACAAATATAACCAGCGCGAGGGTACCACGAGCGAGGCGGCAAGACCGCCGCTCTACGGCTCATCGGGCAGACTGCTACGCGCGCATAACCGACGCCTCGACCGACGCTCACCTCCTTCGAGGAAGTCCTCTATCATCACTTGATCACAGAAGAAGCATATAAAATATAATTATTTTCGCATTTGTAGCCTAATATGATAAAATCTGCACGGCAATTGTGTTAAGTGTTAAATATTGCCACATAATTTAAAACACAAAGACTAATATTAAAACTATAATTTTGTAATAGTGTCAACATACAAAAGCATTCAAAGTTGTTGCGTATATGATCATGAAGCGAGGGGTCACAATTGCACGACTCTTAACGTAATAAAAACAGAATTGAAAAACAAACATTTTAATCAGGCAATGACACAATTTTACATACAAATTGAAAATACGTAGCTCGAAATTCAGTTGACAGTTTTAGAATCCTATTACAATAAATGAAATAAATTTTGTTGTAGGAATGACGAAATTGAGGATCACCGTCACCTGTTTATGTAATATTTAATAAAAATATTCTTATTGAATGTGACGAAACACTGTGTTGATAAATATCTAACGCAAACATGCATTCTTTGATTCAGATTAATGTAACGAAGTCACATATTGAATGTTTATTTCCTACTATTTTGATCTGTAACACAAATGACGGACAACAAAGCAGCCGAGGGTCACACGGACGTTTTCCCACGAAATAAATGACATACAGTGTATTAAGATGTTGTACAATTAAAAAAAGCTGTTGAGTAATTTAGTACATCATTTAACGGGTTATTGCATCGTATAATGAAATTTGTGCCACTCTAATTAAATTAATTTAGTAATCATAGATCGTAATTACAAGTTGATGTATATTTTTGATTTTGTCACACATTACACTTGAACATTGGGAAAGTGAACCATATCAACATTTTTTTTAATTCAACATGATCCTGTACCAACCGACTACGGTACAGTAAACTAATTAGTGAAATATATTATATATAATATATAAATATATTATTATAATAGTAATTAACTGATAATTATGCGTCTTAAATGTAAATAATGAAAATTATTTTCCACTTTGTATTTTAATCACAAAATATAAACATGACCTATTACATAAAAATAAATAACAAAATCTACGCGTTTACAACTGCATCTCAAATTTTAGTGATTTTATTGATGCGATTATACGGTTTAACTTTACAACAAGTTTCTTATGTGGTGGTGGTGAATATTCTCCAATTGCCCTATAAGAGATTTTGAATTGCCTGATGCAGAATCTCAGCTCATCCCAAGCACACTCGCTCCGTTTAAAATCCGGGTTGTATGCTAACCACTCAATACAGTTCACCTTTAGTCCCTCAAGGAAGACTTTCAGAACCCAACTCCATTCATTGTATTAAACGGATCTACAACTGTATTCGAGTGACATTAATGTTATTTATCTTTTACTAATCAAATCATTAACGAACAATTATGTAGTGGAAACGTAAAATTGCTCTCATTATTGCTATGTTCCATGTAAGATACACACAAAGATTGTAAGAGTATTTGTCAGATACAGATTATCATGGCGTTAAACTACTTGAACACCGACGTTTAAAGTTGAAGCATGCTCTTATCACAAATTACACGAGGATTAGTGGTTTTGTGATTATGACTTAAAAGCCTCTCTAAAATGACTCCACATTTTTGCCATTCACTGTGTGTTACACAAACGATGTTCGCCTATCCAAAGCCTTAGAACCACTGGAATACTCGTATTTTAAAGTGCCCTTATTAAAGTACGGAACAGATCAAAACTGAACTAAAGAGCAGTTAGACTGCTTGAAATTCTCGGGAAAGTGTCGTGAAATTTTATAAATCATACAATTTTGCCATTCAAGGTTAAATTATTCATTAATTCGGTCAGAAAACTAAACACGCGCGTGTTGTCTGCGGTCTCTTTTCGTGTCACCGTCGGTACGTGCTTTGAATTCGTTCACGAAATCTGGAGCATCAACGAATCGCAATTTATACGTCTTTGAAAGTAAATGCATAAAACTTTCCTTAGCTTTCCATGTACATATCCTTATCTTGTAAAGTAGCGAAGTGGAATGCGGTAATGAAAGCTTAGCAATTGATAAAACTCGCTCTTCTATACATATACAGCGAAATTGACAAAAAGCCCTTGTAAATACCGGTCGCAAAAGCTATGCAAGTCTACTTGTTGCACTAGAAGCTGTTTGCCATACTGGCATGCCAATATTGGCCAAAAGGTGCGGAGTATTTATGTAACAACCTTAGTTAATTGTATAGTGAGGTTGATGAATGCTATAAGTAAATTTTTAATTCAACACTTGAACAGAAAATTTAAACTGGTGTTGGAAAATAAGATAAGCTTTTGTGAAAACATGTAGATGAGCATTTTAAGTGCACATTATTAAGTTCTGTCCGGAGTTCGTAGAAACAAAATAATAGATGAATTGAGGTAGTGAAGTACTTTACAAATATGGCTATGCTTAATAAAAATAAACACTGATCACACGTATGTCTATGTTGTATTAGTAGCGCTTAGACTCAAAATCGGTTTTTTGTTGAATCGTTACAATGGGATGATAAAGCAGAAACAAGATTCGATTTCTTTGTTCAGAGGTAGCAAGTCATCGTCATTGTTCTATTGACTGCAGCATTGAACTTGGAAATCGTATATTGATTTATAGAAGCACGTTAGAATTAATTTGGTAATTAGAAATCGTGCTCGTGGAATAAGAACTGGTAAACTACTTTAAATACTTGTTTTGTATGCGTGATTTGATTCACATTTCAAAAAACTATTCACTAAAATAAAAGAACGTTGTCCTCGCTACTAATTTAAAAATTTATATAAAATTTATTTAAAATCAGACGCACTTTTCTTCTCTATATTTAAAAATTAAAAAGATACGTTTAGAAACACAAAAAAGAGACTTTACCTTTTTTATCACTTTTATCTGATTTAAAATCACGATCCCAGGGTCAAAGTATTTTCACACTTCTAACTATTAAAATAAACTTATAAAAAACTAGTAAAAAGTTTTATTTAAATTACCGATGTACAAAATAGAACATTCAATAACATTCCAGTAGAGAATGGACAACGTGGGTGCAACGAAGGAGAACGTGGTTTGCCAACCAACTTACCTTACTAATATTTATGCATAACGGACGCTTATTAATATTACATTATATGTTACCAATGGTTATCAAACAAAGACTTCATATTTATTTGTTGCTGTTCAGTTATGACATTACATGAAATTCATGCTTTCGACGGTAACTCAATCACATTTCAATACAGCAACAGAGAGGCTACCATCCCGTCTGAAGTAACTTTTGTTTAAAGTTGAAAGAAGTAGAGTTGCCTTTTGACTAAGAATATCATCAAACTAAAGAAAACAGTTCACTTAGTTCGAATATATAAGAGTACAAAGAAAAAAGTTTCTACGTCTACTTTTGTCTACATCAAAAGTCCAGACATATGCACGTGGTCAAGATTTATTGTTAAAAATGTTGGGATTCTCATATCTCAAAATTCAGAACACTAAAAATAATTAAAATATTTTGTACTATTTAATATGTATGTCTGTAACATTTTATATAACTGTGTCAATGTCTCCTTGCGTTTATTCAGTATACCTAATTGGTATTTCAAAAGACTGTTACGTACATACAACAAGATGTTTAGTTACATATATCGATTAAATAACGATTAAGTTTAGGATTATACTTAACTACTGTGTTAACTTTTATATAACACAACAGTTTAAATGTTTAAAGATATTTAAGAAATCACATGATTATTATTATGTGATGTAATTTCGGTAGCCACGGTATTAGTTTTAAATATTTCGTGATTTGAGGACACCGAACTCTCTCGATATTTTAATTTAGAAATGATTTAATTGGGAGAGATAGTGAATCATACAAGATTATTTTGTTGAAAAGAGGTTTCAATAATTAATATAAATTGTTATCAGAAAAAAACATGGCTTCTAAGGGAGTCCTTAAGTGGTCGGTGCCCGACTCTTGCTATATAAGGCGTCAAGTGGGCGAACGGCATTTAGGCTCTGCGCTGTTATATTTGGTGATTTTGCGAATGACTTAAAACATTTTATATTTTAAACTTGGAAATACAAGATCATTAATGTGGAAATACAGTATGATGTGTAATCATGATACCATACTAACGACTTAAGTATAAATAAAATACTTATGTAGATACTAGATAATATTATTTTTAAATTGTAAAAGGCAAAATAGCAGAAGATAAACTAGTACCTTATGAGAAAAATTGGAAAGTGTTCGTGAACTATGTTTGTCAAGTTCAGAAACCTCATAAGATAATGTAGAAACTTCGATAGATGCGGGTGTTCATGTATTGTGGGAAGTATTGATGTTCCCACGTTGAACTTACTGATGATCACGGTACTTTGAGGAAACATAATAGATCACTTATGAATTAACCAGCGTTCAACAAGGGAACTGTAAAGTGACAAAAAAAGACAATACACATCAACAACTACTGACAGGAAACAGGTGGATCCGAAAGAAACGTGTTCTTTCTACTTCGAGCCACTGCTATTCTGCAGGTACAAAGAGATACCGCTAAATTTAATATGTTAGTAGGTATTTTGTTAATGTGGGCTTAAGTAGTGACCTTATACACATATATATAGAAAAGACTAGATAAGTTCTAATATATGAAGCACAAAGGAACATATTTGTTATGAAACGACATACTACATTTTATTTTTCTTTTTTTCGAGGAAATCATGTTGTAACATATAAACAAAAATGTGTGGGCAGGATTTATCTCTGTGCTGAGGTAATTTAAAATAAATACTTTTACAGTCGACATTTAAAACGGAGCACACTATCTATGGATTTTTTTCAAAACACAATTGTTTTGTAAAATGAATTACGTATCCATTGTCGTGCATGACATAAAGGTGATTTGAGAATTTTAAATGTACTAAACACAGCCATAATCTGCTCACCTTGGGAATGGAATGTTACCATTTACTATGTTACCAGGCTGTACGAGGCTATACACTCTGATATAACAACTACACGAACCAAGATTGCGTAGTTAATTCCATGTCCAATGAATCTCAAATCCAATTAAATGGAGTCCCGTATAATCGGGAATGTTATTTTCTACGACAGGAAAAGCCATATAAGTTGCTTGTCTATGAAAATAAGCTTTATTTATACGAAGATTAAGGTCACAAAGGACTTGGAAGCTACTAAGAGGTCGTTAAACTCCGAATATTTTTTTAAAAGAAAACTGAACTAAACTTCATTGGTTATAGATTTGAATCTTCACATTTACCTCCGAAAAACTTAATATGGATAAGACGAAAAGAGAGTAATTATATAATTGCCAAAATAAAACTACTGAACGCATTGAAGTTGTTAGACCTTGACGTTTTTTTTTGATTTTGTTACATACGATTATGTGTTGATGGCCCCGAATAAAATTCATATTATACCAACTATAATATAATATGCGGTTGATCTTGGTAATTTTGTTTTCAAATCCAATTTCAACGTAACGTTATTATACTTTACGTATAGGGTACATGCGTCCCACGAAAAACGTTTGTCTAAACATACATAGATAAAGTCATTACGTGGGTGGGACGGAAGCAAATACACTGGTAACATGAACCTACTTACATACAACTGATCAAATTTGAACTTGTTCTCGATTCCGATAGAAGTATGATTAATTACGAGTACTTCTTAACTTTATGTGGCATATTATCGTCGTATCGTATTAGCGTGGTATAGTAGGCCAAAACCTCCTTGCTAAGGAGAGGCCTATGTTCAGCAGTGGACTGTAAAAGGCTGTTGATAAGGCATATTATCAATAGTGAACTTTTATTATGAAGTAAATATTAACCGAACATATACAATTTCAGTTACTCAAATTTTAAATGTTTTAAGATAACTGTCAATGACCTTACTTGGGAAACAGTGATATAAGTTCCAGTGATTTGTCACTCTATCTTCACCACCCTATTTATATCCCGAAATAAGTAGAGATGACCTTTCAATTTACTATTATACTTTGGCATATGTACTTTAAGTGTAAATTAGGCTGAAATATTAATTTACAATATTAGGACATTTTACATATTTGTGAGATATTAAGACACTGCCTTAACTTTGTGAGGACGCAGTGCAGTAAAATAATTTATATCTTTTCCATGATTTTATTTTTAAGATCGATCGACTTAATGTGGACCTTAAGTAGTTATATTATAACATCTATAACAAATGGGAGTATTGAGTATTAGTACAAAAACAGCCACTAAGCTAATATCCGTGTGGTGACGGATTAAGCATACAGATTGTTAGTCACTTCTTAAATTCATCCCATTGATGTCGTAAGAGGCTACTAAGGAAGCCAACTATATAGGACAACATTACTCTACAGTAAAGAAAAACTTGAAAAAAAAACCTTTTTTTGACGTGTGGAACGGTGGACGAGGGGGTCCTCGGGCCGTCACCCCAAAGGGGTTTACGGCGGGGTGGTGTGTCGGAATCGGACCGACTAAAACCACACGGTGTGCCAATCTGCACCTGAAATAGGAGGGATCCGGGAACAGCTGTTATTACGACATTCTGATCCCTCAAGCGCCTGTCCGCTACCGTGATTGAAAAAAATCCTACACCAACCCATCTGGATACTCTGGTTAGTATACCACAGTGTCCAGAAACCTCCTTTCTAAGGAGAGACCTATGTCCAACAGTAGAAAGGCCGTTGATAACGAAGATGAAGATGTGTTTTCTGTATATGTTTTGTTTTGATCGGTTCATGCACAATTTACCGTATTTCTTGAAAAAGTGTAAGGGTATGTGTGTGTATTTATGTTCAATGTAATAGAGAACGATATGAGATATCGACTGGAATTTATTCGATTGCTCAATTGATCAGCTGTTGCAATCCCCTAACAATCGAGGTGCCTCAGTGTGCCGCGTACAGTCTACTTTCAAAATTTAAATACGAAAATTGCAAGAAACTAATGATACATGTAATTTGAGCGATGATTGGATACTGCGACGCTGTGATCAATGGGTTATAGAAACAAATCTATTATACTCGTAATGAACTCTAGTCATTATGTGGCCATAGAGTATAAATTAACGATAATTTGTACTTGATGCACATACATAAAACATTATGATGCATATACATGACACCATTAATTTATTTTCTACTTAAGTAGAAAACTTTTTAATGTATTCTTGGTGTAATTAGGCGCTGGGCAAACCCCGACTTTTTCAGCATACGAACTGCCTGATAGTAATATTAATGGCAACAGTCATGTGTTGTAAAATCGTGTTTCGGCTGAGCAAGATCGTTAGATATTCACATCTCTGACAATCTCATAAACCACTGAGTAGAGTGCCTTCTTCTGACGTCAGACTTTGCCTGGAATGTTTTAAGAAAATCATTGCTTGTTTCTTTGAATTTTAAATGTTTATTTTTGATACACGTTTTTCTATCGAAAAATGTAAGAAAATACCCCAGAAGTATTAAATTTTCTTAAATCTTAAAATTAGTTCAACAAATACTAGAAATATCAATACATTACGCTAGAATGAAAGTAAAACTCAAAGAGCAAAGACTTATACTACACTGAAGATGTTTTCTTCTATAAGATAACAATTAAGATAAAGACATAAAAGAATATGTTCCTCTAGAATAGAAAAGATGACGCCCACCTTGCATAGGCATTCACCTTCTAATCGAATTGAGTTAGTTATCGATCATCGAATGCGACACGAATTGGTCCCTTCACAGAGTTACCTTGATAGACATTCCTTCGAACGGGAAGTACAGTACAGGCAGCACAGTTGAGAAGGCTTGTATTACGTATGTGCTTATTATATTGGAATATATTTGCATTTAATATTACACAACTTTACTTTAACCTCGAGTCTTAGTACACAAATTAAGTTCAACATAAATAGTGCGGTCCTACTTAAGCTCTGGGTCGTGGAATCAATACCCGCCAGCAAATAATTGAGTGAAGAGTTACATGTAATCGTTTTGTGTTTGTATGTTATTTTGATAATTTATAAAATCATTAGCCATAGTTATGATTATTAGCAAACTGATAATTATTGCACGGGATCTGCTAAGTTTGGAGTTAGATTACGTATTTGAATTAATGTTATTTTGAATTGAAACATTCACCACAAAGTAAAAAAGTTTTCTTTTTCATAGCCATTAAAAGCGTCAATCTATATGAATAATATCTATTAAAGCTTTTAAAAAAACAGTTATGAGCTATTTTCTTTATTTATTTTTTTTAAATTTCAGTATGTTAGAACTTACTTTACTATTAAATATTTACCCTGTCCAACTAATATTCATACGCACATAAAATATCTACTCATTAAATACGAAATGTTAGTGTATTAGTTATACAATTCAATATTTTTACTTCCTTCTATCATTATACATAGATTGCAAGTCCCATATTAAAACACCGTAGGTACTTAAAATTTTAAACGTGTGTCTCTTGTTACCTGAAATGTCTGCGGCTGTGTGCGTTAACAATCTTGTCGAGATGACAGCTAATATGAGGGTCGTGAACTTTGCTATTAAGAACCATCTCAGAAGTACTTGATTAAATTGCCTTAGATTGCTCCATCTCTAGTGGATTGCTTCGCCTAAATATCTCTTAATAAGGCCTTGGTATTCATAAATATATATTTGCAATGATTGTATGAAATGTTTCAAATAATGATAACTTTTTTAAAGCCCTTGGCTGCATATTGTCGTCAGACTATTTATCACATATTTGTATCACAACTCCTAAATGAATAGACGGATTTTTATTTACTTTTTATTTTTGTTTGGAAGGTGATTTGTTTTGAGAAATTGTAGTTGTGTAGTTATAATATCTTTGTTAGGTATATTTCAAGAAACTACATTTTCAAAATGTTGAAGAGATGTTTGACTAATTTTTTTAGTTGAAAAGTTTTAAGAATGAGTTTCTTTTGTTTTTTTGTTCTATATTAAGAGCCTGCCAAAGTGACTCTACTCTACCCGATAGAAAGCATGAATAGAATCTAAGAGTTGTGGTCACCATACTCATTGCAAATGGAGACAATGCAGTATGGTGACCTAGACTATGGCGGCCTAGTAAGATGCTTTTTTACGTCCCGCTTGGAAACGTAAAAGGCAAGATAGTCATCGTGGCAGTGCAAAGCTCACACAATTACCACCATAACTTTCACTCCTGCATCAATGGGCGTCCGGTCTCGCACTCACATCCAAAACATGACAGCCCGGATGCTGGCACTTTAGGCTGGTCTTCTGTGAGGGGGTTGTACTGCCCAGGTCGAGATGGTCCTTTCGTGCTGAAATCAGCGTGATTCTACTACGTACTAAAGCATATAATATTAAAGTTTTACGAGAGCTTCAGGTCAGTGGGGCACATAAAAACAAAGTGTGTTAATCGATATATACGAGTTCATTACGAACTCAATGATTGTACATTGTGTGAAGGTTTCCTTGAACTTCCAAAATGTGCCAACAGTTCTTTTAAACGTAAATAAACAGGTCTTATATATAAAAGAGCATGGATATATCTACAGATCTTTAGATAAAAAGACAAAGGATAAAAAGGAATGGTTTTTTTATTATTAGTTAATAGTTTTATGTCCCACAAAATATATTATGAATTGCCCGCAATTTTTAGTTTCAGTTCATTTTAGTAGCAAAAAAATCTTTGCTGAGGATAAATGTATCTTCATACTTGCAGTGGACCTAGTAATTCTTCATCTAAGTTTCAAATTAAATCATTTTATTACGATAATATGTTTTTCTATTATAATAGTAGTATTATACAGTCAAAAATCTATCCTAAAGAACGCTCTATTCATCACACAAGAATTATTTAAATGAAAATCTGAAAAAGCTCTTCAGTTTACATCATTCTACTCTGAAGTTAAAAAAATAACATACGCCCGCTAATTTATACGAAAATAGATAGGTATTATTTCTACCTTACCTTATTAACCTAATTTTATTAGATTAGAACCTAAATGTAGGTGTGAACCATTCAGCACTAGGTGATTGGTCATTTGTTACTTTAACTTTATTTTCATTAAGTATTTACTAATTCTATTTATATGTAAGGGAATGTATCCACATTACGTGTTCCATTCAATGGGTCAGGAGGGTGTTCAAAATATCGTGTTCGGTCACAGGAGGAGGAGAAAATTTAAAGTTATTACGTAGTTAATATCCTGTATGGTGAGCACTGTATTCAAAGACGTATATGAAAAATATTTTTAAAGTTTCCGTTTAAAAAAAAAACAAGAGAGGTGTCAAGGGACACCCGGATGGGACGAATTTCCTTTCGATTAATTAGTGAAGGAATTGTAATATATTTTTTTATTTCTTTTAAGTTATAAAATAATATTGTTTTTATTGTTTACAAATATAATGTATAATAATATAAACTTAATCGGTAGACTCAATTTTAGTAATAATTAAAATAATTGGCTTGCTTTCTATGAGAGAGAGACAGATAGAGAAACATGCGCACGCCGCACAGCTTACTACGCTATTGCAAAAAGTGTCATGACAACTTTTCGTCTGAATTTTTCCGTCTTACATCACGCTGGCCAGACGATATAATGTAGGGTTTCTTTCAAGTTTACCTTCTGTTTGTAGTGCTGTTGTACTGCTAGTTAGCTCCCTTAATCGGATCTTACGAGACCCATGGGATGGGTAGGGTATTCTTAATTCGGCACTACACCTATTAAGGAGTAACTACGTGAAAACTAAAAGGGAAGAGGGAAACTCTTGGCATGTACTACGGGTACTCATTCAGACGGAAATGTAGATTTAGAATTGTACGTAATGAGTCACGTGGTATGGGTACGTTCCCTAAGTCTGACTGGTGTAAGCAATGTTTTTACGACTTTGTTCTCATTGTATGAGTGATTGCACTATCGATTAATGCCGCTCAATACTATTAAGCACTTCATAGGCAATATCACAAAGAGAAAAAACAGTTTAATTCATTTTATCAAAAAACTTGTTTCATAGAACACACTTTGTACTGGAAACCGTAAATGCGCTTACTATAATTAAGGTAGCCGAAGTTGGATCGAGGTTCTTATAACGCTTTGTTTATATCCTTCTTGGATACTTTTACGGTAACGAATTGATAGTAGCACGAGCTCTGCAAAATACTTTGAAATGTAGTGGTCGTGCGAATCGAAATCTTTAGTTTCACCTTTAAATTTTATATTTTTGAACGGAAATTCTAATCGATTCGACGTCTTAACGTACTCTCAATGGGCCGGGCGTGTCACGCCGCCAACTGCCTTGGTGGGCTGTTTCCAAAATTTTTGTAAGAAAAATCCAACAAAATTTTTAGTCTGATCCGGGAATCGAACCACAGATTTTATACGTCAGTTGCATACGCTAACCGCTGAATCAACGAGGTACTCGTAGATGCCATTTACGAGTAAATACCAAAGGTTTATTTCAATGTCACTCTCTACCTGATGCTAGAATTAGTAACTCATTTTGTTTATATTTTAACTTTTACTTAGATTTATTAATTTGACTACAAATAACATAAATGTAGAAAATCTAGACGCGTATAGAGCAGAGTGCTTATTCTTTCAAATGAACTGATCGGAGTCTGGTCTTGTTACGTCAGAATAGGTACTAATTACAAAAAACGAGTTAACCCTGAATCAACCAAAAATATAATCTTAAAGAAATTGTAAATCATGAAATAAATATTAGCTTTCCAAATGGGTTAACTGATAAAAGCAAATAACGAATAACCGATCGCTGTATTAAAGAAAGAATATTCTAGGCCAGTGTTATCTAGACTTACAAGTAAACTTACAAGAACTGCAGATTCTAGCACATGGATCTAGCTCAATTAACATATTCTCTGCTTACATATACAATATTCGCACTACTTCTGACATTATAACACTTGCAGTTAAAATCGCTACTGCACAACTCACACACTAAGACCATGTTGAAACTGGAAAGGAAAAAAACGCTACATGATACGGAGTTAGGACTTTTTTTGAAGATATCCAAGTCCAGTGATCGCTATCTGCCGCTTAATACTTTTTTCCTTCCAACATCGATATATGTATCGTAGAGTGTTTGCAATTTTTTTCAAATATCAATAATTATGAAGCAATATCCAAGAGTTAAAAGCTGCGTCTACATTTCGCAAATAACCCGCGAGAAAGCAACATCGCAATAAAAACTCATGGCCACTATTTTTCAATTGGTTTTAACAGTATTGTGTTTATTTGTAGGTGATTACAGAACCTGACTCGAGTGCCGCAAACGGTGTTCATTTAATTACATTTGGAGAAAAAACAAACTTAGGTAATTAGGCTATTTCAGAACTCTTTAGTTATTATAAACGTGATTTTTAGTTCGTTTATTTTCTAGAATTAGTTTCCGACTATAGCAATTACAACATGTCGAATTATCTGAAAGTAACGTCCGAAAATTGGTATGTTACCTTATTTAAATATATGTATATAGGAAAAGTGTAAAGAAACATGGTAGTTTGAATAAATAAATCTTCTGAATTCCAATCAAATAAAGGAAAAACAAAGCAGTCAAGACGACTGCCGACAGAAGTGAAATTTAAAACTGTAAACGAACAGTTGTTAATTTTTGATATTCAAATGAATTCTTTGATCTTAAATTAAAAGTTGACCTGTGTTTTGAGTACTGGTTGCACGTTCACCAGTCACTATATACAAAATATATTTAAACATATACATATTTATAGATTAACAGGTTACTTAAACGTTAATACGTATCTTGACCATGTCGATGACGTCTAATAATACTTGAATTTACTCTCCATCCAAGCCTATCTATGGAAGTTTTCAATTCAAAAATGTTTGAGCAGACGAGTCATCAGATTGTAAGTGACTAATCACTACATAAGCACTTGCACTCAAGAGCCACGAGGACGTGCCGGCCTCTAAGTGACCCCCTAAGAATAAATGTGGGGGAAGATGTTTTATCCTTCGATACCCTCAGTCAAACGCAACATAAGTAACGTAACATCGGTATTCTGTGAGGGAGTCGAACATTCAGTCGGATCGGCCTATGTGTGACGAAGCATGGCTCTCTCGCGGTAAATATATGATATATTTATATAGCACTATTAGGAAGGCATTTAGGTACTTCTCCTTTATAAACAGATTGGAGCGTTAATAAATAAATATTAAGTTACAAACAGTTCCAAACGACACTGTACAGTGCCCGTAGGACCTTATTGGTTGAACTTTATTGATTAAAGTTTTATTTATGCAGCATAGCAGCAGACTTCTAAAATTAGAACTCCATCTGATAATACGAGTAATGTTATTAGATTAAGAAGGCTTTGCATTGTAAGACGGCTGTAATACGGTTCTAACATGGCACAGCGCTATAATCTCCAAGATTGTGCTAAAGTCAGTATTTATAACATTTGCTCTATTCAGCTTTGAATGGCATGTGTGCGAAAAGTATTTTGTAAAATTATAGTGTTACAAAACTAATAAAATTCTGGTAGTTTGACACATTTTAAATAAGGGCCTGTACTTTCTAATAGTGTCTACTTCTTGAGTAGAAAACAAAATGCGTTTATTATGTATCAACCTTCATGAGCCCATAAAGACCGGTGAAACAAAATAGTAAACAGAAACTAGTCAATTGGATATCGCGGATATTGCGACACCACCCATGGTCACCATTGCCATCAATATATACAACACTTTCACTAGCTCCATAAAATATTATAGCAATCTTATTAGGCAATGGTACAACAACGCATACAATACGCCATAACTATGCAGGTACCTTGTTAGTAAGAATTTGTAAGCACTCTGCATTTGTCATAATTTGATTCATAACATCGTTCAAATTATTTGTTACATTCATTACACGTCCTAATAGTCATGAAATTTAATCTTAATCTGTGTATAGTAAATTTTAAAAGCCAGTTCTCTTCAACTTAGGACAACTTTTATGTGAGACTGTCAGACGGCAGTGACGTTTTTCTTTAAACGTTAAAATATATTTATGTGTAGGTTTATTATAACATAGAATCCATTTATTTGGAACCTAGATAAAAAACAAATCAGATTTCTTTCTGAACGGAATTCTTGCGGACATAAATAGGGTCAGACCTATTAATGTCCGCTATTAGAATTAGTAATAAATTAGGACAGATCCGCAATCCATTACATGAACGTTGCTTGCAATAAATTTCAACGAAGCTTGTATTTTAATAAACTAAGTAATGAATTATAGCTACTTTTGATATTAGTGCGTATTATATAGTTCAGTAAAACTTTACTTGAAATATACCGTTGTTTGTCTGAGGGACTGTCAATTTATTGCACGTGTATTCGATCGTCTCGGTGAACATGTTCCGCTATGGGATTGACCTGCAATGAACACTTCACCAATCTCAGAGTTGATGCGGTTGCCGTTGAAAACGAGTTGTTGTGAAATAAACTCACACTGAGCTCCCTGGCGACCTTAGTTTGCGTAGTCGCATCAATCTCTCTAGGTTAGTTACCGCCAAGGGGATATATGTTACCGTTAGTCACTACCTACTAAAGCAGTGTACATTACAGTAACCGGAGATGAGATAAAAGTGTGACGCTACCCGACTGCGTTTGCGGGACGGGACTTATATTTCTCATAATTAAAATAAATGTTTTTAATTATGAGACGTATAAGTCATTTTCAGCGCAAGCTCTTTGGAAAACAATAAAAGATCGACAGGCGGTCGATCTTTTATTGTTTTCAATTTCTTTTGAAAGTAGTGAATTAAATTAAATTATAGATATATTTGTACCGTTATAGATAAATCTTTTCATTCAGAGACGAATATATGTGTCTGTTTAATAGTAATGGTAGGTGTACTGACCCTAACGCTTTACGCTTTCATTTATCTTATCAACTGGAGCGTCTCTCTCTCGGGGCGTGAAAAAGCATCTCACTAGGCCGCCCTAGTGTGGATCACGATGCTGCATTGTCTGCATTCGCAATGAATATGGTGACCACAACGCTTGCATTCTATTTATCATCAGCCATCAGGCAGAGTAGAGTCAATTAGGCAGATTCTTTAAATAACAGATTCACAGCGGCAAATGACCAAAAATGCAAAGACAACGAACATAACAAGCTTGGCAGGCCTGTCACATTAGTTCCATTTACCACCGTGATACTTCTTCCGTGAGACGACGTATACCTCTTAAAATGTATCTCGATGATTCTCATACTAATGAGAATAATAATATATTTTCAAAGTTAAAAATAAAAGAGAAATAATCACACGAGCTATCTATAAAGTAAAGCAACATTACATTGTATTATTAATAAAAATCATGTTTATGAGTCAAATAAAATATCAAACATGCAGCAGATGCAAAATGAAAAAAAAAGAAAGTGTAAAATGAGTATAAAATCAGGTATATTTACGTAAACATTCATAAGATTATACAAACAAGTTTAGAATTTTTGCATTTAAGATGCACTAGATATGAGGCCGTTTTCAACCGACTTCAAAAAAGATATTGTCAAACCAGTTGTATTTATTCCTATGTTTCTTATGTCAGAAATGGATTTAAAAAATTCTTTGTTTTTAGTTGCCTCGATTTCAACAGAACTTCATCATAGTGCATACGAGAGGGTGGTACAAAAATAAAATTAAATTAAGATAACTCGATATAAACGTTAAACTTTTCTCGGAGATCTCGATAAAGTGATTTTCTTTAAAATAATATACAAAAACCAGTTTCGTGTGAAACGAAATTCAAAGATTTACGTCAGGAATACCGGTCAATAGGTTAAAAGGTAAAAAGAAATCATGAGTTTTTAATAATCGATAAACGGCCACATGGTTACGTTAAGAAATAGAGGACACATTAGTTTTAAAATAACGAAATATTAAATTATTATGTGTACACGCGTCTCTTTTTCGTTGCTTTTCACCGAGAGAGTGAGGTAGCCGGAGCCCATTACCCCTTCCCTTACCTCTAGGGGAAGGTACTCTTAGGACGACAACGCACTGTGGACTTTGAGTTACCGGTGTCCATGGTCAGCGGTGGTTATTTACCATCAGCGACCCATCTGCACGTTTACCCCCTTATGCCACAAATAAATAAATAGGTACTATTGTTCAATGAAAGTATTGGAGAGTCGTTGTTGTTCGGTAACTCTAATATTTACGGAATAGATAATTGATGTTGAATTAGTGTGAATTAACTTTGAAGCAAATGTTTTCCAAATCTCATATTAAAGAACGAGAAATTTATATATTTGTTGTTGAATGTTAATGTTGGTAAATCCTAGACTAGATGTATATATTTACCAAAAAAAGTATGAGTGTATTAGTATCAGTCGGTCCAGATGTCCTAGTACAAGTTCTGCTTAGTTGGAAACTAGATAGCGGTGTGTGTCAAATGTCCAAAATAAAAAATATTAAAAAGATCCTAGACTAATGCTGAAGCCTGAGAAAAAGACCTTGTAACGGAGTGACATGTGGTTTTGGTTGTTTCCACACTTTGACTTCAACTCGTCATAAATCACTTGAAGAATTCAATTTCAGTTCGTCATCTTTAACATACCCTTAAGTCGAGCTAGTCTCTATTACAAGAAAACAACTAATGTTCAAATGCGATACGAAATTTAAAATGTTTATTAGAGTACATCATAGTACTTTGCAATTTTTTATTAGTTATTGATTATGAGCGTCTGCTCAAACCGCATAGCGGATGCCCTACTCACATTCCACTTTTCTGTTCTCAATTCTGTAATTCCACACGTATAAACAAAAAAAAGGTTGGTTGTATCTAGTCTCGTTAGTATGTAATTGTGTGTTTAGATTTTTTATAAGTGACCAATTGCTAATATTTTATTTTAAGTATAAGAAAACATTTCGAAATATACTATAAAAATATGATATTTATTATTGTGTTACCTATTCTGAGAAAGTAGTTATCAAATAAATTAAGCACGTGACAGTTCACATGTTTAATTTCCTATTTCCTCACGGAAATGGAAGAAAATTTAATCATTAATAGTTTGACGAGTAACTACATATCTGAATTATTATGTATTACTTTCCTCTTACAGTCACTACGTCTTAGTGTTTAGAGGCATAAATATATTTCTTTGTAAATTTCGTGTAATACTCTACAAAGTAATATTGTGACTTAATAACTGAGTATTTTAAAATTTGACTAATTTAGATATAATCTAGTATAATTCAGTCAGTCCGGGATGTGGTATTCCAAGACTAAATTGGCTCCAAATATGCTCTTGTTGAATTCCTATTTTTTCGCATACCACCCACCGGACGGACAGCCAATGGAGTGTTTATATCAGACAACTAACCGCAAGCGCTACCACCGGCGTCGTTTTCGGTACCAGGTCAGACCAGGTGTAACCTAGAAATGAAATTCCTGGCACTCTGACGAACCCTTAAAACAGGCATAACCTTTTGTGGTCATCGACATATATATCAACATATATAAATAACTGTATCTAATAATAAATTAAACGCGATAATAAATTATTCATCAATTTTGTTGCAATAACTTATAACTAATTTATTGGTTTAATGTTATTTGCGGAATCACGATAAGTTTGCGGTTGTGAGCATCTGTTCACAACTTTGAAGTTTTTACTTAGGAACGTCAAAAATCTATCCGCTTCCTTCTTCCACTTAAACGAAAGAAGTAATTTTCAGAAGATTTGACTGAGTAATTTTACATTTTGAGAATAAAAGTATAAAAACATAATGTATTAACCTAGTTGAGTTGTGAAAGCAGATTTATTATAGTAAGACGTTCATGTAGGTGTAACTCTTTATTAAAACTCAAAATTTCATAATCAATCCGTCCATGACCAGGTGCTATAAAGTATGACACCATTCGAGCAATGACTGTCAAAAACTAATATCTTTTCATCATCATCAAGTACAACAAATTGTATATGGCTTCCACATAAGGTACGTTATTCTGCAATAGAAAATATAATTATTACACATACGTGACGTCAGACATTACCACTCGTGGTATGAAAGCTGTTCTTTGACATGCGCGATATGCGACCTCTGCGCGTGCGCTTTCTACGCGATTCCATAGCGTAGATTACCTCTATTTTGCAGCAATCTGTAATAATTGCGTGATTCGTGGCTACATTAACGATAACGAGACTGTTTTATTGCCGGAAGCGTTTTGTTTGCCAGCTATCTCGCATATGTGGTTAGAAAATTGGTACAAGACATTTTGTTTTGGAGTTACAACCGTCTGGCCACTGTGGTATAATAGATTAAAACCTTATTTCTAAGGAGAGGCATATGTCGAGTCATTGGACTGCTACATGCTATTGATGATTATGATAATGATACAATTAATGTATTCAGTGATATATTTAAATTAACTGTTTATTACTGTTTCGATGTATAAGCAAATTAGTTATGTTATATTTTTTAATAATTCATACTTTATGTTTTCATCACCTACATTTCTCAGTTTTAAATTAAGTTATATCGTCCGTAGTTAATTAACGAGTTTATGCTGATTATGTAATAGTTTACACAAATTATTAATATAAAATAAAACTTAAAATTCAATTAACAACTTGCAAAAAATGTATTACGCGCTATACAGCCGCCATATTGGTTTTTACCACGAACACTACGCCGACTACCGACTGCGACGAAGCCAAAAAGCTATCTATGGTTTATGCAATCTATGTGTATATGTTCACCGTAGCACCTAAACTACTGAACCGATTTTGAAGAATAAGATATCACTAGATTCATAATAACAGCTCGGATGATGGAATATAAACAATATAGGTTGTAACCGCCAAAAAAAATTAACTGAAATAATCATCACGTATCAATAGAAAGATTTAGGCGAGTACATTACATACATCATATTAAAGTCGAAATATATGTTTAATGCTCACATTAATAATGTTAATCGAGGTGTTCCTGGCACTTATGCCAGTAACATCTCGATTAACATGCTCTACCTTGACCACTTTTGTACCCATACATTTCTGGAATTCTATCTCAGTTATTTGTTTCGTAGTCGAGTAGTAAATACATTCTCAGGTTTTAGTTTTAAACTTTTTTTTTTTGTATTTTGTTTTATAGCTACTGCCACCCGCTATGCTGTAAGGATTCTAAAGATTCGTTACGTATCCAAATAGAAATGGGTTAAAATTCTTTTTTAAAAGAAAACTTCCACACTAGGAACAAATCCTGTCCTGGGACTTTACAAACATACAAGAAACGAACAAAAAGAACACCCAAACTCAGAACAACAATTTGTGGATAACAAAGTGTTATCCCATGTGGGGTTTGAACCCACAACACTCAGCGCAGTAGAGAGCGCCGTGTCTACCGCTTAAGCCACTACGCCAAACGTGCAATCAACTTGAAATTAAAATTCAGTCAAGTTGAACTACTTTAATGAAATATGTTCGGATATTATGGAATTATCGCGGTACAATGCAACTGTCACATGTACGTACATGATTCTTGAAGTTATTGCAGTCTTGCTTTACGTAGACGTATTTACATAGCGTTCGAAATTTAGGATAGGCCACGAATTAGTTAATATGTAAAAAAAATCATGTAAAAACCAATTGATATATCACAAAAATTGGTGATTTACAAGAAAGCTAATTAATTGGAATTTATGTTTTAAAAATTACATAGTCTAAATGACCACTGTTTCCACGTTTACCCTCTTCTAAGCGAGCACCGAAATTTACGAATACTCGTCGATAAAGACTATGAGATCGCCGATATCTCTTCACTCATTTTTCTTTTAGTTGACTTAGTATAGTGGACTTCTGGGTGGCCATGGAATGTCGCCTCGTCTGGAAATCAGCTTTTTCGGAAACAAATCTTTGACCACCGTCAGAGACTCATTGGATATGTGACAAGTGGCTCTATGTTGTTGAAACCCTGTGTTACGATTTTAGCCTGCAAATTCCCGTAGTATCAGTCCCAAGAACCCCAGATGAATCAAATGTTAACGAATTCTTGGCCCACCCTATATTTATCAATACCCGTCGTTGGAGCTCAATTTATAATCAAAATGCTAGAATTTCTAATACTTGACTAATAAATTATTACGACTTATTGCGATAGCTATCGTCGGTGATGGTTGCACTAATATTAGAATAAATTAGTGTACCCGTTTGAGGTAATTTCTAATTCACATGAGACTAATTTACGTTACGCTTTTTAGATATTTTAAAATACAGCAATTTAATCATAGAAAAAACGCTCTGTTTTTTGGTGCCCAAGTATCTGGGCAAGTCCTGCTAGCTAAATAAAAACACCAATTTATGTACACAATTTCAAAATTATTAGATGTTATCGCAGACTATTATTGATATGCCTTTCAGTCTATGTCACTGTATCTATATTGACTGCTGGTAAATATTCAACTTTGACGAATTTGTAATATTTGCTAAGTTTATTTAAAAAACATTTTTTTTGAGCAAACGACGCAGATGACCTTCTAAAATTAGTATATTAATTATGAATACAAAGCGTCAATCCAATTAAAAGGCCTCGAATAAGTGCACATTAGTTATATTAACGGATGTGATTAAAATGTTTATAATACCCAAACAGCTTCCTAGATTAACAATTAAATATTTATGTGGATCAGCTGACCAACACTAAGCTGTACAATAAAAATTCAATTATTTTTGAATATTTTCTTTTTCATGCATTAAAATTTTTATGCGCGTATTTTAGCGTTGATTTAAAATTGAAAAAAATATTTACTGATATTTATTTTGTTGGAATGTTTACTTTTTTAATTTGTTATGACTACATAATATACTAATTGTAAAGATTGTAAAAATTGTAAAAAACAGTTATAAAGCTTTGATATATCAGCGAAACTAAGTAAGGCAGGTGTTTTAAGTTTTAATGGTTTATTAATTTTATGCAGTGTAGTAACTTATTTTTAGATCATTTATCTATTAATCATATATATATATTATTATTTATATAAACTAATTTATATTATATTTATATTTATTAAATAAACTTATTTATATAAACTAAATGTTAGTGGTTACAAAAAGACTTTATTAGTTCGTTGTTGTCATCGGCCGGCGTAGTTATGACGTGTCTAATGTCTATCGATCGGTCGACCGGCTACGTCACACGAGGCGGGCGCGTGTGGGCGAGACGGTGACATCTTACTGTTGCGCTTGCGCACACGCACCGCGCCAGCACGAGATATGAGGACGGACAGTACCTTCCCGGTCCTACCGCCGAAATCTAACTCGCAGCGCTACTGCTTTGATATATTCTTTCAATATTTTATGTTCTATCGTTCTGTCATTCCTATCACTCCTTCTATTGTAAACTGAACTTGTGTAAGTGTGTAACTCTGTTCAATAAACTTTTAAACTTTTTCTTGTGCTCCTTGGATTTTACTTATTTTGTTATACCATCGTCATACTTACATCTCAACATCACTACCCTACAGCAGCATAGAGCCGGTTGTTGTGGAGAGACCTATGTCCAGTAGTAGAGATGAAATAAAATAAAGTGTTGTTGCGTTTTTCTTACAACAATTTCTTAATAACAGCCCAGAGTATGGAAGCTTGGCGCTGTTTCATGCTCGTGCCTCGAAGAACACGTTAAGCCATCGGTCCTGGTTACTATGAACATCTACGGCAATCGTTATCGGGCAGTCGTCGTATCTCTAATATAATAATCGTAATATACTGAGAACTAGTTCAACTTTCGAAATCATTTCGCTCTCAGGGAGGTCTAGCGGAGGTCTGGTCCCCATCGCTCAATGAAAAAACTGCTGTACAGGTAAAACTGGTTAAACTAACAGCCGAGCCCAAATAATCTTGGGAATAATAATTAAGAAGACAGTAAAAAAAACTATTCCTACCCTCTTGAATCTCGGTATATCCTATCTGAAAATGTTAGCGAAGTGTACGTTTAGCGTACCTACATATACGTAAACCTTATGGCACAATGTTAAATTTATTAAGTCAGATTTAACGCTATTTATTTGCAAAGTATACCACTTATCAAAAAAAAAAGATATGTCAAATTCAATAGTGGTGACTGACCTTGTGGTTGGTGAGGGCAGGCGCTGATGCGCTCTGCGGCGGCACGGACTGCACGGGTCGCGCCGGCTTGGCGGCCGCACGCTGTAGCGAGGCGCGTTTCACCGATACCATCAACCACACGTCTTCCACTCGTTGCGCCACCTGGCAACAACATAACAATAATAAGTAAGCCTACGGATACGCAACGAAACGACAATAATTTTTTTATCCCTATTTTACATATAGAGATGGACCCGTAAAATGGGCAGCATAAAAAATCCGTCATCCGTTAATATAGCTGTTGTACTCTGATTAATACGGTCTTTTAATTAGATTGAGTATTTCATGGTGAAATATTAGATTATACCAATTCCGATGAAATACTATCATATCTAAGTTGGCTCTGTTAAAGCTACTTAGATGAAGTTGTAACTGACTATAAAATGTGATCTGTGCATTACTTTAAAGATTAAATTATAAACAGATAGACACAAATAAACACAGAATGCATATATATATTTCTATTATATTATAAATATAAGGTCAGTTGATATTGTTGTAGATGTAAATATATGTACACTATATTTTCTTCTTTTAGTTTATTAATAAAAAATATCAGACGTGTAAACAAAATATTTATAATTACAATAATTCAGTTATTACCTGTGTGACAAGCGCCCTGGTCTCCTGTGTGGCGGTGTTCATGAGCATATCCCGGAACTGGTCAGGACCGGTCAAGCCAAAAGTTTGGGCATCCTCAATCAACTTGTCGACTGCTGTCAATCCGCCTTCACTAGCCAAAAGTTCTACTCCATTTGCACACCAGTCGTTCGCCTAAAAATATATTTATTGGAAGTATTCTCTCCCTTTGCTACTTAACTAGTCGAAATCAGCTTCCATGACTAGGAATATGATTTCTGTGTCAAAATCCGATTCCATGATTACGAATCTGATTTTGACTAGTAAAGTCACACGTTATAATAATTCCAATAACTTATTATGTAAGAAATTTGGCTCCTGAGAACATTAATTGTAAAAATTTACACTATTTAGACCAATTTAACAACGAAGTTTTGTCAACTATTCTATAGTTGACAAATTGATTGTAAATTTGAAAATAAACAATTCAATAAAATTATTTACACAGTAATAGCGGGAAGTGTCCAATAGTTGGACGATATTTTTAAGACTTCGTTTTTATAGTTTTATATAGTACAAAAAAAAGTATAATACCTTATCTATCCTGTCCATGAGTTCCCTAGCTTTGGTCAGAAGTAGATTTCGTTTCTGTATCTTCTCTACGAGTAAAGCGCTGGTTCTTCTGAGTTCTTCACATTTTGATTCAATGTGGTCCACTGAACTCAACGGGTCTTTCATTAATGTTTCTCCTATAAACAAAAAAATAGTAATTGTAATTTACCGTAAAAACCGTAATTAGTTTCCATAATTTTCTAAATGGATAATATTGACTGCATAAAAGTATTTTTATGTGTATTAAAACACATTCAAATCATAAGTAGACACGTACCGTCTTCAATAACCGAAGTTGCAGTTTCAAGATCACAGTTGCAAAGTTTCTCAAAATCGCCTGCTTCTTGTAGAAGACTGTCTACCCTACTGGCCGTCTCACCCACTTCAGTCATGTCACATGCCATCTTTAGATGATTGTCTAGAGCAGCCTGCAGAAGAAAATAATTAGAATGCCATTATTTTATAAAAACCCTTAATTTATAAAAAAAATATTCTTCTTTGAATTGTATTCACCAAAAAGGTTCTACCAACAAGGTAACTTACCATCTTTCACATATAAAAAAGAAACTTACGTCAAAAAAAAAAAAAAAATTACATTCTTGTCATATAATAACATAACCTCAAATAAATCTTGTTTTGATTCTGAGTTCTCTTAACAATAAGTATAAGTAATACATTAATAATCGGTAGAACAAAAAGGAATGGCTATGGAAATAGTGTGTAACTTTCGCAAATGCAGAAAGTCTTTATCAAGTCAAGCATGGGTGACAACTTGTTCACACGCGTTCTGTGTTGAGCATGGCAAACGAGAATTCAAAAGAACAGCTGAAAATTCGTTGACGTGTCCAGCATGTGGAGCGGAACTACGAGATAAATTTGATGTTATCCAAGCAGATCTTAAACCGAACGAAACTTTTAAATCGATAGTTCTCGCAGGTATGAGACCTGATACAATTATGGACATCGCTATGCGAGCTATGTCTTTCTGGGCTTATCAAGTGGAACAGGAAACTTTATACCAAGAGAGCGTTGCTAAGCACGCTAGAGAAAAACTTCAGTGTATGGAAGAAATAAATACCCTAAACTTACAAAAATTAAAAGCCGAATTAGAGACATGCAAACGTAAAATTAATTCTTTACAATCTGAATGTAGCAAGAGGAGTAAACAGGCTGAGGATATGAAGGCACGCCTTGAGGAAAAATCTAGAAAAATACAAAAGTTGACTTTTCAGTTGGACTCTCAAAAGAGGAAAGACATTCGGGATTTTACTGCTATCGATAATCAGGAGAAATGTATGGATATATCTGATTTAGTTGCAAACAGGGCGCCCTCAGATTTTATCTTTCGTCCTGCAAAAGATGACGATAATTCACATCGGATTTGCTCGCCGAAGACACCGATGTTCGACTTTCGAAATCGACATAAGCAACCGTCACATTTTAACTTTAGGCCCGTAAAATCTTAACAATTGCTTCTGATATTGTAGTGTATATGTTATTGAAAATCTTTAAACTCTAGTTGAGGGTAAATATGTACTATACTAAGAAGATTTAATATCATCATAAAATCACGTCTGTTGTCCCGGAGGGGTAGGCAGAGATATGTTAAACGCCGACTGTTCGTCAGTATTTTGGTCTCGAAAGTTTAATATATGAATTTTTAATGTATAGGTACAGTCGCGAATTTCAATTTTTCTTTTATATTTTTCATCGAATATAAAAAATTGTGTTATATACGAAAACATGTTTGCAGTAAATAAAACCACGGTGATTTTTATATTAATTTTACGTAACGTACTGTCGGTTACAAAATGGATCCAGTATTAAAGTTCACGACTGTACCTCCTGTTAGTAAGTTATAAAGTTACAATTAGCAAAGATTACCTGCATCTGTTTAAAGTTCAATAAAAACGTTCTGAATTTCAGCCAGTGGTTTAGCTTCGTGGAATGTTTTTGCCAGGAGGTGTCAAATTGTTTTTCAGTCTCGTCCAGTTGAACCAATAATCTAAAAATAAAACAAACAAAAGTGAATACGTTTTGCTCAGTAAGCACTAAAGTACAGTATTTTATAGTACAGGGAATACTCAATAGTACTTTGAAATCATCTTCCTAGCTTTTATTATTCCCAACATTTTTTGGGGTTTGGTTCAATTGGTTTCACTTGAATATCAGTTTTCCACGGAACGACTGGCATCGGATCTCTGCAACCCTTAAAGGGAACTGAATTCGACGGTTGAACTAATTGTCAATATATTTGAGGGTACTAACTTCCTAATACTTATTACCAGAGGTGTACAATCGGGACTGACGGCTTAATGTGCTGACCGAGGCACGGGCGTGGAACACTGCCAAACTTCCATATCCATATCATATTTTTTGTAAATGGACACCAACAACAATTTTTGGACTCGGCCCAGGCATCGAACCCGAGACTACTTGATTGGCAGTCGTATACGTTATCCGCTAGACTATCGAAGCAGACCAGTACCTTCAAATATATGTGGAGAGAAGGATCCGAAATACCAGATCCATATTTAAAGTGATATCTATTTGTATTCTCTCATACGGTAATATTAGAATTAAACTTTCAAAAACCCCTGTATTAATGCCATTACTAAAGACTTACAAAAAATGTCTTAAAAATAATTAGTCACTTTCCATGACATTTGTAAATTTATGGACTACGCCCTCTATGAAGTCGCGAATTAACACTTTCAACTGGTTACTACAAAAATGGTTATATTACCACAGAGCTCCGTCAGTTATGAGGCAAATATAAGTATTTTTTTGGGGAGACCTTTATTGAGCAGTGGACGGTGATAAGTTGATTGTCTTATGATACTTCTCGTTTGTTTCTATTCAGTTAAATTTGAAGAAAACAATACCGCCTTTAAGAGAGATCGTGGAAGCCAGCTTTTTTTTTTTATTCTTGGCCTACCAAAGTGATTCTCCTCTGCCTCATAGAAAGCATGAATAGAATCCAAGAGTGGTGATCGCCATATTCATTGTGAATGCAAACAATTCAGTAAGGCGGCATAGTGAGAGGCGATGCCTTTTTAAAGTAATTATATAAATTGATTTTAGGGTCGTACAAGTAACTACTATATCTTAAACATACACTGGAATATTAAGACAAGTGAATTAGTTTATGTTAAAATATATTAGAAGAATAGAATTATATAAATTAAATTTTCACCTTTCAACTGCAGCGACGTGGCTGATAATATTATAAGTAAGATTTGGTTTCCGTACTTGCGCCAGTAAGTCTTCGCCTTGCGTTGTAGCTGACGCTAGATCTGACTTTAAAGCATTATACCTGAAATATATAAAAAAACATTAAAGATATTGCCATGAAAATAAAATTAACATCGACTTGGAACAATGAATTCGAGTTACAAGATACTTTTTTTTACATTCTCCAATACATGATTGTAAGCAGTATTATTTCCAAAGCGAAACTGACGCGAGCGAATCGCGGGTAAAAATTAATTCCGTACGTGTAGGAGTCATTATGATGATCTTAATTACATAAAACTACATATGATTAGTATACTCTTGTCTTATTATAAAAAAAAATTGTTTCTTCGTTATAAAAATGTTAACGATGAAAAAAATGTTTTCACAAAATTAGTATGTAATGATAAATTTAAAAACAGCTATGTGTATTAGTAGGTATACACAATTATGCGCATACATAGTGGATATCGTGTACACAGGTGTGTTCTTCAGCGTTGGATAAAATACGAATATTTATATGTAGTCATTACCAACACAACAATTAAGAAACGAGGCTCTCAGCTTCAAATATTTAAAAAAGACAGCTTAATGACCAATAAAGTCTTTTTCTTGGTGTTACATGTATAACATCATTATCATCAAGAGATATTAGTAGTTCACTATTGGCTTTAGGCCTTTTCTTAGAAAAACCTCCGTTTGGGCCATTTAGCCTCGCTGGCTAGACAGGTCGGTATAGAATTTGTTTCAAGTTTTCTTTTTCTTTGTGGTGCTGTTATCCTGCATAGTTTTTACATTTACAATAATTAAAGTTTATCCTGTACTTACCTAGTTTCCTGACAGTCTAATAATTCTTTGGTTTGTGTGGGATCGTTTCCCATATCGCAGTCTACAATCTCATGCATAAACTCGTCAAGTTTACTGGAGATCTCCTTCATTAATGTAGAAAATTTTTCCAATGCCTGAAATTAAATACACATAAATTTAAAATAAAACACTAGCTTTTTAACCCAACAAAAAAAAATATTAAAAAAATGTATTACTCTGGCAGCATAGAGCCCCTTAACATTCTCTATGTATGCATATTAATCTGCAGTTACCTACTAGTTAGGGACCTATTAGTAAAAAAACATTTTTTACTTAAAGTAATTACTAGTTAGGGTCAATTGTCCTCAGATTTCATAAAGGCGATCAGCACAGTATGAAACTTCCCATATCTCCACACAAAATTCAGTGCGCAAGGTTTAAACATCATAGAACGATTGACCACAGTATACTTTGTCCTTTCTACACATGATTTCAGATAGGAAAACTTCAATAGCGCGATTCAGGATACCATACTCAATGTGTGTCCTCTAACGGTATCCCGTTGCGCTAAACAACAGAATGTGTTCATAGCGTAGTTAAAGTCAAACATTAATATATTTATTAAAATAAATTTATTAATATTTTTATTTCTATACACGTTAAAACATGTTTTTAACAACAACATAAATTGTTTATAATTTATTGGTTTTGAATATATTTTGTAACATGTCAAAAAAATGACAATCAGAAAGTTATGTAAGTAAGGTAAGGTTAGTAATTAAAATAATTGATACTTACTATTCGTTGCTGTATCCACTCAGCGTGTGAATACTGTAGTTCCCCACCAAGATCTGGTGTAAGCTGTGTCCTATCAAAGTGCTCGTACAACTCTTCGACCGAGGAGCATACTAGCACCCTGAACCGGAACTCTTCCTTGAACAGTTTACTACTGACTTCTGAAAGAGCTTTCTGTAGAAAACTCGCTGGCCTCAAAACGAATACAGTATGAATAATGCCTGGGAAAAATTCCTGGAAAAAAATGTTTTTGTTATTTATAAACTGACGTGCTATTTTTTTTAAAAGACTTTTGCCGCATTTGTATTATATCTTGTGGCGCGGTTACTTACAAATAAACAATAAAAGGAATACAAAGAACGTCCAGATTCTGAATAACAATTTGTGTATCACACAGTGTTGTTCTATGCAGAGATCGAACCCATAACACTCAGTACAATAGGAAGCGGCCCCTTAAACCACTACGACAACCGTCCAGTCAATTTTTTATTGCCGTGATGTACGTGTTATGTCATCAGATTTACAACCGCTTGTTCAAGGAGGGTTTCCTAACACTCGCTCTATAGTTTAACCCGATTAGAGAGCAGAACTAGTAAGAGATTAAGAAAAATTTAAATGAAAGTTCATATAAAACTTAAGAACACGTATTGAAATGGTTACTTACGGAGATTCTTAATAATACTGTTTTGACAGAGTTCCATCTGTCTTTTCTTCGATCTATTATTATGTGGAAGCCCATATCTGCTTCCAATAACCTGAAATGAATATGAATTACAATCAATACTGTGAGTTTAATGTATAATGCATGGCTCTGTTGTCATTATCGTCCGTCGTTACAACTTATTACGGATTCAGTCTGGTATCGATTGTACATATACTAAGTAACTCATGAGCTAAGGCTCCAGATCACTCATTATCGAAACCAAGCCATTGATACTCTATTTTACTTTGCATTTTACATTTATCGCTTGCCTTACAAAATCATCAACAAAATATTCCTCTGAAGAGATGTCTCTTAGAGATGTCTCTATCTAAATATCTACAGAGTGTTACACAAAGATCACATTTTATTTAAGTAACATAAAACACCTACAATACTCATAGAAAAGAAACAATATTTTTAATCTGTACATGTTTGGTAGGTAGTAGAGACATACTGATTACAGTACGAACAGGCCGGCGCGACCGGAGCAGCACTACCCTCTAACAACAGACCAACCTAAAGCGCCAGTATCCGTGCTGTAGTGTTTCCTTGGTGAGCACGAGACCAGAGGCCCATTGATGCAGGGGTGACAGTTATCGTGGTAAGTACAGCTTTACTGCTGCGATGACTGTCATGCATGTCCACAAGCGGGGCGTGAAAAAGCATTTTACAAGGCCGCCATAGTACCAGCCATAGTGCCACCGTAGTGTCACCATACTACATTGTCTGCGTTCGCGATGAGTATGGTGACCTCAACTCATGGATTCCATTCATACTTTCCATTAGACAGAGTAGAATCACTTTGGCAAGCCCATAAAATTAAAAATAAATAACAAAATCTTTTAGTATAGAAATGAAGAGTTTTTTATTATGTAGTTTGGTTGAACTAATTTTAGGAACTACTGGTTCGAATTTAAAATTATTTTAGTGTTGACTAGCACGTTTATCGAGGAATGCTATGTACATGTAACATCACGCACGGTCAATAAAGGACCAGTATTAATGGAAGGTCTTGCAAAAATGAGGAATATTTAGCGCAGTTGAGTGGGTTAGATAGTACAGAAATATTACTTAGAAACTCACAAATTTATATTTCCGTAACACCATCTTTATATATCTAGACTAAAAAAAGACAAAACCTTTAACTAACTTTCATTATTAAAATCGATACATACGAGGGCACTGAGGTGAGGTAGAGAAGTAGTCTGCGGTATTCACTCGGCGTGATGAAGTGGAAGTTATTGTTATCGGGGAAGGTGATGAGCGGCCGATGGTCCTTGGCCAGCCCACCAGTCGCCAGGGCATACTGTGGTAGTAGCAGCTCACTGACATTACGTCCTTCGTCGCCATCTCCGCCACAGCCGTCGCACTCTGCTTCTGGAAACATCGAAACGACAGTTAAACAATAATACTTAACAAAATACTTTGAGTGATTTCTATTTAAAAAACAAATGACGTCTGTTTATTTACAAATATTTTAACTTGATTTAGAGGTAAACTCAAGGCAACATTACATACAGACTCTCTCAAGTTTTTATGTGTGTTGCCAGTGTTGGAGACGATCTTTTCTTACAAGTTTGACAGTGGTAGCGATTTGAAATTATCGCAGGCGAATTGTTATATACATTGAAAAAGACACAAAAAGATTTTTGAAAATTCCACTTAACCGGGTTCAACCAGGTTTATAAGGCTTTAGGCCTTTTTTAAGTGATCTATTGATTGTCTTGAGCATACATTAATTTATAAATATTTAGAAACACGTTATAAAAAATCGTGTCACGGGAACTAATTAACCCTTAAATCTATAAATAAATTAACATCGCAATATGTTAGAGTGTTATGTCAGATGCAATGAGAATCTTTAAGATTATGTGAACAATGGATAACGAAACAAGTAGTGCGAACTACTGAACACATTTCTGTCAACATTAATGACACGCTATATAATTACTGCAGATGTTAGCTACTTTTTAGTGCTATGAATAAAGAGCTTTAAACGCAACACAACGCCTGTACTTAAGAGTATTAAATAAACTGATGAGCAATGAAAAGTATGTCTTCAGTAAACATTAAATTGCTTCAACCCATAAAAGCAAGGCATTAAAAAGTTTCGACACGTTTTGGTCCCAGTTTGACAACGAACACCAGTGGTCTCTGTACTTTTTGGATTATTTACTCATTCTACATTGCACACTGAATCTCGGAAATGGGACAGTATCATGAAATACTATTTTTAGTCGGCCAACATATATCACTTCGTCGAAAGCTCATACTGACCTGTTTTCCAGAAGCCAAAAAATAATACCTATAGCAAAACATTATTCTTAAGTACATTGTTAGATTCACCCTCAAATACATCACCACTTATCATATCTAAACTGAAAGAAAGATTCGAGATAAAAATAATTGAATCCGTGTTTGATAAGAAAGACACTCTAGTTCAATAAGGATTTACTTAGAAAACGTTTTATATATTTATATATATTATAAATACATATTGTCTTTTTTTAATGACAACTCTCGTATTAGGAACAAATCCTGTGTCGCGGCGCACTTTTCGAACATACATGACACGGACACAAAGAACACCCAGATTCTGAACAACAATTTGTGAATTACAAAGTGTTGTCTCATTTGGGGTTCGAATTCACCAACAGCGCAGTACTCAACCAAAGTGTATTCTACTAAAGTTCTCTACACACGCAAAGTGAACTCTATTATATAATATATATAATTAAGAAATATTCGTCAATTCCCATAATCTTAAGTCCAATATCTTGGAAATAAAAAAAAATTAATTTTAATAACCAAATATAATTGATATTATAATTCGGATACAAGAATTTATATAGATATTAAAGATTTATCGTTACGCCGACCTTAATTTGTGTTAATAATGTGACATAATAAACGAGACCGTTCCATAGGGGACTAAAGAGATAAGGGCGCTAACGAGTTAACTTTAGGCTTTGTTTTAGTTCAAGTAGACTTTTAATCTTCTGCAGGCAGGTGGTACCAAAGTTCGGTTCATTACAGTTTTGTCGTAGTTTGGGTTGCTACCTTCGTTACAATATATTAAATAGTCTTGAAAACGAGTACCACTTTCATATTTTGTAAGAGGTAGAGTACTGTAACTACTACGTCTACTAAGGTTAGCATCTGGTCTCAGTAGAAGTATTCTATTAATATGCCCTTCATAAGTCGATCGGATCTTTTCATTTCTTACGTTTTCATAGACTGGAAGAATAATGTGTAAATAATTGACACGCATTAACCTTCCATGTTGTAGGGAATTTGGACATTTGAATTAATCACAGCAATTCATTCTCGTAAACTATTGCTGTCTCAGCAATCTGAAGGTTTACTAAAAGCGCAATCGCGTGAGGTCTCACAATTAGTTGTTTGTATTAGAACGGAATGAAATAATGTTAGCGTCCAAACTAGCCAGTAAACAGTAAACAAGTGAATTTATCAAGATGGAGTTCCTTGAAAGTTATTTACAACAGTATCGTGTATTGACAATATCAAATATTAGTGTAAGTGGGGACAATGAATTTGTGTTTTTATTTCAAATGCCGAACTATAACTAAAACTGACAGCATCACACAATTTAGAGTCCTATCTGAACGTTAACTTGTAGTCTAAAATTTGAAATAAGAAAAAAATTTGCAGCACAAATGTTTGTACTCTTCAATAAACTTTCGTTAGACTTACACAAAGTCATTCATTATTTTCTTGTCTAATTTCTTCATTTTTACATTAATCAACATTATTAACATATGTTAATTATGAAGAATGTCTTTGTGATGGATAACCGTCACACATACATTCTTCACGCAATCATTACATTTATCGGTACTTTTTTTTACATAATATTACTCAGTTTGTTACTCATTTGACACTTACTTTTTATTCTTGACGAATGAAAAATAAGAAACTAAACATTACTCTACAATATATACGAGCAGATTGATATTTATTATATTCTCTTAAGAGAAGATTAACATTATCTTCCAAAGTCCTATTTCTTCGTCCAGCCTGGAAAACGTGGATATGATAGTACTGTTATCTCTTCTACTTAGCTTTGTACGGTAGGGTGATCGAAAAAAATATGAAAAACACAATAAGTATTACGCTACACTAGTAACTCACCAAACTGCATCTTAGCAGCATGTACTCTTTTCACGCTACACCAGTCATACAAGATAATTACTGCTCATAATCTTCAGCTATTAATTTGTGTTACAATTTACACAATTCCTATCTGTAAAGGCGAGGTATCAACTCTAGTGGCTTAATCTAACCACATCCATGTATTGCAAATTATAACCACAACGTATATCGATCGGATAGATAACACTGCGTATTATGTGTTCAGTACTTAAGCATAGATTTATTAGATTTTCATAGATAAAGAGTTAACGATACATGTTTTATTTTTGCATATACCATTTACCTTCCACGCCTTGTTCATCCTAGTCACATTATACGTATTTACTTTATGCAGTTAAGAGACGATGATATCGTTTTTTTTTGATGATGCATTTTATCATCAGTCTTTAAGGCTTCACTGCTTAATATGGAGCTTAGATAGGAGGTTTTGGACACATTTAGCGGCGGAGAATAATTTTGTTTTTAAAACCGAAAAACAATGCAAAAAAAGGTCATTGCTGAATTCCATGATCAATTCTAGATATTGATCATTATCGATTATTTAGAATTTAAAACACAATAATAAGTAGTAGGCAAAGGTTGTTTTCTGTCTAGTAGAAGATAGGTACTCCAATCATAGAGGCCATAATTGCGGCAGATGACCACGAGGCGTGTGATGAGCTGTGAAGTCTAATTGCTCATTGAACACTCTCAAAGCTTAAACTATGTTTATTTTGTCCACTTTATAGGCATGCTCAGAGTACAAAGGAATGACCTAAACCTATAAATTATTTTACAATGCCTAATATTACTGTCAATATTAATGTATTATAAGTACGTCATTTAAAAGATATGAAGACAGACATGAAAGGCTCATGTTTATTACGTAGCCGTTTTAACATTTCTGTTCAGAATTCTACTTCAAATCCAAATAATGCTGTCATAACACTTTTGTTGTTAAATAAATTAAATTCTTACATAAGTTACTTTTGTGTAACACTTGTGTATTGTAAACATATAAAATCAACTTCAAAAGTTATAAATACTTATAGCAATCATTCTATTTGAGGCCAGCTACATATTTAAATGATATATTTTGCAAGGCGAAAACTATTAAACTGTTCTTAAAGCTGTTTAGCCGTGTGGATGAACCGTTAACGAGTCACTAGACAGGCAATTACTATATCTATAATACAAGTATCGGCAAGGAGAGGACATACCTAATACATACCAAGTAAGTATATGAGTACCTACTTTAATCGCTCAAGCCAGGCACCTCTCACGGTTCGCTGGTTAAGCAAAAGTGCATAAAATTGCGGTCTAAATAGTTAAAGGCCTTAAGTACTTTTGGTTTAACGTGTAATATTACGAAAAATAATGTCAAAATATTTTAATGCTACACGTGTTATATTCATTTGTATACGTACACGTACTAAGGTATATAAAGGTAAAATATTTTTATGATAGAGGAATAACCAAACACTTAAACTATTTACGATAGGTACCGATTATAGTATGTAAGTATTAATGACACGCAATGTATAATATTTTAATACAATACAATTGCATCGTATTAATTTTCTATGGCATTTCTACTAAATTGCGTAGGGTAAAAAATGAAATCCATTCCGATTTCAATTTGTTTATTTTTGTTGAACGACAATGTATTAATATACTTTGTCATCTATGTCATCATACTTTGTGATGTTCGGCAGAAAGATCATGTGAAAAGTACTAGGAACTGATTAGAATGTATGCAGTGATTTATGAATATGGACCAAGCAAAAGAAGTGTGCCAGGACTGAAGTAAGTAGAGATCAACTGTCTCTACCTACCCGTCTGGCAAATAGGCGTGACTATATGAATGTATGTTGCCATCAAACATTGGAAATCCTCTGAATGTTGATTTTCCTCCTCTAGTAATACTTACCCACAATTTCCTCTTGAGCATTATTTATCTTAAGAGTTTTCTAAAGTTATAAATATTTGCAATTTTAATTTAATATATTTTTAACTAACAAAACTTGCTGACAAGATCTTTGAGCTTTAACCCACTATAATTATTAACAAGATGTAAACATTAACCAAAATTCTTAAGGAATCCTCTTATTTTGCTATAATAACTTTGAAAAGCGTTTTTGGTCAACTATGTATATCATGCTGTCAAGACGGGTTGATATAAATTTTGGTTCAAATTTTCTTTCTCTGGCTTGTATAGTGTGCTCGCTTAAGGTTCATTAACACCAGTACAATTATGGGGAAACAGTATTGTGAAGTAGTTATAATAAAGACTAGTAGTTATCGAATAGTATATACCTAATATTTGTTGTTCATACCGAATGTAATGAATATATACGAGTACAATAGAATAAGTACTCATATCAATATTTATGTTGAATGTAATATATAATGTATATCGAATATATATCGTTGTAACGGTGACTTTTGCTTGTAAACACAGAATAGAAAGAAAACTGTCCAACATTATTCATTATAAATATTTTTATGAATACTTACTTAATGCAGTATTTAAACGAACTTGCGTATTTTGTATGCATGATACATACTTACATGATTTGTGGGTAGGCAATAACTCCCGTTTAAGAATATTTTAGAAGGCTGATAGTTTCGCTAGTCTATGTGTGTACATATCTTCTACTATAGCGTTTAAACTACTGAACCGATTTTGACAAATGACATGTCCATAGATTCGTAATAATATCCAGGATAGCATAGGCTAGATAAATTTTATATGAGAAAATTTAAACCTAAGATTCTAACCTTGAAAAAAATTAAACTAAGATAATTATCAAAGGAAAAGTACAAATATGTATGTATTTTTTGTTTAAGTCAAAACATGTTTGAAATGTAGTCCTTTCAGTTATTTACAGTTCTGTATTTGCCCGATCAGGAAACGGAAAAGATATAAATAAAAAAATAAAATTCAGAAAAATATGACACGACTACATAAAAAGGTGTCTAAAAAGACAAAACAAGACAATAATGCAAATAGAAATCCCCATAACTTTATTTTTTGTTTCATTAAAACTTATACACTACAAAATACTTAGCATTTACTCACATATTAATATTTCAGCTAATATAACATTCCTTTAAACACAAATATTATTATCATTACAGGAGATCGTACTGAGATACCAATAAGTGACTTTTAACGCGCTTCTAATGGTTCAATCATGCTACAAACAGACGCGCCCGCACCATTCTTACTGTGATATACATACATATTTGTATATGTTTTTATTAATCTATACATACAAATAAATTGTAAGAGGTTGTTGTCGTAAGAAAAGCTAATGAGGGGGTTTTGATTGTAGTGAAAGAATTCAAACACAGTTTTTGAAATGCTTATCTATGTATTTGTGTGCGCTAATCTTAGAAGTGGTTTAACCGATTTGAGTGCGGTTTACTCTTATGTATTTTGGAGAACAACACTTAACAGTCAGCCAGTTTAAAGAATCACTGCGATAATCGACATATACGCGGGCGGAGTCGCAACCAAAAGATAGTAATTAATGAAATATTATGTGTACTTAAGATTTATCTGTATTTGTTTATACATAGTGGATTACCGCGATCATTCTACCATCCACTGCCACTGCACATTGCCACCATATCGCGATTTCTAATTAATTTGTTTATAGATTGCAATTATATTATTTTACATCGTCTCTCAACGTCAACTAGCTTTAATAAATTTATTAACCTTTTAAGTTTTTTTTATAAGATAATTTACGCAATCATAATAAAATTGTGGCAATTTGTTAATTTAAATGAAATAGTAAATGAATTATTTTTTTGATAAGAAAAATACAAAGGTATTTTAAAATAAACAGGTATTCTAAACTTGAAACTTTATGATAATTGTATTAATTGAACATTAAGCAAACTCTACAGGAAACTAACAGAGTAGGATAACTCGAGAAAAACCCTTCACCGAGATGGGTTAGCGTCTCGTCAGCGTGGTAAAGGTATGGTCTATTAAGACTAAAACTTTCGTTATAAGGAGAACCTATGTCCAGAAGTGGAATTTTAAAGTGTTGATAATTCATTTGAAACTGTTAAATGTTAAGATATGCGTGGGATAGAAGGCATGCACACCGCAGCAAGTGTTATTGCAATACGATCCTTATAGGTTTAGAAATTGCTTTGTCTTATCCTCCGAATATAGACATTATTAAAATGTCTCTAATACCAACTCACGTATTCTACAAAAAATATATTATAAATGTGTTAATGGTGAATGACGGCAATCACTTAACATTACCATGCCCTTATTTCGAATATTATCATCAAATCGATGTTAGTATGTACGCTCAATTCTCAATTCTTAATTGCATTTCATGGCATTTTATTAGTCAAGTCCTACAATTACCTGGATAATATCATAATTTATACAAATTCTTAAATATATTCATAATTAGCGGTAGCGTGCCCATATCGTAACAGCTGGGCGGAGCTCTATTTTCAGCGTTAAATTTAAATTATAAATAATAGACTTAGAGTTCTGGGAATGTGAACTTTTTTAATAAGAACTTGGTCCTCTATGAGTGAATTAATCATCTCATTAGACATTATTAACTGCCTCGGCGGCGCATCGGTGGTGAATGCGACTGCTGTGCTTGAGGTTTCGATTCCCGGGTCGGACCAAATGTTTGTATGATCTGCAAATATTTGTTTCGAAGTTTGAGTGTTTTCTATGTATAATATACATGTATTTACAAAAAAAAGAATGTAAGCATTCTATCAGTCAGTCTAGTCATCATAAGGCAAACTCTGCTTAGTTTAAAACTAGATGACGTTGTGTGTCAAATGTCCGAAATATTTATTTATGTTTATTTAATTATATTATTCCGTTAGTCTATAATTGTTTCATTCAAGAAATTGCTTAGTAATCATAATCATCATGATCATACTAGGTTTATTCACTTTCTTATATCTGAAAGAAGTTTAAAGTTGATCAAATTAAGTGTTAAATTTCCCAAATACCAATATTCTTTGAGTTATTGACGAAAAACTACACGTTATATTTTTTAAGTCTTTATATCCTGCCAAGCACGATCACCTCGCCTGGTCGAAGGAGCCCTCCTTCGTGTCGGAGGGATATGACCCTCCATAAAAGTATGCAAAACAACATCATTACAAAGAGAAGGAAAACTTGAAACAAACCCTATGCCAACTCGTAGTGCCCGTGTGGTACAGCAGGCCACAATCTCCTTGGTAAGAGGAGGCCTACGTCCAGCAGTGGACTGTAAAAGGCTGTTGATATATTATTAATTTGATAATAGCCGTTGCAATTTTTTATGTGCTATAATACATACTTTTGATACATTGTTCTCGACTCTCTCTACATGAGCCGTCGTGTCGCTCATATTTGTAAGGTTTGATCTTTGGACTTTTTGAACTTGTTGACTAGTCTTATACCAAATTAGTACAAGACTATTTCTCATAAGTGAAGTTTATCATATTTGAGATTGATTTGGCTTTTTTCTATTTACTCTTCTCTTTTTATCTATGGTGCACTTTCCGTAGTCACAGACTGGCTGACTTAAGTCAGGTTAATTTTACTCTAGGTTATGTTATAACTCATGTAAATAAAATAGATATTTAACACAGCTTTTACTTAACGAGGAAAAATAAGTATTTTAGCAAAATCTTTGTAGCCGTAATTTTATAAAATAACAATGTATGAAGTTTTATTTTTAATTTAAGTAGAGCAGGTTCTTTTATTTAAACTCTGAGTGTAAATAAATATATTTATTTAATTAATTGGATAGATTATGATATTAAATAGACGTGTAGTCAATTTCAAGTCCTAACTGAAAACGTATAAAGATACACACCCTATTACGTAGTAAATTGTACTACCGCAAGACTGCGAAGCGCAGAACGATTTATGATACGCCAACGGCCTTTTTTAATAGAGGTCGACGACCGGGATTCGCGCGCAAAGGTCAACTTAATTGATTCCTTAGTAAGCAAACAAAAGACTGTTCTCGATTTCAACATTAAAGAATTTAAAATGTCAACATTAACTTTTGTAAATGCGGATACGAGTTAAGTCGTATTAAAAGTTTGAGTTGTGAAGTTTTGTTGAAAGAATTTTCACCATTATTTTTTTAAGTAGGTATATACCTACTATTACTATATTAGGACAATTTTAAGAACTACCTACTTTCTGCAAGTTTAATTAGATGTATTTAGATTTTAGAATATCAAATTAAAAGTGTATATGCATATTTTAAAGTATGTATTTTATTAAGGGTAGGTATTAGGTAATTTCTTGTCTTCACTTTCACTTTGATGTCTGTTTTCCTTTGTCATAAAGTTACGTAGCTGTTTAGAAAAATTAAACTCAGTAGTCCGAGTTAAATTGGATACTTGTTCGATTTTTGTGTCACGCACAATAAAACCTCATTTTTTAAGCTTTTAAGTTAATTTATTCAATTATTATAAACGTTAAATGCAACTAAAACTGTGAAAGAGAGATAAAAATTATATGCAATGTTTTTTTTCGCAGTGGTGTGCATGAGCTGTTAACAATACAGCAATTTTTTTTTGGAACGTTCAATTTGCACACACTTCAGAATAGAATTGTAGGCACGCCAGTATGATAAAGTTAGCCTGTTTGTGTTAGTTGTTTTGTAGCGCAGCACTCCAATTAGACAAATTCTGATTCTCTAGATTTACAATTATAATTTATAAATTTGGCATTTAAAGAATGGCGGGCAAAATTATAAATGGTTATGTGTGTTATAACACGTGTATAAGCGTAACTGTATCGTAATCAGCTGCAACTTGTTTTACTAGTTCAAGTTGAGGGTTATTAGCACAGTTTATTGCACAACGATAACTGGAACGTAACTACAGTAGATTTACACAAGTTTGTAACAAGACTCTGAGACGCCAACACAGAATTTTAGGTAGTTGGTACCTTCTGGGAAAAAATTGCAAAAATATTTAATGTAATGGTATGCAGGATGCAATCGTCAGCGTCGTTTTATTGTAAACTTTGAAAAGAGGTTTTGAAAGATAAGTATCGCTGTCGGAAATTATTAAAAATTTTCACACACATCATGACATTTCTTACAAAAAATAACCAGCTATTCACTTTGTGAATGTGTCTTTTTTTTGTTATAATTAATGACACAGCATGTGCATCGACATTAGTGATACTCTGAAAGTTCTTCCCTAGAAATCAACCCTCATAACTTTCGTAAATTTACACAATTTGATAAGAGGTTAACAAGAGTCAGCAACCAGTAAACTAATCAATTTAATTTGTGTTTATGATAAATATACGACACAGTTATATTATAGAATAGACCGTAGTGTTATTATTATTTACAGATTAATTAGTATGTGTTATTATCATTATTCCTTCTTTCTAAGGAAACTCTTTACATTTTTATTGTTTTATTATATTAGAAGTAAGAATTTGTGTCTTGCTGTTTGGATCCTAGAATAATTACTGACATATTAAATTAGCCATAAGTTTACCATAAATTGAATGAAACTAAATAAATAAAACAAGATACTCTAGCAATTTAATGTAAAATTAGTTATATCCATTTTCGATATATACATACAAAAACCGTTAAAATAATATTCCTAGCAAAAACTCTAACAAAATATTCCACGTGCATTGCTTATCATTTGGTTTATCACTGTTTGGAACGAATCACACTTTTTCGCGCGATAAAATTTCACGCGCCGACACTAACACGGCTCGATGGCTTTCTAAAGCAGGCTAGATATTATGGAAAAATGCCATTCGTACTATCTCGAAGTTATTTTGTTAGTTAGTTTGTACCTGGATCTAATTATAAGAAAAATAAAAGTTTTCTACGGTATTTCTGCCCACTACCTGTAATAATGGCTATCAGAGACGAAGTTACTACCGCAATGTACGGCTCACAGAACATTAATTTATCACAGAATTTACATAGAACGTAGTAAGTCTAATGTTACGATCGTGGCATTCAAATCATTTACATTGTACCGATAGATCGGCAGCAGACATTAAACTTCGACGAGAATGATTAAATTCTGTACAATATGGGTGTGTTGGATAGAATGTCGTATCTGCTCAGTATATTATTACCATATATTTTTAATATCGAGTAAACAAAGTAAACAACTAATGTATATTATAACATATATAATAAGTCGGACATCTGACACACAACGCCATTCTACTTCAAATTAAGCAGAACTTATACTATGACTGTTAGATTGACTAATAGAATACTTGTGTACTTTTTCTTTGTAAATAAATACATATGATATATAGAAAACATCCAAACGCCGAAACAAATATTTAGTCCGACTAGGGAATCAAACTTAAGACAGCACAGCCGTTGCATACGCTACCACTACGTCATCGAAGTAGTCAATGTTAAGTTTAATTTTACAGACATTGAGATACCAATTAGATAAGATGGAGATTCGAGTATATTTACGCAGCAAAGTATCATGTTTAGACATACGCGTATATGGCCTGGCTCCACCGGACTGATACCAGGGCCACATAGAAAACCTTTATTAAGCCATTTTTTTGCTGTTTTGCACCAAACGATTCAGGTTACTATAATCTTTTAAGTTTTATCACTAATGAAGTACTGTACATTACAAATATAAAAATTCACATCTAAAATGTAACTCGACGTTCTAAAATGGCAGTAGTGACAGCTGCTATGGGGATTAAGATATATTTTAACGACTATAAAGGTTTAAAAAATGTCAGTACCAAGTTGGTTTCGATTTAAAAATCTGCAACTTTAAACTCTTTCAAGCTTGTAACAGTAGCAAATAATGTTCTTCTATATTTTTGTCTTCTTGCCTTTCAGACTTTATCGCGTTTAAAGGATAATAGTATTAATCGCCTAATAAAATCATCTTAAATCCTTAATCTTCTAATGATCAGAAAACAAATTCAACATATCAAAGTTTTTATCCATAAGTATCTGTCCTCGTTTCTCACATCGTATTTAACCATTAAATGTTTAATGAGAAAAGACATTAGTCGACCTAAGAAGTACTCACGGAGTCATCATTAGTAGAGTTAAAAAAATGGTACGTAAGCGCGAGGTCAACTGAACTACTAATTGTGGTAAATAAGAAAATGTCGAGTTATTCTAATATCTGGCCAAAATCAAATGGTCGTGTCCATTAGAAAGTTATTTGTAAGTTCCTTTTATAAATGGTCAAATAATTAATCTGTTACAAGCAAACAAAAAACGTAGTGTATGGCGCCCACAGGCCAGGTAAAGTGACGATTTACGCTAGGTGGCTGGCAAGAGTTGGATGCGACTAATCCAACATCAAAAAGAGTGGTGTTTAATGGGAGAGGCCTACGTCCAGCAGTGGACTGCCATAGGCTGATGATGATGATGAAATCATTAAAATCGACATACAGAAAAGAGCTATATATCTCATTATGGCGTATTGTCAAGATTTAGAACAACCCGAACCTTTGTATAGAAGTTCACAGTAAAAAAGAATTAGACATACGTCAGTTTAAAGAAACCGTCGCTGTGTTTGAATCACGTGATAATGTCCACACGAAAGTAAATTTATCGTTACTGTTCAATACACTATGGTGTCTTCGGAAAGTTAACCTTAGAGAAAATACTGACAAAGATCATCGCGCGACCAGTCACAGAACAAAATAACACAAAAATAATACTGCAACCGGCCGTGCTAGCATGCATGCTTTTTGTAAGCGACACTCTCAATTTAACCGCGTTATTTTACGGTTTAATTCTCGATCATTATTATTATATCTAGTTCCTCTAAGGTTCTTAATTACATAACTTCACTGCTATCTTTCATCTATGAATGTTTAGGTTTCGTTCATGTAAAAGTAATCTTCCATCTATTCGAAACAGTATTTTTGCCGGATGAAAAGTTTTGAATGTCCTCTGCATTCCTTAGCAAGGTGTATATTGAATGTTACGATGATCGGATAAGCGGTACATAAAATACGATCGACATCGATCTGGTAACAAGGTAGTACCTCTACCAAGTCAAGCAAAAAAATGATAAAAAAAGCACAATCGGCTACGTTTTTATTAACAAAATGGCTAACTTACACTATTTGTTTAGTTAAAATGATTAAATATAGATCAAAATTTAAAAAAAATCGTATTATTCTTATGTGATTATGTTATCTCGTTAGCTATCCAAAAAATTGGTATTTATTAAAGTCACTAAGATGATGCAGTTATATCATTCAGTTTCTTAAAAATTACTTAGTTTTGCGATGTAAGAACTGTGTTACGACTTGCAAGAATTCAGTTTTTATATTATGTTTTAGATGGAATTAGTAGTGCATTATTTAAATTACTCATAACTGAATTACAAGCTAATATTTAGTTAATAATGTTTAATTTTTCTTTATTATTATAATACCTCGTATCGTTCTACTGTGTGACGTCTCCTTGTCTAAGTATCTACATTGGTTTGTAGCTAATCTTTTTGGCAGAAATCCAAATTATCCCGCCGTCAACATCGAGCTTTACCGTATTGTCTCTTGCCGTGATGTGCAATCCATTAATTTTGTGTTTTGCTAAAGCGTCAACTGGCTTGTGGCAGACATATTCAGTTCAATCCCCCATCACAACAAAGAGACATTTTTTCGAACGACGTCAGTGATTTAGGTATGAATTGCTCTTGAAAACAAGTACTACATGTAAATTGTTTACCGACGTTTGCAACAAAAGGTGTGTTAAGAGTACTTAAGAGGCTCTTTAAAAACCTTATAATGTATTATAATATCAAAGTAGAGTTGAGTGTACTTAGGCACATGACTCACGCGAAAAACAGTCATTTTTCCACAAGATAAGATTTGTTTTGGAAATTTTACCGTTTAAAGTCATAAAATGAGGAATGACTGGTTGTATGAGAATTTTTTAAGTTATAATCACAAAATAAAAAATAATTACTGATATATAAAAATCTCGTGTCACACTCGTCGAATTTTATTTGGACAATTTTTTTTTTGTTAATTTTTATGATTTGGCATCAAAAAATACAAAACCCTAAATTTTCACCCTTCTACGATCAATCTCTATTTTAGATACAATTTATATGGCAACACAATGTTTACGAGTTAGTAGTATATACTATATAATTTTTAATTATCAACTGTATATATAGCTCATATAAGCATAATCATGGACATAAGCATGTACTTTCTACGCAAAGTGCGTCGTTTCGATGGTATCCTAGTTTACAACAGTGATGTTCTTGATTTATTTATTTATTTATTTATTTATACTTAATGCACATGTTGTACAAAGGCGGACTTAATGCCATGGGGCATGATTTAATATCGGTAATTCAAATATTTGACCAATGCAGAGAAAAGATGAGGTAGGTGCACTTAAAGATAAGTAACAATTGACAGAGGATTCAGCAAATATCGACTAGTTTGACTATAAATAAGAAAATATACGTACATAAACACATACATGTTTAATACACATACATATTTCCATACAATAAGATGTAATAATACCAGGTACTGAACTAAGAGAGACTGGACTTTTTGAGACCCATTGATGCAGGGGTGACAATTGTTGTGGCAAGTGTGTACAATACAATGCCACGATGACTGTCATGCCTTTTACGTCCCCAAACGAGGCGTGAAAAAGCATCTTACGAGGTCGCCATAGTATGTGTTAGCATACTGCATTGCCTGCATTCACCTTGAGTATGGTAACCACAACCGTTGGATTCTATTCATGCTTTCCATCAGGCAGAGTAGAGTTACATTTGCAGGCTCGTAAACAAACAAAAAAAAAATAAGAAGTCGCCAGTTCACCCACTAATATATAAAATAGCTAATCTCTCAAGTAGATGGTCCTTACGCTCCTTGATATTATGGACAGGTCTCACCCAAATGGCATACCTACTAATGTCTTTTTTTAATCCATTTCAAAACGATATTCATTCACTACTTATGGCTGATATGTAACAAAGTGTATATTTTTATAGGTAATATTCTTCATATAAAGATGTAAAGTCTATTGAAGACATACAAGTATTACAAAATCGTTGGTGTGCGACTGTTGCCTTAGAGTTTTACACTAAATTTATACTAAATATTTTAATTCTTTGAATAAAACCGCCTCGATCAATGTTATTATTCAATTTATAAAAAAGTTCTTTTCAATCTAGATATCAACTTCATTTGCAAGTGCCTATACATACATATATGAATAAGGTATCAAGACACGTGTCAAGCAAGTTGCCTTATACTGCGAACAGAAATAGACCTATTCGAGCCCTGACACACCCCCCGGCGAGATAAAGTTATTTCATCTCCTAACACCTATCAACGGTTTAACTTGGTTCCAACGCTGTGACGTAACTGGACGTGAGTTGGGTAATTCCTTATAAATGTATGTTACATATCTATGTGATCTATTGGACTCTTTCTTAGTGTCTAGTTGTTATATAAGCTTAGCATTTTTATACATATTACAGTTGCAAAACAGACAATTTAAATGTCAATTTCTATGACCTAAACAAGGATTTAAAAATTCATATTTAAGGCACAGAAAAATCGTATAAATCTTAATCGTAAATGAATAAATTAAATTCGAATTTGATTTAAAAAAACCGTTAAGTTACAGTGTCAAGTTCTACTAATACATAGCAGGTTTTTATTGACTGATATTACCAAGATAATGTTTCATAGAAGCAGTGAGGGAGACTGAAATCAATACCCTCAACACTGCACTTGTCAGGCCTCAATGAGGTTTTCTGAAACTTTAAGACCTCTTATACCTGTCTAAAATTCAGCTACCCTAGGAGTTAAAGTTTCAAAGTATTTGATATGATATACAGAAGGAACACTCAGCGGCGTTTCAATTAATATGCTTATTCATAGTATTAATGAAACTGAAATACATTTGGCACATCATTTAACTCTAAATAACCATCACAAACTACTAGAACGACAAGTCACAGGCAGATAACACACTGTAATGGTCGCCTAAAATACTCATCAAAGACATTTTCTTTTACCTATTAGAACACCAAATCATGTCGATACTCTGTAACACAGTATCTGAGAGATCCCGCTGTATTGAAGTGGAGAATATTTACGTAGGTACTTGAGCTTTATGTTATGTCATCAGTCTCAGTGGGGCCTTTTGTAATGAGCTTGTAATTAACCATAAATCTAACAGCAACTACTTTTTAACTTTCCTTTGGATTCAATATAAATAGACAAACGGAAATTACGAAGGCAGTACATAAATATACATGTTTACATATCTTCATCGTGTATAACGACAGTCAACGTATTTGCATACCTCTGAGAGAGTTCGATATTATTTCATTACTTATGTTAAACTTACGTTTTAAAAAAATGGGCGTCTACAATAACTCGTTATCACACTTGAATCATTATATGGTTTTGTAGTAGCTTAATACTTATATCATTTTAACTACTCACGGTTACTACTGTGTAGTTATAATCATGAAATAGGGAATCACCGTTTAGCGGAGGAACTACTTACATAGAATTTGCGACCAGTAAAAACCTATAAAAAATTTTGCAACTCAAAATTAGAAATTGCTCACTTTTAAGAATAGAATCGAATAAACTTTATTGTTCACCAGTAAATACAGTTTATATATTTAAAGAGCACATCAATTTAATGAGCACATACAAATGGTAACCTTATCGCTAAAAAACAATTAGTAGTTTTGGTGTGGAAAAAGTAAAACAATTCATTTGGTTCAGATAAAAGTAGATAATAAAATAATTATGATTTTAATACAAACGAATAAATACGCATCCATAATCGCACAATTTTTATATTTTCATTACAAAGGAGTACAACAGGTAAAATATGTTCTAGGAAAATAATAAATAAAGATGACACGTAATGTTCTTTGACAATTTACGTCAATATAGGCTTTTTTTTGATGAATTGAACGATTTTTGATTTAATTGATTTTTGATTTGAGACAATTTGTAGCCATTGGGAAAGCATTTCATAGTTGGACAGCCTGTACAGTAAACCACTTATTCTAAAACTTGGCAAAGTGACTTAGTACTGCCAGTACCGAAGATTTAGATGACCTCCGAGATCTTGAGTGTGTGGCACTGAAGTAAACAAAGCGTTCCTCTAAATAAGCTGGAGTACGTAGACGAAATAGAATACTATACAGTATGGAAAGAATATGAGCATTCCGTCGAAAGTGAATTGGAAGCCACTTGAGAAGATTGCAATATTCAGATGCTTAATCACAGTTGCGTAACACAAATATGAATCCAATACAAAGGTTTTGAAGGCGCTCAAGTTTATTGAGTTGTTCCTCCATGATATCGAGATAAATCAGCATAGTCAAATATAGTAGGAAGGAGGTACTGTTCAAGTGGAATTAAGAGGCCGTTGGGACAAAACTACATAGTCTTCGTAAGGATGCCACCAATGCAAACAATTTTCGACTGACCTCTCTCAATTGGAAGCCGGAGGTTAAGGTATTACCAATGTAAGAACAGACAAGTCAAGTTAATATAATGTACATACTTATGCACCAACATTGTAAGAAAGTGCACAACTACAATTTAACAAGCGCATGTAAAAAAATAATTTTGTTGCATTCAACAAGAGAATTGTTTAGTGAGATCAAAAAAAAATCATTTTTTAGGATTGCATTTTTTCAGCAAATCAATGTTCATTTCTGATACACTTTGAGTATAAATTCTCAATATAGATAATACATAAAATAATAATAAACATAAATATACCAGAAACCACAGGAAACGAACTTATTACAATAGAACAATTACAAACAATTGAATTAGGTACGCTTTATATTTTGTTAGTGAGACACACAGTTCACTGATAAAAGGAGTTAGTCAACCATGTAGGGCGACATTTCTATTGTCAATATTATTGTACATGATCGACTTGTTTCCATTTAATCTTCTGTGCTCTGATACTGCATTAAAATTATACCAACTGTAATATCTGCAGTGGCCTTGAACAAGAATGTATTAAGTTTCTTCCAATTGGTCTAGTTTTAAATCTTTAAAATTGTAGGAATAGTAGTATTGTTGTTGTATTAAATTAATATTATAATTAATTAAAATCTTAAAGAATACATTCTTTTGCATATTTCTTAAGAAATAATACAATTATATAGCTACGGTAAACTTGATTTGCGTTTTTTTGTGGAACTATTCTTAAATAATTATTGTTTTTAGGAATTAAACACTTATAATCCTAAAATTCACGTTTATATATTTATTATATGGTTATTCCAAAGCGGTAAATAATAAAAAGCAATAAAAAATATTAAATCTATCTCTAATATACACATATCGCTGTCAAATGAAATATCTTTACAACATACGTCAAAGATGTGATAGAATAATAGCGAACTAGCTAGACTCTTTTGGATGGATATGTTCAACTGTGAAATATTTCATGGGAAATTTAGCATCCCAATCTCAACACGACATTTAAACAGAGCATGATTTAATGCCGATTTTAGTGGAGTTCTTGGTTCTTTTACTAGCATAGTACGGACCACAATTTGTAGCTTAAAAAGTAGTTCAGGTCAGTAATTTATATTAAACACATTTCTCATAAGCCACCTTCGAGCCGTTCTAAGTAATTGTGCCTCGAATTTAGCGGAAACACTATCGTGAAACAGTTTTCTTTCTACAATTGAAAGCAAAACTTTTTTATTTTGGGCTTTTATTGTACTATTTATGAACCTCCTTTCGAAGGAGAGGCCTATGTCCAGTAGTAGACTGGTAAACGCTGTTTTTATTGTGTAAGCAATCGGACATTAACATATTAACTATAGGTAACAAGATAACTCCCATTTGATTTCCTTACCTACTTGATTGATTTTTAAACCTTACTTTAGTTGTTTCATTCTTACTAAAAAGAAAAACCTATATATATTTTAAATTAGACACAAATTTGAAGACTTAAAGACAACTTTCTGTTCCATTCCTACTGCGATGAGTAATTATTGCAATACTCACTTATTTTCTTTAACACCTCTCTCCGTTATGTAATTCGAAAACGGAAACCGATCAAGTTTTCTTAAGAAATAAACGCATTCGAAACTCGAATAATAACGACGAATGAAAAAAACCATAAACTTTTAAATTGTAACATTATTTATGGTCCAACTAGTTACACAACGCTATCAGTTCATTACACTCTTTATTTCTCATCTTTCTCTTATAAAGTTAATTCATTTACTATAAGCAAAACAGTCGGTTTGTTTCGTGTGGTGACGGGTAAAGAGTACGAAGTGTCACCAACCCCGTTAATCTTGAGGGTGTTATAAGAACCGACTAAGGAAGCAAACTAAACAGGACAAGAGCGCTGCAAAAAGAAGGAAAATTTAAAACAAATCTTATGCCTAGCCATCTGGAAAGTGTAGTTTAGTATAGATATTCTTTCTTTGGATAGGCCTTTGTCTAGCAGGGGAGTACTGAAACCTGCAATGACCAAATTATTTGTATCTATATATTTCTCCGTGACCTTCACCAGGTCTTTGGACCACCTGGATGCGGGCGGCACAAGACCGGCTGTTGTGGAGAAACTTGGGGGAGGCTTATGTCCAGCAGTGGACGTCTTTTTGCTGAGAAGAAGAAGAAGATATATTTCTCCCAATATTGTCCCATCACAGATGGTGCATTCTACTGAATCTCGAAAATATGTAACTTGAGCCTAATTGAACAAATTTTGACTAATAAACTTACGTGTATCCTATTTCTATGTATTGTTTTGTATTATTTTGATTTAGATATTATTCAGCACATTTCGACTCGACATCTCAACTCATTGCCATTGATGGTTGACAAAATAATGTGCTGACAGGAACCAGAGCGTGACAATTAATGTAATTTAGTGATGATCGATCTGTTATGTATACTTGAAGTCTGTCATTTGAGCAATTCAAATTAATGCTCCGAGTATTATGAGACATCTGCTAATGTCGCAACAGATTTTAAATGACATAAAAAATAGGCCATGGCCAAGTAAATTTAATAATAACTATTCATTTTAATCTATAAATAAGATTTTCTAAATTAATGACTAAATAAATTTTATTACACCCGAAAACATTACCATGCGCATTAAATATACTCTTCCAACGAATCACTGAAATGCTTTGATAAAAACATTAAACTTTACACTTTAAACTGTCACGTGCACACGTTTCAAAATGCTCACATTAAAACAATGTACCTATGTACGTCATGAAATAAATAAATTCGTGAATACATATACACTTGCCTATTTTCTCGTTCTTGATGAAAAAGAAACTAAAGCGCATCTGCTCAACGCATACGCGAAAGAACGTGCGGCACATCCGGAGGCGCGTGCGCAGCCGTGTGCGCTTCCCGCCTTATAGCCAAGGAAGCGCTGAGACTGGCGGATACCCAGCGGCACTGATACGAAAAACTAAGCAAGAAATCGATTTTACGCATTTGCACTTGTATTTGCTAAAATAGAAAAACAAATCGCAAGATTATAAAAATCAGTCTGGCGCCATTATACTTTTATTTTTCAATTGTCCTTTTGTGTTGTCACAATCACTTTAGTTTTTACATTGGTCGTTTACCGTGTGTTTTATTTCATTATTAAGTGTGAATTTATACCTTGAAATCCAAAGCACTGCATCCTGCGTCGCACGCGGCAGCACACACCGTTCGCGATCACACTTACACTAGTGCTGTCACACGCTGACATCACAACACACTTTGACATACGACCTTTGTTACCAACATTTGACTTAAATATGCACGTTCGTTAACTTTATCACAAATTAATTAAATACGAATTGAGTATCAACACATACACAACATGACGTGGTATAAAAACGGGAACTCACAACCGTTTGATTAACTGATAGCTATCAAGTGTTCTCGCTCTGTTAGATAAAAATATGACCAAATCGAGATGATTTCTTTATCTGATATACGATCCCACAGCTCGAACAGTTTGATATGTAATGTTTATGAGAAAAATGTTGAATTCTCAATTGCGCTAAAGCTACTGCTAGTGAATAGTAAACTTTTTTACTAAAACATTATTACGAGAAGGTTACGTTTTCTTTTTTTTTCAATAAACAAAATGATATCAAATAACTGCATCTGTGAAAATAAAATTTCAGAAAAGTATTAGTTTATAGTAAATACTTTTTAAATTATTCTTTCCATATATAAACAAGAGCGCGATAATTAGACCATGACGAATAAATACGTCAATAGGTTATCTGTGTTTCTTTTCATTTTTATTGGAATCTTGGAAAACTGTGCTAGTGCAAAAAATGGAAGTGTAGACAAAATGCCGCTGCATTGCAGACGGGCATCCAAATCATGCGGATTCGATGATGAAGCAAACGAGGCCACCGCGCTGCGGTATGCAGGCAAACAGACTGGAACACCGATCTGTAGTTAAACCGGACTTTGTTGCAGAGAAGATAATTATATACGAACAACGAGCACTTCAACTAAGAATAAATTGAGAACACATAATAACAAAAGCAAAGTTCAGAAATTAAGTAGGTGTTGCTTCGTATTTACATAAAGTGAACGTTATTCAAGTCACATAACACATAACATTTGTCATTCACTTAGAATGTCTAATCACTAGGAGAACAGTAGCACACTTCTTGTAAACAAAGACAAAAGTGCGCAATTCCGTGAAACAGTGTCAACAGTTCATACTCAATTGGTTGAAACCTTAACAAAATTAGATCAATCACAACGCCATGGGAATTACAACATGACGTATCTTATGTTTTAGCCGTCGCAAACAATCGATGTGGATAGGAAAATCATGCAATAACGAACAATTAATTATTGTATGAATCTAGACTACACGGCACTCCAATACAGTACCTATACATTATTTAACTAAAAGAAAATGATTTGATGTTGTTATTGAATATGACCAAACAGAAAAATTGAATGAAAATCTACTTCATCAAAATGACATGAGCAGGCACAAAATAGAAATTAAAAGTTTCATCAGATTCAATAGGTCCAAAGTATTATACGTCTTAAAATGAAAGAGTTTATTTGAAATTGTACCCTGGAGCCGTTTAATTTATTGTCAGTAATTGTGCATCACTTTGAATAAGCATTTTATGCTTCGTCGGTTTATACTCGTATGTTTATTTTTCATTATGTTGAAAAGTTGTAACTAAAAGTAGTAGTCAGTAGTACTAAAATGTAACGCCTATCGTTTACCCGGACATTCTTCTTCCTACTATCGATAGAGTTGAAAGTCTACAGAATTAAACTAACAATAAATTCATCGCCAGCGAACATCGACACTTAACCTATTTTTACAAGACTCTTCGATCTTTTGTCTGGCTCATTTCCTTTATAAACAAATCCGGGATCACGAAATAAGGCCAGTATAAAAAATGCACTTGATTTTTGACTAGACTTCACTTTTCTTGGATATAATCAGTCGCCTGATGACAAAAACACCTACATACTTCAGAATATTAGCTTTAAATGTAAGCCCAAGTAACAAGTAAATTATAATGTGTTCAGATGGTTAGAGTCGAAAGAGTTTCATGACACGTAGTGCTGGATAAGTAACAAAAATTTCAAGAAACTGGTATTTTTTTAACTTCTTATCATCAGACGCATGGGCAGCTTGTTTACCACAATAGTTTTTCAGCTAACTTGGACACTGGGAGATATTAAACCCAACTTCAAGCAACCTTTATTTTACCTGATTTACTAGACGAAAGAATGTGCTATTTCACTCTTAACTAGAAAACTTATTTGAATGAAGGAAAGTGTGTGAAAATATCATCATGACTGCCACTATCCTCATAGGTCGTAATAATTAGAATGATTTTGGGGTAGATAGATATTTTTAAGTACGAAAAATCTATAATATTCAAAGACAGTATAAAAGCTAGAATTAATTTAAAACGATTTTATTAGCAATGATAGCACTTGATAATAGCTGATGTATATTCTGTAGTGTTTGCTACTTTCGAAAATTACACTAAGCGCTTATACTTACAATCAATCAGAGCAGAGTATCTCACATGATCTCATTTCTCAAAAGTTTATAAAACCATTGAGTGTTCTTATTCCAATTAAAAAAATACGTAGTAGCTAGAGTTAAACGACATACACGATCGTGTGATATTTCTTTCAAGTGTGTGACAAGTCCGGACAACTTCAATTTCTTTCCACACTTGAATAATAATTCCTAGTAATTACTGTTTCAACTAATAAAACATTGTGAATACACAAACGTCGACACAAATGAGTTCATAATGAAATCATTTAATATTTCCCGATCATTGATAACTTGCGTGACAGTGGCACACGTTGCGTTGAGCGCATCTCCATTATTTTAATCGTCTGTTCATGTAGATCTATCTGGTTGCACTTTGTGTTGCACACGATTTTTGGAATTGTATCCTTTTACTACGCATAAGCCATAGATATTTTCTTAGACCATTGGTTGTTTAAAGAATTTAACCTTTACCTTCATAACTTTCGTCAAAAATTATTGTGAATGTTTTTTTTCACAACCTCAGGATCACTGATAATCATAACAATAATATGGGTGAAGGCTCGGACTTTCTGGCCACAGACAGGTCGAGTTACAGGTTGTGACCCTACTTGAATTACTGTCCACCCTTCTCAAACCGCAGAAGTATTTTTAAGGTAATACGAGCGTTTATTTCACGTAAAATAAACGAGTCGACGACAACGTGTCACTTGATGGTAAATCATCACCTATAGATACTTGCAAATCAAGAGTTACAAGAGCATTGCCACCCTTTGTGTGAGTAGTTAGAGGGTTGGTTATCAATATTATACTAGCTGTGCCTCGTGGTATTACCCACGATTTTCAGTGGTTTTGAATCGAATATAGTTCACTATTTCATTTGTTTTTGTTTTGTTTTCGTGTAACCTTAATTTTATTTCTGAAATTAAAGTAACTTAAGTTACTCCCTATCAAATCACCTATCTGTCTACGAAAGTTCCGTCAAAATCGGTCCAGCCGTTACAAAGATTAGTAAAAACAAATAAACAGATAAACATTTTTAAAATGGATTTTTACATAAGTAATGTCCTTATTAGAACTTACAGACGGGCAATTCAATTTTATTTATTTTCCTAGATTATACTCAGATGTAGTTGCCAATAAGTATTTCCGTTTATTTCTCTGTGTAGATAGATATATAATATTTACAGAACCGACAAGTCATTCGACCTTGGTTAAAGTCATCGGTGCGGGCGTATGTGCGCTGCGCATCCGCCTATTGTCACTGCTGTTGTTTTATTGACATAGTCATCGCTGTCAGACTGATCAGCTGATCATACAACACGTACACTTTGTTATGTAGTAATTCTCATTGTAATAATAATATTTATCGGGATATATTTACAGATGAGTGGCACATTAGTTTAAAAGAAACTGTAGAGTCAATAAACTAAATAGAGTTGCGTGCAAACATTAAAGGAAATCAATTGTGTCTCGGTCACACTTCGCTTTATCGGTCAATCGATTTGATTTATCAAATGTTCAAAATTATTTATTTTACATCTTTACATAAATAATATACAAAAAAAAAAATACTAGAAACAACCAATCGAAAACAAACCTATTTAATATTTCAAAACCGATATAGGCACTTGTTCAGTGCCTAAAGTATTGGGCATATATCTTATTTATTTATTATTAAAGTAAAGTGTAGTGTAAAGTAAAATCAATATAATGTGGCTGTAGAACCGCAGTCACAGTTACTACTAGTGTATGTATTCAATATTAATCATGACTTTTATTGGTCACAATAAGATATTTAATATCTAATCATATAAAACTGTCCGAGGAAACCAATTAAATTACTGTCAACTAACGCTCCAAAAAATTATAATACACAATAACTAAACTTTCATTATGAGGTACGAGAAAAATGAAAAAAAATATCATGAAAGAGTAACGAAAGCGGGTGAAAAAACTTCTGTTGCTAATGAAAGTACCGCATAATTTTGCATGAAAAGTCTGCTTTGCCCATTTCATTTATATATTACTCCACAAGAGTATTGTAAAAAATTTTAAAAACCACGACACCTTTGTAACTAGCTTTTACCTGTGACTTCGCCCGCGTGGAATTTGGTCTGCCACATTAATTTTCGTAACAGATCATTTAAAATATTTTTTTTTTATAAAATATTCTATGTCACTTCTAATTCCTCTAAGAACATGTGTACAAAATTTCAAGATGACCGGTTGAATAGTTTTCGCGTGAAATCATAACAAACATACTTACATTCGCATTTATAATATTAGTAGGGATTACTGAAGCTATGCACACTAAATTCGTCCAACCTTTGTCTGTGTGGCATTTCACTGTCATATTATTTTTATTAGTTTCTTTTCTTCTTTTTATGAGATTCAAATTTAAAGATCTATGCAAACTCAATTAAACATATACGTATATTATTTTAATGTAGTATCTCCTATCTCAACACAACATAACTATTTTACAATTGACTGCACGAATGGTATGGTTTAAGCGGACGCCACGCCGCTTTCTAGTGCGCTGAATTTTGTAGGTTGGATCCCCATAACACTTCGTGTGATCAACAAATCGTTGTTCTGAGTTTGGGTGTTTTTGGTTCCGTTTCATGTGTGTTGGTAGAGTCCTCCACAACACAGGTATTAATTTAAACACAGGCAATATTCTTGATGGGAAAGGTGCCTTTACAAATAAAAAAAAATCGTAAATTACTATACTACAAACACATTATTTACAAGTTATAATAAGGCTGTCTGTGTTACGAATAGAAAATAATAACTATTTATGACTTGCAGTGCTGTATTTTGCGCTCCACTTTACGTAACCAAAATGTACAGAAACTATGTTTTAACAATTGTTAAATGGTATTTCTTTGAAGTATCAAGGGTATTCCATTGAATTCAAATCCTAAGTTCAAGGTAGGTCGTTAGCATTGGGTTCGACCACTACGCCTATATGTGTGTAATGACCAAATCCAACCAACGACGTGTCCAATATCATCAATAAATTGGATTGAACCATTTAACTGAGTTCGCAGCAAAATATTAGCATAACAAAATTATTCATTCCGATAGATTTTTCTGTAAAACTAAATCTGTTGGGTTAAATTAATCTCTACCTAAGCAGATATTTCACAACATTGAATATTGGTACAAAAGGAGACTGTGTCTTCTTCATTTGATTTTACGATACCTTTTTAATTATAAAATAAATAAGTCCTCATATTGTTACAGGTTCTTATTGGTAATACAATTACTCTACCCAAGTCACACCGCTAAAATTTACCTCAACATTATCATTGTGTAGTATATATTAGGTATAGTGTAATGTAAAAACTCAATACTACATCGGTTTTAATAAATAAATACGCAATTTGAATTGAATTTTATTTATTTATCGAAATTCTATTTATTACTTATCAGAATTAACTACATCCAAAAAGAGATAACATTAGATCCTTAGGTTACTTATTAAGATTGTTTCAAAACTAAACTCAACTTTTTCTCTCTTAATAGTGCCTGTATCTGACAGTGTCCATAATTCTATTAGATCTATGGATGTACATTATGGAATGCAACAAATTGAATTTAGTTGGATATTCCTGATGTTGACTCGATTAATCTACTTGAATCAAAGCTGATTCGACTGAAACCAAGATCCTAAACCTATTATTATCGAGAGAGTTTGATTAGATTTCTGTTATTTGTCCCTAAAGGTATCCCATGGCGTTGTTAGTAGCGAAAGTTGTTATTTACATTTAGATAGCATCGTGTGATCGATAACACAGTGGGTGGAGAATATATTGAACTAGTAGTAAGTTATCTAAGTCAGGGCCGCGCCAGACCGACGGTGGACAGATAACAGCACTTGCTGGAGCGAAGCTTTATGTACCTCTTGTCATATTAAACATGTTTATTTAAAAGTGCAAGCTCGTGGCAATATTCAGGAACATCAGAATAGGACATTCATTATAAACATACTTGTATTCATTGTAATATGCACATAACTATAAATTTTAAAGGTCAGAGATTGATGACATCTTACAGATTCAGGTAATGTATTCTACAGGCGAGATTTATAGACCAAAAAACTTTGTATAGGATAAAAGTTGACTCCAATAACATTTTCAGACGCTGGTGCAGTGATCTCATACAGCAACTTAAAACATTATTTGGGTTTATTGAGAGTTAAGGAATTGAAATGCATAGTCTCGCAAAGCCGAGATCCACTCGGGTTTAATATAAAATGCAAAAATGTGGTTCTATTTAGGCAAGGAAAATATAAAGTTAATCCGGAATGTTTCGTTAGAGCTCAGTTTCATCAAACTGGGTTTCAGTGAAATCAAAATAAATTTAGAAATCAATTTAACATTGGAGTAATCAAAAACTTCTATAAGAACAAATAGAACCAACAAGTTTTAGTATCATTCCCCGAAGAAATTTACGTAATATTCAAAAGGATTCTACTGATGTGAACAGTATGACTGACTTCTTGAAACAGGTAGCCTAGAACAGTATGTTTTCAATGTAAAGTCCAGTTTCTAACGTGGCACAAAAAACTAAAAATGTGTCATTAAAAGAAATTCTAAGGGAAACTCGTTCATTCAATTTTCGAAATGAGTTCAAAGCTTTCACAGGCTTTCTAATTCTAACCATTTACCGGATTTACGGTGAGGTCATGTTCTGCACTCCAATCAGCTATGTGCAATAAATACTTCCTCGTTACATTAATGGCTTTGGATAGCTCTCCGAGAAGGGTGCGTACGTTAGTTTTTCAAATCCTTAGCATATAAGCCTTGATTTTAGATTTAAAAGGTTTAAGTAAACAAAATGAATTGCGTACAACAAATATTTATTGTAAAATTTTGAGTATTTCTGAAACCAGAAAACCTCGATAACACTTTTTGATCCAACCTACGAATCGAGTGCGAGATCGGCAGTCGCATACACTAACCGTTAGACCATCGAGGCAATCTTAATTTATTAATGAATGAACGCTCAAGTTGGTGGAATATAATTTGCTTTCGAAAAAGTACCGTCGATTTCAATGCAGCCTAATCATGATAAATTGTGCAAAGCTTCTAATTCTTCATGCTTTAATTTTGCGCCGTTAGAGCAGAAACGTTTTTTCAAATTTAAATGGTTCAGCCCTTGAGTACAATCAGTTTTATAACCAATCTAAGGATTGTTGTCGTCTATTATCATCTTAAAGACACAGTCAAATAGAAAAAACAACATATATACTTGTATTCCTGAACATCTTAAAGTAAGAAGTAAACTGGTGCAAGATTTAGGCATTTCTTCTTTATAAATTACACCACTAAAATACATTATACACGAGAAATTTTAAAAATTTAAATAATATGAGAATACTAAGTTATAACAGTGAAAATTAGTATATTACTTTGCCTTTCTAAATTTACCTTAAGTTCTAAACAGCTCATCATGAAACTTGGCACGCACGTTGTCAAGAGTACAACAGCCGCTTTGGTCTAGTAGTTAGTGTATGTGACTGCTAATCAACAGAACCTAAACTCGATTGGGTGAAACCAAAAAGTAACATTGGATTTTTCTCACAAGAAATTCCCAATAACAGCCCGGAATATTGAAGGTGGTGGTGATTCACGCCTGTGCTTTGGAGAGCATGTTAAGCAGTCAGGCCTGGTTCTCATGACCCTTTATGGTAATCGATGTTGGGAAATACACTCAAATACACTAAAAATTTTTTTAGCGTGTGGAAACTCCCTCGGTGCGATGGGATGATATGTCAGAACCAGACCGACTAAAACCAAACAGGTAGGACTCAATTTCCTTCTAGCGTCCGGAGCAAGTACTTCCCGAAGCAGCCGTGCCCGAAAAGTGTATGCTTCAGCCGAAAGGAAAGCGTCCTGTCCTGCTACCCTGTCAACACTCTACGATGACTAGCTGGAAAGTCTTCACGGTGGCAAACCCAGCGTGTGGGTCGACCAACTAGTCGTCGTGGCTTGACGAGCGGTCTCACGTACCTCTTCGGGAAGGGGCCGAGTGCCGCTACCCGCCCGAAAGTCAGCCGTCCGCCAATACACTTTGGCAAGCGTTTCCGCCTCCAAATCCCACGGTAGAGTACCGGCCAAGGCATACGCTGCCTCTGCTGAGATGGTGCTGGCACCACGTATGGTTCTAACCGCCAATATTCTCTGAGGGCATCAGAGGCGAACCCTATTTTGAACGGTCAGTGCCAACGCCCACAACAGTGCACAATACAATGCCATCGACCGGACAACTCCCGTTTAGAGCCGTCTTGTCGCGATGCTGACTCAAACCAAATTAGCCAAAAGACGCTTTGGAGCAAGCTCTGTGGAAAAACTAATACTCAGGTAAAACCGGTTAAACTTGTAACCGACCCCAAATGATATTGGGAATAATAAAGGTGAGGAAAAAATTGCCGAGAGTACTGAAAAGTGTGTGGGACCTTTTATCAAAAAAACAAAAGCGTGCCCAAGGTATGTAATTTATTAATAAAATTTACATTATCGCAAACGAGCAATCGAAACGACTTCCGAAACGTTAGCAGATCATTGACTCATTGACTCGATACGAACCTCGACTTTCAATTAAATGATTTCATTTACACGTGGGATTGTCACCGTTACTTGCATATACTCATAGTAAGCTAAAGCTTATTTTCTTAGGAGTGGCCTATGTCGAGGAGTAGACTGTTAAAGGCTGTTGATAAGAAAATAGCACATATGCAAACAAGTTTTAGTAAATTATTTTCAACAAGTCTATAAATAAGCAAGCGTAAACAACGTTTAAGATTGTCAATAATCTTTTATTGCCTACGTTCCAATCTTTGAGCCTCCGGTGAACAAAATGTTTTTGTTAGAGTCCAACATCTAGGGGAGTTCTTTTCTTACTTCATACTATTATTCCGGTAGTCTAACGACAGTTGAATGAATTTATAGTCGTTCCACGACCTATTTGGAAGAGCGTGGCGGACAACAATTGGTCTAGAATTCGATTACCGCCCATTGCAAAGATTTGTGAGCACAAAGCTCATGAACATGTAGAATTTGTTTACCTACGAGTATTAACTGGCTTCTACAAGAAAACGAGGGCAAGTTTTATTACAACTTCACTTCTAAAGCCTCAGAACTCCGGTCTTTATAAAATGATTATTTTTTCTAAGATTACTTTAACCATCCACAACTTAAGCATTGAAGAATACAGTTCATAACGATGTAGGCGCATTGGCAGTCGCCAACCACCATAGATTTTGTTTTTCATTTAAAACAGAGATTGGTTTGGTAACCGAATAGTGTGAAGTTTAGTCGTGTGTATGAATAAGGTTGTTTTTCCCATTGCCTACGGAGACGATAAGGGTCAAAACATCTTTACATAATTAGTATTCGGAATGACTTGTAGAATTGTTAATGTATTAGCTATGGCCTAAGTGAATGATGATTCTGTCGTAGATGTCACCACCTAATGAACCTTTAGTAAATTAATTTAATCGGTCTCCAGTGTTTAAGACATTCTCTTGGTGTAATTTGTATTAAAATCTCGGTACGGCTTCTAATGTTGTGGCTTGTATTCAAACATTGAACAATGCTTTATTTAGAATTCATATTCTTTCTGAATCACATAAAGAATTTTTCAATGTTTGAATTACGCTAAGAGAATATCTCAGATTAGTCAATGGACAATAATGTGGAGTCCGTTCAACTAAATTAGTCTTTTAACAACAAAGAGTTTAGGTTTTGCAGTATTGCAACTAGCACTGAAATAGATTATAATAATAAGGTACTAAAAGACGTTCACGCGCTGGCGGTTTTACCCGCTTGGATATCGCAGCATCGGCTTCTAACTGTAATTATGGTAAAGGATCTTTCTCTACCAGCAATCATAAATTCCATGGCCGATGGTGAAAATCTCGGTGTAGTGACTGCCCGTGGGGATTTTCACATGTATAAAAGTAGGGTACTAAAATACTTTGCGTTTCTAGAAACATTTAAATCTATCATAAGAGGTTTCCGTTAAGTAAGCTTCTTCAGTGAAAGATAATATGCCTCGAAAGGTGTGACGTTTCACTTATTCGACGATAAGCCCAGATGCTATGTACTTCGCCCAATTGACACTACGGTGCCAACTCCGACACAAAAGGATTGTCACCTTGAAAAATGATGTATCGTTTGATGTTGTTGCTGATCTGATTTCAAAAGGCAAATATCAAATTAGTACTCTAGTAACTTTTATATATTTGACGATAGATTTATTTAACTGTAAAATAATTCGAAGAAACAAAAGTTTGCTGATCAACCGATGCACCAATCCATAGTTCTATAAAGTTGATGTGAAGAATGAGCTCGGCAAGCCGTATCTTTAAAACTATATTCCATAGTGTAGAGGAACAATTGATTAAATGCATCTACAAATTTTTCAAATTCAGTAACAGTTCTAACGTGAAACATTTATAATCAAACCACTTGATTTGAATTGACCATCCGTGCTGTCGTGTTTCGTTGGTAAGGGCGAAACCGGAGGTCCATTGATGCAGGGGTGACAGTTATCGTGGTAACTGCATGAGACTTACACTGCCACGATGACTGTCATGCCTTTTACCTCTCTAAGTGGGGCATGAAAAAACATCTCACTAGGCCGCCATAGTGTTGGTCACCATACTGTATTGTTTGCATTTGCAATGAGTATGATGACCATAACTCTTGGATTCTATTCATACTCTTCTACTCATCAGGCAAAGTAGAGTCACTTTGGCAGGTTCTTAATTTTTAAAAAAAAAGTGATTCTTTTTGTTTTATATTCTCATGGATTATAATAATGTATTTTGTTTTGCTATTACGTTAACAATAATAGATAATAACAATTATAGGTGTTACGTATGAGTGCGATCACAATAGGGCATTATATTCTTTTTTGGAAACTTAAGCAGTAACCAGAAAACTTACTTATATGTTATCCAATTTTACAATTTATGAAATTTGTTAAAAATTGACATGCTTTTTATATATTTCAATTAAATTATTATCAGAATTCAGAAAAGTGGTAATTTCTACTTATTATCTCAGAACTCCGTCGTGTATATTATATATACTTAATGTCCCGCTTGCTACATTGGTGAAAACTCTACAGAGTGCATCTAAAGTTTTTCTTAATATAAACGTAGAAATGTTAGCTAAGAAGCCTAAGTTATGAACACTAGGTTATTATTAATTATTCATTTATTTGAAATATAAGTTTTGTTTACTATTTAACAATTATAAATTGGCAGCTGAAAATCAGGAAATGATTTATTTTTGCATTCTTACCACAAAATAATATTCAGATCACGGCTACCGAATAATAATAAATAAGAATTATAACATTATTGTCCATTTGAATATTCAAAGTTCTAATGGTTAATTAGCTGTCTAACTGACCGGTAGTCGTAAATTGATCACCTGCGTTATATTAGCCCAGAGCCCGCATTTGCCTTTCCGTTTTCTCCGCATAATTCATTGAGGTAATATTTAATTAACACAAACACTATTAATGAAATAACGTTTGAAATAAGGATTATAATTTTGTTATTCAACGTGCTTTGTGTTGTGAAATATAAATGAATATATGATGAGAAGTTCACACCTTTGTTTGACCGTGTGACGAATATTCTCAGCATGCAAGTGCGACTGATCCAACGTGAACTTTTACAGCACTTATCTAACGTGGAATGTCTTGGTATTATATCCGTGTCTGTACGTGGTCATCAAGCAAAATATGTGATGAAATGCTCTAATTTTAACACTCTTTCCCTGACTCTTGTGCCAAAGAGACATTTAAAAATCTAATAAATTGTACAACTGCAATGGAAACGCATGAAAATGAGCCAATAATTTTGCTGACGTCTTTCAAGAAGTTATTCTGCACATTGCAAAAAACTGAAAGCTAATTTGCTGTGCTAAGACATTGCAGATATAGAGTATATTTGACCAATATTTGTGTGTCCATACAATTCTCTCTACCCAATCCGATAATAACTTACTTTTAGAAATAGAGTTTTACTCCCAATTGATTTAATAAAGTAGCGGGTAACAAGTATTTAGTTGAAGCCATATGTAATCTCGTGGGGCTACAACTTGTAAATATAACGTGTAAAAGGTAAGCATTACTTACATCGCTAACTGCCGATGCGCGTGTAACCAAGCCCTTGCATGCTCTAAGCCTGCACGTGCGTGTGTACATTTACCTAATACGTTATGCCCAAAGAGAACTTGTCTATTTTACAAAATCACATTTTCCTTCTTATTTATATGTATATATGATAGCAAATTAGGAATAAAAACTGTACCATAATACTAGTATCGTGTAATTCTTATGAGGAATAAAGTTTTGAAAAATTTCTTTGATAAATTTTAATTATCATTGTAACTGTAACGATAAAAACTTTCAACCAGTTTTAATCCGACAACAACTCGTTCCTGATTACAGCAACAAAAAACAGATGAGAACATAAAAATGAAGCAAGTTAATGATACTTGTTTCAAGGTTACCTGGTCTCCTAAGTCGCGTTACTGCTTGCATTAGGAGCATTATAATTGTTGATTAAAACACAATATAACAAAACACCGTGTATGTACCTCTTCCGAACGATATCTCCAACTTGTTAGGCACCTCGAACCGTATCCTCATATCATTCGATTAATTATCACATGTGACACGAAACACTTCTTATTTAAAGCCGGTAAAAAATTTAAATTCGTAAATTCGCGCGGTCGCGCTCTTTGCACGGCGGCGATGGAGCGGATCCGATATTCGTCGTTGACAACGGAACGCGTACTGAGTAACCGGCGCGCCGCAGGCCGGCTGTCCTTCCGCAATGGGATGGCTCCCGCCGCGTCGGCCTACATCTACGTTAAATGCGACGCCTGAGATGTGATGTAATACGCATATGACGAAATGCATACACAGATAAAATGATCACAATATATCGTCATAAAAACTACATTATCACTTTATTTAGAGTGCCTCACTTATTTATACACAGCGCAGGCGCCACTCAGGCTTTCAGACATACAAATCTTTTGTTGTCTGTTATTTTAGTTCAATAATGATAACAAAGACGTGATGCTCAATAATGGAGATGAAGATACATTGGAACTCTTCCACATACAAGAATATAACATTGCACAAGCAAGCCCACATTTCAACTTTATAGTTTGTATACATTTTTGAAGTGAAAACTTCTTTAGGCGCGTTGAGCGTTTTGGTAGAGGGTAAAATCCTCGGTTCGCGTCACCGACATGCTAATGATAATAGTATATCTATAGCTATGGAGAATATGATATTATATATTATATATGAAATTTATTATTATTATATATTATATGTGATATTATATATTATATATAGCTATATATGAAACATAAAAAATTTCATATAATTTTTGCATATAGTTTTAATTACTCTCAACTTAATAGTTCCGTTTTCACTTCTATCGGCAGTCCCACGACTGCTACTGTTTTTTTTTATTTTCCACACTGTTTGTTATGATTTTTATTTCATTTCTGTTCCAAGGAGTCTCTTAGATTTTAACTATTCTCGTGTACCTATATGATTCCATCGTCAGTCTATCGTCGTCCATGCTGACTGAAGTCCTCCCCAAAGGAGTGCCAACTATCCCAATGTTGGGTAGTCCGCATCCATCTGCCAGTCAAACATATATTCATGAAAGCGAAAAATCAATTTTAATTATAATGAAGCAATTACAGAAAAATGAATAATATTTATTAGTCGTTGGCAGACGTGCCAGGTAGTTTACGTGTTTTATGATCTTTGCTTGCTTGCTTCTGTATCATACTAAAGAATTGATACAAATATGTGCTCAATAACTTTAAAAAGGGGTTTAGCAAACTTTATAATAAATCTTCAGTTTTATTCATAATCTGATCAACTGAACATGCTAATCAGATTATTTCAATTGAAATGGCTAACATTGCACTTGTAGTCATGTAATAGGTATAACTACCGAACGAAAATTAGTGACCATTAAAGAATTTCGCCAGATTTGATTTAACATGATAGATTCAGTCAGTTCCCGATTACAGTTCTACTAACTGTTCTGTTGAAAACCCAATGGCCCTGATTTTAAAAATTGAAGACACCACAGATAATTTGATTGCAAAACTAGCCAAATGACGTGTAAAATTGTGTCTTTGTCAAAGAGGTTTTGTTTATGTAAATAAAATAAGCACTATTTAAGGGTATTTAAGGTCCTCACAAATTAGTTGTCTATAAAACAAATTCGAAGAACAAAATCTCACCATTTAAGAAGTTATTTAAAAAGCAAACACACACGCTTCAGATGCAGTTAAGTCAACACTGGTCAATGTTTTTCACACATTCCTATCTTAAATTTTATCACCTGCAGCTAACACATTATTTAGACTACTAGAAACTTTCAAATTGTTTGTTGTTCTTCATCTGTAGTAACTCTCCAGGATTGAAGAAAACTCATTAAATACTGCTTGTCAGTGTTTTTGTTTGAAAAACTCTATTTGCTTAGCTACTCATATTTACACTGCATTATGCGTATGAAGTAAAATATATAGGTATTTTACAATAATTTATGGATATTATCTCTACATGGGATAAAACGAAGTATCTTTTTGCGATCGGTATATTATATCTGTATTACTATATCCTTCAAAGTAAGCAGCGAGTTTTATTGCGGTTTTCATCAATATACAGAAAGTAATTCAGGAAGAAGGTTTATATGTATTAATACGTGCACGTTACGTTACTACAATATTTCTTTACAGAAAAGACATCATTCAAAATTCAAATTTTCTGACAATGAAATGTCAGAAAATTTGAATCATCATCATGGTTGACAATGTAATATATATTTCGAAGCTAATTTACTACAGTGTTTTAGATTGAATGATTTAAATATCAATGTAAATTCAGCGACATGAAAGTAAAAAAAATATTTTAGTGAAATCTGTATCCTGACATAGGTCAAAATGAACCCCCAAAAAATTAACATTCTTAGTAATACGTAATCACGATTTATTTCGAGATAACATAATAATAAATCTATTTATAAGTTATTCCCAAACTAGGTAGCACAATTTCACATTACTTAACATACATAACTATAAATAAATTACTCCCAGACAGAATAATTTGTCCTAGATGAGAATCGAACCAAAACCTCTGGCTAACTAGTAGACCAACAGGCCTATCACTTATTTTTGTATTATACAAAAATATTTTGATGTAATGTCGTGAAATTGTTTGGTATCACGCTTCATTTCGGGTTGCGTTCGTGCCTCTTGTAATCCAAGGTTGTACCGTGACGTGACTGATGACGGTTGTACTGTAACCTTAATAGTGATTATAATTTGTTCGTTGCTCAGTCAACATTAATTTCAGGAAACTTCAGCAAAATAATATTTAACCACGCCTTTAGATACTCATGTTTAGAAATAACGCGCTTTATACAGTCATAAAAACAGCGGTAGTATAGTGTCTAAGTCGTTGAACTTGCGATTCAATAGTAGCTAATTTGAAACCCATTCAGTATGCCAGCAACGAGATGCAGGAAGGGAGCCACCGTTGTCTCTGCTCTTCATATACGATGGAGGGATTTGTAAGCCGTAGATGGCCCGATGACCGTAATGGTACTAGGTATTTCTTTCCAGGTTAATCCGGGTTCTCCGGAAACTGATACTCGTGGCGGAGTGCGGTTACAGTCGATACGAGTACTAACCATGTCGTCTGGTGGAGGGTTATCGAGGGGATTTCCGCACTAAAACAAAGGCTCAAGTAGTAGATGTATTATAGTGTTTAAATTGGTTAAAGATATAAATATAAATGCCAATTTTTTTTGTTTATCTACTTTAATTTTAAGAATAAACCACAAACAGTTAACAAATGATCAGGAAAATACTCGTAATTCATAGTTGTTCAACTTATCTAGAGTAGGCGACACTGCGAACCCTTCAGAATCCCTTCGTTGTATCATCTCTTAATAGAAGTCATATTGATTGATGTATGACGAGGCAATATGACTTTAGAATCACAAAGATTTTTTTTATTCGCACATCTTTTTTTCCAGTGGGTAAATTAAACGTGACCTTTGATAGAAATGCTTAATCAAGTTACATACATAAAAATAATTTGTAAGGGTAGACGAAGACGGTTGACCGTCTTACAACGTGAAACATTCGTTGTACCCACGCACGTCAAAGTTTGTCATTGTTTAACGATGTGTGATGACCCATTGTATGTAAAACAATTCTATTGTTAAGTATTAAAAAGTAAACATATCTATAACTGACTTGCGACCTTAGTTATAGACGTGATTTGATCGCTATTTATTATATCTAGTTAAAATGCTGGCGGCAATTCGAGAGATAGCCACGAATTTCCCAAGGGACTATATTATAAACAGGGTGGGCCAAGAATTCGTTAACATTTAAATGTAACATCCCGAGCAAACAAATGCCGCCCGATGCGCGTGGAGGGGTCAAACCACTAGCTCGTTTCCCGCAAATTTTGTCGCAATGGATCGCTCTACGGTGCCGCAGAGCCCTTACTGTGTGAAACAATTTTGTTTAAACAACAGTTTGCTTATTAATGAGAAACGCTTATTTCGCATTTACGTGATTAACACGACTTAAATCAGTATCTGAGTGCTCCTATAATAAAGAAACGGTGAAGAAGTTCGAAGAGACGGGATTTACGCTAAATGTGAAGAAAAGTGCAAACGTCGAAACGGTGGTCATTTGTCGATGTAATTTTAAAAATTAATTGCTACTTATATAGTTGTTGCTTTCTTGTAAAGAAACAATGTTTACAATATATCAAATGGTTTTTTTTGTATGATTTTTTCAAATGTTAACTACTTCGAGGCTAACACAGTAGTGGTCTGAAAAGGAATACAGTTTTAGCAAGGTTGATAATGGGTGGTACTAGGCGTTGCTACTGCAAGCCTTTACATAGTGTGACTTAAAATTAATTTTGATGGCCTTCTATCATTTGAGTTGAGTACCTCCTTTTTTTTTATTTTCTATATTAAGAGCCTGCCAAAGTAACTCTACTCTGCCTGATGGAAAGCAAGAATAGAATCCAAGAGTTGTAATCACCATACTCATTGCAAATGCAGACAATGCAGTATGGTGACCCACACTATGGCGGCATTGTGAGATGCTATTTCACACACCTCTTAGAAACCTAAAAGGCATGACAGTTATTGTGACAGTGTAAGGCTTACACAGTTACCACGATAACTGTCACCCCTGCATCAATAGTTAGCACATTGCTGCCATAAAGAAGGACGAACAACATCTTTTCTCGTTTATAAATTATAAATTATATATATACATTATCATTTATATATATATATATATATATATATATAAATTATAAATTTAAAAGCGCTGTCTATCAGAAACCACGGGTAATTTTTACAATGTCTAATTACAATGATTTCGTACTATTAGATTTATTGGAATTTGTAAAATTTGAGTGATTCAAATAGGCATCATAATGGATCTGCCGATGAGAATGAGACGTTTTATTGCGGTAAAAAAGTAACTCTCTAACCTCTACTCTATCGCCAGACACAAAAATCATATCATAAAATCGCTCCGTTGCAACGTGAAAGAAAGACATACAAACAGGCGTACTTTCGCATTTATAATATTAGTAAGGAATTAAGGATGTGATTGAAGACTAAAGACTCTTTCTCATTTTATGGAAAGAGATAGCCACTATTGCAGTTCTAAAAATAGTATCTTATATATCGAAGTATATCATTGCCAAACTTTCAACTGAAAATTTATCGACTCTTTTCGTGTTTTCAAATTTCAAGGGACCAGATTGTACAATTTGTCTAACGACGGGGAGAAAAATCTTGACGTCCGTACAGTTTTGTTACAAAGGTTTATTTTTCGTTTTAAGGACAAAACCTTACATTAGGACATATACTTTGATCGTATTGAAACAAATGCCCGTAAGTCTGAGTCAAGAATAAAAACAATTATTATCAATAGTTGTTCTCATTTCTTCGTTGCGTTAACTGGCGGAGTGGGTTTATTTATGGGTGTAAACTAGACGACTTGTCGCTATTAACGCTTGTTTACGCAGTGGCTCGGTAGCAATGTTTTGATAGATATATAGTTTGTAAGTATGTAATGGTACAGTGTAAAGCCATCAAGTTATCTAATATTGATTTATCAGAGGGAATAAATAAATACTGATAATTGCGTACTTCTAGGGCGCACAAAAATCGAAAATAACTTTTTTTTGCTTGCTTGTACATCCGCTAGTTCAGAACAAAAAATCATATAAATAGGGCACGATACATTCATTTGAATACGAACTGTCGACGAGATAACACCATAAGGGAAAAAAAACGAACTTAGAACCGTCATTAAGTACCTCTGCTTGAAAAGAATATCTACCAAAGATATATACTTTGACTTACATTATACAGTGACTTGGTAGAAACTTGGGGAGTCCGCTCCTCCATATTCCAGAGTAGCACGTTGGGTAAAGGAATTTTAAGGAATTTAAAACTGGGCAGAACATCCACTTAGGATGAACACCGCGAGGGACGCCTATCCACGTCCTTGACCAAGAACAACGTGAAAAAATTAGAAGAACTCGTAAAGAGTGACCGCAAGGCACGTTGCTGAGATCACAGGGATGCCAAGAATGTTAACCGACGAGCAAAAAAGAAACGAATCGACATTGCAGGGGTCAATTTCAAAAAGTTGCAGGCCGGAGTTACGTCGTCATAGACGTGACGTCCCACAATAGCATCCGTCATGAAATGATCATTTAGCTGATAAGCCGAAGACTTCCAGACATTAGAACGAATAGCTCTTTGTCTCCAACGCATAATAATAAGAACACTGTATTAATTTTAAGAGATTATTTTATAAATAAAGTCAGTCTCAATCCGCTCTTCAAGCTGAACACTTGTCTTTTTAGAAAATCCTCTCGCACTTGCTCACAACCTAACTCCGGTCAAGAATTTTTTTTGAATCGTTTCGTGAATATGGACGAGACCTGGATCCACCATTGTAATCCTGAAACCAAACAACGATCGATGATCTGAAAACGAGCCTCCAAACCAACGCCAAAGAAATTAAAGGTATTCAAGTTCAGCGTTAAAGGTTATGGCGTCTGTTTTTTGGGACTCTGAAGGAATTATCATGGTAGAATATTTAGAAAAGGGAGTCACCATAACGGGCCCTTACTACACAGATCAACTAAAAAGATTGTGAGAGGCCATCAAAGAAAAAAGACGCAGCAAAATGCGAACTGGAGTGCTGTTTCACCAAGACAACGCTCCGGCTCACAAAGCTGCAGTTGTGATGGCTGCAATTCAAGAAACGGAATTCTAAATGCTCGAACAGTTTCCCAGCGATCTCTTTCTTCGGCTCAAAGAACACCTTCAGAGCAAGAAATTTGAGAACAATGGTGAAGTGATGACCGCTGTAGAGGGATTTTTGAAGGGTCAAGACAAAGTTTTTTTTTTTTCTAAGGGAATCATGGGCTTAGAAAAAAGATATACTAAGTGTATTAATTTGTTAGGAGACTATTGAAAAATAAAATATAGGTTTTACTGTAATCATTGTTTTATATATTGATTATCATTGCTTATTGATCACCCCTCGTATAATAAGTCGTCCAAGAACAACAACATAACAAATTTATCAAAGATTACAATAATAGGGAGCAACTCATATTATGTATAGGTATGTATATATAGATAGGGTGCATAGGGTTCGCACTAAAAACTTAGGACCCGTTTTTTTTTTTTAACGTTGGAAACCCCCCGCGGGCCGTCACCCCACCGGGGTTTACGGCGGGGTGGTGCGTCGGAATCGGACCGACTAAAACCACACGGTGTGCCATTCTGTGCCTGACATAGGAGGGATCCGGGAACAATTGTTATTACGACATCCAGGAGAACTTAGGACCCCAAACCAATCTTACCTGCAAGTGGGGGGCCTGCTGATTGACGGACGAGGTTCTAGCTAACAAAATATCCCCATTAGAGACAATAAGCTCGCACCTATTACGTGGGATCAAATTACTGGCGAAAAGTGGGCGTTTAATATGCCTCCGTCTACCGGGGAAACAGGCGTGATTCTATGTACATATATATAATATGTATAGATATTATTATAGTTTGTAATAATAAGTTTTCGCATGTACTGTTTATCATAACTAAATGTATATATATATTCATAACATGTACTCATAGGTGTGTAAACTGTTATTGAAAGTAGATACTAGGCAGGTAGAAAGGTATTGAGAAGTATTTAAATTATGAGAACTTATTTAGCAATAACAGTCTTTAACCGTTCGCCTTTTAGAACTGACAAGAACATCTCAAAGAATTAATGTACAACTTGTTTTTTTTCTGTTTTCATTTATAATTAGGTCTTTCAGTAAAATGGTGCCGGTACCACGTGGGTTTCAAATAGGCCTTTCAGCTAATCTGGAAGATTATACTCTTAGGCTGTAAAACTGTAGTGATAGAAGTTAAATTGAAGAGGCAGATATTTAGTTCGCGAATAAAAAACATTAAAATTTAGTTTATAATGTAACAAGGAATTAATTGATCCGGCAAAATTTCAATATATGTAACATTTACCAATTGTAACTGCCATTTGTCCGAAATATTTATTTATTTTAAGAAATTATCGCTTTATATTCTATTATTACTTTCCAAAAATTGCACGGACTGCACGTATGGCGTAGTGGTTTAAGAGATTGAAATGCCATCTACTGCGCCGAGTGTTGCTAATTTAAACCCCACATGGGACAAGACTTAGTGTGACCCGCGAATTGTTATTCTTAGTCTGGGTGTTCTTTACATATAACATATATATATGGTTTTAGATAATGTGGGCTTTGTCTTCTTTTTTTTTAATTTTAGTGGTCCTGATACAATTGTTGGTCGAGTATATTGGCTTAGTTAACGTAAATAACATTGAGCTTTTTGATAATATTCTTATTTCGTAAAAATTGCCCGATAATAGCATGTTTCAGGCGTAAATAATAAAATGTACCAAAAATGAAATCTAGATTGTCGTTGTTCAATTATAGATATTGCACGTGTAAATTTTAAGTGACTGATCAGTTAACTCGTTTACAGAATATCACTGCAGTAGAATTCTACTTCATTAGAACAGAAATAAATTTTAATAGAAATCAAACAATGGTTCGTATTCAGTAAAAGTTGGAACGGAAAGGAAGGATGGGACAATGCGAAATGCAAACAAAGGCCGACTGAGGATTGTGGCTCGCATAGCAATCAGTACGGACCCAGCACTGCATTGCCAATCTGTGTAGTGGGCATGCGGATTCCAGGCGACAATTCGTTATAGATACTTTATACATGTCTGGCATGACATACAAATATTTAAACGTATATTCAAACCATTCAGCCATACAAATGTGCATTGATTTTCCAACGGGATTGGCACAAGTCTTATATTCATATATTTGTACATTTTGCCTTAATGGAGCTTTTGTAGAACAAGTTGACATGTTAACACGTCCTCGTACAAGTTTGTGAACTTATTAAAAAGCAACCTATTTCGAAATATCACTTCTTACTTACAGGCTTCGTCTTAAAGTTTAGACCGTGGCCGATACACATAGTACATAGTACATATAGGTGTACAATGGTAGCTAATAAATTTTATTTTCATCATCGCATCACATAGCTGGGGAACATGCAGACAGTTTTAATAAAAGTTTCATTCCCTACACAGTTGCCCTTGACGTAAGTAATAAACGAGCTTCACTGTAACTCCGCAAAAAGTAAGGTCTGTTTACTGGTTTCAGTAATAGATTGGCGCACACTTTAACCGTCAACAAGTCAATATTTGTTCCAGTGAACAAGATCCCTTTACATTACATTGCGTTTTTTTTAGGATTTACATACCTAACTGATGTGCATATTATTGTTCTCACGTAAGAATCTGAAAAATGTTTTCTTATTTTGTATGTTAACTGTGCTACAAACAAAAGACTAGCTATTTAAAGAGGTTTACGAGTAAATCATAACTTACACTGTTAGCCTATTATTTGCGTTTTGTAACAAAACAGGCAAATGAGCACGAAGGTTTCACAAATTCAAATATTGAACAAAAATGTGACGTTACTAGAGTAGGTTTTAGTTCAGAAAACTAATATGAGAACACGTAAGATCAGCTTTAGTCCAATAGTAAGTACACGTAATTGAATAGGAAGAAAGTTCTTAAATAAAAATGTCCTAAAAACTTAACTTCATACGTAGACTTTATCACTAGACACTTTGATATTTCCATGTATGGCGACAATATACCTCCACAGTCAAGGTTTGATTATGTCACCAACCGATTAATAAGTTATTTGTATATTTAATTATATAATTTAGCATATGGAACCAATTGTTAATCTAGTGAATTCTAGTATTATTGTGAGATCATTATTTTGCTAGAAAGTATGACAATACGTAGGTAGTACGAGAATATTACAGTGTAGAACCTGACAATAAAATCAAGGTTACCAATTTAATAATGGTTTACTAATTTTTTAAGTTTGGTCATGATACGATTGGAACAAGTAGACATAATTACTCAATAATAAATTAATTAATATAAGATAGGAGTCTTCAACTTGAAATTCAAACCCAAATATTTGATATTACTGTTTACTCACCTTCAGCAGCTGCTCGTCGCTCTTTTTTAGAGAAACATTTCCAAAACTTCATGTCGAATATCGTAGAGGTCAGCAAGTAGAGATGACACCGCGCGCGCTCGCTAAGGCAAGTTGCCACCGTCAAACTGTCCGATTGAGACCGAAACAATGACTTTTGTTTACAAATGAACGACGCGGAGGATTTATTAAATTGTCGAGTGAAGCGGCCGACCGCAGGAGACCAATCAACCGAGACAGAACAAGTGCGATGTATGTACACCCTCAACGGACAATCGGTTAAACTCAACATCAGATAATAGTAAGGAAGGCGTGGGAGACTCGACCCCATTCGGTACTCCAAAGGCTAACCGGGTTTAATGAGAGACATATTGTAGCGTAAAAAAGTTTTATTTCTATCACATCATGTCTTACTACGGTAATAATTTTGGAACATAGATGCCGAATATCTTGCTTAGGGCAAATCACTACAATTCGAAGCAAATTACTATTTAATTTTTAACATCACAATTCGCCATAGGAATTCGGCCAAAACTTGGACTGTTTTGGTCAAAACAACACACAGTTTCGATTTGACAATTTTCAATTATAAAACCTGCTTTGAATCTAATACATTATTCCACTATAAAAATACATGGATAAGCATAATTTCTAGGCACATTTCTGTACTGTCTATAGTTAATCGATTATGAGTACACACTTCTATCTGTTACATGTTACACTATATCTATCTTATTTGAAAATAAATGAGATTTTCTATATCGCCTTCGAAAATAATCTTAATATCGAGAGGGTTCAATTTCTATGTAGCGTAAAACATTATGAGGAATATAAATAGTTATACACAGAAACCTAATTAAATATGCACGTATAGGTATGTAAATATATCGTTGGGATAAATAAATATGCCAGTGAAAATACTTATTACGTAAAATGTGTTTTACAATGGCATATAAAACATTGAGCATGACTGTTACTTTTGAATATTTCAAGAGAACTCTTGACCACGTATTTTTTTCTGTATCAAAAAAAAGATGAGGTCTGAAAAAGTTGCGTGCTTGAAAGTAATATTAATAAAGATATTGTTTTAGTTAATTAACATATTTAAATAATCTTCTTAAATTTTTATACCATGTGCAGCATTGACTTCCAATCAACAATTTGCAATGTTTTCTTTTGAATTAAAAACAAGTTACACACAAAATACTGGACATTTTGCTAACACCATAAACTACTGCTACTTTCAACTGAAAAAAAAATTATGGCTTGATTTCACCCATCTAAATGTACAATTAAAATCACTGTTAAAAGGTACCAAATTTTTTTACGAAATGTGGATTTCTTTTTGACTAAAAGTAAATATTAATAAAAAGTGATGCTCAATCAAAAAAATATATTCTAATGGCGTAAAAATTTTTGCAGGAGTTATGTTTACATAAGCCAACCATTTTCTTAAACAAAATTTAGAAATGCAATAAGTCTTTTGCTTCAGTCAGTTGGTTACACGATATTCTGTTCTTCTTTTAACTGAGCTAAAAACATAGAAAATTAAAATATTGTACATATTTTGTTTGATTCAAGACTCAACAGGCTTGGGAACATAATGATAATATTTGCCACAATCACGTTAATTAAACTAAGATTCTGAATATAGAACACACCAATGACACAACACACTAAACAAAATCTATACAAATAAATAAGAATTGAGTGTCTGTTTGTAATTTCTAATTTGGAGCTTTTCACTAAATGTATATGAAAGTACATACAGTACTTACATCAAAAAATTAATTTTTATCGTCTGTTCCGGCTGTAATGGCTAGATCAATTTCCACGGGAATTTCACGGCAGATAGCTGATGTTATATGGAGTAACTTAGGAATCTCTAATTTTAGAAGAAAAACAATCGAGTTACTAGTAAACTAAACGTTGGTTAAAACCAATGAAATAGTGAACAATATTCCTATTCAAAAGCAACAAAGACCGCGGGTAATACCGCCGTTCGCAGTGGTATATTTCTGATGCAGAGCTTAGGGTGTTGAAGGTAGCTTTTATGTATTAAAATACTGGGTCAATCATGTACAGTAATATTCTTATATATTCTCAATACAAACTTAAATATCAAAGCATTAAAGTTATATCTTACTATAAAATCGTGTGATGAATTCTTGATATGTATTAAAATTTATTTGGTAAGTGGTTTTAAAAATTATAATTATTTTAAGAATCACTGTTCATTCTTTGCAATGTAAATTTTATAATAAACACTCATGAACGGTTTCATGATTGTTAACATTAAAATGATTAAAAACAAATAGCACAGCAATACATCCGTCTTCATTCAGCTAAACATCATAAAAGTGCTATTATTCTAAATAGTAATTATTTAGAATATTTAGAAATTAAAAAATTAATGTGATTTACAAAGGCACTGCTTTTCAATTCATTCAAAGTAAATCAGTAATCACATTTTGTTTGCTATTATTGAACAATGTGTTCTATTATCAAAAACAAAGTTTGTCTATACTCCCAATGTGATATTTTGTCAAATCATAATGCTACCATAATAATGGTTATTTTCAATATTTATGTAGTAAAAATAAATTATTCTAATTTATGTGTTTAAAAGTCATCAATATGACTTGCTCTTTCAACTACTGAGCAGTTTCAATAGACAGAATACTGTCTAAATGAGACCTCACCTATACTGACTGCTATAAATAATGGTCTTTTTGGTTTATCAAATTTGCAGTGTCACAATAATAAGTGCAGTATATGACAAAGAACATCTTTCATATAAGATTTGAACAAAAGTGGTAGAGTATGAATGTTACTAAGCAACCTGTGCAAAGTTTTTAGGAAGTGTTAAACATTTCATTGAACAGCTAATCAATAAAATCTATTACGACAAAAGCTGGTGTCTATTTAATCTAATCTTGTTTGCATTCTGGCTATTTGTATAAAGGTTATAATAATAATTGTAATTTTACTTGTTTTTAAAAGATTTGTAAACACATTATGCAATCAATACAATAATATATTGTTACAACTAGAGAATGTGGTGCTCACAGTACTAAAGAATGGAAATACTAAATTCATACACACAGTATAGACAGCTGAAAATAAGGTAACTCATAACAAAAAAAAATCAATGAGAGGAGACATTTCAACCTCTCAGAGTTGAAAGTTTTTGAATAGAATTAATTTAGCGCTAATACCTCAAAACAGCTACTCTGAGCTTATTAAATAATATATTAAAAACACGAAAATAAATATAAAGTTAATATATATCATAATTTCCATGTTGGTTTATAACATCTGAATTTGATTTATATTCTGAGGATTATCATTGAACATAAGTAATTTGTTTAAGACACACTCAATAATAATTTTTTGAGGTTAATTTTATCCAAACCAAAACTCCCATCGATCAATTCAACTCTGTAAAGTTCAGATCTTTGTCACATTGTTCATAGAAAGTCAGCACACTCTTATGACAACAATCCAGGAAACATCTACAAACATGATGTCTGTTATTGCATTAAAAAATAATTTTATTTGTCTCTTGCAAACCACTTCACATAATTCTAAAATAAACTACATAACTAACCACTAATATAAATGGTGTAAATATGATTATACTTAGAGATAGTTGTTTCTAAATTAGTTTTTCAACCAATACTGAAAAGGTGTTTACTTAACTATCCTTGCTAACTTATTGCCGAAGTTACATGTGGTTTTTCAAATTAACCAGATTTTCCGAGGAACTGTTTACATTTCCAACAGTTCAGTCATTGCGAGATCTTGTCTTACGTAAAAATGATTGCATCTGCCAGACTCACATCTGCAGAGCGTGTAACTGCAACAGCAGTAGTTGTAGCCGGTTGTCAATGTCTGTACCAAGCTCCTTGCACACGAGTCTGGAAATGTGAAACTGGAGTGACAATGTATGCCTGTTGTGGTTGTTGAACCACAGCCAATGGTATAACTTGTTGAGCCATTTCTACCTGCTGACCACCTTCCTCAGAGACTCCCAAAGGTTGAACACAATGCTGTTGTTGTACCCCACCAACTTGTTGTGTGAGAACTTGTTGATGTTGGCTGACTTGTGGCACCAACATCTGTTGCTGCATTTGTGCTTGTTGCTGAGGTTGCTGCTGGTGTATAACAACATGGGCCTGGTTTTGCATTTGTTGATGTTGTTGAACTTGTACTTGTTGAACTTGTTGTTGCTGCTGCTGTTGTTGCTGTACCTGTTGTTGTTGTTGTTGTTGTTGTTGTTGCTGTTGCTGCTGCTGAGCTTGCTGTTGTGCATGTTGCTCTCTTTCATGATCCTCCTTCTTTTTGGCTTCCATAGCTGCCTTCTTTGCTTCAGCTTTTTCTTTCTCTTGTTGTATCCGAATAGGATCCTTATTTTTATCATAAGACATGCATTTTCCACTGCGGAATGGCACCAAGTCTTTTGGTATATCTTGTTTTTTAGTTGCAAACTTGACATGAGGAAATTGGTCCTTCATGAAAGCACGGAAGGTAGAGTAACCCATAAGTTTTACACCTGGTTCTAAAATCTCCCCATACTCTTTGTAAGCTTCAAACAAATGTTTTCGTGAATCGCCTTGAATTATAACAGTCTTACTAGCTTTTTTCCCACTTTCTCCTGAAGGCTGAACATCTTTAGGAGAACTTGCATGTTGCTTTAAATATTCTTTTAAGAAGTTAGTGGCATGTTTATAAATATCTAGAGTAAATGTATTGTATGGCTTCTTACCAACATTGCCATGAATACGGGGAGCAACACCATGCGTCATTACATGTTGCCTGATCCTCTTTAATTGGTAGTGTGTTACATTTTCAAGGTATAGAAAAGCCTCTAAGCAGACTTTTCTGCCTTGATACACATAGCATGCTCTCAATCTCCTTCTAACCTTATGCCGAGATGTCTCAGCTGGGTTTGCCAAGCTCGCCATAGTAATACCCATCAAGTACATATCATGTTCACTCTTAGTCAGTTCAGCAATGTTCAGTCTATGTCTGTAGACTGCTTCTGGATTGAGACCTCGATAACAATTATCCTTACAGTCGCAACCTCTTTTCAGTCTTTCTTTGACCTGAAATAACCAAATAAACATAATTAGAATAAATAATTGTAAATTTTTCATGATTTTCCTCTCAGGATTGCTAACGTGATCACTGCATCTATAATAATGGTTTACAATTATTACATACACTAGCAATTCATCATACATTGTTTTATTTACTTAAAAGAGTAGATGTACAAAGAATTATATGTGATGAAATTAATTTGAACTTTATAAAAGTTAATCAAAATAAAAAAAAATACATTATCTAACATCTACAGCAAAGCATTTGGAAGTAATAATTTAAATAACTCCACAATGGTTATAAGAATGAGTCTTTAGAGCCAATATTCAAGAAACCAAAGATACATTTTAATAAAAACATAAAAGAATGTATTTGTATGTATGTTTTTACTCTAATACACACAATATAATAGGACACAAATACCGTACCTGTGTAGGATTATCTTCTAACTTATTGTCAAGAACCTCTTCATCACTATCAGAATCTGCTTTTTTCTTTTTTTTAGTACCAGCTTTCTTCTCAACTTTTGGTTTAGTGTCAACTTCCATATCAGGTGTCTCTCCTTCCACATGAGACTCAAATTCAATGCTGTAAGTGCCAGGTAGAGCCTGTAAATTACCCCCATTTTCTACTTGTATTGTGTGACCCTGCCACAAAACCTGGAAAGTAAGAATAACATTTAATAAATCTTCTATGACTAACACTAACATACCAGCAACTTTAGAGTCAAATAACTTTACCTGTTCCTGATGACCATTGTAATTGTGCTGTTGCATATTTTGAGAACCTATCTCAAAGACAGAATGTTGACCCATCACAGGTGTGTGCCACTGAGCATTCTCACCATACTCGCCGCCGCCATTCTGATCCGGCGGGATGGACACGATGATGGCCTCCTTGCTGTCTACGCTCCGTCGCTCCACCGACAGAAGGGAGTGCAGCACTTCACTAGCCTCTTTTTCAGCAGTATTCACTACTTCCATTTTTTCGTACGACATTCTCCGCTCCACGCTACAACCGATCGTTCACATGAAATCACATGTACGTACATACACGTATGTACAAAGCGATATGCCAAACCCGCCCCGACCGCTGCGAGAACCGACAACCCCTAGATACAATACAAGAAAAACCGCGATAACTTTTCAAATTCATGTAAATAAACATAACAAAAACCGCGCAATTATTAACCTTAATCGCATTTTTTAAGTTTCATTATCGCATAGCGGATCGAACTCCCGTGGAATATTGGGCCATATAGTCATAGGAAAGAAAGAATAAAACTCACCTTTTTCACGATATATCAGGGACTGAGATGCATTAAAATGTATCCCTATAGTTTCCAACAGACTATGGTTTGTTTTAATTCACTTCATTTTAATATTATAGTCATAATTAAAGAGAAAAGAACAAATATTTCACAGAGTTCACGGAAGCAATATGGCGATACACTTTCTGTGAACAAAATCGGAGGACGCCGTAGAACACGTAATTAGTACAGTGCGCCGCCACCAGACAGCGTTGTAACAGCGTTTCCGTATCGACGCTCTCGACACAACATGGCGCGGCAAGATTTAAATTACGTTTAACGTTTCCGAATAATGACACATTTCTTAAGAATAAATATTATTTGCCATCTATAAAAATAATACTTTTATGATATAAAAAATCCATGTCTAAATGTAATGTCCCTTTTTATATAAAAATAATTTTGTACCTTTTGAAACAATTAATTACTTTAATTAGTCAATATTCTTAAACTTAAAAAATACTATAGCAAAAACTTATCACTTGATAGATAGTTGCATTTTGTGCTTACATAAGCTTATTCCGTGACTAACTCATCTACCTTGTAGGTATTTTAACACTTGTAGGTATTCATAGACGCATTCAATACTAAGTAGCATGTGTAGCAGCAAAATCATTGTAATACAGAAGAATTTAAAAAGTAAAAGGCTAAAAATATAGAGGTACCTAATGTAAGTATTCTGAATGATAGTAGTATATAATTTAAAAAAAGGTTGATTCATATTTGCGTATTCGATTTATACTTAATTTAATCGTATTTATCTGCTTAATAACCAAATTACGTACTTACACACATGAACATATTCGAAGAGCGCAATATACAGATCAAAATATGACTAACTCCTTTTTTATTTGTAAAAGGGGTCCGCAACGAGGTGGAACAAGACATCAACGGCTCTATGACCCTGACATTAAAAATGTGTTTGTATTTAAGAATAAACGTACGTAAACGTAATATTGAAATCAAATTATGTAATGTAGATATGTTATTTCCGTCGCACGTGTCTCTACCGCAATTTTTTTTTTAAGCTGATAACATGTCCCTACTTATTGCCTGATTCTTAATTTAAAACAAGGATACTCCAAGCTCCAATAGTTAAACATAGTGGCAATAAAAATATTTAATAAAGGTTGATGCTGCTACATTTAGTGGATTGTATCTAGAACTGTTTCATATGATTTACTTTTTCGTGGCTTACAATATAAATACATCTTATCATATACACATCACCCACTCATGTGTATGTCTCTTCTCATTTCTTTCTTATTTGTAGTATATTCCTCGAAAATAATTATCACTTTTATTTCGTACTTAAGGTACACTGCTACAATTAAAAAGGAAAACAAAAACCTCTGTCTACAGAAATATATGGTTAAATATAGTTTTTTTTTTAATTTATGACGAAGGTCATTATGATGCCGTCAACTTATCATTTTTTTTTTAAAGTTTATTATATTTATAATAATGTCATAGTTTACTAACCAGCTGCTGTGTCTAGGGCGAAGCAGCTACTGCGGGACTTAACTACACCTGGTGACGGTCCATCGGGCCACTCCATTTTTTCCTCCATCGCCTTTGAAGCACTTCTCTTAAATTGTTCTAAGAAACTGTCTATTTGTGTTTCTATACTAGTCGGGGAGTTGGCCATCGTTTCCACCGAAACACCGAAAACAAACACAACACGTTAAACTGCCGTTTATGACATTTTACGTCCTTTTTGTGTTTTGCCCCAAAAACCCGCGTGTACTATATATGCGACGTATTTCGTATTGCATAATTGGGAGTTTTTTTTTCGATGACTTCGTTCATCGACCCGACTTCGCGTATAATAATATCAAAGAAGACCGCGGCACGGCCCCCGACTATGAAAGGACTGCTGGATAGAGGACTAGAGACGGGCTAAACTATAATATCGATGTACCGTTCCTACAATCAAAATGTCGATGTTATTTGATGTAAAGAAAATACTGGATGTTCTTTGTGCCTGTTTCATACTTGTAAAGTTTTTCGGGACAAAAAATGTTTGTAACATTATATTTTTTCTTAGATAGTGTCCAATGTTCCAAATTAAATAAAATAATTCTTTTTCGCATAATATTTCAAACATTTGACACACATCGCCATCTAGTTTCAAACTAAGCAGAGCTATGGTAAGTAGAATGACTGATAAAATGCTTACATAGTTTTTTTTGTAACTACGTTATATATTATACATATATATATAGAAAACACTAAAACACCGAAACAAATATTTGTAGATCATACAAACATTTGGTCCTACCCGAGAATCGAACTCGAGCCCTCAAGCACATCAGTCACATTCGCTACCGCTTTGTCATCGAGGCTGTCAGTCATAAACACCTTAAAAATGTCTAGTTATTATTATTGGCACTTCTTAATCTGGTGCATCGTCATTATTATATTTATTTATTTATTTATATTTAATGCACATGTTGTACAAAGGCAGACTTAATGCCATGGGGCATTCTCTCCCAGTCAATCTTCAGGTGATGTAGAAACACGATGCGGTAGGTGCAAAGGTAAAATAAAGAAGTTGACATACATTACTAATACAATATTATTTTATGTAAACAATACGTACACAATACATAAACTTACATATATATAAAATTAATATAATATTCCATATAAATGCTCACTCGGGTACTATCGTTACAACGATTCTACCAAATTGTCACGAAGTAGATCACGTACTTTTGCCTTAAATCTGTGGCGATTTGTGGAAATTCTGATGTCGGCAGGAAGTGCATTCCACAGAAGAACTGACTGCACAAAGAAGGAAGAATTTATAAAGTTAAGATATGCAGAATTTTGGGCGGGGATTTAGGACGTTTTAGAATATAAGAGAGGAAAATTAAATCATGACGGGTACATCCAGGAGCAGAATGTTGACCATGGGAATAGATTAGGTTTGGAGCAGAGGTCAGCATTAGGCCAAGCCAAGTTTCCTGATGCTCAATGTTGTGGTGAGTTGGTTGAAGAGGGAGGACATGGAGGTTAGTGTATTGAATGATATGGAGTAGATTACGAGTACGGAGCGAATAAGATGCTAGGAGATCAGTATTAAAATCGCCCATAATGATGTGGTGTGAGTATTCTGACCCTAAAGATTCCAGAACTATTTCCAGACTGGAGAAGTAGTCAACAGCGGGGTGACAATAAACCACCCCTAGTAAGACGTTAGATCCCTTGATACAGACTTCAAGAAAAAGATATTCAGAAGTGGAAGAAAGATCGGAAGAGGGGCCGGTAAGGATTTTGTAGGGTAAACACCCACGTAGGTAGATGGCAACACCACCACCCCTTCTCGGCTCAGGCCGGTCGTTTCGAATGAGTACGAAACCAGTGAGTGAATAAGAGGTGGGAACAAGATGCGGCTTTAACCGAGTTTCCGAAATCAGGATGGCATGCACATTATTGTCAGAGAAAGTTTCAGTCAATTCACTAAAGTAACTGGGGACACTCTGTGCATTAATATGACACACATTTAATAACGATCGTGATTAATTGATAATGACAAACGTAATTGTTCACCCAAGGTGTCAGGTAGGGAATTGAAACTCTCGTCTCCAGTGGAGTCATTTGCGGAAAAATAAAAATCATTATTATCCATCATCATTACAAAAGAGTACACATTAAATATAATTTTTAAATTTCAATGTAATGCAAAAAATGTTACACGAATAAATAAATAGTAAAAACATTTTATATAGATATAATTATATATTTATAAGCCTAATTTATAAATACCTTGATCGAAACCGGTGCGTATTTATACACCACATTATCTGATTGATTATTTTGCAAAAAAGATATGTCATTAGTATTTCTTATGCCTGCAAAATATCTCTTTATTTGAGATACGCAGTGTTACTACTTTATTTGAGGAAATATGTTATAAATTCTAGTTTATCATCTACGTCTGAATCCAAAAGGATGCCAATAAAAATTATGTTTAGAAAGTGTTTCTTTTTATGTCTGCACATTCGTCCAGCGAATTAAGCAAGCATTTAGCTGTAGTATCGACGTATACCTGCAGCTATAACTAGCATGCATAAATGAAACAACAAACTTAATTTGAATTTAATTTGGAACTATATCGATAACCTTTATCTTACCATTGAACTTTTAGCATCACTAAAACGCGAAGTGATTTTACTACGGATACCGTTATTCTATATACGGCAACGAAAATAAAGCGACACCCACTGACATCTATCGATCGTAGTGAACAGCTGTTCGAGTATCTAAGTTGCCAGTTATCATATATTTAAATTCAAAAAATATATAACAAGAAAATCACTTCTTGAATATTGTTTGACACTGTTGTTTAATTACAATAACGATTAAAATAATATGGATAAAGTGAAATTATCATTTTATTTTTACGCATGCTCAACTGATCAGACATGTGTGCGTGCCTGGTGACGTTAATGTTTGGTAGTGTGAGTGTCTGTCGGTGAGGGGGTCGCGGTCGCCGGTCGCGCACGGTATAATCCGCTACTAGCACTAGGTAGTGCTGCGCGAAGAGCGTGTGTAGTTCGTGGTATTAGAGGTGGCTAGATCCGTCACACACGAGACTGCACCCGGCCTCATAATGTCAAGTAAGCATGTTTATTCATTTTTAATAAAATTCTATTGATTAACGTAATTAGCAATAGTAATAATAACTGCATATAACAATAATAACTATAATAATTTCTTAGTGACCATTAAAACGGGTAGTTAAATATACTTTTCTAATATTTTTAGCAAAGTGACCAATTGTTAAGTAACGGTATTTTGGTAATTAATTTGCACATAACTTGAGTATCTAGTAGTTTTTCAGTATTTAAGTATTATAATCCATCATTATATAAATAATAAAAAAGGACCGGAGGAGTATCTAACGTAAAAATTTTTACCATGAAGTATTTGCGTATATGTGCAAATTATTTTAAGTGTTTTTTCATCAAGTTAATTAAAATTAACTTGTCATTTATGGAGTACCTAATATAAGGAAACTTAATGGAGCGCTTAAAATATACGTTTTTATCAAGATTTTTTTTCCTCTGATGCGTGTTATTTTTATGTAACGTGATGAAAAATGTTATCTTAATTGTTATCAATGTGAACACATTTTATAGTTTAACATTTTTTAGAAAGTCAAATAACCTTGAACTATTTTGTCCAGCGTGTGTCCATTATATTTACTGGCTTTAATAACATCTAGATATTTACTTCAGTTTCGTTATGATGGCAGATATCAAAAAAATATTCTGCTTTACGTTTTTCATCACAAGTCAACTATCAAGACAATTATATGTAGTAAAATATCGTAAACACTGTATCGCTATCTACTGTAAATAAAATACCCATATTCATAAAGTGAGTCTGACGGCTATGCGATAAATAGTATCAAACTTTTTACACCGTGCCACTAATCAACTTCCTTCCATTTCAATGTTAATACCGGTAAGAATAAGAAGTAACGTTCTGAACTACTGAAAAATTAATACATTTCTAAAGGGTTTTCACACAAAACACAATGAAGTAACATATTGCTACATAGATAGTTGTACGAGATTTGTGGATTGATATCCGATATTCAATTCAAACCACTCTGTTGCGGCTGAACTGGCGCCGGCAATATGAAAATCCGATACCCCGATGTACTGTTGCCATGGAAAAAAATTTAGATATATGTTCAGGCGTCGACCTCAGGCACAGCTAACTAGTAAGATTCTTTTAGTGTTTTATTTGGTTGACAAACATGCACTCTAGATGAAGACGTGTCCTTCCTACTACAACGCTGTATACATATTAGTTTATAATAATTTATAATCTCAAAACTAAACTAAATCAGAGTGACCACAGAAGTCAAACCAGATGAGCGATCATTTAACACGAACTATTAGCTTTTATTTAAAAAACGGCGCGGCAAATGAAATGTACCAGTTGACTAAGTGAAATTATGATCGTGACTGCATGTAGCGTGCTTCGTAAAAACTAAGAAAGTTATTTATCACGATAGCAAATTTCCTTGTCTGTATATTTTAATTATTAAGAATGAAAAAACGAAGATATGTCAATATCTAGGAGAATTTAAGAAGCAGAACTAGTTACCATTGCATTCTTTTATTCCTTCAAACAGTCAACTGCCTACGTGGTTTCATCCCGACAGACCGGTTGCACCTAAATAGAAACCGCAGGGACATTGCTCTCGGCCGATGGCGGCAGATCCTGCATCTCGACTCTCGAGTGCCTTGTTAGGGTGCATTTTGGTAATAGAATATCTAATGACATGTCTGCTCTTTAATCTATTTTAGGTGCCTCAATAAATCTCTTCCTATCGGTCGCCATGCAGGCATTTTTAAAGATAAATAAGTAATTTTACGATGTTGATATACCATTAACGTTGTGCAAAACACATTGCAGACACATTTCTGTTTCGGCGTTCTGACCAAAGATTAGCCTTGATCACTGACGGCATTTCCCGAGTTAAAAGCATTGCAAGGTTTTTCAATATTTTATGACATTTCGTTAAACATCATAAAACATGGTATGGCAGGAAAAAAACGAAAACGAAACATTGAAAGCTATTTTAAGACTAGAACTCGAGTCAGGATAACAGTAAAGATATATTCACAACAATTCTCTTTCTCCAAGAAAAATTGGATTTTTATATGTAAGACCGATTATTGCTTGCTATACATCAAACTAAAGAGATTACACATACGACTGCAAATCTCTAACACTGATCAGGAATAGCTGCGTCACTTTATAGTGACAAGTGAACGTGGACAGGAAAAACTTATTGCAAATTTCATTTTGGGATTCATGGGCGTGGACGGGCTCGGCACCGAATATCTGGCGCTACACAGTTACTAGTTTTATTTTGCATTTTATTTGTGTCGCGCTATTTCCGAACCGAACGTGCGGCACTTGTCTGTTACATGGTGTTGTATGTAGTGATGGCCCACGCAGGCCTGACGCGCCTGCAAAATATTCACTACAAGGTTTTTTTCTAACTTATTTATAATTGTTTATCTTTTTATTTCATTAAATATGCATATAAATTACATTTTTAAATACATTTATAACATTTAAAAAATATATTTAAAATAGAAAAATGGTGTCCCAACGTTATCGGGTACAGGGACTAAAATGCCGGTGGCTAGAAAAATTTGTTAGGTGTTTCTGTTTCTTTCAAATAAAATGCCAGTGTATATGTATTTTTGTGTAAATATGTAAAATACTTGTATTTTATGTAGTTGAAGTAGCTTAGATCAACCTATATGCGTTTCAAAATGTATACAGTCATAGTAAAATGTATGAGTGCACTGACTGTCATCTACAATTACCAACTTGGCTGAATTGTTGACATTGAAGAAACTGAAGTGAACCTTTCACACGATGGATTTTTTGTCGCTTTTATCAACTTTTGATTTGAAGAAGACAAATTAAACGAAAAATTAATACTTACCCTTTATGCATGGAAGCATTTTATGTGGGTACTTCTAAGTTCGAAGTTTTGTTGAGAATGTTCTATGTTCATTAAAGACTTCATCGTTGATTTTTTTGTTGTAATTGAATAAAATAAATGGTAAAAAATAACGGCCGATGTGCGTTTTGTTTTATGCTAACAGCACAATGTGGAATTACAAAGGATTTGGCAAATTTCTTTTATGAACAGCGAAATACCTGACACTATACCTTCATGAGAATGTTGAGACGAAAGAATATGAAAGGAAAATGACAAAGGCAATTTTAGGTAAAAGATACCGAGAACTTAGGTCAGGAAGACGATACTGCAACAGTTCAACTAGGATAGGGCTGGGTACTCTCATGTTATTTCTTATCTCCTTATATGACTATCAATGTTTATGGTATTCTTCCTTTTTAAAAAAAAACTAGTATATATAAGTAGAAATCAGCTGTAATGTAAAATGTTCAGGTCATCAGAATACAAATTTAGACAATAGCTGTTTCTACAGCAAAATCCTTTAAAAATTTAGAGTTTTTTGCACTGATTTATTGTTGATCTTTTTAAATGTATTGCAAATCAAATAACTTACACTTTTTCAAGACTGTCTTGTATACATCACCAATATATGTAAAGAGCAAAACTTCATTACCTGTTGTCTTTACTGAATACACGAATTCATAGTTCTATCTGGTGAACTACAGTGTTAATATTAAAACAACACGTGTAGTATTGACACAGGGAAAAATAATGCGCATACGCATCTACGACGCCAGCAGTTCAAGCGCGTGCCAAAACTATATAGAACAGTACGTAGGTAGGTCGACAGTCTTTCTCTACAGGAAGAAACTGCGCACTTCCTCATAGTATTTCGCCATCATTATAATCCAACTAGAAGTGGCAGAATTGCAAAAACATAAATATACGCAATCATATGTTTCGCCGGTTATTTCAGATATTTACGTCTTTGGCACCAAATGCGATTCAAGAAATGTGATTAGACTCGCGGTTTTAAGTAAATTAAATATCTTTACACTGAAACGTTGGTTTTATAAATAACAAATATAAGACTAACGGCATTTGTTTTTATATCTACGGTTCATTATAAAAATGATATGCAAAAGTTGGTGAGTAATGCAGTACAGAAATAAAACTACATTCGTAAATACAAAAATATGCTGCAGCAATCTTAACTAACATTTTTTCAATGTGTTTGTGATTTTGTTTCTTTGCAGTACATTCACCTACTAATTACTTAAACAATCACTGTAAAATATCCTATCAACATTGTTTACTTACAACAAACACCATGAGACTACAGAAAAAAAATTGCGTTTGACTGGCAAATAAATTACAGACGGTTCTTACAGTTCGTCTCTCAGACGAGCGAAACCGTCAGCACATGCTACTTTAATACGTCAACTCTTAAATTCTACAGAAAATAATATTTGAAGTGATACAAAAATGTAAAAATAGCAGACATTTATTAATAACGGACTAGACATGCCGCAAACGTTTTATGTTATGACGTGGTATTGTTTGATAAAGTTTGGGTGTTATTTTGTCTTCAGATCGAGCATGGGTGACGTTAGCTACAAACGACTCGTACGGGCTGGGAGCTCTGGTGCTGGCGAACTCACTGCGCCGCGTCAACTCCGCCTTCCCAGCTGTGGTGCTTATCACACCATCCGTTACTGAGCCTATGAGGTTACTAACAAATTATTACTTCATTTAGAAATATCTCCAGGGTGGTGGTAATACAAATAGAAGTTTGCCTATTGCCGTTCACTGCTAAACGAAAGTCGCTCTCCAAGGTACTCTGTGCCAACAATCCTGCTCTTGGGGAGTCTTCATTCGTCTGTCCATTTGAGTATCAAGCAAATGAAATTACTTTGCAATATGCAAGCTGATAAATATAGTCATAGGTATTGTAATCATATATTATGTTGATTACCTGCTAAGTTATTTTGCATTGTTTTATACCAGACAGCAATTAATATTTCCGGACAATAAACCGTTCCGGTTAGTTAAAATTTTCAGGTGATTATGAATAACTTAAATTGAATAATCTTCATTACTTTCCACCTTTCACGTATCACTAAATTGACATATAGACCCTCCTAAAAGGTAAGAGTAAGTATATAATAGTATTTATTAAGTTTATAAAACCCTATAACAGAGGGTGGAGTTTTATGGGTGTCTGTGTGTCTGATCTGTTTCTGACTGATATTTCAAAATGCTTAAACGAATTGATGGATGGACTTTTTTTGTTTGAAATATGACTTGATTTAGAGCTAGCCGTAAATACCGGAAACCTTTTCCATTGGTCCAAAATCTATAATTGGGGTAGTATGAATTGACAATTCTCTTATAGTTATTGAAAAAAAATAACTTCGATGACAGCAAAATGAGTTAGTTTTCGTTTAACAGCAGTTATTCACAGGAGAGAGTACAAAATATTTAACTATGGTAAATATTGAGTTGATAAATTACCAAGGATATTATATGTGAGTACAAGTCATAGAGAATGGCTATGTTTTTTATTTACGCAGTGTTTAGACTTAAGCCGACTAAAACTACACGATGTCCCATTTCCATGTCCATGTTCCATTCCGATGTCCCATCGGTACCTATGCCCAGGTTCGTAGTTTTCTCTTAGTTACGCGAACCTGTTTATGTAAGAAATTCTAGTATAATTATTTTATTACTTGATAGTTTCAGATAAAACAATTACTTAATAGGTATAATTTATTAAAAATAATTGTTATATATAATTTCATTTATATAATTAGATTTTATAACATTGTAATTAAAAATATATTCTTCTTTTTTGGAAAGATATCATTAACTCTTTCTGACTACATTAAAATATAAAAAAAAATTTAAAAGTGCATAATTTATAATTTTAAATAATTAAATTTACTGTCACAATTTCACTTCGAAGATTTCACTTGTCTTATTAATATAATACGTAGCTAACTTTTGCCCACGGACTGTTGGCTTAAAAATATTTGTTGCGTATAGTATTTTTTTAGTAGTTGAGTAGTTAAGGTATGGAAGCATTTACTTTAAGCAAAATCTTAAAGTTGTAATCGTCAATGATTTAGACTGAATAAATAGGACTATCAAAATGTTAAATACACTATCATCTTTTGATGTTTATAGAAAGCAATTGGTATTTTCACTATGCTTCTGTGCCAACTTAGTGGTACACAAAGAACCTTGGTTACTGTTACTGGATCTTTGTGCAGTATACGATAATACGAAGATACCTATTTTTAAATTTATTCTCTCGTCGCTCACTGATTGTGTACGATTGCTGCAAAATACCTACACAGCTTATTTATTCACCGTATCCAGAACTGGCCATTGCGTGCTTGATATTTTATTGAACAAATGTTTGCATGATATGTGTAATTTAAATATTCACTTAATATACAACATGTATAATATACTCGTTTTCCGCTATACAAACAGTGGATTCGTCAAAATACGTCTACTGCAAATATTATTTACTAGCCCGAAAAATAAACAATATATGCAAATTTACAATATACATACGTTCCTATGTATACATATGTATGCACAAACCTAACAAATGGTACATATAACATAGACAATTGCTTAAGTCGTGTGTCAATTGTTAAATAGTGACACAAATATATATTTAGCGACATTTGCAAATAGTACAACCGGTTTTTTTCTGAAGTCTATAAACTATTATTCAATAACCAGTCCTATTTAAAAATATGTTTTTCTCATACTTTTAAGACGCGATCCAAATGAAACTGGTTTTTATTATATTTCTAGATCAGAATAAGTAAACAAAATGTATGCCAAAGTTATAGCATTTTTTCTCATTTTCATGTTTATTATTCTAGAGACCGCCTTCGCGCAGCTTTTGCTGAAGTCATCACTGTTGACGTGTTAGACTCACGCGATGCCGCCCACCTGGCTCTGCTGCAGCGGCCTGAACTGGGAATCACCTTCACTAAGATTCACTGCTGGAATCTAACACAATACGAGAAATGCGTTTTCTTAGATGCTGACATCTTGGTGAGTTCTTGGCACCTGATGCAGACGTATCTGTCTTCTGTAAAGTTTAATTAATTACTGTCCTATAACGACGACGCCTGTAATGAATTAGATTAAATTAAATAGAGCTACACCGTAACTTGAGAGCCGGTAGCAATTTAGCAAATAGTTTAATATCCTTGCGTCACGATCTATTTCCATTTACTCCTCTCCTAAGCTTATTCGAGACGATCATTAAAAAACAAACAAATATTCCTTGTAAACATTGTTGTAATATAAACGAGCAGCTCAAATAGATAACGACCACGCACCCGGTGATTGCTTTCAATCAATACTCGTGTAGTAACAGACAAGTCACATTTGCACATATATTAACATTTGTACTGACACTTAGAAGTGTAAAATAAATGACGATTTACAACGTGCAGGCAATTTAAAAAAATACGGACCATCAGTCATTATTATCATCAATAACCTTTGACAGTCCACTGCTGAATACAACTTCTCCTTAGAAAATAGGTTTGACCTACTATACTACGCTGGCCAGACGGGTTGGTATTGGGTTTATTTCAAATTTTCTTTCTCTTTGCAGTGATGTTGTCCTGCGCAACTATACGCATTACTGCCCCCATAGTAGCCTATCATGCTCCCTTAGTAGCCTCTTACGATACTCATGCGATTAATAGGGGTAGTAACATTTTTTATTCTCAATCCGTTACTACACAGAAAAAAAATACGAATATACTAGGTAAATATACCCACATTAGTAGATAAATGCACGCAGCCAGAGGAGCAAATATTTGAGTATCTGATGTCAACAAATTTTGTTTGGCTTTATCCGTTTTGTCTCTGTATACCTATTCCGTGTCGTATACGATCCAAGATTTTAATTTCCAATTTACGACCGTATGTGAAACCTATTAAATCTATTACGATCTAAACTGTTTATGCGATAAGAAAGTCAATGTTACCGGATGTGAACATTAGTACAGCACTAGATGAGGCGACGCATAACCGTGGCCCAAATATTTGCTCCTGACAATTTTGGACCATCTCCAATTTCTACACTTTCATTCTTCGCCTTCTTTTCAACTAATAGATATACTAAATCACGAAACTGAACTAATATAACATTACGTGTGCATGCTCTAATCATAAAAAATCATGATATTATATAACACAAACAATAATAAAATTAAATTTATAGACAAACATTTAGGGATCCATTAATAAGCAGAGATAAGTCTTCTATAGAAATCATTGATTCGTTGAGTTTTTTTATCGCAGGTTATTGTGTCAACTGAAGTTTTATTCACGTGTAGATAAAGAATTCTTGATAAACATTAAAAATATTCATTTCATATCCATTATGAGAAACGTCACGAGTGGTAAATACAATACAAAGAGAGCGTTTTTAAAATTGTGGAGCTCGTTAATTTAGTTGTCATAATTTTGGATTACGATCATGTACTCGATTTTGGTGACAGTAAGAAGAATATTTGTTGTTAGGTGGTCCAAAACTGCGATGAATTGTTTGAACGCGAGCAGTTGTCCGCTGCACCTGACGTCGGTTGGCCTGACTGCTTCAATACCGGTGTGTTCGTTTTCACACCCTCTGCTGACACATTTGCCCAGCTCATCACATTTGCACAGGAACGCGGCAGTTTCGACGGTAAGAACTATATTTAATTCACAATATTTCTGTGCTTTAAGTTAAGATTACCTCCATACATTACACCTACATGTCATGTTGTTTTTTTTCAAACACAACGACATGTACAATTAATTGCACACTTTGCAAGTAAGTTTTACCTCGCACTATCAATGTGTACAAAATAAATTGACGCCTGTAATATTTTTGGATATACACGATCTGTAAATCTCAAAAAATAGAGAATCCTCTGTTCTGAAATACTGTCAAGAAACTAGTGACTCACTTGTTACTTATACCAGGTGAGCCGGCTGCTCTTAGGGGGCTAAAATTAAAATCAGTGTTTTTCTTTTGTTGTAAATGTTGCATCTAATTGGTTTTATATGAAGTATTTCTGTCGTTTGTATCAGGTGGAGACCAAGGTTTGTTGAATTCTTTCTTCTCGGACTGGGCACGTGGTGACATCAACAAACATCTGCCTTTCCTGTACAATGTTACTTCAGCAGCCTTCTACTCTTATCTACCCGCATTAAAACAGTAAGTTTATTGAAATAAATAATGCTATATATATATGTATATATACTTAGTCTGGCCATAAATACTGTTACACTTAATTATAAAAAAATATTACATTTGAATTTCGAATCTGTCATTTTTATACGATTGTTCATTGTGTTTTCTCATTTTGGCGCCAATACATTGTAAAATATTTTGCGATATTAAAATGGTGTGGGGTGATAAAGAGAACCGAATCGCTGTGATAGCATTACACAAAGTAGGTATGGAGCCAAATGCAATTTTTAAAACTCTCCATACACTTGGTATTAGTAAAATGTTTGTGTACCGGGCTATTAATAGGTACAATGAGACCTCCTCTGTTTGTGACAGAAAAAGATCTGGCCGTCCACGTAGTGTTCGTACGAAAAAGGTGGTCAAAGCAGTAAGGGAAAGAATTCGAAGAAATCCTGTCCGAAAGCAAAAGATTTTATCTCGGGAAATGAAGATAGCACCTAGAACCATGTCGCGTATTTTAAAAGATGACTTAGGACTTGCAGCCTATAAGAGACGCACTGGCCATTTCTTAACTGATAATTTAAAGAAGAATAGGGTGGTAAAATCGAAACAACTACTGAAGCGGTACGCAAAGGGAGGTCACAGAAAAATTTTGTTTACAGATGAGAAAATTTTTACAATTGAGCAACATTTTAACAAACAAAATGACCGTATTTATGCTCAAAGCTCTAAGGAAGCTTCCCAATTAGTCGACAGAGTGCAACGTGGACATTATCCGACTTCAGTGATGGTTTGGTGGGGTGTTAGCTATGAAGGAGTGACTGAGCCATATTTTTGTGAAAAAGGTATCAAAACATCGGCACAAGTGTATCAAGATACCATTCTTGAGAAGGTAGTTAAGCCCCTTAACATCACCATGTTCAATAACCAAGTATGGTCCTTCCAGCAAGACTCGGCGCCGGGTCATAAAGCTCGGTCCACGCAGTCTTGGTTGGAATCGAACGTTTCGGACTTCATCAGAGCTGAAGACTGGCCGTCGTCTAGTCCCGATCTTAATCCGCTGGATTATGATTTGTGGTCAGTTTTAGAGAGTACAGCTTGCTCTAAACGCCATGATAATTTGGAGTCCCTAAAACAATCTATACGATTGGCAGTGAAGAATTTTCCCATGGAAAGAGTGCGTGCTTCTATTGATAACTGGCCTCATCGTTTAAAGGACTGTATTGCAGCCAATGGAGACCACTTCGAATAAGCTTTTTATATTTTTAATTGTTTTATATTTATGTATTAAACTGACACACTGTAAAAGTAATAAATGTTATTTGCAGTTAACAATTTTCTTTTTTCTTTATTACAATATTTATGGCAAGACTAGGTATTATTAAATCATAATATAGCTATAAATTTCAGACAAGCTTTCGTTCTTTTTTTAAATATGACTTCAATATGAGTGTCAACGTCGTTGAATTTTTTTTTTCAAATAATTATCTGAATCATAGTGTGTCTCATACTCGTCTTATATGTTTATAGCAAATGACTATTGAATGTCTGACGTGAACAGCATACAATAAAGTATTTATAGCGTTAGAAGTAGTAGAATCGATACTTCAATTTGATTCACACGAGTTAATTCTGTTGATTCGACTGGAACGCACTAGATTATGTATTACTTTGTAATAAGATGCCAAATCAAATCGTGTTATATCAAAGTCCTAGTATTGTCAAATCCTGAAACATCTAAATGATATAAATCTAAATTATACAGCTAAATAGTCTTTAAATTAGTATTATAGTCATGGCTTAAAACATGAGGTGTGTATGTCAGTGTATAATTTTGTTTCCAGTTACGGGCAGAATTTGAAAATAATTCATTTTATCGGCGCTGCTAAGCCATGGCTGCAACAATACAACTTCGAGTCCAGCACAGTTGATGCACCAGAACACATCCGCGGTTTTCTTCAGCTCTGGTGGGATATCTTCGTTTCCCTGGTCCATCCCCAACTCGACACGACCATGGTAAGTCATTAAACAATTTGTCTAGAAGACTAGTTCACACTGTTATTGGTTCCCATAAGTTTCCCTATATCTTGTTCGTTAGCAGGTATTTCACTGGTATGTTTTCAGTAGTGTACGTGATTTATTTCTATACACACCTACTCCAATAACCTTAACAAATAGTATTTATTCGTAATTACAATTATTTCTAAATTTAAGCAATATCATAAATAGATCACATGAAATCAATATGTCCATATTACGTGACAGTAAAAAGACGTTCAATTGCAACCTCAAGAATTTGTCGATATTATAGCTTGCAATTGCCGTGGGTATCAATTACGATATCAATTACATATAGTTGAAATCCAATCCTTCACAATGTGGTTTCTCTATAACCACAATAATACCCCAGCATCTCGACATAAGTCTCGTAAAATGATCCATTCTCATTTTGAACACCGATCTGAACACTGCGACATGTTTTCCAAGCATTCACGGAAGGAATCTAAATTTGTAGAGGTGAGATTTAGACGTATTGAAATACAGCTTGCGAACCTAGTTGACTTTTTTTGTTCGTCTTATTATTCATAAACTTATTTAAATTTCATTATTTGATTGTACTAGCATCGTGTTAGGACCTCCTATGCGTCCCTGTGTGACTAAACAGTATAATTTTCAATATATAACATTAGCTTGCACTCTTTTAAGCTTGTGCACTGTACTTACTTATTGCACCAATTGTTTAAAGCGTATATATTACCCGTGTGTAAAATATTTCTCCAAAATACTAACAATTTTGTACTTTGCCGAATTTGTCTGCTGCTTTTTGCACGGTTTGGTTAATTTCAGTTTGGGTCGGAGTAGATGGTGTTGGTATTTTGGTGGAATACTCACCGTGGATACTTTATAAACATACTGATTTCATCTTAAAGTCGTTTTTTGTTTTAAAATTATGGAAAACATTCACATATATGTATTTCATTTTATTACTAAATTGAAATAGTTCTCTTAGTATGTTTATTTAGTAAAGCATTTTATTTTGTAGTTATTACTAATAGTCACTTGAGCAAAGTTTTTGCACAGTATTATAAAATTATTAGTGCGTAAAGCTTAGTTCAAGTGTTTTTGTGCATGCTTACTGAGCTGTTTCACTTCAACCGATAGGTTGAGGTGGTGGAAACTTCTGAAGTGCCAGTGATACCTCCACAAGATGTCAGCCAACAATTCCACTATCAACCGATCATGGATCCTCATTCAGAGTTCGCTTGGCATCATCCCGATGCTCAAATAAGGGAAGAGGCTCAACAAAACCAATTAGATATGACACAATTTCATAATCCTTGGGATCTTTATAGAGGCCATATTGCAACAAATACAGCGATTGAAACTACGCCCTGTACTGAATTAGTTAGACTTGAAAATCGGGAAGAAATGAGAAAATGTGTGTGGAAACATGAAATTCAAGAAGATAGCCACAGAAATAATCAGTCGTATCATATTGATCATCACTGGCAAAATAAGAAACCCGAAGAACACGTACATCATAAGGGAACTAATCCCAATCATAATTATACTAATCCCCATCAACATGAACATTTCTGGCAACATACATCTCAACAACATGAAAACTACTGGCAACCCGCCCCTCAACAACTAGAAACCCACTCGCATTCTGATCCCATTGACTCTCAATACTTTGAACACCATTGGCAACCAAATCTCCAGCAAAACGAACCGCATCACCAACCTAATCCCCAGCTACACGAATACCATCTAGAACCGAATTCTTATCAATACCATCATCAGTGTCATCCTGACTCTCAACACCAAGAAGCTCACTGGCAACCTCATGCTTACCAACATGAAGATCACTCGGTACCCCATTCCCAAGAACACGATCACCATAGGCATGATGACCACAATCATACCAGTAATCATGATAATGTATACGACTCTCACGCACACACACAGCATCAACATAATCACAAACATGACAACTCTAGTCTCTCAAACCAACACGATGAACAGAAGCAAAATCCTACAGTAGAGAAGAAGGTTGAGGTACACAATAATTGTTTACAAAGACTGGACTGCATCGATTCTTACAAAAGTGAAGGAATGAATGGAGATATTTCGGAAAGTGACAGTGATTATCACGAAGAAATACCGCCAAGGCATCCATATGATGGTTTTTATTTAAGGCATCGAATCACTATAGACGCTCGTGGAAGAAAGATATGTTCACATGAAATACCACCTTCCCCTCCACCTGACTTGAAGGCACTTACAAACAATATCTCATCTATTGTCGAGGACGAACAAATTTCAACATATAATGTTGAAGTGCAAGTAAGTTAACATCCAGTATTCACGTAATGCGAAGACAAGACCGCAGGTATTGTAGTTTCATATTATTAAGTGCTTATCTAGCCAACGTGACTGTTAGTGTGTATAGCAACGTGACTGTTAGTCTTTGTTAAGCTATTTATTTATTTAGAAGCAATGCATGCTTTGAGTTCTTAATTAATTGTGCACGTGTAAACTTACTTTAACATTAACATCACTTTCTCCTTCAAATGTGTAATATACCTACTAAGACATCTTTCATCTGATCAATCTGACGTCTGTTACAGAGTGGCGTCGCCGGGAACTTAGCTCGAGTGCTGCCAGGTGCACCTGGTCAACGTGAAGCCCTAGATGAGCTTACACGCCGCCAGGGTTGGGAAGCTGGAAACATCGATTACATGGGAGCCGATTCGTTTGACAATATTTGGGCGAAAATCTCGCAGACATTGAACAGGCCTCGCTCCTCACCACCTAAACAGTCTCCTCCTAAAGAAATAGCTCCTCAACAATCGGCCCCACAACAGATAGAAGTTCAAACAGGTGAAGTCACCAAAGAGCCAGTCTCTGAGCAAGTGGAGGTTGCGAAAGAAGCTACATCGGAGGAAGCCGTGTGTACAAAATCGACCCAGGTACTAGACGCTGCGGAAGCTTCTGTACAAGAATCCGTTACACCAATAATAACTGCAATACCTCTAGAAGCTGCTGTGAAAGTAGATGACACAACACCAGTAGCAGCTGTCGGATCAGTTGAGGAGAATAATTTAGCTGCACCTCCAGTAGTCAAAGGCGATACACCAGTAGAAGCTGTCGCATCAGTTGAAACTGCTGCATCAGTTGATGCTCTTGCACCAGTAGTGCCTGCTACACCAGTTGAAGCTGCTGTACAAGTTCAAAAAGTTGCACCGGTTGAGACTGTAGCACCAGTTGAAGCTGTTGCACCGGTGGAAGCTGTCGCATTGGCTGAAGCTTCTGCACCAGTTGATGCTCTTGCATCAGTAGAGTCAGCTACACCAGGTGAGACTGCTGCACCAGTTGAAGCTGTTGCGCCGACAGAATCTGCTGCACCAGTTGAAGCTGTCGCACCAGTTGAAGCTACTATAGCAGTAGAAACTGCAGCACCAGTAGAATCTGCTGTCCCAGTTGAAGCTGTGGCACTAGAAGAAACTGTTGCACAAGTTGAAACTGCTGCACCAGTAGAAGCTGCTGCACCAGTAGAAGCTATTGCACCAGCCGAAGCTGCTGCACCAGATGAGGTTGCTGCACCAGTAGAAGCTGCTGCACCAGTAGAAGCTGGTGCACCAGTAGAGGCTGCTGCACCAGTAGAAGCTGCTGCACCAGTTGATTGTGCTGCACCAGTTGAGGTTGCCGCACCAGCAGGAATTGCTGCATCAGTTGAAGCTGCTGTACCAGTTGAAGCTGCTGTACCGGTTGAAGCTGCTGTACCAGTTGAAACTGCTGCACCAGTTGAAGCTGCTGCACCAGTTGAAGCTGCTGCATTAGTTGAAGCTGCTGCACCAGTTGAAGCTGCTGCACCAGTTGAAGCTGCTGCACCAGTTGAAGCTGCTGCACCAGTTGAAGCTGCTGCACCAGTTGAAGCTGCTGCACCAGTTGAAGCTGCTGCACCAGTTGAAGTTGCTGCACCAGTTGAAGCTGCTGCACCAGTTGAACCTGCTGCGGCAGTTAAAACTAGTGCACAAGCTGGAGCTGCTGCACCAAAAGAAGCCTCTCCTACAACTGAAGTTCCTGTGAAGGTAGAACCAGTTGAAGCAGAATCTGTTGGCGACTCTGCAAAAGTAGAGACTCCAGTGGTAGCAGTGAAAGTTGCCGATTCTTCAGAACAAAAGACTGAAACTCCCGTAGCATCAGAATCTGCTAAAGATGCAGAGACTGCACCTGTATCTAAACCAGTGATTGAAGCTCCTAAAGTCGTACAACCAGTCGAGGCGGCACCAACACCTGCATCTGACGCTGCTGCACTCCAGGCTACTCCGGAGAAGCAAACCATAGACGCTGCAGAGCTTTCTACTGATAGCCCTCCGCTTGCAAACACACCATCCAAGGAAGAAGCCTCCGTTGTCCCTGCTGCCAAATGTAAGTATAGCACCAAAGGCGAGAGCGCCCCAGACAGATAACAGCTTTGCACTGTCAAAACTCACAGAGTTCATTTTGCAGTTTTCAGACTTCTACTAATATATCTAGTTTAGCTGCATCTGTTTTACGTGGATCGGACCGCAAAATAGATATAAGCTTAGGCGGCTATCACGTAAAACTCGATGTATTCACTTGTTTTCTTTTTGTGGCGTTTTGTGATGTTTGGTTTTTATGTTTATTTATCAGCATAAGTTTCAAAATTCGTTGTTATTTCACCCAGCTACCGAGGAGGCAGCGCAAGAGACACGGCTTTGATAGATCAGGTAATATTTATTTACTTTCACTTGGACTCAATGCAACTTCACAGCTGCGCTGATTTGGGTTAAGGTGGAGGCTCTCGATGTATATTCTTTACATTGTGATGTTTTAGACTCTTTACGCGTTAAATACGTGTTTATCACATCAGCTAATTGTAACATGCATTTGTTGCCCATTCATAGGCCCATTCGTGTTAATCCTGTTTATATTAAATTATAGTGACGATGTTGGGTTGCGTCCAAGTGGATGCAGATTGTAGGAACCTATTGTCGAACACTCATGAAGCTATGTCTGTTTAAACTCGTTTTTAAGATTTTTATTATGCACTTAAATATTTAATTTCCATAGCCGAATGAGTTGTTACTATGCAAGTTGCATCTATTGCGAGTAATCTGATGCGAACTTACATGACTGTGGATATATTGAAAACGTTACAATTTTAATCATACCCATGATGAATTTGTAGCCAAATTTGTTTTTGCTTTTTGTTTAAGTTCACGCATTGCAAGGACCATTATTCAAAGTTCATAGCCTGTAGTTTTCACTTAATAAACAAAACACGTTAGTAAAAAAGTATGTACCGACTCATGCAAAACACTCTTAAAACATACAAAATATATTCATTGATAAAATAGTAATCCTTGTAATGGCCCTGCGCTTTGACACTCCACTAAACTGACAATATCTAACTTTCTGCTTGCATCGTTTCTATTTAACCATGTAGCTCGTTTTCCATCGACTTTGTTCCAGGCCCTAACCGAGCTTGCTCTATAATGTGACAGCCATACTAACGCCACGTCTAATCGGTCGAGAGTATAAAGGCGGGAATAAATTGGTTGTGTAGCCGAGGAGCGTCGCAAGCCCGCGGGGAAGCTGAAGCTGGTGCCGCCCGCGGTGGCAGACCCACTCCCGACCCCCGACAGTGAGCTCGAGGACGCCGCCACGCTCGCACAGTCCATCATCGCCAGCGAGCTACGCACCCCCACTGTCACTTCGCCCGAGCCCGCTGTCCCGCTCTCCCCACCATCTGCTCCCACTGCTCAGCTCCAGCAAGCACTGTCCGTCGAGGGGCCTGAAGTGCCGACGCCGCCCGTGGGCGCCGTGTCACTTGCGCAAATTGGCGTTAAGTCACCTTCCAAGTGTAAATCTACAACCGCTGCGCAGATTGAATCCTCGGTAGTGGAAACGCCTCCATCGGGAGTTACAGATTCAGCACCAGCTTCGGCAGAGATGATTCCGGTAACAGTTGAGGCGATATCGTCACCAGCAGAAGCGACGTCACCTTCGGTGGCGGCAGAAGCAATTGAAGCCCCTGTCTTGGCCGTAGCAAAATCATCTAAAGTCCCGAAAGAACCGGCGTCTCCTTCTGCGGACGTTCCCAAGAAAAAGGTCTTAAAGAAGGTGGTGAAGAAAGAGGCTAGTGCGACGGGACCCGATGCACCTGTGCCGCCACCGCGCAAGAAGGAAAAGAAACCCAAAGAAAAGTGAGCGTCCGCAGCACGCTCCCGATAGTTCCTCTGTGCCATAAGTTTAGCCTTCCTAATGTTAAATGTCTATTTATTAATCGAGTAATTATGCTTTTATGTATTGCGTAATGTTTTTTACATTAAAATGTTTAGTATTAATTATTTTTACTCACTCTCAGACGGCAAATGCATTGTTTAGCTTAATTTTTTATACCTTTACTTTTCTATTAATTATGGATTATATTTATGTTATTACAGTTTACCTAATTGGTTTATTTTTGTGCAAAATCTGCCAAAGGATGAACCTATTTATAAAATTACAAGACAGTTCTTCATATTAAAAGTCTATTTTGGATTTATAATTGCTTTTATTTTCCTAATCTGTTTAAAATTATATTACATGTACAATTTTTTTTATAATGTAAATCGTTGTGATATTCAGAAATATATATTTGCAATATTTATGTAATAACACAATAACAAAACATCGATAGCGAAGTGTATAGAGATTAGTATAGGCATAATTTGAGACACCATATCAAACTTTATCGCAATGAAGGTTGAACTATTATACATATGAAAATATACAATATACATCGGGCACGATTTTGATAAATGATATTCACGCATAAAGCATTCAAAAATAAAACCGAAGCACAAAAACCATCGAGAGATAAGGAAAGGGTACAATTAGACGAATATTTCGACGCTACTTTATATGATAACTAACGCACGGTCCGCAGCTGATAAGGCCCAGATGAAATATCTGGTCCTGATCCTCGATGGGAGGTGGCTCTTCGATGTGTACTTTCGACAATATGCTCCAAAGCTGGTCGGCGCTGATTCTGCCTTTGGGCGACACTTGTCCAATTTGGGTGGAGTCGGCGTCGCAACGAGACGGTTGTCCGATCAATGGCACTGTATGGTGCACCAGTGTAGGTAGCGGCTCAGCGGCTCTGGGCAGTCAGCCCAGAAATCCACCTCTCCGTGGGATTTGGAGGCGGAAATGCTCGCCGAAGTTTATCGGCGGACGACTGACTTCCGCGCAGGTAGCGACATACTGTCCTCGCCCGAAGAGGTACGCGAGTGACGTGAGGCCGCTCGTCGAGCCACGATGGCTCGTTGATCGTCTCAGCTGGAGGCTCCACGAGCTGGTTTTGCCGCCGTGAGGGTTCTCCAGCCGGTCATCGCTGAATGTGCGGGGCAGTAGCACGAGATCCTTTCCTTCCGACTAACGCAAGTTCTTTCCAGGCACGTTTGCTTCGGGAAGTATCTGCACTCGGTCGCTAGGAGGGGATTGAGTCCTGCCTGTCATCACTGCGACTGAAGTGAGGAATAGGCTTAGCACACGCTGGCGGTTCGTTCCGCCTGGGCGGCGCAGCGTGGGGCCCACACTGCAGTTATTGGAGGAGAGCTCTCGCTACAGGCCATCATACGTTCCATGGCCGATAGCTGTTTTACCGTGGTCGTAACTTTCTGCGAAGACGTCATTTCGCAGAAGGAGGCGGCAGAGAAGGCGGCAGGCCCGGGAGGACGATCTCTACTTGGACCTAATTCGCCGTCGGCAAATCGGCAACCGAGTGGACGGGATAGGTTTTCCCCTCCATTCGCTACAGTGGCCAGCCGCGAAGAGGCGACGTCCGCCTTTGCTGTACGTCGCCTAAATAGAGAATTTTATCCGTAGATGGTGCCCGAGCAATCGCGCAGGCGCTAGTAGGGGTCCGGTTGTCGTAATAACAGCTGTTCCCGGAACCCTCCTGTCTCAGGCGCATAGTGGCATACCGTGTGGTTTTAGTCGGTCCGATTCTGACACACCACCCCGTCGTAAATTCCGGTATGGTGACGGCCCGAGGGGGTTTCTACGCGTTAATAAAAAGGGTTTGGTCAAGTTCGTTTGCCTTCTCTTTACAGTGATGTTGTTCTGCATAGTTTGCTTCCTTAGTAGTAAAAAACGTGATTATATTTGAAAAGATCAAAAATGAGTGGCAGGCAGTTGTTAAGATGAGCGTGTACATAAGTGAGAAGATTTACATTTCGAGATCCTAGTGTGAGTTTTTTTCATAGACCTGTTTCATCTAGACGGATTAACGGAATTCCCAAAAAAAAATAAGAAAAATCTGGTCAAAATATAAAAGCTGCATATTATTTTAAAAGATCGATACCTTGGTCTAAACAACAATCTAACATTTATAATTAATTTTAAAGTATTCTATACAATCATAACGCACTGAGGAAGGAGAAATGTCAACTCTTAGCATTTATTTGGACTGGATATACAGAGTAGCTAACGATTTATTGACGTTGAAAATCTTTTAAGGATAGCTTTCACTTTAAAAGACGTTAAACTCGACACGAACGGAACTTGTGCCCTCAGAAATATAGGATGAGACACGAATTAGATAACATTTGAAAAAGTTGTATAAAAGAACCCATTTGATATATTATAAAAATTGCTTATTTACAAGAGAGTCATTTAGTTAGAATTTATTTTTAAAAAATTACATGGTCTAAATGACCACCGAAATTTTTGAATACTCTTCGCCAAAGAGACCGCGAGATCACCGACATCTCTACGCTGATTTTTTATTTTAGTTGACGTAATTAATGTATTTGGTTTATTGATGTAGATATACTTCTTCAATAGGTGGGGATAGATCTGGACTTCTGGGTGGTCATGGAATGTTGCCTCGCCTGGAAATCAACTTTTCCGGAAACATATCTTGACCACTTTTTAACGAATTCTTGGCCCACCCTATAGTTCAGTATCCAAGTAATCTCATATTTATTTATTTGGCTCACCAATAACTGTATACACTGTTTCATGTTTAAAAGACATTTTATGAAAGTATGAGATGACATAGCGTTATTTATAGGTAAGCACCACGTGCACTATAAACAAAAAAATAGTGTATGCTTATGCTAAAAATACAATACAAACTTTGGTGAGAACAGATAAGAAGCAAATAAAATATTTTTTATTTAATATTTTGTATGGTATTGCGGTGTTTGGTAAGTGAGTCAGTGTGTATATCAACCAGGGAGCTGCAAGCATTAAGCAGCTTGCACAGTCGTGGAATGGTAGAGTTAGCACCGAGGACACTTCTGCGAAGCGGGGGATGTAGGGGTGTGATAGGAGAACGCGGATATCTAGTTGGAGCATGGAACGTTATTTTGCTTAAAAGTTGTGGACAATCTATCTTGTGTCTCAGAAGCTTGTATAAAAAAATCGAGTCTGTTACATTCCTTCCTTTTCGTAGTGTAGTCAGTTTAAAAACGCTTTATATGATTTCATCCTTTTAGATATCCTATAGGAATATGCTAGGTGCCAAAGGAACCTCTTCTGTATACGCTGCAATCTTAATTTATGTGTCGCACAATGCGGTCTCCATACGGGACTGCAGTACTCTAAGATGATACGTAAAAAGCAGTTATATAAAAGAATTTTAGTTTTATTACGTCGTAACTTAACTGCATTTCTTAAAACGAATCCCAGAATTCTTGATGCCTTTTTTAATACACTTTTCTAAGTGTGAGCTTACAGTTAAAAATGATTTCCTTCACATTTTGTATAATACTTTGAACAATATAATATACAGATTTTAGAGGATTCATTTTTTTTTAAAATTTAATGTGATAACATTTATTGATATTTAGACTCATGTCATTAATATTGCATCATTCCACCAACACATTAATGTCTTTCTGGAGCAGATTTATGTCGTAGTTGGTTTTTACTATTCTCAAAAATTTAAGATCGTCAGTGTACATAAAAATTTCGGAGTAATTGAAGCTGTATGGGTTAGCGTTACTGAAGTAGTTGAATAAGATAGGACCGATGTGGGAACCTTGCGGAACACTAGAAATAATTTTGTGCACATTAGAATCAAAACCGTTCACTGTCACAAAGAAAGTGCGATTATTAAGGTAGGACTTGAGCTAATTCAAGAGAGTATCAGTAATGCCAACTACCAGAATTTGTGTTATTAATACTAATACACCCACTAAAAGTGTATTAAAAATGTAATTTCCTGTTTGGTTCGAAGAAAACCTAAAATAAGTACTGAAAGAAAAAGAAAAAATAAGAAAACGCTACAATGTCTATGGAAATCCCATGGATGAGTTAGAACTTAAATTACTCAGTAAACGTTGCTCTAAAATATCCACCAACTGTTATAATAATTATATTAAAAATATAGAAGCAGAGATAAATAAGGATCCAAAAAAGTTTTGGAGCTATATTAAGGCAAATGAGGCAACACTAGTTCTTTTCCTCCCTCAATGACTAATAATATTATAACTACCTCTAAAGGCAATGCAATCTGCGAAATGTTAGCTACTCATTTTTATTCTTCTTTTAAAGTTCGTCAAACAGTAAAAAGTATTTCAAGCTCAGATTACTTAAATAACATTAGAAACAACAGTTTGCCTTTAACAATTCCAGTCATTGAGCGAGAGACCATATTAAATAAGCTTAAATCTCTAGATCATCGAAAAGGTTTTGGCCTAGATGGGATTCCTCCAATATTTTTAACTAATTGCGCTGTTTATCTAGCTCTTCCTCTAACGATGATAACCATGACTCTAATCTGGACATGTTCACTTTCTCGATTCTTCCTCATGAATATCCGACCTCCTCTAACCCAGACAAACTGGTGACCAATGTCTTTGGCTTTAATCCTTGCTGGAGTGTACAAAGCCCTGTTACTTGCTGAAAGATGTTCAGAGACGAAAATTGGTGTTTTAGGGCTCGAGTATCCCAGGTGAGTGGAATTTAGCTTGCTTTCAACATTGGATTTGTTATAGTTGATAGTGGCTGCGAAGAACTGATCCCGAATATATGGAGAGGCGAGTTGAACCACTACCGATCTCGGCCGGAAATTATTGGAATTGAGCTTGGCGACTCAAGTGCAATGCACAATGTCTCGGGGTTCAATGTTACATCCAACAACCTTCGAAAGCTCACTCACAGCTTCGAGAAGATCTTCTTGTTTCTTTTCTGGCAGACATTGAATTTCAATATTGTTCGTTCGGGTTTGTTGTTCTAGTTGGTTAAGTCGCGTATTTAAATCAGTAATAGTGTTTTTCATGCTAGAGTTTGCCATTTGTAGCTCTTTCAGTGCCTCCTTGCAAGTTAAATACTCTTTGAGAAGGTCCTCATATTGAATGTTCATATAAGTCATGGAATCATTCATTTGTTCCATTTGTTCCTTAATCGAATGTAATTCGCTGCTTAAATTACCATTAAGAGTGTCATTAAATACAGATAGCTGTTCCTTTAGTTCGTTGTTCATGGTTTATTAGGAGAATATCTTCTGTGCACATGTTCAAACAAGAGGAAGTTTGTTGCAGTGAATTAGGGGATAGTTTTTTATTCCTTCTGGTAGTCGTGATGTTGCGCGGCGGTGTAATGTCAGCACTAGCCAACCAGCGTACACCCAGGTAGCAGGCAAAACATAACTTTCGATAAACAATAGGCAGGCAGTGATACGTTTTCGTACATTTGCTGCACTTGACATGTTTATTTCTTGTAAGTTTCCGACTACAACACCCCCATGACGGCGTAGGCGAACTGCTAACCATTGTAGTTTTGGATTTTGACATACTTATACTTTTACAAGTTGATATTTTTTAACTCGAAAAGTTTATAGTAGTGTAAACGAATATATCAGCTGTGTCCCCGACCGTTCTAAACGTAGCGCACTCGCGAGAAAAAGGTCGTATGTTCGCTGTATGCTACGTTGCTTACGCTTTCGAATATTTCACTTCACACTGCAATGTTATGGTCGGTAGAAATATAATTTATTTATTGTTTTTCGGTTTACTACCTATATTGAAAATACGCACTTCACAGTCCAAATCACTCAACAATATATCAAGTAATAAGGTTCACTTTACATTATAAGTTTATTTTCGAAGATATAATTAGGATTTACTACTTTAAAACAATATTAATGTGAGAGGATATGTTGTCCAGTCCGGCCACATTGACAGTCAATCTTTAAAAAAATTAAAATTAGGCTGTCTTCTCTCAATAGTGTGGCTGCTTAAATCCCATACAATTCACTTATATTTGTCAACATAACAATTAATGACGTGGAAAACGCAAGAGTCGACTAAAAGAGCAAACGACACAAGATAATATACCGCAAACTTAAAACAAATCCTATTCCAACCCATCTAGCCAGTGTGATATAGTACGACAAAACCTCCTTTCCGGGGAAAGGCCTATGTCCAGCAGTGATCTATAAAAGGCTGTCGATGATGATAGATGGAACACCGTGTGGTGTTTGTACGATTCTGACATATTACCTCGCCCCCGAAACCCCGCTGAGGAGATGGCCCGTGGGGGTTATTTTGCATGGATAAATAGATAAGTCGTTTAGGAAGGTTTCTTATAACACCATTTCAAATTAATGGACTAAAAGTGAGGTCAAAGCTACTACTGGTATTGAAAGGACTGCATTCACTGTGAAGGATATAAAATGGACTTGAATTCAACAACAATGGAAGCGTCGTTTTTCAAAAAAATAATAATATTATTTCTTTTAAAGTTTAATGCATCATTATTTTAAGGTCGAGCAATTCTTAACAATCGTCTCGTTTTACTTGGTGCTCCATTTACATCTATTAAATTTATTTATGCCCAACCAATACCTGTTGGTCTTGCGAAAAATTTATAATTACATAATTTGTAATAAGTGTCCTCAAGTTTTAATTAATATTTACTTAAAAGTTTTCATCGGAAATTGAGTCAGGAAGGAGACATTGTTAAAATAATGTTGTTACATTTTTCCAATTGGTTGGCTAGAGTGGCTAAGTCGAAATGAAGACATCAAAATCTATATAAGGTCAATTTTCAAAACTTCCAAAAAACTTTTCAGGTACCTAACCTCTATTCTCGAACCAAATGACTGTTTTTTTTTTTTTTTTTTTTTTTTTGAAATATTTAGCTGTTGGCCTCAGACGGCCTCTACAACTTTACCCGGTTTAGTTACGGTGAGCGCAGAGGGCTCTCAACCGGCCTTTATTTAAAATGACTGTTAGTCAAAATGCTGCTCTTATAGGATGAGGGACGTGAACTTCTTTGTTAAAAACGCCATCTACAGTTGCCTATATGAATTAATTATTAAAATAGTAGCTTAAGTTTTTACTCGTTTCTAAATTGAAATATCACGCAAGGTAGTTAAAAGAGGTCGTGCTAATCAATTCCTTTGAGGATACTTTATTTTGTGGCATTGATAGACTTGAAATTTTATTTTTCATGTAAAAATTAAACAAAAAGTCCAATTTTTAAAATTAGGTATCTCAAACCCCTAACTATTCTGAAAATGTGTCAGTTTATAGACTGTAATATGGGGTTAATTGATGAAAAAGACAATATTAAGCTGTAAATGAAAATACATTACATAAATATTAAATTGTTCGCTGTTTGTAGATATTTCATAGGCGCATTTCAACATTATCATAAAATAGTTATAATTCTTTCTTTATAAGATCTTTTATTAAAAAGTATTGCTTGTAAAATAATTCTTAAACTGGGACTAATTGAAATACTATATTTTTATTTATTTTTTGATTTACTTCGTGTTATTCGAGTTATTGTCGAGACAACAAACGAACAAATATAATAAACAATGCTAACTGATTCACAATTGGAATCGGAACAAAAAGAAAGCAAATAATTGTAAGCTTACCAAAAAAATATGAATGAAATAACACTTGGATTATTGGATGTCCGAAATTTTACGTCAGACGTTTTAGCGCCAAAATAGTAGTAGTAATGAATAGATTTTTTTCTTTGGCAACCAATAAATAGTCTCATAGTCAGGACCAAACGGGATAAAGAAGTTAAAGTTCCATTCAAGATTTTTTCTTAGGTTACCCCTTGTTTTGTAAATACATAGCTCCATTTTATGGTACCTCAGTCTAAGATAGTTCCATTTTGATTTTGATTTTAAGTTTGTTGCATGAGCAATCTACTTTTATGTAACTTTATTTTGGTGACAGGTTTTAAAATCTCAGAATCTCCGGTTCCCGGGTAACCCCGGCGCCAGGAGTTTGTGATATAGACGCTAAAAACCAACCTCACGTCCGGCCTCAAGCACCCTACTTTGGGACCTGTGAGAACCTGAACCTAAGTTGGATCTACTGTAAGAATAGCTAGTGGTTTCGCTCCGTCTATCACTAAATGTCCCTTACGCTGAACACATGGAACTTTAGTAAAATCCACAGTAAAAGTATTACGATGACGTTTAATATATATAGGTATTTTTGATTTGTACTCCATTTTAAGGTATTGCCTGGTGCGGCGTTTCAACATGCGACATGTTTTCATATATTTTAACTTACGTAAATTATAGAGACAATAGCGAAATTGTCGTACCTTGCGGCAATCGTTGAACATGTCCCTATCGTTTCTTTAAATTCAAAGGGTCAAGATATCCGAGCCTGCTAGAGTAAAATCGTTTGTTATAGAGCAGACAAGAAGATACATGAGCACACAGCTTAGCAAAATGCCAAGTGAGGGAAATTCAAATCTAACTCCCCTGTCCTCTGATTCTGATGACGGGTGACTCAAGGGCGAAGAGGCACTTGTGGCTTTTAAATTACACGTTTTCATAAGCGTCGGTAGTCACTAACAATTAAGTGATCCTTGAATAGGTCCGTTTATTCCGTTTAGCATAAAAAAGACGAACAAATCGACCGCAAATAATATTCTTTTTCTAGCGTTAGAGACTTCAACAATTTGAATTAAAGGTAAGTACAACGCTACTTAGTAATATACTCTGAGATTCGTTCTCAAAAGTATTTTAATGTGTTCAATATCTCTGACGATGCTAACCCTAACGTCGGTGATTCGTGAGAGGCGTATTTCAAACTTCACGAGCGGTGCGTACTCTATAATTTGATACAAATTGCAGAGAGAAACAAACAAGAGCCTTGTATATGCCTATCTTGTTAAAGTTATGTGCCTTAATTACGACGCGATTTATCTGGTAATTTGATGTTGGTTTTGTTACCATGTTTGCAAAATAACAACTAATTGTTACGATGTTTTTGTGTTGTTCTTTTTTTTGTGTGTAGTATGTAGTAAGGTAGATTATGTTTAACAAAAAGTGTTGCTAAAAAAATAAACACAAATGATCAGGAATATAAGAAGCCATTTTACTTCTTGAAGTATAACGCTGACGCTAAGAAAATAATGAAGTTGACACAGTCTAACGAAAATAATGGAAGTGACAGTTTAAATTTAATGTAGTTCAAAGGTATTTGATTAAATTTAAACCGTCACCATTAAGTAGAATGCCAGATCCTGTAACGCTAACAATATGTAATGGATGGTTAATTGCCATGCATAAAATCTACTTGGTTCAAAACTTGATAGCGTTGTATGTCAGATAAAGAATGTGTGAAATGCAAATTATGTAAAAAATGGTATAATATTTAAATCCATATTTGTGTATGAGTTTATTTACTAGCAGAAAAACATTCTATGGACATTGAAGAAAATCGTAAACGAAAAATTGACCGACAGTTCATAATAGTAAGTGACACACGGCCATGGACACCTGCAACTCTGGAGACACAAGAGTGTTGCCGTCTTTTGACTGCTCTGTCCAGAATTTGAATAGTTGCAAAATCAAAGGTCTACTTGGTTTATAATAAATAATCACATTCTTCATGCATCTAACACGACGGTCCAATTTCAACCTACTATGAAAGTCAGCCTGCTAATAAACGTATATATATATTTCTGGATACATACGTAATATAGAAAGTTACATGCACACAGTACAAGTAAACGTGATAATAGAAAATTATTAGGTCTGGGTGAGAATTAAATCTACGAGTACACCCCGTGTCTTTCAGGGTTACTAGTTACAGGATCAACAGGTCAGTCATAGCTAACTAGCATATATTACTTTTATAGATAACTTAGCACTCTTCTTGACTGTTGATTGCATAGTTATTTAATTTAATTCCATTCTAATGATCCACTTCTGTGGCATCTGAGGAAAATTATACATGAACCTCAAAATTAACCAAAGTATAGAGGCATTGTCTGTCTGCGCTGCACTGTCATCGTGAAACCTCTAGGAACTCAATAAGCTATAGAATTTTGGTGTTTCAGTGTTCCTAATGTGTGTCCAAAATTAAGAAAGTACTTTAATTACGCAGTGAAGAGTACAATAACATTAAGGAAGTGCGTACAGCTCTCGATGTTGACAGTTTAAGTATTAAAGACCGTAAATTCAACACATCATCGATTGTAAGTCGTAACTCGTTGGTAATTTGAAGTCACTTCTGTTTACACGCCTGTTAGTCACAATATGAGCGTCTCTTTATGAGATGGAGTCTGATCGTGGGTGGTCTCACACTTACCGGACATTGTTGCGTTTGTATCTCTCACAGTTTGACGACTAAAGGTGTCTAAAACAGTGTTGGTAACTGATGACAAAGTTTAGGGGTGCAATAGCAGTCAAAGATTGGAAGGGATGCGGGGAGTATTTATATTAATAGCAAAGTTACTGACTTTTTTACGCACATTTATCACCTTTCTGTCCTTAACGGTATTTCGTCTAGTTAATTCGTATTTAAATAAATCTATCACAACAAATCAGTACCTAAGACAAATTAACCTTTATATATAGATAAAACACGTCATATAGGAGTAAAAATACGACATCCGGAAGCATCTTACATTTTTAATACTTAACTTCATGTTTACAGTTTAAACATGTATAAAAACGAGCTACATTTTTTTTTAGCCAAATATGCTTTTTAACAGTAATCTAAAAATGGCAATATGAAACTACATATAGAGGTCCAATACATATTTTCATCTGTCATGGTCTTTATAATGACAGTTCAAGTTACACCAGTCAATTAAATAAAACAAGATATTTAAAACTATTAAAACTTAACCGCCAAATTGATCTCCAGTTCAAAAACATTCTGTTGGAATAAAATTTTTCTAGCCTTACAATATAAAAATTAACATATTTACTATGAACATTCTTAAGTATTATTGTTACGGTTTAAATAAATATAGTATATTATTCTAACAATTATAATCAACACAATAAAATATTAGAACGCAATTCTTAAAAGTTTTACATGTAAGCGCCATCTAGTGTGCCATGAAGTAGCTTTATAAAAATAATCAGGCACTTAGTTCTATCCCTCTCTCACTAGACCTGCACAAAAAGATGCGTTTCGTTCACAAACGCACACAACGAGGAGATCGTGTACGTACATTCACACAACTTCGTTTCTCAGTGCAACACAAACAACCAGTTTGACAGAAACAACGTCGCGTGGTGGTTGTGTCACACTTTTTCGTTAAGTTACATTGATAATATCAATGTTTATAAACAGTTTTCGATGAGATTCCGACAAAATTCTCCATGTTCATGAATAAAATGAAAGACTTTTATAGATTCAAGCTTTAAGTAGTGAGTTTATAGGGTTTTTCTCTCGGATTAGTACGTTTTATTCGAGTGTATAATCTTGTATCGGTGAGAAGTCAGCATCGTTGATTTTGTTGGGACGATGGATGAAAATGTGAAACAAATGTGAGTTGGTGAACTTTATGTGCTGATGATCCTGGATTTAGTACTTTGAGACGTTTGTGGAGTAGGGAACTGACATTATGAAGTTGCTAGTGTTCATTTTGTTACTGCCTGCGTGTCTAGCGCATTTAAATGTTTACCTGAGTAGCGCTGAAGTATGGAGGTTATTAGGTAAGTTAATATACCTATTTATCAATGTATAATACAGAAAGGTTTATCTGTTTTATCGCGTTAATACAATGTGATAAGAGTGTATATTTTTGTCGAAAATATTTCGAATTCGGCTGCCGATTACATACTTAATGGTGTAACAAATTGTGTTCAATTTACCATTAGAAAGTGCTATAGGTAGTAATCTATTTCTAAAAATGATGAATATGAAGAATAAATACATCATTCAGTTGAACTCAGTTTATTTTGACAAAATTGAGATATAGGGTTTTCGTTCTAAATGAGTTTGTGTAGGTTACAACAAATTTTGTTTTCCTAAATCTGTTTGAGTTTAACAAAATTAGTGAAATACTTTACGTAGTTGAGATTTCTTGTCTTGTTGTTTAATGTAATTAGACTTTTTTAAACTCATTAAATTCGTATGTATATAAAATAAATCACCAATTCATACTCTCGTTTAGGTTGCCAGATTCCAAATTTTGTACGAACAAAACAGTTTAACGATAATACGACAAATCATAAAGCAGTAGCGTAAAACAGTTACGATTGTATTAGCCATTACGACACACTTAATTTTATAAGAAATCTGAAAACAATACCCTATTATGTTTTCAATACTCAATGAATCCGAATTACTTTTTGTTGCTGTAGCTACTGTGTATTTCATCTCGTTACAACGTTTGATGTGTTTAGACTTTACCTAGAAACTTTCTTTACTTCAACCTTTTACTATAACTAATACCTGACTTCATAAACAACCTTCTGTTGTCATATTACTGAAATACTAATAGTCTCATGAACAATAAAGACTAGTTCTTTTAAATTAGTGAAAACCCCAACCTTTCCAAATTCACTATTCATCGACGACACTTTTTTTCCCGTCCAGTAACATGATGACACATCAACTAGGTATGTATGCCTTTAAATAATTCGAATATCAATCGAGTCCATCCTTCAACACAATACATACATACTTAGTCAAGACTTGCATTCAATTTAACCATAAATCCATCTACATTTCTGAAAAAATAATGGTTTACTATTTACAAATCGTATTTCGTGTCGCTGAAGTATGTCGGCGTACTTCAAAACTATTTTATTATCGTACGGGCACATTGTTTAAGTGACTAGCAACTTAATCCACACGATTTTAATTAGGGAAACGTCAAAACTAATGTCTGTTAGCTCGTCATCTCCGGCTCTGAGAATAAGCTGAAGTGACAAGTATAAAAGGGCCCGTGCGCAGGCGCACAGGTAATGGGCTTACCGATGATGTGACGCTCCTTAGAATAACCGTGTTTTTTGTCCCGTCCTATTGTACGAACCTGCTTCGGTTAAGAGTGCAATCCATCTTTGTCAACGACAAAACCATCTGCCTTTTGTTCTTGCTTAAAAATTTGAATAATAATAAACGTTTTATTAGAAAACGGCATTTTTACTTTATAAAATATAGCACAACGAAAATGAATAGTTTTCTACACAAAGTCACCTGAGCAATAAACAAATGTCCAATGAACATTTACGATTCATTTTTAAATAGAAAACACAATGTTGGAAGAAGTGTCGTGTAGCTTGTTCAAGCATTCCAAATGTAATTTATTTCGACGACAATAACATAAAAATTAACATATCACATATCTTTATGTGTTATCTTTATCTGGTAAAAGTTTCATGGCGCGACTTCGACCGTGTTCTGTATCTGGTGGTTCGATCACCCAGCGGGTAGGTATGGTATATGTATTTATGTTATTTATTTCACATGACATTTATGATGATAGTATGGAACTAAGCCAATAAACTCATCGCTTAAAAGCATAATGCGACGCGTTAGAACAAACATTTTATCTATCTATTAGATCAGAAATGACAAGATCGCAAAATAACATTTTTTGCCTTTTTAGTTTATTATTAGTGTTATTGACTGTTTTTAATTGATTATATTCGAAATAGATTTTTATATGAAACACAAAATTTATTTTAAGTTTCGTATCACTTAACTATGCAGTAAATAAAGTACGAGTTATGATTTTAAGAAGCGTCCTGCGCTACTAGTTATTATCAGATACTGCAGCCAAGAACATGCTAAGGCGGTATCGGACGACAGCGTTGTTTATGGGCACCTGTTATCGTTCATCTGTATTCAGTACTGGCTACAACTAAATATTGAGGACAACGTAAATAACAATTGACTGCGTAATGTATCCTAAAATCGAAATTGATAAAATCATGATATGGAAACTTTGATTAGAGCAGAATCTATTTATATGACTTGATAACTTTTATATAATAGATACAATAACAAATAACAGGACATACTTCGCCAACTCACATGTTAAAAATATTAAAAACTTACACTAATTTGTGTAAACTTCAAAAACTCAAAATTTCTATACTGGTTAAACTTAAATTTTGCCATAATATACAACACGCTTCGAAGATGGTTTTTAACCAATTCTTATACCTACTATGATGTGTTACAGCGAAGGGTGTCTGGCTACTAGTAACTAGCACATCCAAGTTATTTCACAAAATCGCAAGATTCTCTTCAATGGAATCTTATTTGCTGATAGCAGTTAAAGTAAGCCTCATTGTTTTACATCCAACCAGTGAATATAGGCGCAAAACCTATAATATTTTCTTGAAACTGGTCAGATAATTTCAACTCCTTATAATGCTAGCTACTCGAAGGTTACGATTGAATCTGAGAACAAAAGCAATTTTGTAGTGATATAAAGCAAAGCAAAATAAAATGGATGCTCTGATTACAGTAATCTTGTATTCCGTAACCACATTATGTTTGTTAGATTGCAACGGGCAGTAAGTTTAGTAACTTTTAACGGTACTATAAATTACTTGCCTGAGAAAGTATGTACCGTATTTTTATAGAAAAGAATTTAGGATCGTCATATCGAGTTACCAGCATCCGTCTGTGTAAAAATATCTCCTATCGAAGTCTTGGGTTTCACGGCTAGTGCTGTGGTGGGCATATTGTGAAAAATGTTATGTAACTTAATATTTACAAGCAGTGTAAGATTTCCAAAGTTATACCTACTCTTCATAACAACACAATCGTAACTTTCAACAAATGATCAAAAATTAGCTATTAAGAATAAGAATTTTCTGTTAATGGTTTTTTTGAACATTATTTAAGTTAAGACCTATATCAATAATGTGCCAGGACACGTACGTTTATCTCACCTACGTGTAAATCCCAACCTTTCTAAGCTTATCCTTAGCATCCGGGCCGTCATCATTTTAGATAACATTTTCGTTCTCTATTCAGGTATGAAACTCACAATGGCATAAATAAAAACAGTCGAGAATACACATTGTTAGTTGAATAAATACTATTAATGCTGCATTCAGGGAGCGCCATTCGGATCACGTCTACTAAAACAGAGACGTCATTTTGGGAATTAACAATGAAATATTCCAATAAACAGCCAACGACGGTGCAATATAAATATGGGCTCGCCTCCTACTCCAAACTATTCTTTATGTAAATACAGTTGACACGCGGATGATGAGGAGTGGGCCCTAAATAAATTTAATTTCATGGATTGTTGGATACAATTTTAATATCAGAGGGTGTGATATGTCACCCCGAACAGGTGCGCCATAGCCGCAACAAAATTAACCTTCGTGATCTGAATTAAAAAGTTTAATTAAAAAAAGCGCTTTTAGATGAGATTTTTCGCGGTACGTGTTTAAATTTAGAGATAGGGATGAGCTTTGTGTTTATATTGTATTTAAACTACGTAGGTGTTAAGTTGTTTGTCGATAAGAAATAATAAAATTGTTCCTGGACTTATTTTCCAAAGTAAAAACATATCCTACATCCTAACTTCTAATCTATAACAAAACGGCATTTTTTTATTTTTCTTAATTAGTCGGTAGTTTGTTTCGTTGGTTGCCGATCAAGAAGATTTCGAGTAAGTTGTCCGGGTCAGGCCAGAAAGTGTTATTGGATATTTCTCATAAGAAATTCTTAATAATCAAGAAACAGCCCGGAGTATGGAAGTTGCCGGTGTTTAACACCCGTTTCTCAGAGAGTACATTAAGCCGACGATCCCGATTGTCGTGAATATCTATGGCAATAGTTATTGGGAAGTCAGTCCCCTCAAATGTACAGACAACTAGTCTAATCTTTGAATTCGGTTCGCTTGCAGGGTTGCGAAGGTCCGATGCTTGTCGCTCCGTGGAAAAACTGATATTCTGATAACACCGGTTGAACTAGTACCTTGGCCCCAAATAATCTTGGGAACAATAAAACCAGAAATATGAATTACTCAATAGTCAATTAGTCAATATCAACATCGGTGATATAAAACAAATATATTTTTATCGCAATTACATGCAAAGGTTACAGCTTAACAGACATCACCCGTAAAACAATTGCTCAGCCAGTTTTGTCACTAAATACACTAGTAGGTGTCGGCTGCAAGCATTAACATGAATATGCATATCGTTATTTTCAATAACGTCGCCTTAGCTTTAATCGCCTAAAGCTCTACAATCTATTGTCGTCGACGCCTCATGCAATTTTAATGATTAGTCTCTGTCATCGCTTTATTAAATGCATGTGTAGATTTGCCATTCATTGCGTGTTTTTGAAATTTAAATTGACTTTGTGTTAATACCATTATGGTAATGTTATCTCGTGTTTAAACAAGCTGTATATAAATTAGTAATAGAGTTGTACCATTATTTACTTTATGCTAATATTGTATGTTAAAATGGTTTTGCTGTCTAAGTTTTCTAAAGAAATGCATAACAAATTAAATGTTTTTATACCAAGAATATATGTATTTCATTAATATTAATGTTAAGATCATCGTTTCGTTAATAATTTAAATGTGCCATAACAAAAATACATGATTATACCTGAGAATGGCTTATTAAATCATAATGACTTTTCGTGTAAACATATCATCCGTAGTGATGTAATAACTATCGATATTTAACTCTTAATTAGACTCTATTCTGTAGTCACTCCTGTAAGAAATACCCTCGCCTTTGCCATCAACCGAGCATAGTGACAGATCGTAAGACCATTTTAAACTGAAGTGTGCATTAAATAATTTTGATGTTACTGATTAATTATTTTTCAAAACATTCGCTGATAAAGATGTCTAAATTTTATTAATTTTTTATTATATTTACTTATAAATACGTTAAATCAATATTATTACTATTGTTGTTTCTGTATGTCCATATGTGCACAATATAAAGATTGGAGTGCCCCTTACATTAAAATAATTAACATTTTACGACTCTTGTAAATAGGATATTAAAATTATCACTTTACAAGCGTAAAGTTTATGGATGATATTAGTTCTGGCTGACAGGCTATCTCTGTAGTGGGTTGTGGTAATACACCTCTTGTGAACCGTCTTAAACAAGTACAAATCATATTTTGTTGTTTTCTTTTTCAAAAGGTAATCGGTAGTAAAGCGTTGATCGATTTTGCGCGCAGAATCCATCATTGTGGTATGGAATAGAGATTTTTTTGTTCCCTTTGTTTCTATTTTTGTGGATCTATATTTTATAGTTGTTGTTTTCTGGATGTAACTTTTTCATAATATTCATTTGTAAACTCATCTTTCTCATGCTAGAAGAACGTTTTGTTACCTCACTCGTGTAAAAGAGGCGCACTCACAAATCTTTTTAAAAGTAACTATCGTGAAAACTTCTTACATTTAAAAGTTAAAAAATAAATCAGTATTTCGTATTTTACTTACTTTACTACAAATGAGTTTCAATTCATTATGACACAACAACGAAATTCAAGAGGGCCGAATGAGGTTTTTTTTTGTTTGGCAACGAGATTTCGGTTCTTGTTACGCCATTGTTGGCTCTGTATGGCAATCAGTCAAGTCACTACGGTCTTTGGCTTTTGGCTGAGAGTACACAGAGACCCACTTAGACAGGTGTTTGGAGAAAATAGTTTCGTGATAAAAAATAACGCTGTTGAGGAGAGTGCTCCGCATAGTAACACGCGGTTAAATTAGATTTTTTTTTTGTTCAAGAGTCTGATACGTGTTAAGTTCATCTTAGGTTACTTATGTTAGAACAGAAAGCACCTTTAAGAAAAAATATCATTTAATGTCCTAAAAACTTTGCAGTACCTTGGCCACGTTACTATTTTTCTTGATTTAATTCTATTTCGATTTAAGTAAAGCTGACAAATTGTAAAAAAATGGTTAGTTTAAAAGTTATCTGATGACTTCGTTGACGAGTTTTTTAGAACACGTGGCGTACGTGATATTATTTAGCTTAAAAAGTAGTCGTTATGACAGGTGCAGGTTTGACCTGATGCAAAATTTTCATGTCAAAGCAGAAGTAGAAGATTTGATCAGTTGCCTCCGTACGTAAGGTTGACGTACGCTCCCGCCTTTGTCTCGTCAGGTTAGGATCAGGTAGCCAAACCGCTATCATAAAAAACAAGGATATTTAAGCAGAAATGACGGTCTTTGTGCAAGGCAGACGTAGTAAGTTCAATAACTTACTATGTCTACCTTCCTCTTTTACTTTAGGGAAAATGTGTTTTATACTGTAGTAGTGTATTTAGTTAAAGTCCTAAGAAAACCTGAAAGATAAATATATAAACTGTTGCAAGATGTAATTATACAGATTTAATCGTGGACAAGTTTTAAAATATATCCGTAACCATTCCTCTGTTATAATGTTATTAAAAAATCAATTATTGTTTATCATACAATAACTCACGAAGTCAAGTTCAAATGATATACCATATACGTAATATACTCGTACAATAAACTATTACAAGATATATTTATACAAACTTGATCATGGGCAGGTATTTTGAATCGATCCGTAACCATTCTTCCGTAATAATGTTATTAAAAAATCAATTATTATTTATGAAAGAACCAACCATGAAGTCCAAATTATACGTGATAATCTATATAGGTAATCTAAAACAAACTTTTCGAATCTACTGCTATAAATTGTACTTGATTTTAATAACAAACGTCGAAGGAGTCGTGACACGGCTTGCACATTCTCGGTTGCCATGTTAGTCACCGATGCGGCCCTGCTTATATGGTATAGATATTTTATAGCCGTGCCTTTTTAATGTTCTACCACCTCTATATTACAAGTTTTTATCATACTTACCAAGTTGGTATTTACAAGGTGCAACGTGTCGCGTTATAAGGTACTGACAGCTTTTTGTTAAAAAAATATAGTTATTAATTAGATTCTTCCTACAGAATAGGCAACTGCATTTGTGACGCTAATTTTCATAGGCCATGGCCTTAAAACATATTTTTTGGATTCGATTGGTTAGCTTTTTTTGTTTAGTCCTGTCCTGTGTAAAACTTAGGTATCAGTAAGGTTCAAGTTCCAGTAAACATCCAAACAGGACCGAAATCCCGGCCTAAATAAAAAAATCCAACCAATCTACTAAGGACAATACAAGTATCAAGTATCTTTAATGAACATCATATCCACATGTTTCACAATATTTGTTGAAAACCATTTTTAAACAAATGGTGCAATAGTAACTGCTAATATCAACAAAGAAGACAGATATAAAGGGTGTAATGCCGAATTGTGACAACTTGCCGTTGTATCCAGGTCAGTCAACAGCTGAATAAATAGATCTTTTATAAATAAACGCGAAACAGTGATCGCGCGCGTAAAGGCCGGCACGACCGAATTGTTTGTGATTCTCGATTCATTTACTGAATTTGTTAAACGGGATACGTACTTGAAAAATACAATTAAAGTCATCAAATCACTTCATGTACCACATACTTAATATGTAAATGTTTTTGAAATTCTTAAGACTATCTGATCATTTTCAGATTTAAATTTAGAATTTTATCTGACAATTGTATAAAAAGTCATAATGTTATGACCGATATTTGCAGCAAAATTTTATAAAAAAAATAATAACTGTGCGTCAGTTAATCTATCAAACAAAAATACATATTCATAATGGAAACAAAAAGCTTGTAGACAGCTTGATTGTCGAACTGACATTGAAATATCTATATGCAGTATCACGTGAAAAGATCAACGTTCTAAAATTACTTTTCTCCGTGATCGATAGTTTAACATATTCAAAATAATGGTTTTGGGCATCGGTACAGGGTACGAGCGCTCTCAATCACACCTCGACACGGGTTTTGTGTCTGTTTCAACGACAATTTGCCTCACAATGAATAGAGATGTCAACTGTACAAAAAACTTCGATCGATCAGCGCTGCGTGCGCGCACATAGGATTAGCGCAGCAGCTTTTTCATAATGCCTTTGATTAATAATACATTCACATACGTGTTTTGGTACTTCAGTAGGTATAATATTACGTTGTATAATAATAACTGTGATCTGCCTGTTTACTAAACCCAATTTTAAAAGATTGAATTAAATATTTGGACCGACCCTCATTCCAACGGAACTAAAATGTAAATGTAATGTGCGTAATTACATATTTCTGAGAATACTCATTACGGCAATATTCTTGTGGACCGTTGTGGAGAGCCAGCGGCTTGGGACAATAATACTTTGAATGAAAAAAAACTCCATACACGAGATGAGTAGAAACAGCACTGATCCTACTTGATTTCGGTCAAACTTGTATGTTACATAATTTCACTTATTTGTTAGAATATCGTCGCGTTTTCATTGGTAGACATCTACATGAAAATAAGGTTAGAGAACGACCCTTCAGCACAACGGCATGTGTGCACCGATGGGCTGTCACGAGGCGTCAGTCAACTGCCACTGCTGATGACCTGCCCCGAACCCAGTTTAAGCTCAGTTTAAAAACTGACAGCTCTTCTGACCATGATAGATGATATATGCAAGTACGGAATGCGCTTTAACCGAAATAGCGCCCCGCTTGACGCATACACTCGTTAACGTTTTAGCTAATGCCATTACGGATGGTTTTCTGTTTTTGTAGTGCCATTAACAATATATGTTTGTTTTGGTGGCGAGGATTACCGACGTTGACCCGTAATCTCACGATTATAGTTAATGACTGTTTTATATCCCACGTAGGAAGTATGTTGCAGCGCGACTGCACCAAAGAGAACAATATTACAGTCTCCCGGAGTGATGGCACACGACTACTATTTTTATTATACCCTTTGTATTTGTTCGGAGAGCTCAAAAATGGCCCATTATCTTTAATGCTGTGACAATTTTGCTGGGACGTGGTGTAATTGAATAGGCGTCGGAAGCGGTGCACGCGACCGAGCACTTCTCTCAGAGAAAATGTGCAAATAAATGTCTGTAATAGTATAATATACCGTTATGCTTATTTATAAACAGAGATTATTTTGTGTGGGCATGCTCACTGGTAAAAGCGTGGTGATGTCTCGAATAATTATAAAGAATTTGCAGTAAGTTTCCTAAGGTAACGGTAAATAATAAGAGTAAAAACCTAGTACCTAGAATCTTTTCTAACGTTCTTGTTATAAAAAAATAAATTGATAGGTAAAGACCACACACAGACGAGGCAGTGGAGCGAAATGCAAACACGGCTGGCGTCAGCACGGATATACCTGCCTCTCACAAGTACTGTCTATGTGTACATTCCCGCCTAGCTAACGAAGGTGCTAAGAAACACTAAATACGAGACTCCTATAATTATGAAACACCATTCTTTCCCTTGTTAACAAGTCGATAACTTTAAGTACTTTCACGGATAAACTATGATCACTTATCTGTTTGCTCATCCCATCTCTTTCAACTAGCTACTTACAGTTTAATGATTTGAAATATCACTCATAAATATTCATGACTGAACCTGGAAATAGAATTCTAAATACTTAATAAATAAACGAAACAGAATATGTTTTGTTAGCAAAAAAAATTGTTTGTACACATTGCCTTAATTACGGACCGTGAAATATGGTCCCACTCAATTGTGTCGTAGTTTTGTGACAATACAGTATTTACGGAGAAGGACGGAAAATAAACAAACATCATACACAATCGGTCGAATAAATATGGTGGCACAATGCACGGGCCAACACGTCATAATAAGGCAGCAGCTTTTGTAGAGTCCGCAGTAAATCATACAGTCCTTTGAAGAGAATGGCATACCATAAATAATGGTCCAAAATTCAACTGCGATATTCTCCACGGGGACATTTTTGTTACACTGTGAAGAGAATTCTAATGGCGAAACAAATTAATCAATGGGGTTGCGTCATAATTTAATTTTTTTTTATCGTAACATCCATTAGAGAAAGCGTTTAAGGTAACGATATTTGATATTTTACTTTTTGATTTCTGCGTTGAAGTATTTAGCTTTAATTTACCTTCTTCCTTCTTGTCTTGTGTTGTTCACGTATACATCTTTTTATTATTAAAAAAAAATTGAGAATAATAACAAAACTAAGTAGTAATTCAAAAGTTATAAACTGTCAAAACTGATAGCAAGCAAGTTATAATTGACACGGTCAGATTAAAAATCATCTGTACTAATGTATTTATTATGTATTTATTAAATAAATAATAACCGCGAACTTTAATAGTAACAACTTAAAAACAACGAGCTCACGGGTATAACAAAGAGTATATAGCTTGCAGCACAGATGCTTTTAGAAACGAATACCACACCCTAGCTTTGCTTTTTCTCTAAAATAGTTAAACACAATTTAAACCACATTATATTCCTAAAACAGCAATATATTTTGCCTGTGTGTGCGCTAGTTAGAAACAAACAATGGGAGTTACCTTAATGTGGTAATTGTTTCGATTTAATATTGTTACGCTTAAAATTAAAACTGGAGTCGTAAATATTGAACTGCAGCCACTTTAATTTTTATTGCTTCGTAAGAAAGCAATTAAAGTTGAGCATTATGATAGTATTGAAGAATTTAACGCGGTCGACGTTGTTACGACTTCACTGCGTTTAATGGTTCAGTGCACCCCTGAATAAACAAGGCTATTTAGAGTTAAATTTGCTCGAGCCGGATATTGCTGCCACTCGAACAAATCCATCATATGTGCCTTTAAATGAAGACTTGACCAACTCTGTACCACCACTTGAAACTCGACACAATGAATGGAAGAAATGTTATAACGTTTGAGGAGATCGGTCAACTCACCTTATTTTACGATCACTAAATCTTTCACGTTATAACCTTCTCAGTAATAATATTTATAGGCAAACGTCGCTTTAGAATTGACGAATATACACATACTTCATTTTATTGTTAATGTATAACTAAAATATATAGGATTACAATGAATTTTTGATTTATCTGAGAATATATGATAGAATAGGAAATATTTATTGTTTGAGTTAAAATTTTAGGGTTTAATACCACCATATCTGTAAGAAAATGTCAGTAAATTTTAGATAGTGGTTCCTCTAATTTCGCAGACCACTGCTTGTTTTGCTTCATGTAATTAAATAACATGGCCGGTTTACTTCCATCCTTTTGGAGGCCGGTTTTGTTTAGCCACATAACTTTTAAGAGACCACACTCTGACATAGATTGATTTAGACAGTAAATCCTAATGTGTCTCGAAGTGAATTTGTATGTTTCACAGCATGGTGTAAAGACAGGTCGAGTTTTGGCGTTCCTGTTGGTCCAGGGCCACCCGTCGCGTAGACCCGCTGCGAAGACCCGCATGCCCAAAATTTACATTTAAAATCCGAATAAGGGTTATTCTGATGCTCCTAGATAACGTCTAGTCATTTTTGAATCAATAAAATACACAAATTTGTCTATGCCGTCTCTAAGGACTTCAGCCTGTCTTATTGTCCTTTACAATGTTTACATATGGTTCCCAAAACTGGCATTGTGTTGGATGTTTATTTTACTAAGAACGTAAATAAACATGTTCCAGTCATTTTGAGTCTCGATCTCCCGGTGTGATTGTATAATTTTCTATTTTTTCAAGTTGCATGTCCAGTTCAGTAAAAGTTTTGTGTGCTTTGTAGGTTAAACTTGAATTACTGATCGAGAATTTGATCGCTAGATGAATAGTTCGTGTTTGCTTTTATGTAGCCACGGTTAGGCACACACCGCGACACCCTCGCGGGCGTTGAACGGTAGAAGTTGTTGAATAAGAAAATATACTTTTAGGAAGTAGTCTTACCGTACAAATATTGGTTGAATCCGTTCGTAGGTGCGCGTGAACTAATGTTTGGTTACTCGAGGTCGTTATTACTTGCTAAAGGGGTCCTAAAATGTATCGTTTCTGTTTTATTAGTTAGAAACTTTACTAAGACATTTCTTTTTATATATATTTTCTTTCTATGTATGTATAAATCGCCGTAGAACCCACAAAATATTCTGCTATAGCATGGGAGAAAGTAGTACTAAATTCTAAATAATCTAAATAAATATTTATTCTTTAAAGACGGAGAAACAATTCCAAAACACATTAAATTAATTCGTAATGTCGTTGGATACGATTACATTCAGGTTCGGGTTAAATTTTATTTCGGGCTTATAGTTGGCTCGAAGCAATCGTACGTACGTATTGATGGCAGTAATAGGAGGCTGCGTTTATTTAACCGCTCGTAACTTGCCTCGTAACGGCCGCATGTGGATTTTTAAAGATAAATAACAGTTACTACCGAGCCCACGGCACATGATGATGTCGATGTCAATCATTTTGATGGTTTTTGTGAGGAACAGGAATAATTTTAGTGGACATTAACAATGAACCGCTAAATTTAAACGTTTTAGTCAAAACTCATTACATGTCTCTCAAGCACCTATGTATACATAACAAACACAATAAAACATTTTTATTAAAATAAATACGCATTTATATTTAAAACGTAATTTTTATTCGATGAGGAAACAATAAATATCCAATAGCTAAAGTCTGCCTAAAGGGATACGGTCTATTCATATCTATAAAATTTCTATATTGGTGTTGAAGGACAAAGTCAATCCAAGTATACGAGTCTATTTCAAAAAGCAACCTCTGATCTATACTGATAAGAAAATACCACCAGAAACTAATTATTTAATGGTTGTAACTTAACTTTTTTATTGATCTAGAATACAATAGTACAAATTGTAGCACTTACTTTACTAAGATACGTCGTAAAACATTTTTTTTTTGAAAAATTCTTATCCAAATGTCTATTTACAAAAAATTAATCAGGTCCATCCCAAGCTCTTAAAACAGGTTTTAGATCTGATGAACGTTCACGCTAACGAGGTATTCGAGGTTGCTAGGTTAATTGTGTCCTCGACCATATCGTCCCATCTCGTGCACAAGCACCCACATTGCCATGTACGACTGTCTCACTGTCGTTCTGATTGCATCTTCTGGGAGTCGTGATCGGGGAAATGCTCACCTCGATTCAATGGTCACGTTTCTACCTGGCCGAAAAAAAAAAGACATAAAACCTATGCAAATAATGCGCTATAAAAGTCAATAGGAATTTAAAGTCGCAGCTGCAGTATGTAAAAGTTATAAATAAAAAATATGAACACATTCTATGTAAATAAAAAAATCTCTTATGGCCATAGCTGGCTGGCAATGATTTGGGAGCGGGGAACGAAAGCACGAAAGCTAACGTAAGCAAAATGTAGGCATTAAATCTCGCACACCTTTGATTTTGAAATGCTAATTTAATTGCAGCTTTCCAGTCTTTACAAGAATATTGCGAATGAAAATGTTGTCGTTAGTGTTTATTATTCCTGTTTTTATTTACCAGTTAATCTAGTATGCGAATGCTATGCTATGCTAATACCTACTTATTTCACATTTCAAAGTCAACCTTAGAGTCTAAACAAAATATGCGGTTTTCTTTGGGCTCTACTTTTACCCGCAGATAATTCACGAGAGACCGACCCATTGTACATGTTCCCTCATTAGTGACTCGCTTCATTTATTTCTTTTGTCCTTTTCGATTATCGAATCTCTATTTAAGTCTAATACATTATTTTTCCCCCTTTTTTTACGAAATGTTGCTGTTGCGGGATCATTTTTAATTTGTTTAGCTTTCTTGTTTCTATTTTGTGTGCTACCGTTTTGACAATTTCACGCCAATGTCTGACTGAATTATGTATCGGATAACAGATTAATATACTCTAAACTGTATACGTATTCAGTGATTGTGTTGGAAACCGGTAGCAATTGTTTCAGAATGTACGTATAATATTGTAATGGGTAGCAGCAACCAGGTGAAATAAAACTCGCCCAAAGGCTTAAAAAAAGGGGCGTAGCCCACCATCTTGTTTGTTTTCGACTGGACTTTAATAGACGCCGAAAAGCGTACCGTCTCGGTTAGAGTCCTTAATTCTGATTTATAGACACAACATGCCGTTATTATAATAAAATTATGGTTACATCTCCCGCGACGGGTGGATTCCCCTTGACGTTCCCAACTCATAATATCAATTAACTCGTTCATAATTCTTAATTAAAAGTCTTCATTAAAATGCCGACAATTTCTTTTTATGTTAAATAATAGTTTTAACGTTTTGAATTTAGCACTAACGGAGTCGACTTCAAATTATACAACTGCATAAAAAACTATTTCAGGGGACTCGCTTGCCATTATGACGTATCCTCGCGAATAATGACGTATCCTGCTGGGCACATTTTACTTCCAGGAATAAATAGAACTTGTTAGTTATTTCTTAAAGAAACGTTGAAAAGATCCACAAAATAGAGGTGACTTGGACAGATTGTCGACAATTGAAACTCGGTCGCTTATACCAAGGTGCTTGTTGAGATAATACAAGCAATCCATCTCGCGGTGTCAGCGATATGATAGATGTGTGATGGAGATCACGACTCGCTTCTTATTTTGTTGATAAATGCTACACTGCTTTTTCTGCGTGGTTAGAACCTTGTTAAATTTGAATAGTCTATTTACGGAGTTAATTGGTTTTCTAGCTCTTTAAAATGTAATTTATTCAATTTTTAAAATAAACGTACGAAGGTTAGATGTGGTGTTTATTTAGCCACAAAAATGACTTGATAGTAACGATTTTAGAACTACAAGTTAAAGTCTCGATGATGTGTAATGTGCTCAAAGAAGGAATATACCTCAGATCGTCAAGAAAACACACACATACAACATAAGTTTATTCTTATTGTTTTCGATGCATTTCTACAGTTGAATTGAATGCCAGCACATTGTTATGCAGCAAGCGTCTATGGATTCAGTTAAAAAATTATAATAGTGGTTGCGTAAGGTAAATATTTAAAATAGCTGCTTAACGAATGCTTAATCCGAATCACGTAATAGATAGTTATCGATGTGTGTTAATGGCTATTGAAAAATTTGAATCCGAGTTAAACGTTTTGGATTAACACATAGGTAATGCGTAGGTTTGAAATGAGATACCTCTTTTGTATTGCGGGGTGCCAGAGAAACTTTCACCGATGCGATTCGGCGTACCGCTGCGTCAGCGCTTGCGCCGATGCCCAATGGGCGCGTGTTGTGACAGCCTCCCACGATAAACTCTATGTTTATATGGTCGTGCGCCGCCCGCCATGTTTGTTTTATCTCAATCCACTGCTTTCGTGTTAATAAATGTCTCATAATGAAAAAAAAACCTTATCGTCCTTTTTATTATCAATATGTTTATGTACCACGTATGTTTTATTTACACATTGATTATTATTAATAATGGACCCTTCTTGGTCGTTTGATCAAAATTTAAGATGTAGGCGTTTTTGTGTATTGGTTTTTTGTTACCCAGTTGTGTGGGTCTCATTTTTATTGGGGTTTAAACAAGGGACGGCTGGGACGTGTAGTTGTATTTTATATTCAAAACAGATGTTATCCTGCGACGATGGCTGGGAAATTAATTATATTGGTTTTATTAGATTCGAATCACATATTTAAACATTCTCACGTTTGAATTTAACTGTCTTATTATGGTGTAAGGTTTTTGGGTTATAATAAAATATATCTATCATGATTAGCGAACTCTTTAATATTCTACTTGCGATTGTTCAGTTATGATTCTTCGGAGTGATATAAAACCGATAATTTGTAGTAAGTGTTGATTGCCTAATCTCGTTATGGTCTGGTGGGCATGGTACGGCTAGTTAAAAGGGCGCATCTAATTTTTAATCGGTGCAGGGCGTGTCGGTCCAGCCAGGATTACTGCTATGCGGCCGGAAATTGTCCTGTGACGGAAACCATAGAAAACCGTGTAATTAAATAGCTAAATAACCTAGTCGGTCACACTTATTGGGTAATGCTAAACTGAGAATACTAAGTTTAAGCACTAATTACTAAGAATATGTGTTGATGTGGTGTTTGATTCCAAATGAGAAATTTTAATGTAAATGTTTTTTTAACCTTAAAATACCAGTCAATAAACAGAATTTAGTGCTACACTATCTGACTGACAAATAACTTAGCACTTAATAAGTCATTTAACACAAATAACTACCTGGTTAATGTGGAGGAAGAGGTGCAAAATTATACATTTTGAGATAAAAAGTAAAACCATAAAACGTTGGTGTGAACTTATCTCATTTATGTTCAATTAATATTTGTGAACGCATTTGAATCGATGCCGTAAATATGAGTATTCTATAGCCTAACTCCGTGAATTCTCACTTAACTTGGCGTTTTTGAAATTCAACATTTAATTTTGTATGAACGCGCAACGGGGTACCGGAGGGCACGCCGCTTACACTCGCCGTTTAAAAAAATTGTTCTTTTTGCCCATTGTTTACTTTACAGCGATATTTAAAGTTTTATGATTTCCATTATGACTGACCTCGGCAGATCAAATTATATCCTGAACGATTGCCAACTCTCTAATACCGACCCATTCTTGTGGTTCTCGACGATTGCACTCAAATTATTGGATGGAGTCGTAGCGTTCCATTATACGATATTTTTAAAACGTTGCATTTTTTTTTAATTTCACGTTCATTTGAAATATTCTTTCTTTTTAAAGTTTTAAGTGAATATGATACCATACGTAGGTGTTCGCGTTCAGGTGTAAACAGAGCGCGTTAAACGCGCAGGCTGGCGTCGACGCTCGTTTTGAGAGCTCTTGTCAAGGGCACTTCACAAACTGCTCTCTTCAAGCCTTCGCCCAACAGACGATTTTTAAACTGCCCGTAGGTATTGTTTTCCTTCTTTTTCATTTTATTTTTTTATTCACATGAAAAAGTCATACACAGTCATATGGTATAGAAAATGTATTTACTGGTTTTGTGCATGTTATTATATATTTCTCTTAAAGAACGTTATAACCTTTCTAAGTACCAAAGCAAATAGTGGTCGCCATGGTGCTTCTGTCCCGTACACTGTTCGTGTTAGTACAAATCCACGACATAATAATACAGCGTGGCGGTCGGCTAATATTTGGTGAACGTTATTTGACAAGCGTGTTCGTGTGTTTTGTTATTGGACACCTCTACTACGTACACAGTTTCTATTTGAATTGGCTTGACACAAACTAATGGGAGTTTTCAGAAACGCGGTGGCCCTCCGTCGAGTACAGCTGTTTGTTTGCACATCTGACGACGTGAAACATTTTCCCAAATAAATGGAAACTCCAGTAGCGAGCGTTGTTTGTACATGTTTCTTATCAAACGGCGATAAGTCGAAAGTAAATCATCAGTCGATAAGGCATCGATTTTTTACCGAAGGGCTACCGTGCGATAACCTCCTCGAAAGGATTGTTGTAATCTAATAGATAAGCCCAAGAAATTCGTTGTAGTATACGTGCACGTGCACTGACTTTGTAATTGAATTTTAAACGATACAAGACACAAATTCATGGAGAGGGTGGGTTATATCTCGCAACATTTACAGGCACGTCACGACCGGGTCCGTGCTCAGTTTTTTTTAGCTTACGTGCTGCTGTTTGTCACATAGCACTGCGAGGCGCTGTCGAGTGAAATGGGTGACTTTTTTTTGTAGTTACGTGTTTAGTTTACGACTGCACAAGGGAGATACTTAATCTTTCAACTATGATACTCTCAGGCAGCAATAACTCTTGATATTGAGTTATTTCGTATATACTTTTCTTAGCTAAAACCTAGAGAGAACTACAAAGACCTTATTTTTCGATTGACGATTATTTGTTTATGATTGTTAAGAAGTATTTTAATATAAAGTCGAAATTTCTTATTCTAAATAGTTAACTTCAGAACTTGAACGTTATAATTTAGCTCATTATGGCTAAGAATCGGTTATTAAATCATTTTCAGGGCAGTTTTCATTGTGTGGTTTGGCAACATAACTACGTCATCGCTATTTCAAATATTGTGGATGCCGATAGGCTAGTTATCGATAATGAATATCGTAATTCAGTATGGTTTCCTGTTTCTGTTGCGGTAAACCGATACTAACGTCCGACTTGCATTATTTGTTTAAACTCGACATAATTTATGTCTCAGTAGTAACCTCTGTAGTAGTCTCAGTAGGTTAACACATTGCAAAATTGAACAATCCTAGCAAGGTTAGTCTATGATGAGCGATCATTTTTAAGATATTGAGACTTCGTGCCTCGGAGGGCACGTTAAGGCGTTGGTCCCGGTTGCCACACGATCTTTGTTAGTTACGTTACGGTTAGTTGGAGTCCTTAAAAAGTTTGACAACAGTCTTGCTACGGAACTTCGGTATTACCTAGTACTTGGGTTGTGGAGATTTGATGGCAGTCGCTCCAAGAAAAAATCCAAGTTTAGCCGTATCGCAGTAGACTTCAAGCCGACTTCAATATCACTTGAGAAAAAGGCTCGGAGGCAAAGGACATAGACATTAAAAGTTTTGATTCTGTTACAAGATTTAAAGTAACTTATTAATAACATTAAGTATATTTGTATACGACACAGATAAGTCCCGCGTTATCACACAAACATGTGTTGAACACACTTAGAGTAATGATTAAGTTTCTAGCGTTCCTTTGAATCACAAAGTCCTTCACAATGTTACGCGGTGAGTAAAATAATCAGTGAAACTGTTTTATGAAGAATTGTGCGATTGTTATAATAATTTTTCACACAGTTGCAGAGAAATATCTTATTTTGCTATTTCCTAAGACTTAATGCTTTTACATATGTCCGTTACGCCTATTACCTAGAGGGTTAGACAGAGACAATTGATCTTCACTTACCACGGTCTTGACACCTCTATTGCTTCATCCACAGTCACGATAGATGTTTATATGCTCATTGGTTCTTCAAGAACATCACTTTTTGTATAGCTGGTTGATTCAGTTCATAGTCTGTATCTGAAAAACTTTAAAAACAAGCCTTTACCCAAAGTTCATTGCTGTATAATACCTAAGAATATAATCCCTACTAATATTATAGATGCGAATGAAAGTTTGTTTGTAACGATTTCACGCGAAAACATGTTCTTGGAGGATTAGAAGTAACATAGGATACTTTTTATTAACATATATAAAATGATCTTTTACGAAACGTAATGTGGCAGACCAAATTCCACGCGAGCGAAGCTGCGGGCAAAAGCTAGTAATTTATATTTCTTGATTGATAGCAGTTTGTTTACGTTTTTGCAATGCCATTCCTATCGAGGTGTGTTATGCTTACTAATTAGTTCGTAAAAATAATGTTAATTATATTACTGCGCTTAATACATCGTTTTAAATAAGATGAGGAAAAACATAAACATCTTCTAATTTTCACTTTAGTTTTTTCTTTAACAAAAACCTTTTAAATCTTTTGAAACCTGGAAACCTTTTGAATTTGGACCTTAATTTATCTGTCTATGATCAATTAAGTAATTCCATTTATTGATAGGTAATAAACCTACAGTAATTTACTAGCCATAAATTAAATATTGTCGGTAACCGCACAAAAATAACTTTCCGTTAAATTGAACTAAAGTGTAAGATCTCGCAGTATACGAGATTTCGTGTCGCTGCACATCATTAACGGAGGAATCCCAATAAACATGTGTTATTTCAGTAGCAAAAAATCAGGAAAAGATTCCGTATGTCAAACTAATTCGTCCGGATTACGGCGAGGGGCACGCGGGCAAAAAGACGCATCAATCAACGCGCCAAAGCTCTGCGGGATATCTTAACATTTCGAATTTTCAATCCCTTGATAGACATACATCTCTCGCTGTTTTCGCTAATTTCCTTGAACTTTTGATGTAGTCGGTAATGTTTGTCAATAATCATTCTGCCTTGGAACTCGTTTGAGATGAAAGAAAAACCGCAACTAATTCACTTGATATGGGTGATGGCACGCATATCACACTTGTTGGCCATTATACCTCAATTAATTGCTCGTTTTTGTTTCAATTAATTCATTACAAATGCCCACAAACGTTTCTCAGATTTTGTTTGCGTTACAGTACTACGTCTGATAAGATCGTTTTAAAGATTTTTATGAAACTTGTTTCAACATGAAATGAGCGTTTTTTAAATTGAACAGTATAATGTGTTAGTTTCATTCATTTAACAACTTTTTTCATTAATGCATGTTTTGTACCGTTGTTGTGTAATTAAATGGAGGGAAGCTGGGGTAAATGATACATGTAACAGTTCGGCGGTGAAACATGGTGGTGATTATTGCACACATTATCTAACCCCGTGATGTTCTTGCTTTCCTCTCACACCCTCCGTAAGACGACCGTTGATGTATGTTTTGGGGCAAATTCACAACTCACTTTATTCACTACGTATACGATGAATTCAAATAAATATTGGCTACCCTTATAAAGAATGAAACTCATAAATTGCTCGGTGAGCTTAGAGTCTTAGAACCAGTAAACCTAAGATTTACCAACTCTTAATGCTAAAGGTCCCCACATAAGCGATTATCATAGAAAGTATGATAATCGCTTATTTCGAAATTTTTGCTACCATTCTTGTGGCATGTTCTTGTGTTGTGTGTAAAGTGTTCTTGTGACATGTTTATTTCCACATTTACCGTGTCTTTAGATAATCCTAAAATTTACCAAGTGAATTGTGGTAAAAGTTCGAAATAAACGAATATCATAGAATAGTTCGAAGTTTTACCGTTAAGAGTTGGTAAATCTTAAGTTTTATTAGAAAATCTTAGGCTTTGCCGTAGTTCAGTCAAGGAAAATTTGTTAATGGATTTTTTTTTAAACACTGATTCTACAATTCTGCCGCAGTTTAGAAGTTCTATCATATTTACAGTTCTATCACAATAAAGGCTCAACTATACAACTCTTTTCATTCTTTTGTTATTGTCAACAATAAAGCGAGTATCGCGGCCAGCTATTGCCGTTCACAACGTTTTTGTGTCGCCGTCTTCGCAAATGAGCTTTGATCGCAAGACATTCGGCTAAATCTTGTTAGGCATAAAGCTGTCTGACGGACAACCATTGAATAATGAGTGATCACATTACCCTGCCTTACCTCCGGAATGGCAACTTCTGAAACCTCGAAGGTTTTGCACCTAACTGTATTTTTGTTTGACAGCTTTTCGACAAATACTATTAAGCAATTATTAACGATTGAGTAAAAGGCTTCATTTATTTTAAGACTTTTAACTATTAATTTTGAGGTAGAATATGAAGACGTAATCGCAGACATATTTGATATTTAATATATCGCGCAATTAATTTATTTCTTTCAAAACAAACTGTCTTTTTATTGAAATAAGAAGTAAATACTACTGAAAAACTGTGGAGAGAGAGAAGAGAAAATTGACAGAATTAAGAAAAATTTTGTATAGTTTCTTGGGATAAAATTGTCTTAGTCAAAAATATAACGAAAACCGGAACCCTGTTTCTTATAAAGGGGCTATTGAATTTGCTATCAATTATATTTTTAAAGCCCTAAAACAATACTCTATAATAGTATAAAATAGTATTTTCTGCGTAAAATGTTTGTTGCTTCAAAAACGCGATTCCAGGGCTAAAAATTTATTGTTGTAGACACATAAAACCGTACATAACTTGTGCAATATACGTCAGGATGTATGTAAGTATTTCGATTTTTATGAACATCGATATAGTATCGATAAATAACTATCTAGAAACATCTTTTACGAGTGTATCTGGAGCCCATTTCGAACGCATATTTTATAGCTGTTTACAATTAACGCGACAAATTCGTGTCGTGTCGCAGTGTCGCAGATTTATAACAGGCTATATCTGTCTAGTACGGTCTCGGTAATGTAAACTGACTATTGGGACATTTTGGGCTGCTACATGCACATAGAATAATGTCACCTAACGAAAATGTCAACACTCCTTGGCGAGTAGAATTCTAAATTGTTGTATGTTGAGACCATTCTAATAAATTCCAAAGATATTATTAAAAGAGCTTTTTGTTTTAAAACACATTTGTTATACCGTTAATGTGTTTGTTTTAAGTTGAGTACAACTGGTCGGCTATGTAGTATAAATATTATGGTACAGCGCAGAAGACAATAATTAAAAACAGCTCTAGCTATTTATGACGTAGGTACCCTTCTGGTTGAAATGGAAGATATAATTAAATGTGTAATTAAACATAAACTTAACTCTGTCCCTAACATCCTTCATTATGTTCGATTCCTTCGTTTTCGTTCCTTTACCTGTAACTTATTTTATTTTACGATACCCATTATAGTATCTCGTTATAGGATGTGGTTGTTACCACCAGTAAAAATGTAAACAGTTATTTATTTAGCGGTTACGCGGCCGGTAGTCTGTTTCCTCCATCGCACAAAAGGTATGCGCGTTCATAATGCAAATGTGTCTAAGAAATAAACGATGGTATTTTTCACAGCTTGTGAAATGTATTCAGAATGAGAACGCTTGCATTTATAGAAGAGACGGCCCTAAACTAGTGATGTGCCACATAACACTCTATTTATAATGCTTAATTACATTTTGCCGACAACTATAATTGATTAATTTTTTGGACGAAAGATTATCATAATCTGTCCGTTATGCATAACAAATTTGATAATTAATAAAATTCTAAGAAATGAAATAACTTGGCGTTATTTATGAATATACTAATAATATATGACAGGTATTAGATACTAATTCTAATAATTTATGAAAGCTGTTCAAACTTTTTATAAATGTTTATATTAATCTACGCTCAACGGATATACAAATAAGTACTAGCCGTGGATCTAAGATATGGTTAAAGTACAAATAAATATTAGTAATATTTGCTCTTCCCTATTCTCATATTTATTTTTACCGAGAGCGACACCTCTGAGCATTGTTTTATTTTGTTGCACGCCTCACTCGTATAATTCCACAATAAAGCTTCTGTTGTGCCCTAAAAATCTTTACATTCAGCGCTCCTCGAAGGGGAACTTTCTATACGAAATATCAACGCGGCCATTGTGCGTCTTTCTATTTTGCTCCTCACAAATGGGTTTTGTACGAATGTAATGAAGGCTTTTATTCTGAGGTGCGAATGTAAAATGCTTCAATAGTAAGGCGTATGCGATTCCTTCGCGGAGGCATTCGAGTTATTAAATTTTATTTTAAGAATTTTGGTTGCATAATCTGAGCGGTAAGTATTTAGGAATCCTTGATAAGAAGCAAAAAGGAGCCGTTAGCGTCTTGGGGAATTAGTTTGGGTAAGCAGAAAAAATGGGCGCCGATGGAGGCGAGTGCCAGTTATCTCGGATAGTTATTTGTCGTATCAAGTGGGGCTTTTGGCCCGCCGCCGCCGCATCAAAGACACCGCGCACGGTAGCACTCTTGCTGCTTATTACCTATGTGGGAATGTAACTAAATAGTTTTATGTCAAATGTATCTATATTTTATACCGTTTCGTTAGAGATAACACTAGCCGAATCCAACTCTACTACTATACATCTAACCAGATTGAGAATCGATTTCGTGGAAACAATCTATTAACAGCATGCAGGTATCGGCCTAAGTTTGTGAGATATCTTAACTAGATAAGCCGGTACACCGGTTGTTGAATTTGTAGAAATAAATAAGATTCCATTAGAAAGTTCTTTAACCTCTATTATAACTTAAAAATGTTTTTATCCAATTTTAATAAAATAGTAAAAAGATAATTGGGTGTATTTGAAGTAGTAGTACCTACATATATAGTTTGTTTCTGTTTTTGTTTATTTTTTTTTAAATAAGTTTAGATGAGGGAGGTCGTCGTTCAGCAGTGGACGGCAATAGGCTGAAGTATACAATATCGCTAGACTTTTGATTTAGAAGCATCCCCAGCGCAGGAACACTAATATCGTTGCTTGCTAAACCATATGTGTAACTTGATTTTCAATATTAAAAATAAAATAAATTCTGAAACACTTAAGAAGTCCAGGTCGGTGCCGAAACCAGAATTTCTGAAAATCAAAGCTTCAAATTAGCTAGCTAGTAGACCGAGCGAGTGACGCGTCTCTATTACAAGTCTGACTGGTAATCATCTTTTCTGTGTTTTTTATTCATAACAATCTAAAAACAGAACTACAATACGCCTTATCTGGATAAGCTGTAAATTAACAACTCCTACTTAAACCCAACCCGTCAATTAAATAAAACTATACAGTATAATAAAGTGTAGATGCTTATATTCGTAAATTATGTCTCAGTATTAGGGTTGCCGCGGCTATGAAAAAATTAAATAGAAATAAATATTTGTGACTCGGAGACCACAATGTTAAAGACCCATGAGTTTTCCTTCATAAATGCTTTAATCAGTATAGATGTTTTTGACGATGGATAGACATTTTAGATGTTTATATCAACATCATAGTCAATGCAACTATTTTACGCTGGGAGTTATTCTCACGTATACTATCAATGCTAAACGTACTTTGCATAGCAATGGAAAGAGGCTGTTGGACTTGACTCAACAATGTTTGCATAGGTAAACAAGTGAGTGAATATTCAAACGCTTGCAATCCAGCCACCAGAATCTACTTCAGTAAAACAGTGAAGTTAACCAAGCAAGTAATAGTTAGAATCCGCGTTAATTTTCTGTAAATCACGTAATTACTGCATGAAAATATACTAAAAAATAGTCACTCATATTTTTGTAATGTGTGCGAGAGTTTGTTGATATGGGACAACCCTAAGTATGGTGCATCGTCGCTCAGCCCTTGCGCAGCTCGTAACGATTTGTCGCAAGTCGATGCGGGTACGGCCCGTATGCAAATTATATCGGTGTTTATTGTCACTCGTTAGCGGTTAATCGTTTCTATCGCGCCTCGAATAAACAAATATCCATTACCAGCGTTAAAATTACAAATTTAATCACATATATATTGCCGTGGCCATTTGCATGCTCAGGTAAAGTTACAAATGTTTAGATAGGACGCTATTATTATATGTTAATTGCTAATAGCGCTGCTATCATAACTGCGCGGCAGTGGCATCCTGTCGCTACGGTTATGTGGAACCGGTCACAATATTAAAACTTGTTTATGATAATCACGACCGTAACAAATGTGACATGATACGAATAAAAAAAATTAAGCTGCGTCTTGCTTTAATTTTTTTAATCATAATATTTTAGAAAATAAATATTATCTGTGTAGAGTGATTCCAAGAGCTAGTTCGAGTTACTGGTTATGCTGTCTAGTTCATCTTTATAAACAATATCCATTTTCTTTCCTTGTCTTCCATCTTTTCTTATTTTTTTCGGCCGTGTATATATAGTATTTATATATGTTGCAAGGGATATTACAGCCTTTTTTTAATAATTTGATTAAAACAGTAAGGAGGTTTTTGTAAGACTCAATCGTGTTTTTGTAAATTGCCATTATTTTGCTGTATAATTGTTACAAAACAATACTTGAATTCTATCCATTATATATATGTTTAGATTAATTGGTTAGGTAAAACATAATAAAAACAATAAACAATTTTCCCTTTTTTCATTGGAGTCGCAAATTCTTTTTACTTTTATTCTTGTCACCATTGATCTGTTTATCAGGTTATATGCAAAATAAAATAATATTATATTGCCCGTATGAAAACTAAATATGTAATCATTCTTAAAATCAAACAACTACTTAGTCGTAAATTAAAACAACTTGTTTCCCAAAATTGTCTCTCAAAAAGAATATAAAAAATGATCTCTAAACATGATACGATCTATAATGAGCACGTATAATAAGCGGGTAGTTGAATATTTCGGAGAAATGTGTCCGCTCTACGTCTGTCCGTGTGTTGCGACGCAGGAAGCTCTTATTAGGTAGTATTTATCTACGGTGGATTACAGCCATTGCTCATTTGCGACTAGTAACTGGTTTTTTAGTAACTGGGTAAAATTAAGTTGTATGACATACCTTATTCGATGAGGTTGATTTTATAAAATTTTATATCTCGTACGATCTAAACACAATATCCGTTCATAACAGATCTGAAATGTCAAAGATATATCTTGATATTTACTAACATTTAAATTAGATAAGAAACAGCACCCCGGGTGGGTTCTGCTCAGGGCTGGAATTTTTTTTTTTTTTTTTTTTTTTTTGATATTGACCTAGCTGTTGGCCTGGGATGGCCTCTACAACTTTACGCGGGCATTACGGTGAGCGCTGAGGGCTCTCAACCGGTCATTTGTTAAGCAACATAGCCCAAGGGCACCCCCTGTGGGATACGAACCTCGGCTTGGGGTGTTGCTGCTACGTTGGGGCGACCTACTCCCATGATTTGTATATGATTTACGCGGCGCGTATTCCGCCCCCGACGACGGGGACGAAAACGCGGACGGTTCCTATTCCTAGATTGCCTAGCTGTGTCCGCTCTACGTTGAGCGAGCGTGATCTCGTCATATGGTTCCTCTAACGCGTGTCTGGGTCGTCGTATCTTCGAAATCCTACTTGGTGTGTATTCTACGGCCGCAACCACTAGAGGGTTGGGGTGAGTCGGAGCAGAGTCAAAGTAGCTACGGGAGCACTGTTTTATGAATTGCTTGATGGTCGGCAATCTGAGGTCGATGTGGAGATCGACGTTGCGTACATACCACGGTGCTCCCGTAGCTTTGCGCATGAATCTATTTTGTAGTGTTTGAAGCCTATGGATCCTGTGTGGCCTAACGTGTGCGAATACTACGCTACCGTACGTCATTATAGGACGTACGCATGACGTGTATAACCTAACTTTATTTTTTAGATCTAATTTCGAACGCGCGTTTAATAGATTGTGGAGACGTCCTAGCACGAAGGCAGCCCGGTTGCGGACTGCCTTGATGTGGGGGCCGAAGGTTAGACGGTCGTCGAGGGTTATGCCTAGGTATTTGGCCTGCCTAGCCCAAGGGATAGACTTGCCGAACATCCTCATCTGAGGGGTCTTCTCCAAAGGATACAAGCTTAGCTGTCTTCTGTGAAACAGCACCGCCTGACTTTTCTCGGGGTTGACCTCTATCCTCCATTTCCGGAACCAAACGCCCAGTGCGTTGGCTGCGGTCTGGAGTTTTTTGGCTACTGTCGAGGGGTTCACCCCCGAGCAGTAGATAGCCGTGTCGTCTGCGAATAGTGCCGTCTGCACATACCGATGCTTCGGAATGTCGCTAGTATACAGCGTGAAGAGTAGGGGGGAGAGCACGGACCCTTGTGGGACACCGGCTTGTATGGGGTGAGTGGAGGACAGTGACCCTTCTACTCGGTAGCGGAAGCTTCGATTCGACAAGTAGTCTCGTATGATGAGCACGAGTCCGTGTGGCACTCCCATGGTGAATAGCTTAAATAATAAGCCGTTGTGCCACACTTTGTCGAAAGCTTTCGCTACGTCAAAGAAGAGGATTCCTGTGAACAGGTTGCGTTGAAGCCGATCGCTGGTGTATTCAACGATGCGGTGGACTTGGTGGACGCACGAGTGTTCGGTTCGGAAACCGAATTGCTCGTGGGGGACGAGAAGATTAGCATCGGCATACGCTTTCAGCCTATTGTAGATTAGACGCTCGTATAGCTTGCCTAATCCGTTAAGCAGACTGATCGGTCTATAACTGGTCGGTTCGGACTTTGGTTTGCCAGGTTTGGGTATCCCAATAACAACGGCTTCTTTCCATTGTTGTGGAAAGATGTTGTTTTTGAGTGCTGCGTTGAAAATGAACGTCAGCAGGACCAGTAGCCTCTCCGGAAAGAGTTTTAACACCCTGTTTGTGATACCGTCCGAACCGGGCGCCTTGCGAGCGTGTAGGCCCTTGACGATCGTTTCGACTTCTTCGGGGGTGAACGTGTCTAGGTCTGGTTGTGTATCTGTCATCCCCGTCGGCGTTGATGTTGATGTAGGAAGTGAGGTTATTAGGCGCTCTACTTCCGAATCAACTTCGGCTATTTGGTCCGAGTCGCAGTGTATTACGCTGGGCGTGCACTGATTCTCTAGACTCTCGGCCAGGCACTCTGCCTTTTCGATATCGTCGAATGCCGGTGGAAGGTTAGGTCTGCTTAGAGGAGGCATACAGGTGACGGTGTCTCTCTTAAGCGAGCGGGATAGCTGCCAGAAGGCAAGGTGGGTAGGTTCGAGGTCTTGTAGTGTCCTATCCCACCTGTCTTGGCGCATTTGATCGATGCGCGACTTGACCGCTCTTTCTAAGCGTCGTAACCTGATCCTGTTGGCTTCGCATGGATATCTGTCGTAGGCTCGTACGGCGGCGTTCTTCCGCCTCAGCAGCTCGCGTACGTCATCGGGTAGGTCCCAGCGGCGATCGTTCGTCGCCGGTGCCTCCCGAGTGCATTCGTTAATTAACGATTGCACGTGAGCTGTGAGGGAGTCGATCGCCATCGTGGTGTCCTCTTGGCTAATTATATGGTCGGGTATCCTATCTAGATGCACGGACGAGGTTGCCTCGAGTTTTGTCCCGAGGCGCCTCCAGTCTGTGATTCGTCTAGTCGGGGTACGATGACCTGTGTCGATGGGACCCAGTCTGGGTGCGAACTCCATAACCACAGGTCTGTGGTCTGAAGTTAACTCGTGAAGCACCTCTACTGAACACAAACGTAGGTTTATGTTCTTTAGGAGTGCCACGTCCAGAATGTCGGGTCGGTGAGACACGTTGTGCGGATAGTGGGTCGGTTCGAGCGGGGCGATGATGTCGAACGCTAGTCTATTCGAGAGCGACTCCAGGGCTCTGCCTTTGGCGTTGGACTGGTGACAGTTCCAAAGGGTGTTTTTGGCGTTAAGGTCGCCGCCGATTATCACGGCGTCGCTCAGTTCTAGCAGCGCTCGGAGGTCGCTCTCGAGTAGTTGCCGATTGGGTGACAGATAGGCTGAAACTAGTGTGATCGATTGGTGTCCGGTCATGCCTATTCGACAGACCGAAGCCTCGATGCTAGTCAGCGCAGGCGGATCCATAGGTACGCAGTGAAGGGACCTTTTGTAATATATGAGAGTTCCCCCTAGCGCAGAGTCAATCCTATCGTTGCGGACCACAGAGTAGTTCGCAACGTTTGGGTTTCTCTGCGAGGGTTTCAAAAAGGTCTCTTGCACTAGCAATATGTCAAGTTGGTGTGCCCTAAGAAATTCGCCAACTTCATCTCGTTGCCTACTGATGCCGTTGGCGTTGAAATACCCTAGCTTGAGTGATCGTGGTTTGACTCTGCTTGTCGGTGTCCTATCCATGTTATGGGTTGCACTTGAATGCGCCTAACTTCTCGAGTACGCTCGAGTACCTAACACTGACACTGAGGAGGGCCAACGGATTGCCCTCGTTTTGACGGATTAAACTAGCGAGATGACGTAGCTCGCTAAAATCGATCGCACTCGCGAACCTTGCCACTAGGGATAGGTCCGGGTCGATCGTTTGCGGTAGTTGGCTCCTGTAGTCGACGACGAGCGGCTTGGGCCCTCCCTGGAGAGGTTTAGTGGGCGTGGGCACGCCGGAGGCTGCCTTTGCGGGTACTGGGGCAGGTATGGGGGCCTGCATCGTCTTCCGCACGGGCAGAGGTGGGAAGGTCTCCCCCGTCTTCCTGGGAGTGGCCCAGGCGTTCGTCTTCGGCAAAGGAGCAGCTGTAAAGCTCCCCCCGGTCCCTGCAGTGGCAGCAGCAGCAGCAGGGACGACTGGGCGGGGACGCTGAGGTCCTTTCGCCTTGGGGGTTTTAGGCGCCTTCGGGCAACCTCTGTAGTTGGCGGGGTGGCCTTCTTCGCCACACAGCACGCATGCGACTGGGGCAGTGCAATTGGCCCTGTCTTTGGGCCTTTTGCACTCCTCCGTCGCGTGGTCTTCCAGGCACTTGACGCACCTTGGGCGGGCGAAGCAATTTCGGGCCGAGTGCCCGTAGAGCTGGCAGCGGTGGCATTGTGAGATGCCACTTCTTCGGTGAGGTGGCTCCACAGTTATCCCCGACAGCCCACAGACGGATGACATCTTGAAGATGTCCTTGCCCGCGGGGCTGTCGTCGAGGGAGACCATCACCATATCAAAGATGGTATTGGTGCGGCCTCTCACCATCCGGTGTACCTCGTGCACCGGGTAGTCTTTTGACAGGGATTCCTTGATCTCCTCGGGGGAGATCTCCCTGGGCACATTGCGGATAACCACACGGAGCTTCTTGTCCTCCGGCAGAGTGTACGTGTGGTAAGGCACGTTTCTCTCCCGAAGGAGCTTCGAGAGCGCCCTGTGGTCGCTCGCGGTGGCTAGGGCGACTTTGATGCCCTGTTGGGTGCTACGAGCCGAATGGTAGATAATCCGGCGCTCGTTGCACCAGGTGGAGATAGCCGTCCATTTGGATTTCTCCTGGACGTAGATCGGTGGAGGGGCGGGGGTCTTCGGCGCGGCCGCCGAGGCGTCGGTGATAGCGGGCGTGGACCTCCCTGAGGGGGAGTTGTTGCCCTTAGGCCTCGGAGTGGCGCGAACTGGGGCGGGTGCTGCCGAGGTATCCTTACCCTCTGACAGCTTTGGCGCCTTGTTTGGGCCTCCTTTGGCCTTGCGGCTGCGTTTCCGTGAGGAAACCACGGAGAAACCTTCTTCGTCTTCGTCCTCTCTTGAGGAGGACTCTTCCTCGCTGCTCTCGGAGGGGGAGGAGGGGGACTCTGGCTGTCCCTTTTCTTCGCGTTCGCGTTCGTGGTCTTCACCCGAACTCGCAGCGGGCTCTGGAGACGCTTCTGTCTCCATCTTTTCTTGCGCCTTCCGCGCGACCATGTTCCCGTACCTCTCCTGGAGTACGGCGAAGACGACTGGGTCTGCGAGGAGGTCCTTCATCGATAGATTCTTCATGTTCGATGGATTCTTCATGGCCATGTCGGCGGTTTGGGTGCTGTGCGTATCGCGTGGCACGCGACAGCAACAACAACAACACCACCACTATCAACAACTACGACTTTGGATGTACGCGTCCTGTTCACAAAAACACTAACCGCAGTGAGCGCAGTATGCCGCAAACGGGCGACCGTTACGACACACCGACACACAACGGTGACGTAGGCGGCGCGATGGCGCGAAGCGACAGGTGCGGCGTGGCGCGGGCGCGATGTCGCAGCGGGAGCACTCGAGCACTTGTCAGACACGTCCACTCGGGACGCGCGTCGGAAGCGGAATCCAGGGCTGGAAATTATATACCTATGTATTTCAACATAAATAGGTGCACTTTCATGGCGGATGCAGAAATATATAGTGATTTGGTGTATTTACGCTATGTGACACTGAATGTATATGAACATGTTAATTAATCAAATAAATACAAACCATGTCAATTACCATTTCTTAGTAACCTGTAAATTTATCTACTTTTGAATTAACTGTTTTCAGTTCCTTTCTGATTTAGTTCTAGTGTTTGATATTTCATTTTATCCAGAAACCTTCTTCCAGTTTCGTGTCGATCCGACAAAGATTTTGCAAACAAAAAAACTCCGGTAGTCAGTTTTTGGCCATGAAGTTTTTTTTCTCTACATCAGGTTCTCATGATTTGTGGACAGGTGGCGCGGGCTTCGTATCGCGGTATCTTTGTGCACGGCTCTTTGATCTTGCCGCAGCATTGTGCGCGTGCGCTCTCTACTTTTTTGCGTCAAATTGTACGATATTGATGCGAGCTGATTTGTTGTAAGCCCTCAATAGATTTGGTAATGTTTAGAAAACCTTTGAATGATTGTACAGACTGACTGAGATCATATTTCTCTTAACATAGAGTAGTGTTCGTGGTAAATGGTAATCAAAAAGATTTGTTCATACTCATAACAAAAAATAAATACACTAGTGCCTTAATGAATAAAGAATACAGAGTTTTATCATCCTTATTCATCCCATGACTGTGGTAGGAGGACACTAAGAGAGCAGACTATACAGGACATCATCACTGCAAAGAGAAGGAATATTTGAAACGAATCCTATACCAATCAGTTTGACCAGCGTGGTATAGCAGACCGAAACTCCTTGCTAAGGAGAGGCACATGTTCAGCGTTGGACTGTTAAAGGCTGTTGATGAAAAATGTGAAGATTCGTGTAACTTTCTTCTCATCTCCAGAACCACAAACATAAAATAAAAAATAACTCACGAGTACATTTGAAAAGCAAAACTCGTATACATACTTTGAATATTTTAAAAATTCATTATCATCATCATCTCAGCCAAAAGATGTCCACTGATGGACATAGGCGTCCCCTAAGGTTCTCCACAACAGCCGGTCCCGTGCCGCCCGCGTCTATTAGCTTCCCGCGACCTTTATCAGGTCGTCGGACCACCTTAAAAATTACTACTAATAAATTATATCATTCGTTAAAAAGGTTGTATTCAAAATTCATATCACTTGCTACTTGTTAAGTATAGATTTTCTGTTACTTAATCTGTTTCTATTTGTCCTCAGGTTTAACCGCTGAGCTGTATTACGTGCGCGATGGTCAAATCAACTTCTATGCACTCAACTTCGTCGTACCAGTGCCTGCTACCATTGGGGAGCTGCATTTCACCTGGCAGAGTCTTACGAGGAAACCCGTAAATATATTTTTTATATCCTATATGAACTGTTGGTCTTTGTGTAGTGATTATTTACCTCTGTAGGACTTACTAGTACATAGAATTTGTACTTAGTCTTTTTATTTGACGAAAATTATCTTCTTTGTATGTGTGTGGTTATGGATTAAGAATTCAGAGTGTCAGTAGGTACCCGTATTCATCCCATGGGTAACTTAAGAGACGACTACTCAATATGTAGAACAACATGACTACAGAGAGAAAGAAAACTTAAGACAAAGCCTATACCAATTCGTCTGGTTAGCGTCCAGAGAGGCTTATGTTAGTGGACTGTTAAAGGCCGACTCCCGTTGTCCGGAGGTCGTGGGTTTCATCTCCACTCAGGATAAAGAAATGTGTGATAAACAAGATCATTATCTGTGTCTAGTAGTATTTATTAAATATGTATGAATTAAGAATTCTTTAACTATGTTTAATAGCAGTGTGGTTACTGGTTTGGGATCAGACAACTGTATGTTCAATTTATAAGGTTAAAAAGAATCTATACAGCAAAAATTTTCAATACAATCTTTTTAGTAGCGTAGAGTTATATATCTTTTTCACTAATAAGTCCACATATTAGGGACTGTAAATCTGCCCGAAAAGGATATATCTGAATAAAATATCTATTATTTAAATATAGAAATAGAAGTGCGTGTAGGCGTTTAAACGAACAATCGATTTGATGAAACAATCGCACTATTATGGTAATAGACGCTGCGAAACGAATGCGAAATTGATGATCGCTCACCTCACGTCCTAAGCCAACAACTCTTCACTCACAATTAACGAGTTGTTTTCGTTCCGATACGGATGAGTTTTTATATCTTTTTGCACACTCTTTGTACACAGCACCTTTACTCACGCACTACGATGAAAGTAATTAACTTGGAAAAGAATACTCTTTCATGATCGTGGATAGGGGCTCGGTCGAACTCTGATGTTTACTCCCTGCTCTGTAAACGAGCTATTCTAATGGTAATCCGGAGCCGTTGTTTGGATTCAGAAAACCTTATTTTATAAAACTATATCTAAAATAGCAACATCTGCTCTGACTTTTGATTGATTATACTTATCCAAAGTTATACTCCTTAGCTTTCCTTATTTAGCTGTAATTCAAATTGTATCGCTTTTCATGCTAATGGCGATGCCGGCTGCTCACGACGCAGTATCACATATATAAACTGTGGATACGGCCCTCTGCATCTCTAACCAAATATTATGTGCATTTATTTATTTTATCCGTCGTCAGCACACACGGTGGCGACATGGATCGAAACTAAAAGAAATCACGTTGTTGTATTTTGATCGAGAACGACGCGACGGCGACGGCCGTTTTACATATTCAATAGTAAATGAGCAGCAAAAGGATTATCGGTACCAAATAAGTTCAGTCAACTTGTGAACCAAACATCTGCTTATTTAGGACGTTGTTTGCAAGTCATACGAACAGTCACAGGGTTACTGGATGTTTCATCAATTCAAATAAGTTTATGATGTCCATCTGTAACATATACATACGTGTGCTTAATGTAACAGTTGGATTAAATACTCAGGTCTCGTCACTTCCATTATAAGTGACCTAGATAAAGTTCTTTTGACAGTACCGCAACGCGGTGACGCTTGACGTAAAGGCGTTTGGTAAAAAATGTGCTGCGTATGGTACGTTCGCGATCACGTAGTTGGGCCCTTGCCGAACTATCAACATATCAGTAAGCTTTGTGCGGCCGCCATTATCAGATCTGCCAGACCCCTTCACTTCACTGCGACTCCCTTATTTAACAGGCGGGGCCTTTGACTAGTATGAGCAAATATTTGAGAACTGATTAAATAGCGCCTATAAGAGATCTCGGCACTATTGTCAGTGCGCACAGAGTGCCGAGTGATAATATTTAATTAGCGGCTGCGGTGTCGCACCTACGCTACTTTATGATCTGAGGCCGCTGTGCACGCCTCCGTTGTAACGTAACCGACCAAAGAACCAGCGGCGAATGCTGTTTCTTTAACAATACATGTAACGCCGCCCCATGATTAGTTAGATAATGAGCGACTCGTGATCAAACATCGAATAACCAGTTTTAAAACAAACTCTGAAATATCTCAACAACATACCTGTACTGTGTGTCGCAATACATTCACGTCATCCACATATGGGAAACATAAAGTACTCGTACATCGTACTAACCTTCCATCTGCATAAGCGATTATAGGCGGTGCCCATTGGTATCAAACTAGGCACGTTGTTTATGCAACCGATAAAGGAGCGATGTTCGTGCTCTCACCGTTACATTCGACATTTGATCTCTTCAGGCATAACTATGGATCCCAGACCGTTTGGGTCAACTTACATGTCGGTGTCTGTCCGTCAATTGTCAGTACTGATACAGTTATATCGTGATGAAATTGTACCGTTAGGTATGTGTAATGTGTTCACTTGGATATGTCCTAAAACTGGCATGAATCACAATGTTTTTTGTTTTGTTGCAGTTACCGTACACACTTAATGTGGAGTTAGTACGTACACATGTAGACTCTGTGCTCCCTCAAGATGCGATGCACCCACCTACGTTGAATATTTCAAGCCAGGGATATGTGCCCACCGAACCACAAACATGGCGTGTTGACTTGCCTTGTACGCACACCGTCGCGGCTGAAGTAGACATCACGATATCTTTGAACATCTCGACAGGTTCCTCGTCTACCACTTTACATTTTAGACGGAAAAAAATATGTCTTAAAGAGGCACTGAGGCCGGCGGTAAGAGTCGATAGTGTACCACATGCACCGACATCTGCTGATATTTTCTATGCGGGGGCTGGTTGCGCTGGCGGAGCACTCTTGATAGCTGCGATAGCCGCTGCGGCATGCAGGGCAAGAGCTAGGAAACTGCGTCGGGCAAGAAGTGACGAACAAGATGCTCATGCATTTTTACCTGACTCTTCGTGCAAATCCGCTGCCAGTTACACGAGCTACCGCCGCCCTACATCATTACCTGCTGCGGCAGCTGAAGAAAAAGCAAGAGATTTGCAGCAAAGAATTGCCGAGTTAACAATACAGAGATGTCGAGTGAGATTGCGATCGGTTGCGATGGAAGGGACCTTCGGTAGAGTCTACAGAGGGACCTACGCCGATGAAGAAGCGAGGGAACAAGAAGTACTAGTAAAGACCGTTGCAGAACACGCTTCTCAAGTACAGGTAATTGTTAGTGAACTTAAAATTTTCATATTTCATCAACACATTTTCATCATCACAAAAAACATCATCTGATTGTACAATTTTTCTAGGTATCCCTGCTTCTTCAAGAAGGTTGTATGTTATATGGACTACATCACGAACGTGTGCTATCTGTTCTCGGCGTTAGTATTGAAGATCAAACGGCTCCATTCCTTCTATATCCATGGAATTCTACCTGGAGGAACTTGAAACAATTCCTTTTGGCATGCCGAGGGGTTGCTGTTGGTGGTGCAGCACAAGGAGCTCCTCCTCCACCTTTGACTACTCAGCACGTGGTCAGGATGGCACTTCATGCTCTCGATGGCCTGAGTTATCTTCATTCTCAGCATGTCTTGCATAAAGATATTGCTGCTAGAAATTGCATGTAAGTTGTGTTTTTTTTGTATCATTTGAAATATTAGACTTATTACATTGTCATTATTTAAGCATTGCGAGAAATAAACAATCTTTCGTTTACAGAGTGGATGAAAATCTTCGAGTGATGATTGCAGACAATGCTCTGTCGCGAGATCTCTTCCCGGCCGACTACCATTGCCTAGGGGATAATGAAAACAGGCCTATTAAATGGTTAGCTTTAGAGGCTTTAACGAAGAGACAGTTCAGCCCAGCAGCAGATGTATGGGCATTGGGAGCGCTGTTATGGGAACTAACTACTTTGGCTCATCAACCTTATGCTGAAGTAGATCCTTTCGAGATGGCTGCGTACCTAAGAGACGGCTATCGGCTGCAGCAACCAGCGAACTGTCCTGATGAACTGTGAGTATACTTTATACAATTGGAGCGAAATTCTTGTTCTGAGGGTAATGAATGTTATCTTTTTTTTAATTTTAAGCTTAACTTACTTCAGTTAACATGAGACCCCTTGACCCTTTGAAGTAAGGAGATTCATATTTAAAGATGTTAATCTCTAATTTTTTTTGGTAGGTTTGCCGTTATGGCGTACTGCTGGGCAATGTCGCCTGACGACCGACCGACGTTGCCACAACTACAGATCTTCTTACGGGATTTCCACACACAACTCACGAGATTCGTGTAAACCATTCCTTTTATTTTAAAGACATCCAAAGACGACAATAAAGTGTTAAATAACTTTAATAATAGTGAGATACGCTCTTGAAGAGGCCTTACAGTTAGGTGCGAGCGACTAAGTGACTGGTGACATGTGAAATTCTTAAGAGACTGAACTTCATGATTTTATTTGATTTAAAAATTATTTGATTATCGTAATTATCACATATTTGGTTATCATCTTAATACTTTTGTGCCGAGAATTACAGTTTTGTTCGAAAATATATTTGTTAAAGGACAATTGCATTTGTAAACAAAGAAAAGTCTTAGGGAGCACGACTTGAACGAGATACTGACATAAAAAACTAAGGTTTACATATACACGTGGCAGAGAAATATAATGATAGAAATTAGAACGGTTTTGGATGTCTGCCTATACATTTAGCACTTTTAACATTAGTTTAGACTAGAGTAGAGATTTCTGGTTGCTTCTTTTCAAGGCTAGCTCATAGAAAATGTTGGGACTAGCTTTAAACAAATCGAAAGTGTCTAAAAATGTGTAGTAACAAAAAAAGGTGCAATAGCTACAATTTGAAGTTTCTTTTTGTGTCGCTTTCGGTCATCAGCTGTTGAAAGGAACAGAGTTTTTTTACAAGTGGTCAAAGTGGTTTAATATCAGTACTATCATTGGTTCAACTCCAATAAACACAACGAACGCTTTTGGCCTATTTTTTAAGAAAAAGTCGACGTTTAAAAACTTTCTTATAATTCAAGCTTGGTGTAATTTAACGTGCTGCCTTCGACACCACATCAATAAGCAAAACAGTATATGTACTAGTGTCTTATAGTTCTAGGTCAAGTCTCGAGTCTCTTCGATAAAACCCTTTAAAGACACGCGAAGACTCGCAAACAAATGTGTGATAAATATTATTCTTTATTAAAAATATGTCAGCTCTTTTAAATGATTGAATGTAAAGAACCTTTCGCATGTTATATAATCGTCGTGTTTATTTGAAGACCTCATAACTGCCATATTAGAATAGATAAATTTTGTAAATATTTATATATAATTATAGCGACTGTATAATACGTAATATTGAATGTGCCTCAGAGTTTATTGAAACGTTTATTAAATGTTAGATTATTATTGTAATTATTAAGACTGGAATCGAAACAATTTTAGCTATTTACTGTTTAATAAGAAAAGTTCTGTCGCACAATATTTTGGTCTATTACGAATCGAATTGTATATTTATCCGTGGACTTTTAGTGGAAAACTTTCATAAATTAAATAAATAACGAATAATGTGTAGAGATTGTACAATCTGTTAATAAGTTTGCAATTTTAGAAATTGCTTTTGCCCATAATTTTCGAATAAATTAAAATAGATTTTACCTTAATAGCAATTTAGTATTAAATTGAATGAATGAACCAATGATAAAGTATGATTCAATCAGATATCAGGAAGTACTGACGAAGTTCAAAGACTTAATGATTTGACGATGTACAAACATTTCATCAGAAATTGTTTCAGATTACCGTGTAACGATATAATTTTAAAAGGGTCTATTTATGCGATAACTAAGATTTCTGTCATATTTATTCACTGGTTCAAATCAAGATTAAGGACCTTATTTGTCGCCTTTATATTCCTTTTTGTTGAAACTTGACATTAATTTTACCAATAATACAGAGCAATTTTATCTCTTCTATAACACATCATTTAATATTACCTTAGTTGTGGAATGTATCCTGTGTTACGGGGGGGCTTTCCACTGTTATGAAACGGACACAAATAACACTCCAGACTTAGAACAACGATTTGTGGATCACACATAGTGTAGTCCCATGAAGCATATGGGTTCGATGTTCCACTAAACGCAGTAGGAAAGAGCTCGTCAAGGTGAACGCTTAAACACTACGCCGTCAGTACAGCGCATGCAGTATTTACTCAATTTAATGACATATTTAAAGGTTTTAAATAAACGAGTTGATGAGTTTAACCAAACTCTTACACAAACCTTATAAAAATTTAGTTAAGTTTCAAAATATTATACTGAAACTAGTCTACGCAGGAATAATTTATGGTATTTCAAATAGATTGAATTGTGAGTGAAACAAAAGGATCAATTTGGAAGAAAAAATCACTTTTATATAGAAGAATCATAACCATAGTTATTTCTCTATTACATAGCTGTATCGCAACGTTATCTAGAAAACTGTATTGCAATTAGTTTATCCGTTTAAGAGATAAAAGTATATCAAACCCGATGTTGGACTCAGACCAATAAAAATGCCTGTATGTTTTATTCTACGTGTTTCATGACTAAAGTAATATGTTAACATACGACTTATTATTGTTAATATTATGTCAAGTCCTCTTTATCTATAACAGTTGTGTTTCAATGTAGATCCAGATAATAGTATACTTTGACCTGATATTTAGGGCAACGGTAATACTTGTACATGTGTAAATATTATAAGACACGATGTGAATATAAGAGTGATTAATATTCAATAATGTGTTTTCCTTGTCAATCCCTAGAGTCCAGATACCTTTACGCGCTGATAATGTGCTTTATCAGAAGGTAGTTTTAATCTGTCCGTATAAAATTACACGCCTTATTTATCAACTAATTGACTAACTTGGGGCTTCAAACTTAACACTAAGGAAGGATTTTTTAGAAATTTCATCATTGAGGGTTAAAAATAAAAATGAGCGGTTAAGCGTAAGTTTACCATTTTCAAAGTTAGAACCACGAAGTAAAATATAATCACGCGAGTCAAGCTGAATGCAATAGTTTGTAATGACAGTTGCCTAATTCATCTTAAAACTCAATGATAAAAGCACCGTAAAGATAAAAAGTAATATAAGACTTCAAAAAAAAACTTCATTAGAAGTACAAACTACATCATAACGTGTTGTGACGTCACAGCTCTTTATTTCACCCGAGAACGTAGAACTTAGTTTCGACGTAAGACGAAGAACTTAGATCTTCTGTCGATATATACCATTTTATAACTTTTTCGTTCGTTTCATTTTTTCTCGAGTCAAATAAACAGACAAAATGCTTTTTAGGACATAAGCCTCTCTTTAGGAAGGGGGCTTAAGTTTCCTTTGCCATGACACGGTGTTTCAAGTTTTCCTTCTCTTTTTTTTATGACAATGGTGATGAATGTGACTACAGATTCTAGTCATTTGACAATTAATATTAGACACCATATTGTCATTGTAACATACACAATGTTGGTCAATTACCTTTAAATAGAAGATACATAGGTAAGAGTTACAGTCACTTTAGCACCACAATGTGGTAAAATTAAAAAAAAGTTATTCCATCGAAGTTGCCTACAGACACTCCGGTACAACAAACGTTGAATCAATCCAACATTGAAACGAGACCCAAACATAGCCACTATGAAAAATATAATACCTTATACTCCTTCGAAGAAACTTTACCGTCACTAAGTTGGTCACGTCTTCACCGGACTTTGTTAGGTCACACTATATGTGCCACTGATTAGCCACTGATTCCTTTTACATTTTGCCTATAGACTGTATTGTCCGTATGGTGAAGAAATAAGACTGGAGTGTGGGTGTCGTGAGAACGGACCAATGGAGCGATCTACACGAACAACAGTACTACAAAGAAAGAAAAGCTTTAAACAATATTTTTTTTAACTTGTCGAAACCTCCTCGGGCCATCACCGCACCGGGGTTTACGGCGGGGTGATTTGTCGGAATCGGACCGACTAAAACCACAGGGTGTGCCCCTCTGTGCCTGAGACAGGAGGGATTCAGGAACAGCTGTTATTACGACATCCCTCCCAGCGGCTGTCCGCTAGCGCGGGCACTATCATTGGGTAAACCTGTCTATTTAGGCGACAAACGGCACACGTGGACGTCGCCACCTCGCGGTTGGCCTCTGTAGCGAATGAAGGGGAAAACCCATCCCGTCTAACTGCGGCCACACTCGGGGCGGCCGAGTGCAGATACTTCCCGAAGCAACCGTGCCCGGAAAGAACCTGCGTCAGTCGGAAGGAAAGGGTCTCGTGTTGCCGCCCTGCCAAACTCGACGATGACAAGCAGGAGAATCTTCACAGCGGCAAAGCCAGCACATGAATCCTCCAACCGGGCTGGTCAGTATCCCATGTCCCACAGGAGTGATCTGAGGACAGACCCCTGTAGAATATCGCACGACATGAGCCGCCGCCTCAGAACACCGTCTCGTTTCTCGTACATGACGGTACGCTCCTGTAGATAGTCCGCCACAAGCCGCCTCAGGTACTCTGGCACCCAGTGGTAGTGGAGGGAAGCTTTAAACAAATCCTGTACTAACCTTAATTTGGCCAGCGTCATATAGTACACCAAAACCTACTTTCTAAGCAGAGGGGCCTACGTCCCACAGTAAACTATTCCAGGCGGTTGATAATATTAGCTGTGCTAAATATTACTCGATATTTGTCCCTTCCTATTCTCCTTTACTAAAATTTACGTGACCCACTTTCAACTTTGTCGAGAAAAACCCTTAGAGAATAACAAGGTCATGCAATAATAAAGCCTCACGCTCTGCTTTTGGGTTCTCTGTAAGGTGTCCCACGAGGATCCTATGTTACATATAGAGACGGCAGTTACCATAACGCTACTATAAAATGCATAAACCTAATTAGGTTAGAGAATATTACATAAGTTACATTAATTGAGGAGTTTACATACTTTAGCTTAGGAGTGGTGTCTCAGTTTATGCGCCTGATCTTTGTAAATACCTGTACACTTTTACCGTTATGCTAATTCCCCGCTCAAAACAATTCCTATAATTTTCTGGAGAGAATAGGTACCAAAGCACCCGCCTATCTTTTAAAAATAGGCACCAATGATCGAAGGTAAATTCTGAAGCTTTTAATCTATTTGCTATATAAGTATGTTCTTAAAAGCTCTGTTTTTATATAAAGTTTAATACAGCAATTTTAAGTGCAATTGATTTCATAATTGAGCACTTCCTCCATTAATCATGAACAGACCTAGACCACAACTTCCTATTGTGTCGTTTTTCTGTTTTAGAAGTAGCCTAATTTTTGAAATTTAAAGAAGCGTACTGGTAAAAAGTACACTTTAAAATGATAACATAGAAGTTAGTGCCATCCAGGTAAGTCCTTGTTTTGAGTGACAATTTCCCGGCACTTGGTGCCGCACATGAAGCACCCTCGCGCGGTGTTCCATATTCGAACATTTGACAGTAAGCAAATGACTATAAAGGCTACTATGACCGTTTTCGATCTACGCTGTGAACTGCGGTTTACCTTCTAGGCCGTGTTAATACATTGAATATACCTATAATTTTGTAAAACTACCGTCTATAAACCTCCATCAAACTAAGTTATCGTGTGTGTCAAGACATCATCCTAAAACAATAGATTTCTAAAAGTTCGCTGTAGTGATACACCTTTCGTCCGTCACAATCATAAAAGAATAAATTAGTATCAACCTGTGTCTACAGCAAACAAAATAAAATAGATTTAAAGTTCCTTTCAATTTTAGTCAACATCAGCAAATGCAATAGTGCTGAAATATCTTCGAGATAGAACCATTTTTCAGCGACACACAGTTATAATATTGGTAAGTTTATTTTATTTATTTGATACTATCGATGACATTGATGTACGGTAAAACTCGACAGAGTTTATATTGCATCTTAATCTAAATAATGTGCACTATTTATTAAAATTTTCTACGAAACACGCCTTTCTACGCCACTGTATCTCTATTTTAAATCAAATGATTAGTTTAAAAATACGTTTAGTTCTTAATTAAATGCAGAGAAAAAGAAGCTTCAACTTTTGTATTGTTTATTATGAATGATATCATTTATCACATCATAAAAAACTTCACGTTACTCTTTGGGAGAGCTGGTCTGTAAAGACAATAACAGCATTTATATAGCAAGAAATACTCTTTTTTCTATATTAAATATATGTTTATAACAAAAAGAAAAAAATTAAAAAAGAGGAAAATTGGAAACCGAGGAAGGATTCCAGGCCCCGGCGAGATTCGAACTCGCGATCTCCTGTTTACTAGACAGGCGCTTTAACCAACTAAGCCACGGCGCCTTGCGCATTGTTCGTGAAATACCACATCATAATCTTAAGTACAAAACGATCCGTATCAAGAATTTTTGGAGTCATTGTTTATCAATAATAATGATATGATACATTGTCAACATTGATTGTTTAGATGATAAGAAATATGAGTATTCAAAGTGTATCGCTGATAATACAGTACTTGCGATGTAGAACTGTTCAATACTATAACGGAAATCGCGGTAAAAAGTAACAAACATCCATACATCCTCACAAGTTTCGCATTATTCGCATATTTCACAGTATGAGTAAGACAGTAGAATTCAATGAATAAGATCTTGCTCTAAGCAGGCGGCGAAGGAGACGCGGTAGAGCTCCCTATCTCCCTAATCGTTGCCTAAAGGTCGTTGCGGCTACATTTTGGGGTGATGTAACTGCTGCAAACGATACGAGACAAGTGACAACTCGATATAGCTGGGGGATGTCGTCCAAGGTAGGGCGCTGTTTCTCGTCTTACTGGGCAGAATAGTAAGAGGTGCGATAGCGTCCTATCCTAGGGTGACCCTGGTCACCCCGGAATGTACCTTAGTCGTGGGGTACGTCAGGGTGGACTCCAGAAGCCACCAATGCGTTTCTAGAGCTGCTCCGTATTGCCGAGATAGGTCACCGTGGGGCTTAGTGAGTAGACCGGCTCTCCGGGTGCTATACACACAGGTACAGGGCGAAAAGCATTCCCCGCGTAAAGAAAAGTTTAATACATAAAGTAACAAAAAAATAACAGTAAATGATGGTTTGTTCTTTTTTTAACCACTAAATTGGCAAAAAATGCTTCATGATGTATTGAAGGCGCTACTGAAGTATGTACCAAACGATTATTTATAAAAGACTGCTATTAAAGTACATAAGTGAAAGGACAAGTGAAATACTGAGGAAAAGCGGTCCAAAAATATAGTTTGAAAAGTACCTATCACTTGCGAATGTAATACTACTGAATTACAGGGTGCATTTGGGATCACAGTTGCAACGCAATAACACAGGCAACAGTTAGTGTACCTACCGGATAGAAGATTCAGGCCATAAAAAATATTGATATGCCTTACCAATTATCATTAGTTACATTGGATATCGTCGTGTAAAAAAATACTGCCCTGCCTTCATAAGTTCTTACATAGATATTTCATACTTTTACTTACTTTTGTACAATGTTAGCGATCCCTCTCGTAATACTTGCTTTGCTACTATAGATGTAAAAGTATTTGCATATCTAGAGTATATAGAATCATGGGCAACGGAAGGAGAGTGCAAGGGAGTGTACTTGCATTCTCTTGTCAGAAAAGAAATACATAGTGAAAAAAAGATATTTTGACTCGATTGCACCAGCGGGTGTATAATGTTACCCGAGAGGCAGTACGTAATTTCTACAAGAAGGGCAACAATAAACTGCTACTGTGTTGACAAAGACGCATAGATTGTATGGGTGATTACTTTAATCGTTACATAAAAACATACAAAGAAAAAACTTTAACTTATTTTATAAAAAATCTAAATTTATATATAGGTTGAGTTCATATTGGTTAATGGTATGTCTAGATGTAGATGCATACCTCTGATAATAATTCTAGTGGCGCCCAAATATATGTATAATTGATCTGGCTCAATACCACTGCTATTATCATGTTTGTGAGTACAAAAAAATTGGGCTTGAAAACAGTTTATCCTTCTGACTTCTCTGACTAGCTTATTGGTCTAGCGCTTAGTGACCCTGACTGCCGAGGCAAATGTCGTGAGTCAGATTTTCGCCCATCATGACAATTCGGCTACGGCGGCCAGCTAATTATACAGGAAATATTATAGAGCACAAGGGTATACGCGAACACAGATGTTGCTCTCTGTTCCCTCACTCTCACAATCTGATGAGATGGCTATTCGAAGCGACTAAGGAGAGATCAGGTGCAGGCCAGGTGGCTATACGTGCTTTTTGAGGAACAGGAGTTAGGACCCCGACTTCTAAACTTCCGACTGTTATTAAGAATTTTCATAATCAGAAAAACTTAATAACAGTTTTTTTGCGCGACACGGTAATCGAACCGGAGACATCTTGATCGGCACTCACGTGTGTTAACCGCAAGACCAACGAGGCCGGCAATTGATAATTGTATGATGAAAACGGTCATTTGTTGTGTCTGGGTATGATTTTTCTTTAAAATAAAATAGTTTTATCAGCAGTCTGGTTACTATAGTATAGCCTCTGTTTAGTTTTTGATCTGACGTGTGAGAATTTTGAATCTATAATTTTTATGTTACATTCTTATATTTTCTCACTCTCATGATGTCTACTACAAGGGAAGACTAAAATGATAAAAAAGTAAGAGCAACTGTAGATATGAAAAGAGATACTAAATAGATAGCGGTGTCATTAAACTGACCTATTTACGGATGAAATGGTATATTCTAATTGACATAACATTGACGTCATACGTGATAAAAACATTTCGATGACGTGATATGGAGAGAGTACCTATTGCTATTGGCGAAATAGCAAACATTGCGACGTCCACACAACTATTATATCTATTTCAGACACAGTCTTATCTGTTTTCTTTTTTTTTATTAAATTTACATTGAAAAAGCAGTCTGATGCTTTTCGCGTGTATATCTATAAATTGTAATTAATATATACCAAACGCCTTGTTGATCAAACAGATGCGTATATGACTACCGATCAGGAGATCTTGGATTCGATTTCTGGGTCAGTTTAAAAAGGGTTATTGAGTTCTTGTGGTTACAGAATAACAGCCCGGAGTTTTGAAGTCGAGGTATCCATCCTGTGCCTCAGTAAGCACGTAAAACCCTCGATACTGCGACTGATCTCTCTTCCATTATGTCAGATAACCGTCCTATAGGATTCTGAGAGTGAAAGAACAGAGAATGCACCTGTGTTCGTGCACATACTTGCGTACTATAATATCCCTTGCGTAGTTTGCTGGTCTACGTTGAGACTGGCCGCGGTGGTAGAAAGCGGCTAGGAGTACGACATTATCGTCATAATTTTAAACAATGTTTATTTGGTTTGTTTACGCTTCAAAAATATAAAAAGTTCTGCATCGATTGAAATCAAGTTTTAACATTTTATTTATCTATTTTCTGCAGCCACAATATGCCACAGCGAAGCATGTCGTCGTACATAAACGTAACAATAAGAACAAATAAATGTAAAAAGTTAAAAGCTGTACTTTAACTTAGTCCCGTTCGTGTATATAAGGGATAAGTCGACTATAATTAGTCTACTAAAATTAAAGTATTACAATTTCTTGTGTTCAGTTGTACTTTGACGTCATAACTATCATGCATAATGATAATGCTTAACATTCGTTTATTAATAAACAACTTGTATTATCAGAGTAAATAATTACAGTATATATCACGTCACGTACGAAAGGATATACAACAAAAGCATTCCAAGAAAAAAAAGGTATCAATGAAGTGTAACAATGTGGCTGTTAATTACAAATTTTATTTTATTCATTAGTAATTTTTAAACTGTTTTTTCTTTGCCTAAACATATTTATTGCCTAGGATTTACTCTTAGTGCGGGTGGCTTCTTTAAAAACAAAAATATTTATTAACCTTCTTATTTTTTTAAGAAAAGAACTAAAATCAATTTTCAATAGCTGAATTGCATTGTATTAGTGTGTAGTGACGGATTAAGAACACAGTGTGTCATCACCACGCCTATTCATCGCCTGTGTGTCATAACAACCGACGAAGGAGCACTATACAGGACAAGTTTTGACAAAGTACAGCCTGAATTGTCCTCCACTATCAATAACATGTTTTATTATTTTTTGTTATAATACCCTCAATTTAACATTATATTAAAACGGTTTGATAATAGTTGTGTACGATGTCACGACATATTATTTCTTAAATAAATAATAGTTTATAAAACTAAAAAATACACTTTTATTGCTAATCGAACTAAAAACTAGAAAATAATCTTTAATGTCAAAGAGTCTAATATTACAGTAGTAGAAGATCGAACAATCAATCATAGTGAATTACCTCAAAATAAAATTATAATAAAATTTAAGTTATTAACAGAATAATTCAATTCAGAGTAAAAAGCGTGGGGTGCATTTTACTGCGATTCATAACTATCCTCTCATAGATAGTTGCCAATAGAATGATTAAAGATTATTTTCTAGTTTTTAGTTCGATTAGCAATAAAAGCGTGTTTTTTTTGAGTTTTTTTAAACTATTATTTATTTTTCATTTTTTAATCTGTGACAAACTCATAAATCTATTATCAAATTATCGCATTGTCATCGGTCCTTGAGACGTGTGCAAAGTTTCAAGTTGATCAGGTTTTTAGAAACATAGATACAACCTAAGCTAATAAAAGCGTGTTAAAAAGTATTGTGTCTTTCAAATTGACGTTTCTATCTGACATGACAGTTGTACACACTTAACACATAACGAAAAAATGAATTAAATGTACTATGTGGACGTAACAAGAGGTGTTTTATCGCTCACAGACAACCTTATATTAGATGTATATCAGATATTAGATAATTAAAAATGTAGGGTAGTCTTTTGTCATGTAACGTTATTATATGAATATTTAATAAATTAATTAAATCGTTCCAATACAGATATGTTACACATTTAACTGCCTCGGTGGCGCAGTGGTACTGAATGCGACTGCTGTGCTTGAGGTCTCGGGTTCGATTCCCGAAACATGGGTAAATATCATTGTTGCGCGGAGAATTTTGGCGTATACATACTGATATAGAAAACACCTCGACTCAGAGCAATGGTTTGGGGATAACATAAAGTATTGCCCCATTTAGGGTTTGAATTCATCAAAATCCGCATAGTAAAAAACAGAGAGGTGACCGCTTCATTACAGGTTTTAATGGTCCATTACTGGACATAAGTTTCTCATTTGAAAGGAACTTTGAGCCTACTATACCATGCTGGCGAGACACTATACCGCTTAAGCCTTAAGCCATTACAATCCTGACCTTGGCCGTAGCCTTTATTTCATATAATTGTATACTGGGTAAATAATTACGGTTCATAACAGGGTCGTAACATTATTAATTGTATTTAGATTTTGTCATAATATATTAAGTTTCTACAGTACTTACCGTAATATATTGAACTTTTATTTATTTAAAAAATTCTCGTAGTGTGTATGAATTTTGTGTCGCCTGATCATTTATGTAAAGGACATAAGAAACACCCAGACTCAGAGAAAAATTTGTGGATCACACAAAGTTTTGTCGAATGTGGGATTTGAACCCACAACACTTAGCGGCGCAGAAAACGGCCAGCGACCACTTGAACCACTATGCCATTCGTGTAGTCCATTATTATTAAACTTGCATAAGAAAGAGACTAGAACCGCCTGACATCTGCAAAAGGCATGTATACAACAATAGATGGCAAAACAATTGTTCTCTAACATTATCAATGTGAAATCAAAATAATCTTCAAGAAACTAAGGCTGCAGAATTATAGGCGAAATGAAAAAAAGCAATTATATAATATAACATCTGTCAGTAGCACTGTGTACTTAGTTAATAAATATAAAGTGGTTTCTAAATTATGTTATGTTTAACGTAACACTTTCATATAAAACTCCATAATATCAATGAAAGTAGATCTCAAAATATTACCTGTAGCAAGTATAGTTTAATTTCGAATTCTCATCCACGGCAGTCGTGGCCGAGCGGTTAAGGCGTCTGACTAGAAATCAGATTCCCTCTGGGAGCGTAGGTTCGAATCCTACCGACTGCGAATTATTTTTGCAGGTGAGAACTTTAATTGGCATTTTATCATGGTTATTGCGTCATTAATTTTTTATCAGAGATCGTTATTGCGATTTCAAATGAAAGTACCGATTTTATTACGCTCATAAGCAATATTTTGTGTGCTATAAATCACAAGGTGTTAGAATTAATACATAGGGTAGGTACAATTTTGGGGACTTGTAAAGGTTATTGCGGGTTAAACATATGATATAGTGGGGTCTAATGATCTCAAAATGCGGGAAAAGGGCATGCTTGTATCGGTTTACGTTCGATTAATTAATGTTCTATGTTTGGATGCTATTAGTCGTGGATATTCATTTTTTTATTACGTTTGCTATCAAATGTAAGGTACATTTAATGTAAGCTACACCAATTCTTTCGTGTTAAATAACGAATTTTTAGTTATAATAAAAACAGAATTAAGTAGAACTCTTTAATAAAAACAACAAATTTTGCTTCACGAAATAATTCTATGAACGTATAGGAATACCTACTTCATTTGATATTGAGTTGCTGATAGCTGTTGATACCTACCACTGATCTTAGCACGTGTATTACATGTGATTCAAATAGTTTTAACGTTCTGTTTTGGTTGATTCGGGTTGTAAGGATTTTTATTATACTTTGCGATTAAAAATTGTTCAAGAATCACAGTAAAATAACTAGCATTTATTTAACGATTTTCTTGTTGATGGCTTTGAAATACACTTTATGACGTTAATATTTATGACAATATTTAAAATATTAATGACAAAACAAAATTACTTTACTGTTTAACCAAAAATCAGTTTATATTGAGAGAAATACTTAAAATTAGAAACGGTTCCACCTCTTAGAGAAGAAAGGTTAGTATCAAACTAAATAAACCAGATGCTACGAACTCGCATAATTTGACTTTACAATGCCATAGACTAAACAGCTCATTTTTTTAACATGCACGTGCACGTGTCATTAAGCCTAACCATATGGGCTATGACAAAGACAAGAACCATACTATCTACCAACACTCAGTATCTTTGTAAGCCAGGTTAACCGAAAATGGATTTAGTAGGATTAACTGGTCTTTAAGAAACTCGTTTATATCTTATCTCTTTGTAAAAGGTAAAGTATAATTTATATTAATGGTTTAGAAGTTCTTTTTGTTTGGACAAATTGATATTGGTTACTAATGCCTAAACGAGATAGAATAAATAATGTTGAATAATCAATCGTAATATTAGTAAAATTGGTGTTTCCATACTTATTTGTGCCCTTTAGTGAACAGCAGTTTTTATCTAGATGAGTATCGCCCCTATGCTTCTTTGATATATTTGCAGAAGAATTGTACGGCACGACAGTTTATAAATTACAAGTAAACATCGGTATATATAGAAATAAGACTCGAAGTTCTTTGCAGTGTGTGATAAAAGAGCCTATAACTCTTTTAGCGAGCCAATTTATAATTATACAATGTGTAATGAAGAGTTTTTGTCTCAACGTACTAAATGTCCTAAATTTTTTCATTATTCCACAATTGTAGATTTCATTTTTTTTTCGTTATTTTGAAAATTTACGATTTAGCAAACTACATGTCGATTTTCGTTAGTTTGTTCCTATCATCACATCTTAATTCTATTAAAATAAGACACCACCAACAAAAGTTCAAACAGACGGCAACACTAGACCCGCCTGACACCAAGCATAACAGCGGTAGAGAATAAATAATCGTAAACATTAATATGAGACGTCTATTTGCCATACATCTTTTGAATTGAACATGGAATGCCTACATAATATAGAATTGCCAGCATAGAAAAGTAATGACTAAATATTTCACTGCATTCAATAAAAGAGGACTATTACTTGTCTGACATCGCACATTTCATCGCGATAAGCGCTTATGGCCCTCAATAGTCGATTGTTGTTAAGAAAATGGGAAATATTTTGGTTCACAAAGTGATGGTTTCGCGCAGGGAGGGAATTCAAAAGGAGATCCAAAGGCGATAATTAATAAAATGAAGACTTGGAGTTGATTTATTTTAGTGAGATAGTCATCGTTTATTTGTTGTTCTAATACAGATGTTCAGTGACTTAGGTACAGATAAAATGCTTGGCGTAAACGACGTCAAATGTTTTACTCTGTAGAGAAGTTAAATAAATAATACATTCTTAAATGTTTCTTCTTAATGCGATGTTATTCAATCTGTTAAAATGTCAGCTATACTTGTAAATGGAGTTCCAAAGGCTCGCTTTTTTAAACGGTATATGTTATTTATGTTAAGAAATGACATATCTGTAAATGGAGACAACGGAGAGCGACTCAAAACCTTCTATTAAATGGGTTTTGAGCCGTTCGGAATATGTGTGATCAACGCGTTAAATATAATGTGGTGTTATTTTACTATACATTTTATTAGATACTGTTATAAGTCCTTGCGCTTTCTCAATGTAGTACATTAAATTAAAATATCAAAGTGAATTAGGAATTCATTTAACTACGCCTATTTTTTTAGTAGAATTTATACTAAATATTAGGTTAAGTAACCATAAAATGTCTCAAAGTGTGACAATTAAATAGAAAATTATAAAGTTTACTTAAAGCACGAAATGTCTAAACACAATTACAATTTTAAATGAGGTCCTGTACTTTGCGATCGTAATGAAGTTTTAGTTATGTCGATGTGTCCTGCTATGGGGGAGTAATTACTGATGGGACTCTTTGTGTTGAGATAGCGGCCTGGGGACCGTAATCCTCGCAGATAACCGGAGTGTGCTTCGGAACTGTGCGGTACGGAATTTGCGATATGTTATTGTAAATATCCTCATGCTCGATTTTGCGGCTATGTGTATACAGCTCATTACGAATTTGTACTCCCGTAAGTACAGGCAAATTACCCCAGCGTCTTAAATATTCTAGGGAACATAATCGCTGTAAATATTTTTATAATATCCATTATCTCGGGCGATATATGATTCGATTACAATTGGATTAAACTTCGCAAAGTAACTAGCTTGTCAGTTCTTGCTTCCACTGTCCACTGTTTTTTATATGATCTTAAACAAATAGTACTTACTTGAGAATTACTTACTTCTAGGATATAGAACTTACTCTATGTCTGAAAGCTTACTTGAAAGAGTTAAGTAAGAACTCTGGTAGAAGCTCTTCTGTGTGGTCTTCTCTCCTTGTAGTTAAAAGAAAATCTGCTATGCTACTTAACATAAACGTACATACAAATGATACGAGTAAAATACTAAAATGTATAAATGTATTGTAGATTGAAGCTTCAACGTTATTTATTAAATAAGTAAAAATACATAAATTTTCAACTTTGTTCTATTCGATTCTTATTTAAAGTTACTTTTAATGTAGTTCTAACGTTTATTGTTAACAGTGATTTTATATAAATAATCAATAAATATTCTAGCCATATAAGGTAAGATGTTATCCACACTGAAGCGAGAATGTCACTTTATTATACTAAATTTGAAATAATAAAGAAACTAACCACAACACATTGTGATTTTCATTAAAAGTAGGCACTGATATATAAATATGTTTGATTCTGCTCCACCATATTGGAAGGAGCCCAACAGTCCAATAAGTAAGCTAATATGTCAGAACTGTTAGGTGACATAAATATCACTTAATAAGTGACTACTAAACTAACTGAACAAAAAATTTTGGGTTACATTTATAAAAAAATAATAATATTGAAATCGTGTTACAAATAAACAAAAATCGAAAAAGTTACAGAAATAAAAATTTTGCCGAATGAAAATTTTCTCTTTTTTAAAGACAAAAATACCAGATATGCATAGGAAACAATATCGTGGAGTGCATGATTTGAAAAAATCAGGGAAACCCCCATCCCTCCCTTGGGAGCAGGCCTTATGCGCTCCCCACAACTATTTGGTTAATGCACGGAGGAATCAGACCTGGCAATCTTTAATTAAAATCCGAGAAAGACGTATTAAGAGGACGTATAAAACAGTGGATATCTCATTTTGAGTATATTTTTGATAAACTATATATATTTTTGACAGCTGAAAATAAATTAAAATGCTATTTATACGTATTACAGTTTATTAGTGACACGTATTATACATGATATAATTTTAAACCTTATACCTTTCATACAAGCCTGCTGGTTTCAAATAGGTACTTCTGATCTGTCCTTTCTACAAAACATCTGACTGATCGGCTGACAGTCTGGTCACAAACTAAACTTTTTCTGAACATTTTACCAAAGTAATTTCTGCGTAAATGAGTGTTATTTAAGAGTAACAAATTATTCTAGTAAAACGGTGTACACATATTATATATGTATGTATATAAAATAGAATAGTATAGCTTAGTGTGATAAATTGCTATAATCTAAGAAATAGGATAATACTGTTACGTAAGGGACAGATAAAATACATGTATATTTTTTTACGTCCCAGTCTTATATTATAGCAATTTATCACGTAAATGCTATTTGGTAATTTGAAGTTTGAAGAAAAACTTATTAAAACACATGTTTAGCTAACATAAACTTAATTTTGCTGACGGCACACGAGCAAGACTCGCATCCTCGCCGTACCTCGAGAAGTAATTAGATATTTGCTTTAGCAATATATTTTGGAGACGCCTAATTTTGAGAAAAACTCGGCGACAATTACCCGCTGCGCTGTCTCGACTGCAGGAGCTCAGGAATTTTTCATTTACAGCAACGAGAAACTCCACGATTTTTACCTGTACGTAAAAAACATTCGCGTAAGTAATTTGTCCTTTTTTTCTTTTGTTTGTTGAAAAAAAAGGAAAAGCGTGCAGCAAAACCTAGGAGCGTTATCATGCCTGCACGATTTTTTTAATTGTCTAAAGCAGGAGACTAATTACACTATTACCACTTTCCAAATATATTATTTACATAGAAATAGCTAGTCTCTATTACCTCGCTATATAAAAATATACAATAAATTCGAGATAGAGAAATCGTTAATAATTGAAATGAAACATTTGTAACTGTGAGTATATATTTTTTTATATCCAGATCTTTAAACAATGCTTATTCCTTTTTTCCTTTTTACAAAAAACTGCAAGAATCCAAGATATTATGTTTCTAGCACACTAGAACCATATAAGTGTACTAGTTAAACAGTCTAACAGTCTTATGTATATGGTGCATACTTCGTTGTTTGCCGATACATGTAATATATCAATTCTACGTTAAGCCTGCACATTTTCAATCACCGAATTTAAATTACGCAATCATCCAGTTCATATACTTTTTTTAGACAAAAAACTGCTGCAGAACGGGGGATAGACAGCCATATTTAATCTATCCACTAAGCAGTGATTGATGGCGCCCATCTTTTTCATTTACATGACGCGAAAAAACGCTTCAGACCTCATTAGTGTTGTTTTTTTGTAATTAAGAGTTTGTTTCTATGTATTTGAGTCAAGGATTTTTTTCGAAAGTTTTTATCACAACAGCAACAACACAAAATTTTGAAATAGTTTCTTCTGTAGACGCTTCAGTCATAGATCAATACAAATTCACGTGATTATTTTTTAAGAAATATTTACCAAGATAAAAGAAAACATAGTTAATAAAAATATGCCTACACGGATACAATCACCAGATGTCAAAAAAAAAATATGAGAAGAAAGGCTAAAAATAAGCTCACGCACTCTTTTCTTTAAATGACTAAAGAGATAGATATTTGTTAAATGATGATTATACAATATGTTAGTTAATCTGAGTCTTACTTTAATCTTAGTTGGAAATTGCGGTTAACTCAAGTTAAAGTTATCGGGGGTTGTTAAGCTCTGCGTATATTCTATTCATGGTTTGCTTAATCTTATAATATTTTACAGAAGATATATTCATAACTCATCCTTGTCAGGTTTCCTATACTCTGCTGTCGGCATTTGCCAAAATATTTAAACAATCATTAACATAAAATAAATATAAATTTTAAATCTCTGTTTATCAATTAATAGTAATTAATTGAGTCCGTATTATTAATAAGCGTTAATTTGTTAATTTTATAACAACTTTTATATTCAAATGTGTTTAAATGAAATCAATATTAATTATTTAAATACAACTAGAAATGAAAAGGTATTTAACACTACATCGACAATTAACCACTTATCAAGTTGTCAGCTGCGATTCACTAAAAGATTTATTACGCATATAAACAATTTATTTACCACCAAGCAAACGCGTTAATTGCAATGTCCATTAATCAAAAAGCTACGATTTATTAATAAATGCAAATGAAGAACACGATTCTGTACACGGCAGCATAATACGATAATTGTAATGTAACAACTGTATTGAAATTGTGTTTATAGAAATTATTATAGTGGTTTAATATCATTAAGGTTGCGAAGCCCGGTAGTTGAGTGACCTGACAGAATCATAATGATTAATCACCTTTCGTGGTGCTGGAGTAAAATCGTATACTCGTGTGACAGGTGCGAGCGAGACACTCGATCAATCACCCTCATTTTTAATCAATTTACTTGCTCGTCTATGAAATTGTAAAAATTATTAATGAAAAGTACCTGGTGTCATTGTTGCTCCGTTAACGGGTATTAAAAGTTGGGTGTTGAGTAACGTGTTGATACCGCTATAATTAATTGATGGATTAGCTGTAGCCACGTGTTTTTTTTTTTGTGATTATAAAAAAGAAAGTAATTTTTTTTATTGAATTCATTATATAGTACTCTTTAGTTTTATCCGGATATTCAATATGATTCAATACAAAACATAACCAAAAAGATAGAGATATCATAGTTAACGTAATTTTTGCTGGAATGGTTCCATGAGAAACCTTGGTTGGGATAAACAAATTGTATATTTGACCACATAGGAATCTCCAATCCATATCTTATAAATTCTTATTTCTCTGGCTAGATTATTCCAGATCAGAAATCACTTTAAATTACGGTTAATTTAAAGTGATTTCTAATCTTCGTACTTATCAACAGTTCTAATTTGCTCCTTTCTCACGATAATTTATTGGATGGGCTAAGAATTCGTTATAATAACATTTGAATCTAACATCCCTCGCAAACATGTTACGGGAGTTCTTGGGACCGATGCTACTCGAATTTGCTGGTTACAATTGTAACACATGGTTTCAACAAGATGGAGCCACTTGTCATGGAAAAGCTGATTTCCAGACGAGACGATGTAATTCTTCAAAAATAACTAATTATCTCGTAAATACATAATTTTTATAATATTTCAAATGATTTTTATACCATTTTTTTAAATATTAACTAATTCGTGGCTAACCCTGTACTTCTATAATATTTTCTGAAATTTACAGAATGTATAATTATAAATTCTGTAAGTTTCAGGTAATGTTTACGCACCTATTAATACGGTACCTAATCACATGGTTCACTGCTTTCCATTACTAGTATTTCTATCATAAACATACCGTAACATAAAGTTTTTATAATATACATAGCAAAACTTCATTGATATTAACGGACAATACAACGTGTATATTTTTTTTTTTTAAGAAACAAGAATTTTATATAAGTTACTTAATTTAACGTTAAGAGTCGTCAGTACCTTAGCTCAAATCCAAATTTTACCCCAAACTCACCGCCCCGCGTAGCCGCAGCTATTTCGCTCGCACAAGTCCACCACGTGGCAGATGTCGTGCATCGTGCAATAGGGTATTTACACATCAGTTATTATACATCTAGTACAAGGGTATGGAAATAAAATAAAATGATTTTAGAAAAATATTAAACCATACGATAGAGTAAGCTTACAATTAGTCATCTCGTAGGTATAAAAATAAAATGAAACAAATATTGCAGAAAAGATTCGATGTACATAAATAGTTTTATTGTTTTACGGTAAAACAACAGCGTAAAAATTTACCTAAAAAGAATATTATTTTTTAATGTTTTCATTTAGAAATGTTGGTGCGAAGCCCTTTCACAATGTCATTCTATTAGAATATAAGTTCAATTTTGTTTAAGTTAGTGGTATAAGGTTGGGATACGAATTAGTTAACATTTCCAAAAATCATATAAAAAAAATATATGATATATTATAAAAAGTGTTTATTTACAAGAAAGCTAATTAGTTGGATTTTTTTTTTTTAAAATTACATCATCTAAATTACCCCCATTTTGACGTTTGCACTCTTCTAAGCCAGCACTGAAATTTTAAAATACCCGTCGGCAAAGAGACCGCGAGATCGCCGACACCTTTTCGTTGATTTTTCTTTTAGTTGACGTATTGTATTTGAAAAAAAGTCTGCTGGGGATAGATCTGTACTTCTGGGTGGCCATGGAATGTCGCCTCGTCTGGAAAGCAGTTTTTCCGGAAACATGTCTTTGACCACCGGCAGAGACTCATTGGGTATGTGACAAGTAGCTCCATCTTGTTGAAACTATGTGTTATAAGTGTAGCCAGCAAATTCCAGGAGCATCGGTCCCAAGAACTCCCGTAATATGTTTGTGGGAACTAACTCACTCATGATTATCAGGATGTCAAGGATAATTTTTAGAGTTCTAGAAGACTTGACTTTGAAATGTAGACTTCGCCCTCTAACCATTCGTATCTGTAAAACTGTGTATTAAATGATAGATTCAAAACTTTCATTGCATGTAGAATTAAATATGAGCGGTGGAAAAGACGTATAAATATACATTGTATTATAAAATTTATTTTAAAAAGTAAACTAAAATAATTAAGGACTTACACTACCTCAAAACTGAGGTAGTGTAAGTCCTTAATTACAAGAGGTGTGTTTGAAAACAAATCAAATATAAAAAAGATTTTTAGACGAGATCAGAATGGTCTTGCGAGGCAATAAATTCATCATTATTTCCTAGTTTACTTTTTAAAATAAATTTTATAATACAATGTATATTTTACGTCTTTTGTCAATATTACACTAAATAAATTTATCAACCTACAAGGAAAACTAAAAAAAAAACAATCTTTTGTTTTGTTATGTATAGCATTCACATTCACAGTTCGTTGCACAGGAGCTATATCCGATATTAAAAACAGTTCACGATCGCATTACATTACATTGTTATTCAGAATCACTACAAAATGCAATAGTTTATAGCGAAAAGCATTTATTATTGATTGTTGATGGTGTTTTAAATACCCAGGGTTGTCTAAGACGGTTTATAGAAACTGGAATTAAAAAAGGGTAATTACCTTTTTTTTATTTTATCAAGAAAATGTTTTTGTTATTTAAATTTCGAAAAGAAATTTAAGAAATTCACCGACTGAACAGAATCACAAATACTGAAGTTACGAACTGTAGGTATCCATATTAACACATACATTTGTGATCACTATGCCTCTTTAGACCTATGCACATAAAATAACAGTACTCTGAACACATAACTAATTTGTAATCAAATTAACATCAAGCCTCAAATTACAGAAGACTATAAACTGCAACTATAAGCCCCCGTTCGCAGTTCGCACCCCTGTTTACACGACCGAAGAGATGACACTTAATTTTCCTTTCACTAGACTCACATAGGCGACATCCCTTATTTTACATAATGAATTCCTACCGGCTCCATGGGTTTTTACAAATTCTAGGAAAAATTATGATGATTTGAAAGATACTGTTTGTTTTTATCGTTTTCGACACTCGTTTAGAGTTAGTTAGAAGAGCAGTTTCAACTTAAGACAGCTGCTTCATTAATATTATCATCAACAGCCTTTAACAATCCACTGCTGGACATAGGCCTCTCCTTAGCAAGGAGGTTTTGGCCTACCATTCGACGCTGGCCAGACGGTTTGGAATAGGGTTTGTTTCAAGGTTTCCTTCTCTTTGTTGTAATATTGTCTCGTATATTTTGTTCCCTTAGTCGCCTCTTACGACACCCATGGTGACACTCTATATTCTTAATCCACCACCACACCGACATTAATATTATACAGACTTTTATACATACTCGAAAAACAGTGTTGATCTAGTCTAAGGTCTAACTGCAGACTTTTTTTAAAATAAAACACCTGAAACTAGAAAAACAAAAACATATACAGCTGAAGCCGTTTATTATGACTCCGTCTATATTGACCAACCGCTTATTATGACGTAATTACACTACGAAGTTTGGTTTTCATACAAAATTCTTTATAAAAAAGTCGGATATAATGACTTCCCTTACAGTGACATGTCGCTTATTATGACTCATTTTTAATAAATTATGTCCGGTTATAATGACCGACATGATTCTTTACACCTTCGGTAATGTTCGTTGATTCCCTACGACGTTCAGCCCGTGCTTCGTTTTTTTTTGAATCTCAGTGAGTAATAAACACTTGAAGGTCACGCATTTTTCCTTTGTCATGTGAAAAAAATGTCGTCTCAACGCCGTAAAGCATTTACGATTAAGGAGAAAGCTGCAATAATATGCAGATTAGAAAATGGAGAATCAAACTTATCTTTCGCAAAGGAATTTGGCGTGGGTCATTCGACAATCTCAATGATTTTTAAAAACAAGAACCGCACTAAGCAACCCTTCAATTCAAATGTTTTGAAACCGAAGAGGCTTCGAAAATCGCGACAAGAAAATGTTGATGAAGCGTTAATTCAGTGGTTTAAAATCATGAAAAATAAAAGAATTCCTATCAGCGGCCCTATGCTACAGGAAAAGGCAAATGTTTTTGCCACGCGTTTTGGTATTCTTGACTTCAATTGTTCTGCAAGCTGGATCAGTCGTTTTAAAGTTCGACATAACATAGTGGCGGGAATAATTGTTGGTGAATTTTCGTCTGTTGATCAAAATTCAACAAGAAACTGGTTAACATCTGTGTGGCCGAATCTACGAAGACAATTTTCTGATGATGAGATATTTAATGCTGATGAAACTGGACTTTTTCACAAATTAATGCCGGACAAAACTTTAATATTTAGAGGTGAGAATTGTAGTGGAGGCAAATTGTTGAAAGATAGAATAACTGTCATGGTAGTAGCTAATATGAGTGGCACAGATAAAAAGAAATTGCTCATTATTGGAAAGTCACTAAAACCAAGATGTTTTAGCAGTGTCAAATCATTAACCGTCGATTATGCTAATAATCGTAAAGCTTGGATGACGTCAGAACTTTTTGAAAAATGGCTTCAAGATTGGCATCGTGATTTGGTGAAGAAGAAAAGGATTTTATTACTGGTTGATAATCATCGGCGCATCCAAATGTAACTGATTTAAAGTCTATAACACTAGCTTTAATACAACATCAGTACTACAGCCAGGATCAGGGAATAATAGGATCACTCAGAACGAATTTTAGAAAGAACCTTATGCTTAAAATGATTAGTTGCCTTGATGCTAATGAAAACAACTCTTTTACAAAAATAACGGTGCTAGATGCAATTCTGATGGTTAATGATGCCTGGAATAAAATGTCACAAAGTACCATTCACAACTGTTTCAGATATGCAGGATTCATTGAAAGTCACGACACTTTTCCTATTCAAATAGAACATGAATTTGATGAAGAAGATAACGTCCCTTTATCTTGGTGGTCACGAAACCTAAGTTCAGATTCTTTAGCAGCACCGGAAATGTGGGAAGATTATGTTGATATCGATAGCGCTCTCTTCACATCCGAAGAACCTACCGATGAAAATATCATACAGAACATTAATGCTAAGGAACAACTCGAAAGTGATGGGGAAGAGGAAGTCGAGGAAGAACCGTTACCTACCGCAGAAGAGGCATTAAAAGCTGTAGAATTATTTTCACGATTTGTTCATAGCAATATTTAAAATGACAATTTGACCATAGCGATGTCTTCTATACACAATAGTATTAGAGACTGTTTTTACAATAAAATGAAAAAACAAAAGCAGACAAAAATTACAGATTACTTACGTTAAAAAATACACTTGTATGTGTATGATGTATGTTCATACATATATACTTATTACGTGAAATTTTTATTTTATAAGTTACTATGTTTCTCTATTAAAGTACTTAAATACATACATACTATTTACATAAAAAGGTTTTTTTTTTCACAAAATGTTTTGTATGACGTTCGCTTATTATGACGTGTTTGTTAATTCCTTTCGATGTCATTATAAACGGATTCAACTGTACTTCTAATTAGCAGTTTTTTTTCTATTTTGAGAGTTTGCCAAAGTGACCTTTCTGTGCGTAATGAAAAGTATGAATAGAATCCAAGATTTGTGGTTCTATATTCATTGCGAAATGCGAATGTAGGCAATACAGTATGGTGAACCAAGTCCCGCTTGTGGACGTAAAGGCACTTAGATTCAATACTATATGTAACTTTGAGAGCACTAATAATCGATTTCCATAATATTATTACAAGCTTAATAATGTTTATCGCGTAATATAATTTTACATAAATTCTGATTGAATGTTAATTGTGACCTTTGTGGCCAGTGCATTCTAGCCAGACAATTCAAAGAGATGTATGTGATCATTTAACTCATTTGTACATAATTAAAGAACTAATGAACACTTTTTAACTACATTTTAATGACTTCTCATGAATTTTCGCGATATAGAAATTCTCGCTTCGATTAACATATACGCATGTAGTGAATTGTTATATACACGTTGAACCGCAGCCCGTCAGGCATGATCACCTCGCCTGGTCGGAGGATCCTCCCTTTGTGTTGGAGTTCAGGGACATGATACCCGTTCCTCCACAGATTCTTTAGAAAGTTAATATGGTGCATAATAAAAAAGTTTAAACTCTTTACGTATAGCTTAGGCGTTTATATTAAATTTAGATGAAGTTAATAAAAAACTGCCTTAGTTTGCTTTAAAAGAAGTATGAGTATGATATCACTGTATCAAAATCTATAATGCTTATAATAACAACCTTTATTGTATGTTTCAATTATTTTCATTTGTAACTACAATACTTTGGTAACAGAAATATGTAGAAAAGTTTTAATAACTGAAAGTACATTTTCATTTTCTTGGATTTAGCGTTCATACCGAGAAAATACTTCTTCATTTTGTGCAGGCGTGTTCCATTGCTTCGCTCGTTCGTTTTGGCCATCGGGCTGTCATCTGAAATCTTGTATAGAACGAAATCCACCTAACACTTGGCACGTCTCTCGATAGCTCATTAGCTGAACGTTTCCGAAAGTGTTCAATTCCACGAAGGTATATCTGTTTCGGACGGAGTGTTTAAGTATCTGACGACAGCTATGAAACGTTTGGTGTGATTAAGGGGTCAAATCATTTGTTACGTGTGTTAGTTTTAGTGTAATTATGAACATTATTGCTTATTATATTATAATAAACAAGTTTAAGCTTATCATAAATTTAAAAGGGGCTAAATGAGCATTATTTATTGATTTCAGATGAGTTTGAATGGTTTTATTGTTAGCGATAAACGCACAGAAGACGAAGTTTTGCTATCTGTTAATGAGATGCTATAAGTGCTTTATACTTTTAATAAAAAAAATAAGTATTAATAATTACTCGTTTGACTAAAGTCATATTTTCCTTGACAAAATTTCATAATGTCAGACATTCGATTAATATTTTTTAGTTGATGTTTTATACTATTTAAAAAAAATTCTAAAAGTTGCATATTTAAATTTTGCATTGTGCAAAACCTAAGAGTTTTTGGATCAAAACTTTTCCTGTTTGGTCTTATTTTCATTGTGTTCAGGTATATGTTTTTTAACTCTCTAGCAACAGTCTTTTATACCAAAGAAGGCTATAGTTTCGTGACGTCACGCGTCACGCGTTGCTACGTGTTCAGGGCTTGATCTTTCTTTAGATTACATTGATACTATTTTACGGGTCATTGTTTAACGTGCTAGCTTTTAAATGGATCTTAAATGACACATAAAGGTAGGGACTGTCTAGTGATAATTTAATTTAAATTAATGAAATATGATTTTAATGGTTACGATTACACTCTGAAATTACTCTTCTGTTTTAGTAAAAACGATTCAATATTACAAAAGTGTCGCTGGAGGCACATTTAGGTGTTATTTCGTATAATTAAGTGTTACGAATATGAAAGAAAAGTATATATATATGACTTTCCTATAACTACCTTCGTCTCCGTGTCATAAATACCTCAAATGGCTTTGATAAGTGTTTTTACCTGTTACGTTTTATTATTGCAACCATCAATAGCTTTAAATAGAAGAACCGAATCAAATATATAGTTTACTTTCTGAATTATGAAAAATCCTACAATACCTTTAAATTTCTTTCAGTGAGTGTTACTGACAAAACCAATACCACATGCTCATAAAGTGGCAGATCATATCCATTGAAACGAAACGTAAAATAAAATGAAACGCCTATGACTTAAAGCTTCGCAATTTCCCCGAATGGGATCCTCTACGAACCTTCAAAGGTTTCTTTAAGCCGACACTTCATTTTCCTTAGCCCTTTTGTATGACACGCGGTCGCTTGAGGAGCACAAATAATACGACGCAATATGGGAATATGAAATTTTGGTCGCAGGGATTATATTACATGTTGTACGTACCCACACACCTGTGTAATATAAGACATGTATTCAAGATTTCTTGACAACTTAGGCTCTGATGTATATTTTGGTAGTCACGGGTTTTAAAAATGTAAGAAGATAATACAATAATAACATATATTTATTTGCTACCTTTAACTTGTAACGTTTAAAAAAATCAAATGTTGTAGTAAGTTGTGAGCCCAGTCTGTATGTAGCTATCTATCCCCAAACGGATGAACTAATGTTATGTACATTGGAGAATAAAAAACTTAATACTATTTGTGTAATCCGTTCGAAACGTCGGGAAATAGAAGGTATCGTAATCTTTATAAATGATTTTACGCTGTACAACAAAGATATGTGTTAAAATCAAAGTCAAAAAACAGTTACATTTAGTACTTTTTTCAACTCTTTATATTAATTATTATATTGTATAATTTATTACACATTTATCAATAATTACGTGACACTCAGAAAAAATATGAAATCGAATTTAACACACTTCATGAAATGTATCTGCCATTAAAATACAAATAAATACGGTCATAACTATTTATTTCAATACCAGCTAAACGTAATCTTTTATTCTATATCTTTTATCTTTTATCTTTTCGGTTTCTTAAAAAAAAAAATATTTGTGTCCTTTTTCAAGTTCAAGCTTTGAAGGACTCACTACCCAATAATAATCAAAACAGGCAGTGAAAAATTCAAATATACCTAGAAAAACAAAGGAACCAGATCAAAGGAAACATTTAATCACCTCAAACATCTTGAAATGATAACTTGGATTAAATTTAAAGCGATTTCTCACCTACAGATAAACAGAATGCAACATTACCCAATTTAATTTACCGTCTCCTTGTCTCTTAAAATGGAAGTTTCACTCAAGTTGAAATGAAGGCATCGTAAGCAAAATCAGTCGCTTAATAAATCGATCATTATTATCTGCTGACGATCGGCTGACTCGCTTCAAATTTATGGAGCATTATCTAATATTTCCTTTAGAAAGGATTTTCATTGACGGTTACAGCTTAAGAGATTAGGCTGAAAACTTTATTACTCGTTTCAGCCGATTTTATGATGTATAAAGTCGACTGAGAGCAGTTTTTCCTGTATGTGTATATACTTAAATGCCTCGTTCATGGAACGATTTGTGTGCGCCACTACCGACCACGAGCTCTCGGGCTCGTTTCTCGGGTTGAACCATAAAGTATTATTGAGATTTTCCGATTATTTAAATGCTTGATAACAGCCCGGAGTTTAGAAGTTAGGATCTTAATCCTTGCCTCGGAGATCACTAAAAGCTATCGCTCTGCGGTCAAGTTGAATAACCTTCACTTCGAATTATGTATAAGAGTGAGGTAACAGAGAGTGCACATAGGTTTACGTATCCACTTGTGTAGTGTTATATCTCCTCCATAGTGGGCTGGTCTCCGTGGCAGAAATCAGCTAGGAGTATCTCATCATACTTATTCTATAAACTCATGTATGTTATGTAGTTTATTTGTCGTACACTAATTATTAATAATAAAATACACATCAATGTCTGTGTGGTGACAGATTAAGAATACGCAGTGTCACTATTCTTATTCCTCCTGTGGGTGGCGTAAGTGGCAAACTTAAAACAAACTCCATTCCAACCCGTAATAGGCCGTATAGTAGGTCAAAACTTTCTTGCTAAGGAGAAGCCTATGTCCAGCAGTGGACTGTTAAACACTGTTGATGACACATTGATCACACAAAATTTAAAAAACCTGGATTAAGCTAACTTCAAATACTATTAATATCTGCTATATACCTGGTACATCTTTATTTTTTAAATTTCTTCGTCACCCTCCATTTTCTTTTCGATGGGATCCTATCAAGGTGTTTATTCAACCGTGTTTAAACTGTAAACAGTGTGAAACACAATTAATCAACGTCTTTGGTACAGTCATGCGCAATTACCTCACTTTTGGTAAAACAAGCACACCAAAATGAAAATAAGGGAAATTAACGGAAGCGGGGGTGCAAATTACTTCAAAATTAAACAAAGGGCTTGCATCTATTTTGCAATTAGTTTGTGACAAATAATAGGTCATGATGCGGAATATGAGACATTTAACAAACGTGTTGAAATTCATAATATTTTAAAATTAAACTATTTTGTAGCTTTATTTGAGAAGTAAAATAATTTCTAGGTCACCATATTGCATTGTCTGCATTTGCAATAAGTATGGTGACCACCACTCTTATATTTTATTCATACTTTCCATTAGGCAGAGTTGGCAAAATAGACAGGTAGTAGAGCCATGCTGATTTCAGCATGAACGGGCCGGCTCGACCGGGTCAGTACTACCCTTCCACAGAAGACCAACATCCGTGCTGCAGTATTTCGTTGGTGAGTGCGAGACCGGAGACCCATTGATGCAGGGCTGACAGTTGTCGTAGTAAGTGTGTGCAATACAATGCTATGATGACTGTCATGCCTTTTACGTCCCCAAGTGAGGCGTAAAAAAGCATCTTAATAGGCTGCCATAGTGTGGGTCACCATACTACATTGCCAGCATTCGCAATGACTGTGGTGACTACAACTTTTAGATTCTATTCATGCTTTCCATCAGGCAGAGTAGAGTCATTTTGGCAGGCTCTAAGATAAAAAAAAAAAGAAAGATTGGAGTAGTTTAGTAGTTTTTCTAGGCTCCTAATAAAAAAAACAATTTCACGTGTGCCAAAAACAGTTTTTTAATCATTAATTTTTTGAGATATATGAAAGAGTCTGAACGTAAGTTGTGTCGGCTACAATTCTGGTCAAAATGACAGTGTGCAAATGTAGAATAAGAAACTTTTTTCTTTTAAAATGCATAATGTGCCGCTTTTTCTCACTCATGTAAGTCTAGATCATACCATGCATGCGTTTAGTAGGCTCAGCCACAATGATTTTGCTTAATTACAGAATGTTACGAAATTACAAGAATCGTCCATCTTGAAGAATGCAACCTCATACACCAAACTTTATCTTTCGGTTAAGTTATTATTAATTTTGTTCACGAATGTGTTTATTTCGAACTTTTAAATGGAGATTCGCGGCCCTCAGTGGGTAAGTAAATTATTTCGGCAAACATTGAAATTGTTTTGTTCAAATGTATTGTATTTTTAAGCAGTTTTAGGTTTTGGTCGAGGGAAATCTTTAGTGTTAATTTGCCGTGTTTGTTTTTGTTTAGGTTTGCCGTTAATGGATGGATGTGATCATGAATTTTATTTAGAACTTCTTTCGTGGAGTCAAGATGAGTCCCAAATTTGAGAGATATCTTCTTACTAGTGCGAATACATGCGCAGTAGTTTAGGTGTAAGAATAAAAAAACATGAAAAAAATAGCAATTGTAAAATAATTATAGTCATTCAGATAACAATAAATAACAAAAGAATTATTGAATAGAATACACATTGATATAAATAAATAATTACATACGTACATAAATACACAATATACATATAAACAATATTTTTCATATAAACAACATTTTCATTACAAAGGAATATAACAGATAAAATATGTTTTAGGTGAATAATAAATTAAGATGAAAGGTAATGTCTTTTGACCATTTTTTTTAAATACAGGCAAAGATTTGGCACATCTTATAGACATGGGCAAAGCATTCTCTAGTCGGGTAGTCAGTACAGAGCTCGATTTATCGTAGAACCTGGTACAATAAGTTGGTACTGTCAGTGCCAGAGATTCAGATGACCTCAAGGATCTCGAATGTATGTCACTGAGGAAACAAAGCCTTCCCTTAAATAAGGTGGAGTAAGTACTCCACCATGTATATCCATGTGGATAAAATAGAATACCATAAAGTACGGCAAGAATGTTAATGCGTGAAGAAATTTCTTTGTATAAATACATCCGTTTAAAGAAATATAACGCAGAAGGTATGTCATTTTGAAACACATAACATTTACATGTGGTCGAAGTGCAGAAAAATGTCAATTTTAATTATTTTAAATCAATATGTGCTATAAAGTTCATTTAAATATTGCTAGATAAACCTATAAGGTCAGTAGGATATGCTTTGTTTTATATCTCCGTTATACTTATACGGAACAAAGTTCAAACAGTGACAGCTCTATATAAATTGGTCAATTATATAAAACAAGTCATTTATTCAAAACGATAGAAATTCAACCCACCTATTAGATGATCTCTAGTCTAATCAAACAATTTAGTAACCAGAAAATTAGAACTTGTGTCAATTGATAGTGATATAATCAGTTTAATAGAGACCTATTAAAATAAGTAACCCTTAGTGATAGCAAAGTGCATGGAGCGTGCTTAGTATTAGATAAGTCGTGATAAGAGTCGAGGTAGAAGACCGACGTTATCTCCACGAGGTCGGTCGATACTCTACACGTGACGAGAATTTGCAAGGAGGGTTCAGCTTCCACTGCAACAGACATATAAGACGTTTTAAATTCAGATTATGGAAGTTATATCAGACTAGAGTTCAAATAGTGCGCTGCTTTTAACAGGTCTTTGGAAAATCTATCTGGCCTCTGGTTTACGGAAGCTCCTTTATAGAATCGTAAACTATGCATTTGACCATCTTTAGCAAAGTTGTTGTGCATGAGCCCACGAAAGTTTCAGAGATGGTATGTTTTTTTTATGTCTTTCTTTTAAATATATTTTAGTTGATGGCATAGCAACGCGCGCAGAGTACAGCTAGTATTATATAAAATTACAGCAAAAACAACCGTATGGTGTTAGAGACATGTATTGAAAATTATGATTTGGATTCCTCCTACCGTTAATTTAAACGATATCCTTATAATTGGAGTACAAAAGAAGGCAAAAACAGTCTCCTGTGTAGGGGACATTCGATATGGTTAACGTTAATGATTTTATGATATTATGTTTTGAAAATTGTGTTCTTTATTATTATGAAATCTTGTGATATATTTTCAGTTCCACCACGAAATAAATTTCAAATTCATAAGCGTTTCTCAATGGCCGATAATAATTAAATAACGAATGGTTTCCAAATCATTATTACTGTTGTATATTAATATTATATCCATATACCATTATTCTTATTATTTCATTAAAGTATATATAAATTTTATTTATATACATATAAAAAAAATTTAAAAAGTACTAGATTACCGACTTCGGGTACTGGGACCAAGAAATCAGTGTTTAGGGCTCCTAAGATAGAAACGTCCTCATTATACGGGCAATGTCAAGGACGACTGTTTTATGTATCAGACCCTTGATCCTGCCCTGTAACTTGTTCCTCTTAAGGTAATGGTCGAGTACCTTGTTATCCTTATTATTTCTTTAACATGTGGTAATCCTCTGTATTTAAAGTTTTATTATGATAGATTGACTAATCAAAACGTTAAAAACAAATAAGCAACTATTTCATATTTAAAATATTAGTTTTTTTTTCTTATATTAAGAGCCTGCCAAAGTGACTCTACTCTGCCTGATAGAAATCATGAATAGAATCCAAGAGTTGTCGTCGCCATACTCATTGCAAATGATGCAATCAGACAATGCAGTATGGTGACCCACACTATGGCGGCCTAGTGAGATGCTTTTTCACACCCCGCTTGGGGACGTAAAAGGCATGACAGTCATCGTGGCAGTATAAGACTTATACAGTTACCATGATAACTGTCACTCCTGCGTCAATGGGCGTCCGGTCTCTGGTCTCTGGTCACACTGACCAACGAAACACAACAACACGGATGCTGACGCTTTAGGTTGGTCTTCTGTGGAGGGTAGTACTGCCCCGGTCGAGCCGGCTCGCTCGTGCTGAAATCAGCGTGGCTTTACTTAGGTAGTAAAGCCACTTATATAATTATCAAAGCCACTTATATAATTATCAAAGTTTAATGCTATTCGTAAGATTTACGCCATGACTCACTTAGAGGTAGAGGCAAAGTTGTCGAGTACATGTGTGGTGCAACTTAACCTAGTTAACAGGGAACGTTCTGAGCCTATTAAGTACTTAAGTAGATGTTCACGCTAATTGTTAGTTGTGAATCGAATTGGAACAAAGCTGTGTTGTTTCGAAAAATAGATGACATCCATTTTATACGGTACTTTGAGCGATACTGGCTATTATTAATATAAGAAAGCTAGTCAAATGTGTTTAATGAACTTTAAGTAATTCTCAACAATTTTTATGTGTAAGTATTATCCAATTTAGGATCAAATCTCACCTAAAATAATAATAGAAGAGGGTTGACAATGTCTGTTGCTGCTTAGGGAATCTTCAGACTTTGATTCCTTATAACACAGGATTGAATTAAAACTAGATCAAGAGTATGGAGTGTCATTACCCGTGTTCATACCGTGGGTATCGTAAGGACGTATTTTAAAACCACATAGTACAACAGCTCTGTAAACAGAATGAAATTAATCGATTTGACTAGCGTGAGACAAAACCTCCTTTCTAAAGAGCTTAGGTCCAGTGGTGGACTGTTGTAGTGGGTTATGGCTATTCCAGTATTTTTTTTTCAAACGAAACTGCCCGTCGCGAGTCGGTGTGGGGACCTAGCGCAGAAAAAATGTAACGCGTTACTAAAAACTAGTCTCCCATATATATGTGTGTACTTAATGTACATAGTACGAATATTTATTTATTTATTCCTACATTATCTGTACATGACAACAAAGCTTTGATACAATGTAATTTTTGATATATGTTGTGAAAATTTCTATTCTATCTGTCTATCTATTCCCAAATTATTGTACGTCAACATAACCTCAAAAAAATTAAAAAAGACGCCTTCGTTCCAAACGAGTGTTCCATGACACGTTCATTTTTTTTTTCATTTACGATCAGAGTTCTATTGGACGTAAATTTAGAAGAGACAAATACACCATTTTTTTTACATTTAGCTCTTTCTGCATATTAAAATATATTGAGTTTCATTACAAGAGAATGAAATTTACTTATTTTGTAATCTGTTAAACAAAGTTTTCAGAGAATGCTTACATTATACCGTTTCTGAAAACGTTACTGGAGTTAATTTTATTATTCTGAAAGACTCCGCTCTCTACAGTAGAGTACAAAGTGTTGCAAATATATTGAAGTCACAATTCAAAACTTGCGCACTTATTTTATAGGTAAAAAAATATATCGCATTTATTATATTAATTAGAATAGTAGGATTTCGTGGCGTATTACCAACTTTATTATAATAGTACGCTATAAAATTCTTATTTGTTTGTTGTTTGCTTTTTTTATATTAAAAAAGACAACTCCCGCACTTGGAATAAATCCTGTATCGTGGAGATTTAACACACATATGTACATGAAATGAACACAAAGAACACCCATGCTTTGTTAGTTTTTATCACTAAATCGATTTTAAAAATCTTTCATTAATGAAAACTACATTATCAGCGTATAATATACTCGTACTCTACAATTTACCGCTACAACCAACATACACGCCGGTAGAGCCACGGGCAAAAACTAGTAATATTATAAAGGCGAAATATTTGTTTGGATGTTTCTTTGTTTTTCACGCTCAAATGGCTTTAACAATTTTGATAAAATTTATTGTGAAGATCGATGGACAAGGAATTAATGAGTCCCGTGTAACACCGCAATTCACAGTTAGTTTTTAAAGAAACTTTTAAAATATTTATTTACACACAAATTTTTCGTAATCTACTGTTCACAAACTAGCAAATCTTCTACTGAAGCACTAAATGATGACTCTTAAAGAAATGGACGTTCAAACAATAGTCATCAGTAAAGCACTGCTAATAACTTATGTACGAACGTAAAGCCTGAACAACACAATCGGAACAAATAGTTCTTTCTATGTAGGGACAATGGTGGATGTGGGCTGTGCTATACAGATGACACGATGTAATAACGATATATACCTGTCGCATTATTCCTAATAATAGTAAATGAAATAAATATTGGAAGACTAAAAGATATTATGTCATGCATTTTATATTTTTGTTTATAATAATCAATTTTGTAATTTGTTTCAAATTTACTAGTAGTAACCAACATTGCATTGGCCATATACATGTGCATTTATTATTTTTGATTATATTGGGCTTTAATTTCTACATATTTAGTTAAATACTAAAACCAAGAATAAAACTTAAGTACAAAACGATTGCGCAAATGACGTTAACGCATTGAGTTTCGTAGTAATATTAGTTCAAAGCGTTTACGTTATATTCAACAATTCACAATTTCATTAATTGTGTATATATCGTTGGTCGTAATTTGCCCAAGCTTAGAGTTATCTAGGCAGCAACAGACGTGTGAGGTGATTAAACTAATTGCCTGCTCATTGCTCAGGAGGTGCTTCTAACGGTCGCTGACCCCAACACGTGTTTTTACCTTCAACGGAACAATTGTGAATGTGTGTCATAGAAATTTTGCCTCGTTACTCTAGCGGTTAGCGAATGCGACTGTTAATCTAAAGGTCTCGGGTTCGATGCCCGGGTATATAGTATGAAAGTTGGGGGTATTTAAAACGTGCCTGGAAGAGGACGTTAAACCTGGGTCCCGGTGGTCATAAGCAACTATAACAATCGTTATTGGGAAGTCAGTGCCCTCAAATATACTGACAACTTTGTTTTTTTCTTTTTTAATCGTGTGGAAACCCCCTCGGCCCGTCACTCTACCGGGGCTTACGGGGAAGTGGTGTGTCGGAATCGGACCGACTGAAATCATACAGTTTGCTCTCAGGGTTCCAAAGGTCTGATAGTCGCTCTGTGAAAAATTGATATTCAGGTAAAACAAACAACGGACCACAAATAACCTTGGAAATAGTAAAGGCTAGGAAGATGACAATGATGATGTGGGATTTTTATGGTAGGCATCAGTGGTATTAATCCAATTAGTACGTGATAGCTAAAAGACCTCTTTTTCTTTCATATATCTTAAAACAAGATAATTGATCTGTTAAACTGATTTGCTCGGGGCTTTGATTCCGAAATAGTTTTTGCTATAGTGTATTTAAGACGTAAAAACGTAAAAACGTTAAGAGAATTTCAGTAATTATATTAATATGTCGTCTTTAATAAACTTGTAAAACAGTTGAGTATTGATTGAAATATATAAATAAAGTTTGATTTGAATATTCAGTCTTGAAACAAACTCTTAGCTTTTTCAAATAGATACGCCTAGAAATAAATAAAATTGTAGTATGTTTGTAACTTCAAATTAAGAGCTTTTTACTCAATATATATGAAAGTACATACGGTACTTATTTCAAAAAATAAATTTCTGAAATTGTCTGTTCGTTTCTTTTCTCTCTCGGAAACGGCTGGACGGATTTTACTAGGACTTTCACTGGCAGAATGTTGATGTTGTAAGGAGAAGTTTAGGTTACTTTTATATTAGAGAAAAAAACCAATGAAATATTGAACAATATCTGTTCAAAAGCAACAAAAACAGTGTATAACACCGTGGGGCGTTTATGTATACAGAAAGATCGGCCGGGTCAAGACTGACAGAGTCATATTTAAATGTCAGAGCTGGATCCCTGAGTTTGGATTCAGCTGTCTTTTGCGTGGGTATTAGTCGCTTTACTCCTAGGAAAAAACCTCGTCAGTTTGTCAGGTTTTGAGGCATTTTCGGTATAGGTAACACTGAACATATCTTACAAATATGAAAAGATATGTAGTGAATTTTTTTTCTTGTAAAAACAATTGACTGCGCGTATCATGTGGATTTAAGCGATTATTTGTCGCTTCCTACTGTGCTGTGTTGTGAGTTCGACCCCCACAGAGGACAACACTTGGTGTGGTCCACACATTGTCGTCCTGACTGGGTGTTCTTTGAGTCTGTCTCATAAATTTTTGCATAGACCCCTGAGGCACAGGACGTATTCCTATTGATGCAGCAGTTGTCTTATTTAAAACGTAAATTTATTTTGTGACTTTCTGTAATTTAATGTAATTAATATACCAGACATGCAAACCAAATTATTTTACAGGTTTAAAATAAAAGAAAAATAAAATGAACACACACACACACACACGTTCACATACGTTAATTAATTATACTGTTAACTAATTAATTAAACTATGTTTTGTTTTAAAACGAGAGAACCAGAAAGGTGTAGGTAGAAAGATTGATAGTGAAGCCATTAATTAAGTCTTATCTAACCATTATTCTCAATTTGAATACTAATCAAACCTTTATATTGTCGGAATAGGCAATAATTTATAGACTTACAGCTCCCGTAATACATAAATCAAATTTCGTCATACGTTCAGCGATATTGTACAGTATCAAGCGTCGCAATATTAATTAATGTAGACAAACCTCGTTATACGTATTCATTTAAATTCAAATTGAACGCAGGCTGCACGAAATTAGATTACATATTAACAAATATATGGTAGGTTGAAACTACAAATTTCAAAACTGAATTGTTTTTGGGGAAAATGATTTGAAATAGTTTTAGTTTAATACAAAGATTAATTTTTGATTGATGTGTGTTAAAAGTAATAGTATTAAAGAACAAAAGGATGCGTTGTTCCTCAGATGTAAAATGAGAAGTGTACAATGATGATATTTGTAATCCTGATTATCATCAACAACAGCCTTTATTAGGTTATAAGCCTGATCACTCCTTAGAAAGAAGGCTCGAGTCTATCATACCAATAAATCATTGAATGAAGTTTCAACGGTTAAGTAACCAAAAAGGTTTTTCACACATACAAAAACGAATCACCTAGTTTGAGCAACCTCGAATTACGAAGTCCGAAAGATGATCTCGTATTTTTGATATTTAGAATAATATCACAAGAGTACAGTTAAAAACTGACAGTCTTTTATGTTTAGAGTGAACAAAGTCGTAAAACGATGGCTATTGGAAATGATATATTTCCCAGAGTAGACATTGTGATGACTCCTTTTGTGGTAAATAATGTGGTCGTAAACTTGGAGCGAGGTGTAACGAGCAGCATTGTTGAGCCACGCGAGATATGAGTCGGCGGCCTTATTTTATAGTGTACGAGAGCAGAGAAATAGGTACATTTGTAATATGAGTATTGTCCTGAGATTTACTGATTTTATATTAATAGGCAATATTGTAGGTGACGTCAGAGATCTGCAGAGATCTGCTGCAATCTTACTTATAGGTATCGATCTTGAAAGTAGGATTGCAGTACTTTGCTTAAAAATTTCACAACTCTAGTATATGTTGTGTGTACACATTATATCAATTATGTAATTTGCTTGCTTAAAACTTAAAATATATAAGTAAACATAGATGTATTTGTCTTTGATTTATTTATATGTACATCTGTGAAAATTGTGTTAATTTTCTAACGTGAAGTAAGGTTAAATCATTATTTTGTGTATGTGAGTACGCATGCTTTAGTTTATAAGTTACAAGCAATTTATTAACGATGAGGTGATATGTTACTTTACTTATATCCAAACAATATTAAATTTGTAACGTCATATGTACCTTCACCGTTTTTTTGCATGTAACATTGCAAAAAATGTAGATTATAGTCTAAATGTTTCGACAAGTTCTGAACATATTCACGATTCGCCATCAAATTTCAAATATCATTTAAATTACAACAAACGTAATTACTGAGAGAAAGCACTCGAATTACAATTAATTCGACTCTCTACAATAGCCGGGCGCCCTTCCCAAAAGACCACGTAAATTTGTTTCAACAAGAGACATAATTTAATTCTAATTCAATAAACTCTTAACTCAATTTACCAGAAGACCGCTTTTGTTTGTCATAATGTGATTCGCGCCCATCCAATGGCGATTTGTAACGATTTTAATGTAAGAATTATAGCCTCACATACGACGCTTTGTGTAAACTCCCCCTCATACTCCACCAGCTATTGTGTTCGAGTGTATTATAATCATTGATTCATTTATAACGCCATCACTGGCGACACGATTCTGCAATATAAGATTCGCTTCAGTGTGAATAAATTAAACTCATGTCAAAACATTTCGTTAGAGTATTTAAGCGCACAAATGTTCATTTGAATATCGTGAATGTGTTTCTTCACTGTTAATATTTTTATTGTTTTCCACAGTTCTTTAATTGGGTCAAGGGTCTATAGGTTTTTAATAAAATCCATAATTAACTATAAAATAATCATTAAAACATTGCAGTTCGTTTTGTTATTTTTGTAACATTAAATTTATATGTCGTCGTGAATTCTCATTGCTTAAAACTGTTTTGCATTAAAATCTTATGTTTTTCGTAAAAAGAAAGTTGGCACGTTCTCGCATTTTAGCAATGTTGGATGGTCGCCAGCGTTCCCCGTCTTCTTCCAATGCACACAAGTCGTTCATCAATTAGTTCGCAAATAGTTTCTCTATAGTGCCGTGCCCCGTCATACGGGCTTAGCCCCTTGTATAGGCGTCAAATTCAATCGTGTAACTAAACTAGCTTAATCCGAAGCGCTTTGTCGGTCTCGAGTCGCCATATGGCGTCTTACAAAACCTTTTTGTCGTTAACACCACGCATACGTACAATACAGGATTTAGACGTGTTTGATGACGTTTGAGATTTCACGGCTCCGAATAAATGTCAATACAAATGGTGTGAAATAACAAAGAGAAATAATGGCCGTTTTAATCGATGAAATTCTAAACTCAATTGTGTGGATTCTGTCAATAGAATTTTTGTTATACAATTCCGAGAATTATTTGGAATATAATAATTTCGGGTGTGAATTCGTTGAACTCTGCAGTATGATGTTAGGTTGTATAATTTGAAGTGACATGTATGGATATCTTGATATATTTAAAAAGTTTATGCAAACATATACATCGTCGGACTTAATGTCTCTCTACTTGCCAACTTTTGGGTGGTGTAGAACTTTTATAAGATAGTACGGAGGTTGAAGTCAGAGGTTGTTAATAACTATCTAGAGCTGTCATAAACTCACATATACAATTACACACATACATACATAAACATGGATAAATATACACATTAATACACAAATTTTTATATCCGAACACTGTGAATGTTAGATTCTAAGGAGGTCTAACATTGATTATGGTGATTCTGCCATCTCGTCAAGAGGTAACTATTTACGTTCTTTAAAAGAAAAACGACTTGTTGACATCCTGATATTGAGTAGGAGCGCATTGCAGAGTAGTGTCAGTAGTCTTTTTCCTTTTAAAATTAAAAAAATACCTGATTAAAACCTACCGGAACAAAATTTACTAACGAAATTGAGTCTATAGTAAGACTAACTGATTAATTTAAAAGAACTAATATGTAAGTCGACTTTAGTTTCTAACATAAATAATTTTGTTTACAACGCTCTAAGCTATATTGGCTGTCTGTTAATTAAATACAAAAAATAAATTTCTTTGTTTCATTGCAGACCTACGTTTAAAATAAACTAGGTATCCTCACTAGTAGTTAAACTTAAATTTTTTCTTTTTACAATTCGATATCTTACTGTTGTTTCTTAGTACAGAAATTATTCGACCATCAACTTAATTTTTCAAAGTGATAATGGTATTACTGATAAACGTTTGGACTCAGACTTTCCAGCTACAGTCAGTGAAAAAGTTAACCATTAGAGCTGGTATTTAAATATATAATAAACAAATATTCATACCTTTCATACTTCTTACCTACTTTTCTCTATTTCTCATTTATAATTTAGTGAAATTAAATTTGAAGTAGTTTTAACGTAAAAAGTTAAATGTGAATGGTTCATACTTCTCTGATTACCTCTCGTGGTGGTGTATGTATGTTTTAAGCTCATGGTATTTCATTTGTCAGGCATTGTGTTTTGCGATTTATGACATTTATATATTTACTTGCTTCGGTACTTGCTCAAAGGAAAGTTATAAATAAAGTTTATTTGGTTATAAAAGTTGAGTTTTAATACGAAAGTATTTTACAAAATCTTGTTTATTTATTCTCCTTAGGCAGTCGTGCTGTAATAAAAAAGTTTTGACGATTTCAACCTTTTGTGGGTTAATAAATATATACGTATATTATTACAAAGTTACCATGTACTTGGTTACTATTATCACTAACATTTGAATTTCATTAGTAGACTTTTTGTTTAAAGTTAAAGAGGATACATGTAATATTATTGACAATGTATTTTTATCAAATAAATAACATTAGCCTTTAAATTCAACTTCAAGGCAATTTACGGTAATCAATTTTAATGTTTAATGGGAGTAAGTTCAGATGTTTTCCATAGGACTGCAGATAATTATGATACCAAACTTATCGAACAATGTCCACAGTTTTATGTAACAATAAATTCAGTATTTTTTGTACAATTTATCAACATATTTTTAATATGATTTAGCTTTTCGAGACTTTCTTTAGAAACGGTACAGGGTATGCATTATAGGTGATTTAAATTTACCTTTTGTTGTGCAAATTGTCTGTAGGGGGCGCTGCTTTCAGCATTTGATAAGAGCCGCACAGATTTAGTATTACGTGAAAGAATGGTAGCGTAACGAACGTGGGCTTTCATATTCTAATTTGAAAGAATGAATTATCATACATTGTTACTAATCTGATTTCGTTACTGCGTCGATAGGTACATTTGTGAACCGTTAATTCAAGTGTATTTGAAAAGTTTTCTATTTGGTTTTAGTAACTTGACAACCACACCAAGATTGAACAGAAAATAATAATATGACGGATATCTGACACACAACGTCATCTAGTCCCAAACTAAGCATAGGAGAGAGTGCTATGGGTACTAGACAACTAATATAAATACATGTATACTTTTTGTAAATGTATACTTATTTTATATAGAAAACACTCAAATCCCAAATAAATATTTGTAGATCGTGCTTTTTATACAATTGTTTGTTTCGGGCAAGAATCGGAACCAAAATCTCTGGTCTTTGGACCTCTAGTTGGGATAGTTAAGGTGACTAATCACTCGACAAACACGCTTGTCAACATGATAAGTAACAAAGAAGTATGACTTTTCTAGTCGAGAGAGATGTATCATTTTTGCATTTTATTCTTACCCACTTATTTCTTAATATTGACCTCTTAAGTAGGTAACGTGACGAATTGTATCTAAACGGTCCCTGTGGCCAATACTGAGAGAAAGTTATTTTGTAACATTTATTAGGTAATGCCCCGCCGTATTATTTCGTGTTTCTTATTATGATAAAAAACTAAACCGACTACAAAAAAAAAATCAAACGGAGACTACTTACCTAGAAACACTATAAAGCAAAAAAATATCTGAATTATTTATTTCATCAAAACATGCACGTTTTTTTTGATAACTTTCATAAAAACCGTATTTAGTACAATAATTTAGCTATTATCAAAAAAAATCTAAATGCACGTTAAAAAAAAATTTTACTTAGCAATCAAGCTATTGCACTTTTAAGTTGTTATGGACTTATTTATAAAATTACTATGCGAAAATTCTTGCCTTAACCTAATATCCTATTAATATGAATAAAATGTTATTATAATATGTGCTAGGTAACTAAACTCTATTTGAAATTGGTTTATCACCAAGTAATTAGATTTGGTGTGCTTAAAAATAACACATGGATCTATAGGGGTTATAACAACTTCGAAAGGTTCGTGTTTCTTTGAAAGATTTCATGTGATATCAGTAAAATGATTAAATAAAGATTCATACATTTTATTGGAATACCTCAATACTTATTATCAACCTAATTGATGAAGGGTAACGCAGAACAGACATTTCGACTGTAGCTATACATCAAGAGATCCTTATCGTACTGTATGGATGTGTTTAGGTAAATATTCAACTTTTATTGACTTTTGTTGAATATGAAATCTCGAATAGCTTTTATTCTTGAAATAAAACTCAGCGGTGCTTTTATTACACTATTTAATTAAATGAAATAAAGAGAATAATAATATTTCGGACATCTGACACACAACGCTGTCTAGTCGGTAGTAGACAACTGATATAAATACATGTATCCTTTTTTGTATTATACATAGAAAACAGCTAAACTCGGAAACAAATATTTGCAGATTATACAAAAATTGGTCCGACCCGAGAATCGAACCCGAGACCTCAAAAATAGCAGTCGTATACGCTACCAATGCGCCACCGAGGCAATTAAATTAAACTAATGGGTTTCACCCAATGCCATTATCAAATTTTACTTATCAAGAATGTATTTGTAACTAGCACCACCAAATGTCGACAATTAAGAGTATAATTTATCAAACAACTTATTATTTGGACCCTTAGCCACATTTACTCTATCCCATTTTCAATGCAACAAACATCTGTTTATGTTAATGCTTGTACGCCCCAATCATTTTTCTTTAAACTGTATTCTTCTATTTATAAAACGTATATCCATATCTATAACTATATATGTATAACTATATATCTATAACCAAATTACTGGTATACAATAAAGGATCCGGTACTACCTGCAACCTCTAAATCAGAAATAAGAATTAAGCCAGTCAGAGAATTTTTAATCTGAATAACCCCAAAATTCTCTGCACTCATAATAAGAATAATGCTTTCGGGTCGTAGCACAATCTCAGTTATCTTTCACCCACAGAACTGGCTCTCTAATTTCACAATTTATCTGCTGCAAGTAAAGACACGGAAGAGGTTTACGAAATAAATCAACTCTCTGTTATGTAGCACCCGTGTCCGGACCTCACGCGATCCCTGTCCGCCACGTTTTTGTAAGTTTCATAACATTATACGAGGGTAATTAATTTACTAATATTTCCTTTCTTGTCGCTTGTTGTTTCACAGAGCGATAGACTAAAGGTGATTTGGTAATATCTACATATAGATGGATATGATAATATCAGTTTCAAACAGATGATTCATAAGATTGTTTGTTTCATACTTGCGCACGTACAAGTACACGCAAACGCACATATACACGCACATACACACGCACACACACACACGTCATATATCTATCTATATGTAGAAATAATTAAACCACCTTTAGTCTATCGTTCTATGAAACAAGTGTACAAGACTCTAAAGGCTTAGTTGTTTAGAATTTGTTTAAGTTAAATAAGGTACGGCAGAAATTGAACGTGTGCATTCAAAGGTGGGCGATAGTGACTGCGCTAGTGTTTCACTAATGCAGTCATCACCGAATACATCTAAAATTGTAACTTTTGTTATCAGTTCCAAGTAAAGAATTTATTTATTTATTATTAATTTAATTTACAACTACCTTTCTGAAGTAATTGAGACTCGTATGAATTACACAATTTGTGTGACACACAATACATTTATACGACAATTTATATGACATATGTATGCATTATTGTTTTGTTCAAGGATTTCACACTACATAAAACAATTCTATTTCACATCGATCACATCAACAACCTTTAATAGTGTACTGTTGGACGTAGGCCTGTCCTTAGAAAGGAGATTTAGACTTGCTACACCGCCTTGGTCAGATGGATTTGTATTGTGGTTTGTATCAAGTAGTCTTTTTCTTCGCAGTGATGTTGTCTTGTGTAATTAGTTCCCATAGTTGCCATATATTTTTGTCATTATTTTAATTGTAGTAAAAATTATATCATTTTGAAATGGCTTGAATATTTTCTGTCTTCATAATTTAACGTAACTGAGACATTTCGTGTATGATCCGGTATTTATTTTCAGTACTTTATTTATCTAACTAGTTTTTACTTGCGGTTCCGCCTGCGTATATGTCGGATATCGCGTTTAATAGCAGCATATATGTTATTCTAATGTATAAGCTATGTTACTGCAAAGTTTAATCTCAATACGTTCAGTAGTTTCTGCGTGAAGGAGTGTAAACATCCATACAAACTTTCGCATCTATAATATTATAATTATATAGAAAGGTTGTTAAGAACTGATTTTTTAATGTAGGTTTGCGTGGTTTGGGATGTAACAAATACAATGTCATTTTTTTCTTTATCTAAGAACGTACGATTAAATGGTAGATTATCGAACGATAGATAGCGATTACCTCAACTAAGAATGTTGCAACTCAACTGCAACCCTAACTTTTTTAGATCGCATCGTAATTGATTTAGAAAACTAGTAGTCCATCGCCAAACACCTGTAAGATTTGTTAAAGAAACTAATTGTGTTAACAAAGATGATAGCGGTTCATAATAATATAGAAGCTAGCAGCTACCACAGTCGTTAATTTACTTTGCTTTAACGATAAATAGGAAGCCATAAAGTTGTAAACTTAGTGGCTATTAATACCTAAACAAAGCGCATACAACGTAATAACAAAGTTGTATGAACTTTGATATTTATGCTTCAACATGAAGGTAAGATAAAATAACATGGTAAAATATTTACCCAGTAGCCGATGCTATTTATTAAGTGCTTAAAATTTCCATGTTAAGTGTGTCGAATGTAATAAAAAATCTGTTATTTAATTAACACGAAATAAACCCTACCACGCGATCGTAAAAGTTATTTTTACACTCGCATAAAGGCCATGAAAAAGGCTCGTGCGTGCTAACACACCAGTCCGTGCGTCCACAATGTTTCAGACGTCCTGTTTGTATCTCAGATTAGACTCTATTTAGACTTACTTACTTACTTAAGTAGAAGGGTTCTTCAATCAAGTATTGCCTATTGGTCCCGTAGTACATGTCGGTTTTGGTGGTGTGAGTTCTTGGGATCTTTGTATTGACTCGTGGTCTGGCATAAGACGAAGTGACTTTTTCCTTCTATATTAGACTTTATCCATATTGGGATAAGACAATAACGCTGTAAAAAGACTGAAAACTTATAACAACTCGTCTGGCCAGCGTGGCATAGTAAGCTCAGAGCATAGTAAAATAGCATAGATTGCAGCCATATTAGATCTATAACGTCATTTGTTTTAAGAGTATAATTATCACTTTTTCGTCTTTATCGTAACACTATATAACAAACACACTATGTTTTACAAAGTAAAATACTAACGGGATGCCATTGGCCTCTGTAATGTAGACAGAAGCCGTCCATAGATTACAAACACCATTTGTAAGGCTTCGAAAATGTCTATATCTAGAGACGTTGAAATATAGCGGCGAATTTGACTGACTGCACACTATATCTCGAATATTGCCAGTAATATGTCAGCGAATTTGCGTTGGACCCTTCCCTGAGATCGAGGGTTTCTATTACGAACCAGACGATTTGTACCTCCGCTTTAGGGTTTCAGCATGTAAATGTGAGGTCATAATGATAAATATAGGGACGCAACGGAGGTGAATTTTTATCGGTTTTTACGAGTGTAGACAGAAAGGAAACTTGTCTAAAACGTTACTATTTTAGAATAATTCAAAGATGAATATTTAAAATTGTTATACCTTTTTGTCGGTATTTTTCAGTGTGAAACGGATTTAATGAATAAAAATCGTTTTTTACAAGATTGGACATTCAAATGAGGATAAAAGTAGTGGTCTAGGAACTTTCTGAAACAGTAGATCGTAAAAGATATTTACGATTAGACTTTTGTATCTAACTGTAAAAGGATTTGAAAAGAGGATTATTTATAACCTTATGAGAGGATTATTTTCGATAAAAAAATGGAAAAAGATTTTCTTTCCAAATGTTTATAAAAGTTAGAAAATGGGCCTTAATCCTTCAACCTTAATTTATTTGATCTCTGGCTGGATGGTGGATGCCTGCAACGCTACTTGCGTTGCAGGCATCCACCTAATTTAGGTTAATTTTTAAATCAAGAAGAATAATTAAGGTCCATCCCATAGCAAATTTTCATGTTCTAGTGTCAGTGAAACATTAGACTTTAAAAGACGTTTATAATAACAATAATATAGATGACAACACTCTGAGTAAAAAAACTTAGTAAGAGTGGGATGTGTTATTGCCTATTATAAAAAAACTTTGCAACATCACTTTTAATATCTACCATAAATTGCCCATATTCTTTCTTTCTTTTATTTTCTTTATAAAAAGACAATGCCCTCACTAGGAATAAATCCTGTGTCGCGGGGACTTTACAAACATACAAGAAACGGACACAAAGAACACCCAGATTCTGAACAATAACTTATGGATCACACAAAGTGTTGCCCATGTGGGGTTTGAATTCACAACACTCAGCGCAGTTGAGAGCGGCGGGGCGACCGCTTAAACCACTAGGTCAACCGTGCATTACTTTGTACAACTGACGTAAGAACTTTATTATGCACTTACAATTTGACTTGGATGTATCTTTTAATTATATTGAAGATCAAATTAAAATACATGTACTCGTATATGTTACAATGGGTGACATTTATTAAGACATTAACTATATCTTGTGTTGAGAACTGTCAGGTAATAGTTAGAAACTTACTTAAACTACCGAAAATTGATCGAAGTGGTTTGCTAGAGAAGAGGCCTACGAGGAGCAGTGAACTGTGATAAGCTGATGATGATGACGATGAGGAATAAAATTGTATGTTTTTAAAAAAGGTTGATCGATTGTGAAAGCACTCTCATGCTCCAGATGGTCCTTATTAATGGCATTTTACACTTATGCTGATACGAATGGTTACCGAAGATCCATGTAGAGGCAAACAGATAAGTTTGTCAACAAGCAAATGACATCAATGCTGTACTGAATGTTTATATCCACCGTTGACCTATAAACATGGAAATAAAAAACCTTTTGAGGAACCAAACCTTAGCCCGTCATCTATCTAACCCCAGCCTGCTTAGCATACGTATTGCATTGCTCATTGCCATTCGCATACTCCCATACATATTTAGGACGGTGGCGCCCTAAAATGGGCTATTATCTAAGTACTTACCGTTATCTATTGCGTGAAATATATGTGAATGTAAGGGCTGCACATATCGCCTTGGTAGTGAGTCATTTACATACAGATATTCTGATAAAAAAGATAGGCTATTAACTATTCAAATTTCTAAGTTTCTGTAACGGTGTAGTGTTATTGCGATTGCATTTTGTTATTCACACTTTTTAATGTGGTTATGGACAATCCTTTTTTTTTTGAAGAATATAATCCAACCCTAAGGCTGAAAATTAATTCTTTCTGGTTTTCTTTTCATGTTTTTAGGATGTTATTGTATATTTACTACTTGTGTTTTCATATCATGTTATCCAAAGTTATGAAAGTAACCTACTAAGTGAGGTTCTGGACGTTGTCCCAGAGTTTCAGCTTCCAACACGTAGCTCTGCGTTCCTTCTGCATGATTTACTAGCCGCGCGTGACCGAGTCGCAAGGCGTGTTTAGACTGCGAGGCTTATATTATTTGGTTATTTGTTTTTGAGTTGTAACACTTTTTGGAAGGATTACTATCTTAGTGGTAAATATATTAAATTTATAACCAGTACGTCAGTGGGTTCAGAGACGTGTTTCGACTGAGAGCTTTTATTTTTATTGATATTTTTGGGTTCAAACTTTTTATTAGTTAATATATATTTGTACGACGAACAGTCTTGATTTTCTTAGTAGTATCTGTCAGGATTCAATCGAATGATTCATATACCACAAGAATTGTCGTGATTCTTTTTTACAATAGGTAATATAAATTTAAAATCGGTATAACGTATTTAATATATATAGATATATATCATTTTATTACTTAAATATTTGACTGAGTGATGGTTATCCACCATCCCCTCGGATTGTGGGAGTGAAAGAACTAAAAGTGCATCTGTGATTGCGCACACATTTGCAAACTATAATATCTCTTGCATAGCAGACTGGTCTCCGTTGAGACTGGCCGCCGTAGCCGAAATTGGCATAAGTATATAATCATTATCATTGTGGCGACTTCCACATACGACGTAAAACAAAAATACATACTGCAGCGTCATCTAGCGAAGACACATCGAACTACGGAGTAATGAACTACGGGGCAACTAATAATCCTGAATCGTGATATGAAAATTCTCGTGGCGATTGGTATACACACAACATCCTAACATTAACCGTTGGGTCGCGACCCACCAGGCATAATCACCTCAGAAGGGACGTGACACCCACTCGCGGCCATAGATGTTATTCGTAACAAAATAGTAAACGAAACAAAACTGTTGAAGATAAAAAAAGCTTAATGCAAACTCTATTTTTAAAATAATACATATAATAAGTACTACATTACGGACGTCGTCAAGGGATGAATCTACAGACGTCTTCCTAATTCCGTCATTTATCGTACGAAAGCGACGTAAAATTATCCGGCGTTCCGCTAAATCACACGCTGTTTTTTAATTGGTAAAAATAATACTTCCATCCAAATGGCTTTCAAATATCTTGAGAATTTTCCCTCAACCGAATGGTTAATGAAGCTAGGGAAAAAACTTTCATTAATTACAACCGTAAAAACAGAGTGCTAATAAATTTTCATGCCACTTAGACTACGAATACATTCAGATTACTTTCCGTCCTAAAAAACTGAGTAAAAATTAATTTAGGGGATCGGAGGTTTAATTAGAGATAATTATTTGGGACGGTATTCTGGTTCATACCATCGTCGACTCGTTAGGAAAGTAACGTAGTGTAATGTTGGCAAGTGACTCATTGTCACCTCAAGAGCACTTCATTTACTACTGAATATATATCGTTATGATATAAAAATATTTTTATTTTTATTAAATGCACACACGACTTTTAATTGCCTGCACGGATGGCGTTGTGGTTTAAACGATGAGTGTGACAGGATCAAACCTAAGATGGGACAACGCTGTCTGATCCACAAATTGTTGTTCTGAGTTTGGGTGTTCTTTGGGTCCGTTTCAGTTCCAAATGTGGGTGGTGTCTTTCAAAAGAAAAAAAATCTATTTAGGCAGAGCCTCTATTTACGATAAGCAGAATTCTAAGAAATATATATATATTGGGTGGCCCGAGAATTCGTTAACATTTGAATCCAACATCCCGCGCAAACATGTAATGGGACCGACGCTACTGGAATTTGCTGGACAAATCGTAATAGATGGTTTCAACAAGATGGAGCCACTTGTCACACAGTCATTGAGTCCCTGCCGGTGGTCAAAGGCGTGTTCCCGGTAAAGCTGATTACAAAAAGAGGGGATTTTCCATGGCCACCCAGAAGTCCAGATCTATCCCCAGCAGACTTCTTTTTATGGGGTTATCTGAAGAATTGTGTCTACACCAACAAACTAAATACACTTCGTCAACTAAAAGAGAAAATCAGCGAAGAGATGTTGCCGATTTCGTGGTCTCTTTGCCGACGAGCAGTCGAAAATTATGATTGGTTTATTTATTATGTGTATTTCATATATTATTTAGGCTGATTATTTAACTATAAGTTTTAACCAAAATACATCTACTTCCTGTATTCTCTGCGTCATCCAGTGGTTGGCTGGCAAAGAAGAGTCGTTAGCATTAAGTCCACCAATACACTAAGAGAATATGATGCATTAAATAAATAAATAAATAAATATGGAGGAATTATTTTTAATGTGCGAACCGAACTGGGCATTTTTTTACTACTCAGGTAGTCTGAGTCATAAGAAATGTCTTGGCAGGCAATGGTGGCCACAAGGGGCCAATGCTATGTGTACGTGTGCTAAGCAAAGATAGAAAAGAAATAAAAAAATATGTGTCTAGTAAATGACGGGGCTGCTGGAATCGTCTAGTGCACCTTTCGAAAGTATGATTATATTTTCGTCAATGTTTTCAAAGTATATTTGACTTTTGTTTGTTAACAGTAACAATAATCTAAGCTTCCATTAACAACTAACTTGCATACTTAACAATCATTGTATCGTTCTCTCAACGATTCTTTGTGTAGTCCAATAAAACAAAGTTCTTTGAAATGAAACTGTTACTGGACTCTGTAAAATATAATTTAGTTATTCGTACCACAATATCGATCATTAATAAGAGATGAGGTGTGTTTCACAATCCATTAATTGAAATCACATAAAAAAAACAAAATAAATGTTTTCACAGTACTATTTGTTGTTACACAAACTGGAAAGTAAACTATCCTAGTAAATATATTATGCCATTAGCAAAAGTAATTTATAAACTCAAGATAAGAGTAAGACAATACCAAGTAATCTTTGTACGTCATAAAGTAAATATACTTGGTTTACAAGACGTTAATCATAAGAGATATGGTTACTTACTATGTTCGACGCGTCTTGGCGCATACCATATCTCGCTTAATTTATCATCTACCACAAGAAATTGATATATGCACCCAGGCCGTATGCTGTCAGATCGTCTACATAAATTCTGGACATGTTACATGGTTTAACCTTGAACAAAACGTTGTAACGTTAAAGGAAATTAATCTTTGAAAATAAAACTTTAAAGTATATTTTAGAGAGACAGGTATCTGTATCGTTCTTGTAAGACGCCCCTGCGTGGTGCCAAAGCCCTACGGGTGGTAAATCGGTATTTGCATACGTGTTTGTTTTATAATAACAAATCAAAAATGATTGTGGGCTTATTAGTGAACGGATGTTCGGCTTGTTATTTTTACTGAATAAACTTATCCGATATTTATCGGAGAACCAAAGTTGAAAAGTTTATGCTTCTCGCGTTAGAACATAATATGTTAGAATCGTTTTGTGTTACATGAAGAAAAATTACTAATGTAACTTTGAGCTGTTTTATAATTTATTAATAGTGGGGTCCAATTTTGAACATAATTCTTGTTTTTTTATATTCAATGGCCAGTATAAGTTTAACAGTTGTAATTTAAGTTAATACGTAACGCGACAGGTCTACACGTGCTCTAGACACGTTAAACTGAACTGAACTATTTTTGATTGTGATACTAATACTTGTTTGGTAAATTATTTAAAATTTCAGCTTTGTGGACTTCTTTTATACATGAACGTTAACCATTCCTTTTTTACCTACTAGCTAAGCGTAGTAGAGCCATGCTGGTTTCAGCACAAACGGGTGTACTCGACCGGGACAGTACTATCCTCTCACAGAAGACCAACTTAAAGCGACAGCAATCATGCTGTCGTGTTTCGTTAGTGAGTGTGAGACTGAGATTCTATTCATGCTTTCCATCAGGCAGCTAGTCACTTTGGTAGGTTCTTAAAATACAAATAGAAATTTTATGTCCCTGCGGCCTATCAAGCATTAAAAAAATCCTTCATATATCGGTGACAAAAGACATGTTTAGCATACTTTAATCCATTTAGGTATCTCAGACTACGAGTACAATTTAAAGATACAGTAATACTTCGAGGTATTATTAAAAAATATCTGACAATTATCCTTTTATCTTTAAAAATATGTTTCAAGAGTTTCGGATTCAAGGTCCATGTGGGGCATCTTATTCCGTTCTTGTTAAAATACATTTTCAGGGCATCCTTATTGCAGTATTACCTTTGTAAACTAAAACACCAATACCAACCTAACGAATTGCAATAAATTACACTTTGGTAACGAATTAAGAATACGGAACGTCTCCTATTCATTCCATAGGTGCCATAAGAGGCGACTAAGGAAAAAAGGTAAATCTACACAGGAAAACATCGTTGCAAAGAGAAGGAAAACTTGAAACAAATTCTATATCAACCTATCTGAGCAGAGGTCTATGTTCAGCGGTGTAGTGTAAAGGCTGTTAATATGATGGTGATGAAAATATATGTGTCGTCAGAAGTTATAGCAACCATCCGTGTGTATGAAGTGCTGCTACTACAATAATTTTCAGAAAATACGTACGAACTTATACGTATTTTGCAGAACCCATGTTTTGAAAATTTAATTGACCTTGGTATTTTATGTCGTGCATTGACACTTGTTAGGTGCATATACCTATAACGTAATTACTTCTATAAATGTATACTAAGCCTTTTTGAATATTTCACGCTGATTGAAGACTCATGTTATTTCAAACGTAATTTCAGTTAATAGCTTTTAGTTGCGCACACCTCTATTTTGTGGGCGCATTCATCAAAAAACGTTCAGTACAGTCGTCATGCTGCCGGCTGCTGGCTAGTGGCTATATCGAATAAAACGTTATTTAAATAGTACAATATGAATAACACGTGGACAATGTTTTTGCATCCCATAGGTCAACTGTGGTCTAAATATGAGTTGTACTTGAAATACCAAACCGATTATAAACTACTTGTAAAACGGTTAAATCTATGAAAAAAAATTGCCATAAGTATTCTAGGTAAAGATAACTAAGCGTATAAAGAAGACTAGAGCCACTGAGTGTTAACATATCCGATGTTTTTTTTTGTAAGGTATGAATAGTCTATGAGTAACCGCGTCATATCGTGATATGTGCATATTTGTCCTGTAAAGGGTTTAGTTTCGAATATTATTGATATTTTTGTACAAAGCCATCTGTACTTGATTCTATTTTAAAAAGAAAACTCTCGAGCTAGGAATACATTCGGTGTGGCGAAGTAGATAAAAGACATTAACGAAATAGACACAAAGAATACCCAGACTCAAAACAATCAATAGAGTGTTGTCCATCTGGGCGGCGGTAAACAAGCACCACTCAGTGCTTGATGACGTCAACGCTTAAATCATTACACTAACCGTATAATTTTGAGACGACAACACATACAGTCGTTGATCCTGCACCTGATCTGTCCTCAATCGTGTCGGATAGCCGTCGCATCGAGTTGTGACAGTGAAAGAACAGAGACTACACCTGTGTTTGCGCACACACTACAATACTCACATCTTTTGCGTATTGCTATTGGCTGGTCTATGTTGAGACTGGCCATCGTGGCCAAAACGGCTGCGTGTGTTTTATGCATAATTTGCCGTAATATAACTTAAGTAAAGCCATGCACAAAAAATAAGCTCTTTTACTAATTAGTAATAATTAAAATACTGCAGAATACTGCAGAGAAAAAAATGTTTTAATTTGCACTTCGATGTGGCACTGGTTGCATTCTGATACGTTTTTGTACAGACTATGTGGTTTTCTATATAAGGCTACAAGTAGTCAACATACATGGTAACACTTAGAAGAATTTATTAACATACTATAGGAGTTCTAACAAATCTTGAGTCCATAATACGTGCTTCGATTATCGAGTTTTTACCTTTTTAAAAAAATACGTTTTTGCTTGAAATCGTCTGTCAGAACTTGTTTTCTTCAGGAAGTCGACAACCCGCGTGCGATACTTGAGGTGCAAGAGTCTTAACAATATTTTTTAAAGAAAAATACTTTAAAAAAAAATGTGTTCGAAACTGTGTGTAAAGGGCGTGTAGTGTAAATCTAAATATTTTTCAATAAATCAAATTCAGGCCAGATGATAGTAAGTGGTTTCCGTCGACAAAGACACCTGTAACTCAAGAGGCTCACAAGTTTGTTGTCGCTTTTCGAGTTGCCGCCTCCTTCCTGCTTCTCAAGTCAGGGATAGAGGTTGGGTTCGAGAAACCTCAGTCACAGTTACAGTCACACCAAACAAACAAAAGACTAGAAATGTACAAAGTATCTTTAAGTTGTCAAAAATGATCATATGCAAACTGCTGCATATAAAGTACGCGACGTACGCGACAAAACGCTTCTTTCTTGCATTTCCTCTCAGACACCTTAACTAATTATTTATTACACTAAAGTACCGTAATCATGTGAGAATCATGTATTCCATGTTTGCATGTAGTGCCAATCGTGCGCTTTACCATAAATAATTGAATTTAATAGAGTTTTATTTGCTCGTGCAATTAGAACGACAAACTAGTTTGTACTGGGAAATAGTTTATGGATGGTAGTGATTTGTTATGGTAAGTTTAATATGTCGAATTATAAGCTTTCAAATTTGTGAAATTTCAAATATGTTTTGAAATTTTTTTTGATGATCATAGATTTTGCCTATTGGACCATAGGTTCCAAATATTAAGGTCAGCTATGTCCTACTATAATATTTGGGCATACACTACGAGTATTTAGAAACAACAGTCATTGAGAAAAGATTCAAATTAGCACCACTAAGAAATGAATGTCTAAATAAATGCAAAATAAATAAAAAGTAAAACAAAAAAGACATTCCAAATCAGTTACTATACATTACAATAAATAATACATTATAGCGCTGCGTCAGCATCATTAAGGTTATACAACAAAATTAGTCCTATTCCTTAAAAAGTTCTAAATGCCGTAATAGCACTTCTCAATTAACAAATGACGTATTTTTACTTTTAAATTATCTGTTATCTGTTGTCTATTATGTTTTGAATTTATACTATGTTCGCTATTATTCATGGTATTTTATTAAATAAGCGAGGACTCAAGCTAAAGACACTGTTATGTAAAATTTTTGTTTAGTTATCTACCACTGACAAATTTGAGCTCTGGTCTGAAATCAAATGGTTCTAGATTAGTTTTTATCAAATATTGCAACCTCATTTATAAAAGAGATGGTGAAGTTTGTATACTTCATTTTTTAAAATGAGATTTACAAGGCTCAAGCGATTGCAGATTACATATACTTGAAACGAACCGTTTTTGTGTGTAATATTGTTTTCTTCATGTTGACAAAATTATTCCATATTATAAAGTAAATGCGATGCAACCATGATTGATCATAAGGTATTTAGTTATTTGGTATTCTTTACACCATAAACATTTTCTATCCCGAAGAATTAAGTCTCTATTAGCGCAAAATAGTGATAGACACCACCGAACTTGTGATTGTGTACTATAATAATTGTTATATCACTAAATGCTAAAGTTTAACGTAAAATTGCTGAAATACTCGTAGATTAGATATAGATTTCTACAACAGTAACAGAAAGGTCGATCCAGTTTATGTAGAAGAATTTTCCAACAAACTTCTGCAGTTTAAAGCCACAGTTTTATTTATATTGTACATAGTAATTTAAAAATGTTATTCAAATGGATAAATAGAATTAAAAACTACTGATGCTAGCAGCTATGACTAACAAACTGTAATGGCTAAAGGTGCAGTACCATTATAATCTCTATTGTAATTGCTTACAGTCTAAAATGGCTTAATATCTTCGTTTCTGGCGCTCGAATTTGCGGTTTTCCATATCCTCGGTAATATATTAGATTAGCAACAGCTCTGATGTATAACGATGTTAATATTGAGGTGTATGGAAACATCATATGTCGAGTGCTTGCCAGTAGTATAATGCGCATCTATAGACATCAATAATCTTATTCAATTAAAGGATTACTTATTGAACCTTGTTTACAAGCTAATATTACTAATAAATTATTCGCTTAATATATTTGTGTATTAGAGCTACACTCTCAGTTGAATTGATTATGAAATACCTAGTATTATACTCGTATTGGCCCCTCTATTCATAGAAAGGAATACTATGTAACGTGGTAGAGTTATTCATATACGGTGCTGACTTGATATTTGCCTAACTATACTCGATACTCGAATAAAAGAAATCATTATATTTTGTTTAGTTTGTTCTCTGTCAAACATAACCAATCGTATACAAGACCCATTATGCTACAAAGTAATTTTAGTTTCAGCATAACTTTGTAGTGTATATGAGTGGCTAAGAGTTCCTGGTGGGCTTACACAGTCACATACTTGAAGCGTTGTCGTCAGTCGATCTGTCCGTCACCACACACCCGCTCACCCGCACCGTCTACTAAATGTGTTCGCGCCTACATTACGGTTTCCGATACTATTTCCATTTGTTGTTGTTTCCTCGATTTCACCGACTTACTAAACACGTGATCGAGGAAGCTTTATGAAGCTTTATGTCTATTGGAATTTTTATTTTGTAGCAATTATATGCGGTAGGTGGTTGAGATCAAAGACTAGGAAGCTTAGCCACCTTTGATCTCTGTTTAATTTAAAATATTGTCGTAAGAAATATAGCAAACACGATATAGAAATAAGTTGATTTTAGATTTAGTACGATGAAAAATATTTTCAAATTCACTTGAATTAGATTACACTTGTAGGTTTGTCACATACAAACCAATATGTCAACGTTATAAAGAAACTTCTAGGTATAATTACACTTTAATAATTATTTAATTTATGAATTAATATCAACTGAAAGTAATATTAAGATTTAAATGAAAAGGAGAAACTTATGACTGTTTTTGAAGCTTGCACACGATCTTTTTATATTATTTTAGTTACTTATTGCTCATGTCCTACTGACTTCTCCATGTGAATCCTTTTACAATACTAAAAATTGCAAACACAATATTCTAAGTTACAATTGTCAGAATTTTTATTACGCTTACTCTGTTTCGTGCCGTAAAAAATCATATGAAAGTCACAAATGTCTTTTAGATTAGATTGCAAATCCAATTTCAATGTTGTTTCCATGGATCCAAGCAATATTTACGATATTATCTGTTACAAAATTAGGTTACCAACCCACCAGTGTTTCTCTATCTGTTCTAAATATCTGCCAAACGAGGTTTATAGGACATTTCCGAGGTCTTTATGTGGTTGTGTACGGCCGACGACACTAAACGTACCCCGGACCGTTAAGTTTACGAAACTTGCCGATATTATGTTTCTTAATAAATATATTTATTCGAAATACAAATCGTTACTTTACTCTTTGTAAACACTCGCCAGTTGGAATGCGGAACGAAATGTTTCTTGGGAATCTTAGGTTGATCAATCAGGTTTAGGCAGAACCATTTACATATTTTGCTTGCTGTATGTCTGGTCTGATTACATGCACCACGAGCGTAACGTGTGCTAAAAATTTCGAAGCAGAATTTCTCTAGGAAAGTTACCTTTTAATAATATTTTTCAGTGAATACGTTACAGGAAAATAAGGCAATTTTTCGCCTACCTGTTTATGTGCAGTACTCGTTAGTGTTGTTTGTCAGTGATACACATAATGTGTGTGTAGGTTATCTAAATCAGCTTTATATTTTATTAAAAATTTATGTATATAACAAAAACATCTATATCCTAAGGACAAAAAGGACATGATTATAACATAAAATAATGGGTTCTCGTTAAAATTCGCAATTACGCACTTGGCAAATTGAGGATATTTTAAAATTAGACGCACATGATTCTGAGCGAAGTATTGTAACTGTAGGCATTATGAATAGAGAATAGAGTAGACTTAAATTTAAACTTAAGGGTATAGTAGTATCTAAACATTTGGCAACACTATTTACGGTAAATAAACCTACATGGTTTCGTACTAAACCATATACAATAAGTAGTAGTAAAATTGAAGTCGAAGTTTTCATTTGATATTAAGCTGTGGAAGTATCAGAATCAGAAATGTTTACAAAACAAAAACAGACTAGTTCTAAAATAAGCTTTTAATTAGTCGACTAGCATTAAATTTACAACACTCATTCAAGAACTAATTGGAACAGTGTTGTAATTTTATTAGTTAACTTTAGTACTTTCTAACTAGTTTCATAAAATTCGCATAAATTTATATGGCAACTGTTCGTTAAATTTGTAACTAATCTATCACATACTGTTAAGTTTAGATTAGTTTAGACAGCAGTTCGATAAAAAAATTACATCGTGCATGGACGTCGCCAGAATATTGTGCCTCTACATACACACATATTATTAACTAATATAAAATATAGAATTATACTAGATATTTGGCTATGAAATCGTCTTTCTTATGGAATAAGTTAAAATATGTATTTTTATTTTCTATTCTGCCAGGGGGGTGAAACCCTTTGCTCCCTCCTCCCGGCGCCCATGACACTGTCTGTAACAAATTTAGGTACACTATTGCCGGCTTTTGAAGATTTTATTATATGTTTTGAAGGTTTTGAAGGTCGTATTTTTTTTCGTAGCTGAATTCATTTTATCACAATACCTACTTTACTAGTTTATATTGACTGACAAAAGATAATTTGCCCTTTTTTTTTTCAGTGCGGAAATCCCCCCGTATGCCACCGCACGCTGTCTCAGGTACCAGTAGTCGGGAAACCAGGTGTACCCTAGAAAGGAAATCTCTGGAACCCCGACGTACCTCGGACCATCCATCTACGGCTTGCAGATGACCCCTTTTCTGCCCAAAAGAGCGTGTGCTCCGTAGTATGTCCCGCTGCCATCCTGGCCTGCTTCTGCTAGGGTGACAGATGGCCTCACTTATCACCCCCAGATTTGCGCTTACGGAGGACGGAGCTCGTTATGCGATCTCCGGCGTCTGAGCCGTCTGTGATACTGCACCCGTTCCCGAGCCTGGCGGACCGCGAGAGTTCTATACCTCTCCCGGTCCCGCTTCGACGTCTCCTTTGCAAGCATAACTTGCTCGCAAAAGGAGACGGTGGAGTTCCATGCGCTCTCGCTCCGCAACATGGCCGCGATTATGCTACCGAGCGAGAGAGATAATTTGCTCTAAGAATTAGTGAGAATCGGCTAAATTTGGAAAAAAAATTGACATTATTTTCAACTTTACATTAAGTTTAAATAATTCATAATAACTAAGAATCTGGTAAGAATTTGTCAAGTGGAATAGGTATATAATGTTTTAGATAGATCAGATCAAAATGAAATGAAAGCGCAAAAGCAAGCAAACATTATTGTTTAACATTTTATCTAAATAAAAAATAGGTTTCAGCTTTGTTGACTGTACTGCATCTAAATTAAGGATTTCATGGGCTGTTGAGCAGTAAAGCTGTTGTTCCAAGCTTTCAACAATACGATGGGCTTTAAAACATGTCTTGATTAATGTTTCAGCTACTTTATTGTTCGTATGGACTTTCTTATCGTTGTGACACAGAGCTCAGTAAATTATTACCATTCCGTGTTTGTTTATTTCTGAGAAGATATGCGTGTTTAGCTGTGACATTTGTCGTCGTATTTATTTTTATTATGACGTAAACTTAAAGTTAATAATGTATATAGAATTTTAATTTAACATGGGATGCATTAAAATAAAAAATCTTGTTAAGTAAATAGTTACCTCTAATAGATATAATTAATGTTAGAGCTCCAAAAAAAGTTATACATATGTGTGTATATTTTATATATATAGATATATCTATCTATACATCTATATTAATACAAAAATTTTACATCTATACTCTGTATATATTAGATTTTTGAGAGGTCTAACATTAGTTACATTATATATAATATAAATAAAGTTAAAAGAAACATGCACATTATTTTTTTTTTACAGGTTCCTCTTATTCGATTATCATTACAAAAGAGAAGGCGAAAGCTTCATGGTTTCCTTTGCCCAGGTGTTAAGTCAAGCGAAAGCTGACGAGTTTTGTTTATAGTTTCCCAGAGAATATTTCGACTGAATAGCAAAATAACTTTTGTATTAGATAGTACATACACGGACAATAACTGCAATGAAGTTATCATTTAAATGAGTAGCAGTGTGTGTGACTGCTAATAAACTGTTGTGAGTAGGAGTTTAATGTATGCTAATGCTTTTAAAAAAAGTAAAAATACTGCTGTTGACTTGGTACACTGCAGATTGTTATGACAGGATAAAACGGAAAAGACAGCCTCAAGCAGACAAAAATGTATGCTCGTGAGATTTTATAGGACATCAAATTGCATATTACGAGTATGTGTAGGTATTGAATCGTCCACGGGTTGTTACTTCGCCCAGCTTTGAAAACTATACATATATTACAATTGTAGGAGGCCGATGCTTGTACATTGAATATCTTTAATAAAGTAACAGAAATAAAAATAACAGTATTTCGAATTTCAACACGATTGTTTGTGTGTTTGTGTGTACTAATCTTAAAAGTGGTTAAACCAATTTGGATGGTGTTTTCTTTTATATATTATAGTAAGCTTCAATTAACATTTAGTGTTTGTTTTATTTCAATTGATTGATAGTTAAAAAAGTTATATCAGTTTAAAGAATCGCCGTGGTAACCAACATAGACGCGGGTAGAGCCTTATTTAATACCTAGGTCTTAACAAATGTTAATATTCGTGTGTGTCACTGGTTGATAATAATAACTACATAAAAAGCATAAAATATCCACTACCAATCAGAAAAATCATAGGCCAGAGTCCTCCAGATTGTGAATTACACACCACTAGTACGAAAAAAAAAAATATACATAAGTGCATCTTACGATATATTTATTGCACCATACACAATTAAATATAAATTGCTGTTTCTTTTCTCAATAAAAAATAGGACCACAGCCGCCAACGCAAACCAGGCCTGTATTGTAAGAAGCGGCGAGAGAAATAAGACGCGTGGGCGACGCTACACAGAATACATGGGGTATTTGTTTGTTGTATTTCAGTCCATGAGCTCGTTACGATAACCATAATAATCTCAGCGAAGTATGAATACATCCTAATCCATTACTGTACATGTTTGGATGGTTATTTTACAGTTCTTTAGACAGTGTAACTGATTATTTGAAAGATAAATCTGTCTAATGTAGCAAATTAATGATCGTTCTATTTTACACGTTTTATGCATGCATTCAGCGAAATGTTAGTTTAATTTCGAAAAGTCGTCGTGGGTTGTGTTGCAACATTATTTATCGTATTTTATATAGATATATTTTTGAAATGATTATTTGAAAACTGAATTATCTGGAGCAAACTCTAAAGTTATTATTTGTAGGAATTCGGAAAATAATTAAATCATATAATAGTAGACTAATAATTAAATAAAAAGTGGTAAAAGCGTAGGTCACCATAGTGTCACCATACTACATTGTCTGCGTTCGTAATGAGTGTGGTCACTGCCATCAGGCAGAGTAGTCACTTCGGTAGGTCCTATATTAAAAAAAAATATATTAACTGACGTTAATTTATACCTTTTTCATAGTATAGGGGGTCAAACGAGTAGCACTTTGTGGTAGTACCGCCGCCTATGGACACTGCAACTGAAGAGTCACGAGCGTCTTTTCTTAATATATAAATTAAGCGCGGCTACATCTCGCTCTTTATTGTGCTGAATGTTGTTGGTTCAAACTCCACATGGGACAACACTTTGTGTGGTCCACAAATCGTTATTCTGAGTCTGGGTGTTCTTTGTGTCCGTTTCTTCTGTATTTGTAAAAGTCCCTAACGCCACAGGATATATTCCTAATACAGACGTTGTTTTGTAAAAACAAAAATAAAAAAAATAGTAAGAATTACTTTGCTAGTTTTGTGAGAGGCAGTGGCATCACTCCGGTAGAGCCTATCTATTTATATCTAAGCATAGGCAGTAAAAGATTCAAATAAATCGAATTAACAGATTAAGAATGATAGCGAATAATATATGCAATCAGAACAAATTAATCATAAAAAATGCATGTCATTTTTTTCTATTTATGGTATCTAAATTGTTTCTATACATTTTTAACTTATTCAGGCACCAAAAAGCGTTTACATAATCCAATTGATTTTTGTAAGTTGTATCTGTACGTGTAAACAAGGATCTTTTCCAAATGATATCGTCAAGCATGAATGTTGTAATATTAAAAAAGAAATCTATTTATCCGCATAGAGTCATTTCAACTCCGTCTTATATTAGATATAACAGTAAGTTTAACATAATCTCACAATTTGTCGGGACAGTCCTGTGCCGAGATAGGATCCCTCATATTTTTAGGATTATCCCACTCCTGACGAAAGAGGTCGGTTCCCTTTAGTCGTTTATTTTTGCTTTAGGCAAATGTTGCAAATAAGAAGAGGTTTTTATATAGCTGAATTTTTGTTCAGATTTTTCAAATTATTTCTGTGTAGATTTTTTTCTGTCTATATTTGGTTTATGTATTTTTAATGGTAAAAATCGGTCATAGATAACTACGGCTGACCTTTAAATGCGTCTTTGGTGTATGTTACGCCCAAGAGAAGGGGGAGGAGGGAGCCTAGTGATTTGTAACACAGGTTATTCCACCAAAACATTAATCTTTCGCACAAGAATGATAGTTTGCTGTGTCTGTATTTGTATTTCTTGAGTTAGAACTACGTTGTGATGAGCAAAATAAATATATTTTTTTTTCTGACTCTTTTGTCATTTAGTCAAATGCTCAAAATCATTTTTATTTTACAGTGAACCAAGTAGCACTAATTTTGTAAAATAATATAAGATGATTACAAGTAATCAAAATAAATAGTGGATACTATTTACTTTGATTACTATTTTTTTTTTAAGAAACTTTTGTTTTTAATTTTTGAGATACCAAGTTGAAAGTTCCAATTGAAAAGCGTTCGAAAAGTTATGCGTCTAATAATGTTGTTTTTTTTTTATTTTTAGGAGCATTTCTTTCTAAAACGAGCAGCTCTTCGATGTTTGTTTACCCTACATCCACTAAAATAGAATTCCATGGGAACCATCAATATGTCCCAACGCTTTTTATTGCTCAATAAAATAAATACAATACATTCGAGTTTGTTTACTCCTAAAACACATTACGTAACAGTTTCCACACAAACACATAAATCCTCGTAGTTCCGTCTTTCCCCCTTAAAACGGACGGACGGACTATCGGACGGAACCATTTCCGTTGTGACACCGTACTAATTGACGTGAGAGACATAATCTGATGGTTATGGTCTATGGTTATAGCTTTTAATGTTTCTATCTTGTTCATTCTGTGTAAAATTAGAAGGAGAGAAAGAGATGCATGTATATTTATAAATTTATGCTTTATAGAAGGACCATAAGCTTATTGCAGTCCGTCAATGTTGGTTTTGAATGAATTAATAGTTGGATGCGTTATAAAATAAAATATTATTCTGAAGTATAATACATATTTAAGAGGACTTAATTTAATGAAATTTTTCGTGACATTGTGACGTTAAATACTTGTAGAATCAAATATGCTATGAGACTCAACGTAACTATTAACGTTTGGCTGTCTTATTTCTTTTTCAGCATTTAAAATATAGTTTACATTTTTTGTATATCAATATCAAACACGAATAGATTTTTTATCGAATAATTCCTAATTTTAATAATGAAATTTATTTTGAGCGTTTAAAAATTCTTAAATATTATAATTACGTCTCAATTTATTAGCAAAACAACAAAGCATTTAAGATTTCTTATTAGACTAACAGAATAAAACAGCAAAAAAAAATGCCAGCACTAAAAAGTGTTCCATAAATATTAAGGTCACCGTTCATCTCCAATACTAAATCAGCATAAAATACCGTATCCGTTATAACTTAACTTTATGGCATCCGATAACTATATTTATATTAAGCGACAGATAAAATGATTAACGATGATTTACAACATGAGTAGCGTTCGACGTTGCGTCGGTCATTTTAGCTTTCATAAAAGTTTACCGTTTCTAATTATATTGTCGATGGTCACGCAGCAACATTCTTTTTTTTTTAATGTTTGGCCAATGGGTTACTTTTCATTTTTTTTTGACGATTAAATAAATTTAACGAATAAAAACTCTTTAAGGCTTACGATATGAGTTTTTTACTTTTATAAATTCAAATTCTTTTTTTATATAACACAAAAGTCTGTAATTTAAATGCGCAGAATAAATAGGGACGGATCATGCTACAATAGTCTACTTAAATTTTTTTTACTACTATTGTATGAGGGCTGTATAAATTAATAACATAATGTTAGTAATGCGACATCTACGGTTTATATCGCTGGTTTATGGTCGTTGGCAAAAGGCCAAGAGCCAAAGCGCGAGTTGTCCGTTTAAAAGTAGGTCGAAGAGATTATACGACCTTTTTTATATTGAGGGCTTTGGGAACGCTGAAATAAAATAATGGCAACATGGTTAATATAGTATTGTTATAAGACTAAGTAAAACACGAACAATTTAACGGCAGCGTGTTATATTAAATAAAAATTAAATTGGTAGTAGGATCATATCCAATCGGCTTTTTCATAAGCCTTTATATATGAATTTACATATAAGTCAAGTGCGTTAAGAAACTTTAAAAATAGTTTATATATCATTTTTTTATAGGCAGACTAGCAACTAACGCAAAATATTAGAAAAATAATTATAATACTACATTTTTTTTTTGCATGTTGAAGGTAATATTCCTATTTCTATGTACTTAATAATAATATTTTTTGCATAGGCCTAGAATTACGCAAAAAATGTTAATATTCAGTACATAGTATGATAGCTCATAAATTAAGAACAAACATTGATGTGATATTCTATTGACTTGACTTCCTAAAGAATATCAACAAGTGCTAATCGATTAGTATTTATTCTATTATAGTATATTTTTATGTCAAAAATGTGTAAAGGAACAAAGAAAGAGCCTAGTAATAAGTGCCTACTTCGGCCCCTTGAGACCTACAACTCAAAAGTACGTTTACCGACCTTTGATAGGGGAGTGGCCTTTTTTCTTGAAGGTTATATTAATTTGGAAAGAAAACAGGCCACCATTGTTTCTAAATACTGGATCAATGAAGCAAAGAGTTTTTTTAAGTATTTGAAATGTGTTTAAACATTCAAAACCAAATGTTTTTCAAAGATCATTATAATTATTATTTAATCTGTGTGATTAATAAATTGTATTAACGATTACTTAAAAAAATTATAACAAAAAATTTAACTAAAACTAGGTTTTAAGAGTACGACAGCCACGCATATAAAGGCACGAACAAAAGCCTCTCACGAACAAAAAGGAATTTCATGGGTACGCTACAAGTAACGCTTTAAATAATTGTAAAACCACATTTCACAGTTATCTGATGGTGAACAATAACGAATTATCACTCTCACACTCCCGCATTGTACTCAATTTAAAAAATAAAATAATGTTATGACGTGTCAATAAATACTTAACATCAATTACATGCCTCAAAGCAATTACGAAGGGAAGTTATAATTATGATGTTGCCAGGGCTGTCTCTGACATTTTTTGTACTTTCCATACTTACTTTTAGACAATTAACATGAATAAAAATGTTTTATCATATGAATGAGGCTTGTATAGTATTATCTTGTTCTGATAAATGACTTTGATTTGATAATAAGGTTTAATTATTTTCTTTCTTACAAAAACAGCACCTGCCCTAGGAATATTCATATGTCGCGAAGTATTTTATAAACATACATGAAGCAGACACAAAGTACACTCAAACTCAAAGATATAGCCGTTAAAAGAGCAGCTGTGTAGATAGATATTTTTATGTACATATGTATGTAATTTGCATATGTTCAGTTATAATATAAAATAAGGTTCGACCGGGGCAGTACTACCCTCCCACAGAAGATCAACTTCCAGCGACAGCATCCGTGCTGTCGTGTTTCGTTGGTGAGTGGGAGACCGGAAGCCCCTTGATGCAGGGGTGACAGTTGTCATGGTAAGTATGTGCAATACAATGTTACGATGACTTTCATGCCTTTTACGTTCCCAAGTGAGGCGTAAAAAAGCATCTTAATAGGCCGCCATAGTGTGGGTCACCATACTACATTGTTAGCATTTGCAATGATTATGGTGACTACAACTTTTGGATTCTATTCATGTTTTCCATCAGGAAGAGTAGAGTCACTTTGGCAGGCTCTTAAAAAAAATGTAGTAATAAGCCCATGTTAAGTGAGCCCGGTGACAACCCTATCTTTACGAGGGACTACTTCACACATTCGCATCATGTGAAACGTCACCTTTTTATGTATTTATTTATCATGAGTTATTAGTTACGAGCAAATAATCTTTATGTTTTAATAACACGTAAACGAATGTAGTCGCATAGGGAATACAAATTTGTTATTTAATGTCTGAATTAATATAATTGTGCTATATGCGTTATTTATAATTAAGGGTACAAATGTATTTCATGGGAAAGTCCTAGTTTGATAAAAAAATAAGTAATATTAATAAAAAAAACTGTGTACCCATATTCAACTATGTCGGGTAAGAAATTAACCAAACGGCTGACTTTATGAATGACTTTTTAAAATATTACCAATTTTAATAATGAATTGTTGTCAAATATTTTTGTTATTGCTGTATTTTCCTCCCTTTAGATTGCTATTTTTCCTTTAAATTTGAATGGGAGCAAACAGGATATTTATCCTTTCAAAGTAAAAAAGGAATTTTAGAAATGAGGTCATAATGACGGAGTTCTGTGATAACAAATACTATAAAAATAAAACTGAACTCAGAACCTGTTTCTTTTTTTAATTAAAGCAACGTTTGTCATAAAACAATAGAGCACTGGTTTAGGATAAAAGCAAAACAACTTTGGAAAGAAATTACGTCATTAGTTTAATTTGGACAAGGTCTTGCGTAGAGTTCCGGGTTAATCCAATAGCTAGAAATAGTGGTTTACAAGGACTACGTGAACACCCCACTACTCACGGTCAAGAAGAAAAATATAAAAACTTATAAATTGACTTGATTACACAAAGTCGTAATTAGCACACAAAATTATTACTTAGAGGCGTTTTGTCCATTTATTCGACAAAAAATAATTGTACTCTTCGTCTCTGAACCAGAGTGAGCTGCTTAGAAAAACTGAACTCATTTAGAAAAATGTATTTAATGAAACGATTGCCTGTTACTAGATCTCTTATGGTCAAGTTATTTAAGAAACAGATTTTTTTACATAAAAAGAATCTTAAAATAAGATGATGAAAAAAAATGCGATAATGACACCAAATTCTGGAGTAGATGGATTAAAAGTCATTAAACTTTTATTAGTATAATTAACTTAATAAAAAAAAACGATGCTGTACCCTGTCAGAAACAGTTATGTCATTTATCAATCCAAGCTTAGCAATTAAAATCGCACACAGCATTTGCATGCAAGTCTTATTGACATTTAGAAAAACAAAGGTAAAACAATAAAATGATTTAGATTTTATAGAATGTTATTTTTAAATATTCTGCGAATTCTAAAACATGTTAAATAATCAGAATACATATACATTTTACGAGGCATTAGTCAAGATTTATTATTATTGCGTAGTAAATGTCTCTCAGATCTTTGCCGAACTAATTTTTGTTTATTATTAATCCTATCTTTCGATTTTGAGCTCATGGTGATGTTATAGAGGTATTCGTATAAATTATATTTCAAAAAACCTTTCTAAATTTAATCTATTAAAATTTCATTTACTCTTGCCAAAAGGACAAACTTAACTTAATTGGACTAAACCAGAAGTAAATAAATTGTTAAATTAGTTTATCTTTCCTTATTTATTGATTTTATGCATTATTTGTTTATCTATGTATTTATGTGCCTACTAGCTTTTGCCTGCGGCTTTGCTCGCGTGGCATTTAGTCTTCCACATTTAGTTTCGTAACAGATTACTTTAAATAATTTTTTTTTCTTCAATATACAAACAATCCTACGGTACATCATCTGAGTGTAACTTCAATGGTTTAGGCAGCGTATGTCAAGATAACTCTTAGAGGCCAGATTTTTTTCCGACTTAATTGAAATGTTATTACCACCAAAATTACATAAAATCATTACAAATTGTAGCCTATATCATATTCCGATATATAACCTATATTACTGTGAAGTTTCCTCCAAATTTGTCCAGTAGTTTTTTCGTGAAAGAGCAACAAATATCCATACAAACTTTCGCGTTTATAATATTAGTAGCATAGTACAAGCTCTGCTTAGTTTGCGACTAGAGGGTGTTGTGTGTCAGATGTCGGAAATTTTATTATTATTTATTATTCATATAAAATGACTTGTAAATAACTAAATACATTTCATTGTAGGGCATGCTTGGGTAATCATGGACCGCCTTTTTTCTTATTTCCTCTTTTTTAAAAGATATCTCGCACACTAGGAGCATGTCTTGTGTCTCGGGGGACACTACAAACGTCCAGGAAACTGCATAAAAAGCTCCCAGGCTCAAAACAACAATTTGTAGATCACACAAAATGTTGTCCTATATGAGGGTCGAGAGTAAAACTGAACCAAGTAATATGCATGACGACCGTTTAAATAACCACGCCGCTTTGTCAGTGCAATCAAGACTGGACCGGAGCGATACCACGACATCACATTAAACAGGTAATAAGCAATTATTTTGTTTTTTTTTTTATTTTTACCTGGTGATTACAATTACGCGTGACTCAAACTATAACTTACTAAGGCATGTCACCTCTATGTCAGTCTTCTATCGCCTTATCATGAAGTTTGTCCTGGAACTCACTACCAGCACAATTGTTTCCCTTCCTCTATTTTCTCGGGTCCTTTAAGCGAGGCGTGAAAAAGTATCTCGCTAGGCCGCCATAGTGTTGGCCATCATATTGCATTGTCTACATTATCAATGAGTATTATGACCACCACTCCTGGATTCTATTCATGCTTTCTTTTAGGTAGAGTAGAGTCACTTGAGCAGGACCTGACTAAAAAAAAAATTTTTTAAATTAAGGTCTTCTTAGAGAGAGAAGCTTGTACTCATTTCTGGTAAATATTTTGACATAACGCCATTACGAAATTAAAAGTTATTAACCTTTTTTTAATTTTATACTTATATATCCGTGTGCTCATAGTGAGCGACCAGCGGGTAGCGGGAAGCCGCTGGATGCGGGCGGTACGGGACCGACTGTTATGGAGAACCTTAGCGGAGGCCTATGTCCAGCAGTGGAGGTCTTTTGGCTGAGATGATAATGATGATTATATCAGTGTGGTTATGGATTAAGAATATAAAGCGTTACCATCTCTATTTATCTCGAGGTAGGAGATGACTCAGGGAACACACTATACAGGACAACATCATGGCATCAAGAGGGAAAGTTTAAAAAACCCAATACCAACCCATCTGGCTTATGTGGTATAGTGGCCCAAAACCTCCTTTCGAAGGAGGTGTATGTCCAGCAGTGTACTATGAAAAGCTATTAATGATATGTATATATACACTTATATTTGAAATAAGTTTAATGTTCCCATATATAGCAAAATTATGGTAAACTTAATTAATTTGGTTGATTCATGGTTTTGGGTCGTTTAAAATTTCTACGAATTAGGGACCAAAACGAGTCGGTGCATTGCAGAGAATATTTGATTGCATAGTTTTAGTATTTGTAGAAAGAGCTTACAACGTAGTATTTGTAAGGCTCGATAAATGCTTATATATAATGAAAACTTGAAAAAGAATTGAATAAGCTAAGTATTTACGCACAGGTCAAATTAAAAAAGCTTATGTTTCTTACAAAATACAAGTTCGTTTTCTGTTAATTACTTTATAACCAAATGTAAGACTGTTACAATGACTTAAAAATTACATATAAATCACATATGCTTAAAATAATAATTATATGTAATTTATTTCCGTTTCATAAATAAAACAGTATAGCGTTGCGTCGTTAAGCAGCGACAAGTGCTGGCATTTCGTAATGTATTTAGAGCTCTAAGGTGATTTATCATACTAATAGTTTTATTATAAAAACATATCTAAATCATATTCAAATAGAACAGCCGCTAAAATAGTCGCAGCGGTAATAAATTATAAGAATTCAAAACATGTGTAACAAACGCGAAACTGTTAAATGGGTCGTATGTGGGCTTAAAATATTTCCTGGGCAATAAAAGCTCTTAATTTTAATTCTGCCAGAACCAAACGGTTAACATTCGCACTTTATAGACATTTTAATCCGGTACTTGAAATATGTTCAGGGGTAGTTCGGGGAGATCAGCGAAACTCGGGGGTGGCAGTCCAATTCAGTGACAAGCATCTAGTTGTTGAAGATTAACGAATATCTTTGCCTTTTTTAGGGTAGAACTATACTGTATCAATATAGAGTTGTTGTTGAAATAGTTTGATTTAGCATTGTGTTATAGAAATTGAGGGTTACGTTACAAAATTTAAGTTATAAATATATATTTCGGACATCTTGCACACAACGTCATTTGGCTTCAAACAATACACAGTTTGTACTTTGGTAGTTAGATTGACTTATAGAATAGTTATAAACTTTTTAGTAAATAAATACATAATTATATGTAGAAAATAACCAAACTCCGAAACAAATATTTGTAGATTATATAAAGATTTGATCACCCGTGAATCGAACGCGAGACCTCAAGCACAGCAGCTACTTATACTATCGGTACTTCTGTATTACAGCAAAACAATAAATTATTACACACATCAATTAAAAATAAGTCTTATCATTGCTGACTTTCACTGTTAAATGGTGTCCCCGTTACGTAATATACGTAAATTGATTTAAAAATAAACATAGTTTTTAGTCTACATGATTTCAACACCACCCGAATGACTCAGTCTACCATTGTACAAAAGCGCATAAAGATATAAGTACAAATAAATTCATTGTTTTTTATTCAATTTTGCTCTTCTACGATTATAGCTGTTTTTCATGGAGGTTAAAGTAGATAGATTATTACAATAAATGTTAATTGCAAAAACATTTATTTATATGAGCTAAAACCATTAAACCACAATACATTATTGTGCAAAATTTTTCCTTATTTTTGATTTATCTCTTTGTCACACCAAAATAATATTAAACACACCAGATATTTTACTCTGTATAAAAAACAATAAAGCAACGTGTCAAGTCCCCGCAGGGCAGGGTTACGAAAATTAGACCCCGGGGAGTGAACTGCACCCGACCTGCATATGCGCCTTGCGGGGACGAGTCATGCAGAATGGCACCAAAACGAGTCGGTGCATTGCAGAGAATATTTGATCGTATATTTTTAGTATTTGTGGAAAGAGCTTATAACGTAGAATTTGTAAGCTGCAATAAATAGTTATGATATATTTATAGGATGATAGACTGATTAACTGTATAATGAAAACCTAGAAAAAGAATTGAATAAGCGAAGTGTTTAAAAAATTACAAATGAGCATTATCACTTGTTTTCACACACTCGATGGGATAAGCTTATTCTAAATACTTTTTACAACCTCCCATTTACTCTTCGTTATCATTTTAAAGTTAAATTGCTGAATTATGTTTAAGTAATGTTTTTTTTAATAATTAAAATTCTGTTAGAAATGGTGCTGTTTTTATTAACATCTCGAATATAATTTAAACTAAACAGACGAGTAAAGAGTGGCTTTCCGTTTAATTCACTAAATAGCAATAATATAGCTTGTCAAAAATATCAAAGGGTCAAAAGCAGACATGCAAACTCACAAAAAAAAAAAAATTAAAAATAGAGTGTTATAAAAACGCATCTCATGTTTCATTCTTATTGAACAACATCCAGACTTTGGAAGTGAAGCATTCGCAATGAAGTTATCAAGAAATACAGGGGCCAGCCCAGTAGGGTTCCGTACCTCACTGGCACAAAAAAACTTTACCAGACGACAATACAGAAAATGTGTTACTTTTACAAAGGGGGATCGCCAAATAGTGGGTAGTGAATAATGTACCTCTCATTCTCATACAGTTAAAGTTTAAACACCCTCTCTTGTGCGGACAATTCGTGAATGGTGACATGATCAATGTTAAGGGTTTGCTTAGTTATATCGACGAAGAAACTTTTGCAGTTTTTTTTTTATATCCTAAACTAAAAGCACGATTAATCAAACACCGAATTTCAATTTTGAGTACGCTGGATGACGGTCGTGTATAAAACACGGCTAAAATCAATAGCAGCTTCAAACATATTTTTTGTGTATTGAGGGGATATTTCAAGGCATGTTGTTGTATAATTTGAAAACATAACGTTGTAATATAATAGAACACACTACTATTTAATAAAAATACTCCATATTTACGAGTAATTATGAAACAGTTACTGTGTAAAACTTCAACCCTTTTAATCAAGACGTGTTTCACGTCGATTCTTTTTCTATAATCGCTAACACCTCTATTCACTTGTACTATTGGGTAATATTTAATTAATTATTCAGATTACACTCTATCTATACTAATATTGTTAAGTAGTTAGTAAGTTAAACTTTGTTTATTTGTTTGGTTGAACGCATAATCGCAGGCGCGGGTTCTAATAATAGTTCTGCTTAGTTTGAAACTAAATGGCGTTGTGTCTGAAATATTTGTTATTATTATTATTATAATGAAGACTTATGTAGTAATTAGTTATAAAACAGTGTTACATCAAGTATAATTGTAAACGGAAAAATGTTACATGATAATATTTTTGAATTTATTCTTGAGACAGACGAGGATGCCAGTAATAAATATAAGCTTTTGGGCTCAAAAAGCAAGAAAAATAATCAACTCAAATTAACTCAATACCTAGTAGACATTTTTGGTTGAAAAACTCGGTAGCGGTAGATTCAATAATATTATGTTCCGTATTTATATATAATTATTTCATGTACGATACGATAATATTTTTCTAAAAAAAACTATTCCCAACATGCGGTCCTAAAAGTTCCAAGAAGAAAGAAGGACGGAGCTCATTCGTATTCCAGTGTCGCCTCCATACTTATAAGTTTCTAGCCTGTTCGGATATTCTTTGAGAATATTTATTTCTTGTTAGCTTAACTTTTAGTCTGTTTATTTTTTATAAAAAGAATGAGAAACTCACCTTAAAGTTTGTGAAATATGGGGATGATTTGCATTGAAAAACAATACACATCAAACAATACGGACTGGTGAGGAACGAGGGTTTGAGTAAGTACTTATATTTGCGGGCTCGGGCTGGGTTTGTAGGTTAACACACTGCACAGTTAGGCAAATCTAGCCAGGTCAGTCTATTGATGGGTGACTATTCTTATCACACCGAGGCCTCTTCGTACTTCAGAGAGAACGTTGAGTCGTCGATCGGCAGCCTTTCTGCAAAACTTCGTTTTCGACTAGTACTTGATGATGTGCCCGTGTGGTGACGGATTAAGAGCACACAATGTGTCGCCACCCTTATTCATCCCGTGGCTGTCACAAGAAGCGGCTAAAGGAACTAACTACTCAGGACAATATCACCACAAAGAGAAGGAAAACTTGAAATAATTCCTGTGCCAATCCGTCTGGCCAGTGTGGCATGGTAAGCAAAAACCTCCTTGCTAAGGAAAGGCTCATGCTCAGGACTGTTAAAGACTGTTGATGATGACTTGGATTGTGGAGGTTTGATGGTAGACACTTCACGTTAAAAATCGAAGTTCAGACGTGTCGTAGTATACTTAAAAGCTAAACCCAAATTAGTTTGAGAAAGTGACTCAGAGGAAGAAGTATTTACCGGTAAAGACTTAATCGTTAAGGTTAATATCGTTTAATGCAATACTGGTTTTAGCTGCTAAGTAGTTACTAATATTATATACAATACAATTTACTAAAGAATTCAATTTTTCTAATTATCTTTTAATTTACATATTTAAAACTAGGCGGACAGTCTTGGAAGAGGTACATTTTCCAATTGTTCATAAGGTACAAAGAAAGTTAAGTATGAACAAAGGCCAGAGTAGGAGGCGATGGACCGTGGCATTTACACTCGGTTTTAATCAATGAAGTTCTGAACCGATAGGACGTACCACAAAGGAAATTATTGAGTCGGGAAATGGTTGGGACTGGATGAACATTGCGGTGTAAGTCACAGATGGTAGGGATTATATTTGTTTGTTCTTAACAATAAAATATATTATCCTTTGGTTTATTCTTTTACCAAATATTGTTGTCTTGAGAGAACAATAAAACAATGGATTAGATTAGTCGTCTAGACTAATTTATACATCTCTATATTATCATTGGCCCACAATTTTTTATGTTTTTAAAATTAAGGCATTCCAAAAAAACCTAAGATAACGAAATTGGATGATGCAGTTTGGTATTGCAGCTGCATATCTATCATCTGCATCCAGAATTTATTTAGATCTGTAGATAGCTAAAACATGAAATAATTCAATTAATGTGCATTGAGAATGGGTGCGTAACATTATGCTGTAATAATTAGGAGACAAACTGAATTTAAACGCGTGTGGATTAAATAGCTAGTGTTGCATACTTACAAAAATCTGCTGAATTTACGATTACCGCTACAAATTTAGATAAAATATATGCACCAGCTATCAGACATTCGATTTCAATACATAAAAGTTAGTAAGCATTTTCTCTTATCGGCTCAAAAATAAAATCGTATATGACACGAGTTACGAAAAAAATTGTACAAACGATGCGGGGTAAAATGTCAATGTTCACTAAACAAATTCTCTTATCAATCGATGGAATTTTGTGTATGCCATGTCATCCTATATCACTGACATGAGCAAATAATTCGACATCCGCTCCACCGCGGAGCTTATCAACTATGTATGAAACCAGGTCTTTTGGGCAGGCTTTGTGATTAGAGCTGTGTACTGTCGTGATTCTGCTGCTACTATTAAGGATAAGATTATATCGAAGTTTACAAACGGGAAGTTTGATTATGAAATTCATATCTTCGTTACATTTGTTGCGTTGCCGAAACTTCTCTATGAGATTCTGAGGGAGGAGATACTGAAATGGTAGTAAAACATTAATAGGTTTGGTAAAACTCGGGCAAACTACAATCACAACTATGGGGGGCAAACCTATAAGTAAAGAGTGACATGTACGTTTGTCCCCCATGTCTTTAAAGAAAGAAATCTTCTTAATAACGTTGCTACTTCGTTGATGGTTTCTTCCAAATTTTATCTGATCTATATATTAGTGGAGTACTAATATTTCCTCTGAAAGGGACCATGTATATTAGTTCATATGCTTTTGTAATGTGCAATATGTCCAAGTCATCGTGGCGCCGTTGACTTGGACGTAGCTGCTGCAGCTGCATTCAGATTGTCAGAGTCGTTATTGAATTGTGGCAGTCGTGAGACAGCATTTTACTTCTGTATTGATAACTCTCACTTAATAGCGGAGTAGCAGAAAAATTGCTTCTCACAGCAATGAACTGTATTGTCCTTTTGAATATTTCGCTTGTTATGGCTTCGGGTGCAATATTTTTATTCCATAGACTGATGTTTGTTGCTTGTTTTTGAAGGTAGTTTTTTCCTATGGAAACCATACAGATTGATCATTGAACATATGTCAATATGAGTAAATAGTTCATGAAGTTAGATAAGTTAGCACTTTTGTTATTATATTTTTATACTTATTATTAGGGAAGGTTTTATTTTTCAGTATGTGTTTTATGTAACTTTACGCATTTTACTTTATCTTTTTAATAAAATAGTATCTATGAGCATAAAATCTTGTTTTTTAAATTGTTTTATAATCAACAAGTTAATCCTATATATAAAGAAATTATTTTTTTATATTGTGAGCATGACTCATACAATGCGTGTTCAAGTCGGTAAAAATAATCGAATAAAGTAACAATGTCAAAGAAGTGTAATAAAGGAGTGGAAATTTGCAAGAAATAATGGAAAACATTTCAAATGGTTCAGTCATAAAATTCCATAAAATAAAAAGTCGGAATGTCATCAGGGGAAACGATCTTACCGAGTTGTTCTTCAGACTTGAATTACTTCGTCGTCCTCGCATTCATAAAAGTGATCGTAATGTTTTCTCTTCAAACTCGGCTCAACTTTGTTTAGAAAAAGTTTCATTTCGTAATTTTACTCGAAATTGTATGACATTAACAAAAATAGACACGACAGTCGTAAGCATTCTTGATGCCAAAGTGAAAGGTTTCTGAGGAAAGAAAAAAAATATGAATGAATGAAGGAAACGTGTGGATTTATGTTGTTTTTATTTAAAAATAGCGATGTGTATTGAAGTGAAATCTTATAAAATTATGGAGGTACCGTAGCTACTCTTAAGCGACCATTGTTTAAGATAATTATTTAAGTAGGCGAATGGCACGTTCTAAGAAAATGATCAAAAGTATATATGTATGTTTAATCGTGAGTATCCACAGTGCCTTTTAAAAATCCAAGTATATATCACACAACATTACTCGCAGACAAGTATCACTTTCGTAATTTTTTAAATATTGTATTAACATGTACTTACGCAAAAAATGTGACAAAAAAAGTGTTTTAGTATTCTTCCTATTCTTCCAGAACTAAAAATAACCAAAAAAGTAAGGGTGCTTGACGGCGTACGGAGGACTACGCCATATCTTCGAGCCCCCGATGCTACAATCATTAAAGACCAAGGTACCTAACCAGTGTGTCCTACCCGTAATGCTCACCAACTCACCGTTGGACTGGTCTATAAGTTTAAAGTAGTTTAGCGTGCGATGCTGGATGTTTCTCTGTCCGATAAAATTTATTACAAAGCTATTCGACAGAGAACTGGAATAATCGACATCGCACGAAGAATCAGTACGCTGAAGCGGTAGAGGGTAGATTATGTTTCCAGACGAACCGATGGTAGTTGCAACCTAAATGTGGAGAGCACGATTAGGTAAATGTAGCGTAGGACGCCCTGCGGCACTATGGACCGACGACTTGAATACAGTGGCTGGCAACGGATAGATACGGATTCAACAAGACCGAGATAGTTGGCGCTCCTTGGGGTTATCTGCATTCAGCAGTGGACGGCCATAGCTTGACTTAAAAAAGCAATACAAAAAAGAGTTATGGTTCGTCATTTTTTGCTCATTGCACCATTTATATATGTATCATTTACATATGATAAAATTGTAAGAGTTCGATGTCTGTACATGAAAGATATTGCAGAAAAACTAATCTTTATGTAGGTAGTAAAACACAAAATAATTTTTAGAATTTTTGTCAGTTTGCTTGTATACGCTATTCTCAGAAGCAGTTACTGGCTTTGGTGAACTTCACTAAACATTTAGTGTTTGTTTTATTTAAATCGGTTCACAAATATGTGGTGACTTCCACATACAAACAAAAATATACAACAGCGCTATCTATCGGAGATACATCGAACTACGAAGTATAATAATGAACTACGAAGCAAGTACTAATCCTGTATCGCAAAATAGAGATTCACATAGCAATTAGCATATATACAACATCCCAACATCCGCCAGGCATGATCACCTCGCCTGGTTGGAGGATCCTCCCTTTGTGTCGGAGGGACATGACACCCGTTCCCGCCACAAATAAAAAAGTTATGGCAGTTTATAGAATAATCGTGATAATCGACATACACGCGAGCGGAAGAGTAGGTAAAAGCTATTCGTATAAATAAATTTGTCGTTTTCAGTCGACTTGATGATTGAAGCAGTCGCAGGAACACGAATTTTGTAAATTTGATTATTCGCCTGAATAGACAAAACATTAACGAATTTACTCGTTAATTGTGTCAATAACACTGATTTACTAAAGGCGTAAAATATTAGGATTCATTTTGTATTTACACCGATTTAAAGTACTCATACAATAGAAGACTGTTACTTCTTTAGCTGCGAAGGGGTTTTCACAATTGTTTCTTAAGTATCTGCCTTGTATTATGTAATGTTAATTCTGTTGGAAAATTTTCATTTTTTTTTAAACTGGCAGTTTCAAAGTATCAGTTTCTGTTTTCACAATTACGTTTTGTTTTTACCTTATGGCGATTTTAGCTTTTGTTCGTGGTTTCGTTCGCAACAGTAATTCTTTCATCCCTCGGTAAGAGTACTTTTGTTACAGATCAAAGGTGTTTTATTCACAAAAAAAAATTCTCATTTACATTTAGGTATAATATTATTTTGGATATACAAAGGAGGTTTATAGAAATTCAGAGTCCAATCGCGCAAGCGTTGTATTAATACCGATATAAAACGTCATTATAAATCCCCCAGGACTTCACCCGGCGTAGGGTGGACGTTGTCGATTTAGGGATGCGCGGTCACGTTTCTGTTATGAAAATAACAAGCTTCTGAATGTTTACGGATAGCTCAAATTAATCGAAAAAGTTTACAGTGCCAAAATTCAAAAGTTATTGCCGTGTAATATGTGGTGTTTTTAGTTCAAAATAAATATTACTTTTAGCTTTACTACACCTGAGATTTACTTGTAGATATAAATATCATTTAACATTATTCCATAACATGGATGCAGTGTACTGTTTGATTTCATTAGATTCAAGACAAAGAGGTCTGGATTTGGTTATATTTTTTTGTCAAAACTATATCAGTTGTGACCTGATTTGGTGAAATCTGTTTTTTTTTTATTTAACTGTACTTATAGGTATGTTTGGTCCACTTAATTTTGAAAGGCAACACTGTAGGTGTACAGTTAAGAAATAGAGAATACAATTATTTTAATATCTTATGACGTATTTAGGTGCATTGAAATCGCTAATACTTTTGAAAATCTGTTTCTTATATTTATGTACTGAGGGTTTTGGGGATTAGAAAGGTCGCCTGTCCACCACAACGCATTACTTCTGGTGCGACTTCGTCCCAGTTGACGACCAATATTTGAATACCGGTGTTTATGTGAGATAACATCTGAGACCACATCCGATATATTAATATGATCCTGCCCGGACATCTTTTCTATGTTAAGTTTAAAATTCTGAGAGAAGCCTTTTCTTTAAGTAGATTTATAAGTAAGATATATTATTTATATTTTGTTTAACAATTCTTGAGACTATAAATTGTTGCTTGAGTTCTAACACAGAAGTAATTAAAAAAATGTACTTGATGCCGATTGAACAACTTTCTTTGACGTCCGTTGAATGTTCTGGGTTTGACAGTGAAATTAAACGAAGGATTGACGTGACGGATACATATTTGACGGTCAACTATTACAGAGGTTGGGGTGCGACTGAATAATTTATTAATACAACTTATAAAGAAAAGTATGATGCATTCTTATGACCTAGATTTGGGAGTGGTGCCGAGTGCAAAGGTATGATGTAATTATGTGACTCATTACAAGTAGGCACATTTCTATCATTAAACAAAGTTCCTTTGTTGTGTATAAGAATAAACCTATTTCTGAAGAGATGTTTCATACAGAACGAAAACTTTTTAATCCTGTGGCCTCTCCTTTTTCCCGCAGAAACAAATTCTAGCGTCATTTGAACCGTTCGCACGTCACAATACTGGAATCGTGAGGGGCAGTAAACACAGGGGCGGATTAGCACCCTTGCCCCTGACCCGGTGACTCGCTACGTCTCAATCGACGAACTCATTACCGCGCCTACGCCCCATATTGACACTCGATAAGTATCCGATATTGTAATAATTTGTTCTGCTCGTGTTCGGACAGCTTGTTAATTTTTTTTTGTGATTTATAATAGTCGATAATATTGTATTAGATTAAAATATAGGACAAATACCTTGGTTATCTTTGACCAACGGTTTGATGACCTATTCTAAATTTAAAATAATATTTCTTTTAAAGTAAGTTTTGGCGCCATTGAAGTTTAATCAATGCCCCTTGTATTCTATTATTAAATATTGAAATTCGTTGTAAGCATTTTTAATATGTCTACTAATTTAGATGGTTCAATACAAATCATGTATCGCACAATCTCCCAAATACAGCAGATGCACCAAAATGAACTAGATCGATATAACAATAAAAGTAATAATGTCCCCGATAACAATAATGAGGGTGACGTTCCATTAGTTGCACGTGATACAGCATGCGTGATTGGTTTCCGAACGATTCACCATAAATAAAATCAGACCAAGATTACACTCGGTGCATAGAATTGCAAATGTTTATTGAGCAACCGAATATTACTTTATTTGTAATTTAGAATTCCTCAATAATGCAGAGAATGGGGCGTAGCTTACCGAACATGATTATCAAAAATAACTTTTAACCCAAATGAACTGCAGTTTTCATTTTTATGTATAAACATGTAACTATGTAACTTTAATTCTTTAGAATTTAGAGAGTTAAATTTTAGTATTGCCTGTACCTTGGGCTGCCTATATTGAAACCAGATATCTTATGTCTAAATAGGTTACAGTTACTAGTTTCACTGAGTTAAAATTAAAAAAAAGTTTGTGTTTTGTTTGGTCAGGTTGTCCTGTCCTAATTCAAAGTGTATACATCGACAAGATAAACTAGGACTGTGATAGATAACATAACATTGAAAAGTTCGCCACTTTAACAAGTCACATTTCATTATGTTCCAAGATAGCGCATAAGTTCTTTAACTATAAGCCAAAGTCAGCAAAGAGTTTCAGTTTTTATAATATTACCTTAGGAAGATTAGAAATAAATAAGTTTTCTCATAAATCTTGATGACTTTCTATATTAGACTGTAGCGTACGTTCATGTTTTTGAATATTACTAGATAACAAGTATCTATCACAAACAATCTGACTATTGATTAGAAAAGTAATGATTCGATCATCTCATGGAGCAATGTATAATTTTTTTAAAATTTTGTTTTTACACTTTCTTCATATTTATTTGTTTAAAGTGAGATTTATTTTAAGACACAAGACTTAAAACTTTAAATCTCTTAATGGTGGTCTACGATTCTTAGATAAAGGTGAAAGGATTTCTTATATAAACAGAACTGGCTTAAAATAAAACCTAAAAATATACACCATGTATTTTCAACATGTCGTTATGTTAAAAGCTTAGCTTTGTTTATCATAGTGCATACTTCACTTCACTTGTTAAATATTAATCTCTATCAGGCAAAGGCACGCGACGTACGGCCACGATAGGAACGTCGCCGCATCGATGGAATGAGTTGGAAATTCGAAACTATTTTGTTTACAAACTATTCAATTAGGCGGGAAATGCTAGCAGCGATGGCGTAAAGTTGTGGCGTTGATATCGAATCATTAGTATTACAAGACACGCGAACGTGTATGGTTTGGTATCTAATCAACTGATAAGGGTGAATTAACTATAAACGATATTATATTTAAATCTTGTCATATTATGGATTACTTTAGATAGGTACCTCATCTTTACATAGTATAGTACAAAATAAAGATCTTTCAATGTTCTAAACGGATTTAAATGCGATTTTCACTACCATTTAAGTTATATTTTTAGGAAAGTTTACTTATATATAAATATAAACAAGCCGGTGTCATATAAATAGAACATATACAAAAGTCAATATTTAGTTAAAACACGGATTTTTTAAACGCTTTAGTGCTAATACTGGCGAAACTTTATTAGATATATTAAAATGATGTACTACAGAATTGTATTTTATAAACCCATCTACCATAAAATGATGGTATATGTTAATATCCTACGGTACATCCTAAAACAGTAATCATTTGTAATGTTTAATTTACTTGTGGGTTAATATAAACAATATGTATATTTTCTATGTGTATCCTTGCACATCCTACATACGGCTGTCTGATCCTAAACTAGGCAAAGTCAGTACTAGGGTTGCCGGGCTGCTGATAAACATCCTTACTAATATTATAAACGTGAAAGTGTGTTTGTTTGTTTGTCTTTCTTTCACGCCGCAGCGGAGCGATTTTGTGGTATGGTTTGGTGTCTGGAGATGGTTAGGAAGCTAGAGGATATGGATATTTGTTAGTCTTTCACGCAAAAACTACTAAACAGATTTAGATGAAAGTTTAAACTGTAATATACTGAATACATTAAAATAAGGCATAGATTATTTACCGCGACACCGAAATAAACACGGGTGAAGTTGCGGTCAAATGCTAGTATTTATATTTTTCTAAATACGAGTACATACATATTATATCGTGTGGTCGTGTTCATCAAAGAAAGATTTTTACTTTCAAAGTTAGTTATCTAATTAGTGGTATAGAATCTATTATAGATTCTTCTTTCTTTCTTTCAGTATTTCCCTAAGTGTGGGTCGCGACCCACTGGTGGGTCGCGGGTAGATTTTGCGTGGGTCCTGATTGTCGTATAGATCTTGCAATCTACGAGCGCGCGGCGCCCTTAATTGTGTGAGTTAAACGAAGTGCAGTGAATGGCACATCAATGTCAAATTTCCTCATTTCAAGACAACATACCAACTGAAATGTCAACAAAAGCAAGTGATGAACTTATCGATTTATCACTGAAAAATACTTTTAATCGCAAGCAAATGACGAAATTCTGGCTGTCAGTTGCTGACAGCCATCCTTGCCAGTTTGACGAAGCAATGAAAGTCCTCCTCCCTTTCACTACCTCATATTTATGTGAAGTGGGTTTTTCAGCCTTGGTTAACATAAAAGCTAAATACGGAAATAGATTGGACGTATCGAACTCATTACGATTAAAAGTGACTAAAATCGACGTCGACGCTAAAGCTGTAATGAAAAGCAATAGAAAACAAATGCATTCCTCTCATTGAAACGGCATGTCAAATAATTTTATTAATAAAAAATATATTACAAATGGTAGTTTTTCTTCTTTCTTAATTGAAATGGGTGTGTTGACGAGCTTTAGAAAAGACCCAAGTCCAGCAGTGAACGTCAATAGGCTGATGATGATGATATGGTGGTGAACTAAGATAAGAATAAACGCGTAAATACGTAGCAAGCTGCTTTTTTGTCTTCGTGACAAAAGGTGGGCCGCGAACTTTAAACTTTCTTGTAGATGGGTCGCGGTCCCGACAAGTTTGGGAAACAACCCTATACATCATCTATACTATAGATGATATACATCATCTATACTATAGATGATGATATAGGGAGCGGCTGGGTCATAATATGGTAGGTTAACTTTACGAAAAGTATATCGAAAATCGCTTTCATAGCAAACCAGTTTTTGAAAATAGGCCTAAGTTAAGCTTATTACATGTTACATATTGCAAATTTTATATGAATCGATCAAAAGAGACAATAACCTATTGTTTGAACCTTCCAAACTCTCTATGGTTATATTAATTTATAGGTTTCTTTGTTGTGTTACATCTCCCTACTTGATACCGATTAACGATAAATAAGTTAAGTGTTTTATGTGACAACATATCTCAATATAATACTACTTACTTAAATTATGAAAGGATCTCTTTAAATCAGAAAGTATTATTCTCCTCGGAGCATCATTAACGCCCATATTAATTATAATGTTCACGACACTGCAGGATGAAACTACATAATGTAAAATAGACTCTATTAAACAGCATTAAAGATGAAAATTGAAAGACGGGTGTTTGCGATTTATTTTTGATCCCAATTACTCATTTCAATGCGTCTGAGTCCGGGGCTCCTTGTAGACCTATACGTCTCGAGCGAGACAATATTATTTATCAAGAGGTACAATGACAAGGCGTAACAACTGCACGTATGCAGTGTAAATTCGAAGGAGTAGCCGAGTAAATCAACTATTTGTATTGAGCGCGGGCGCAGACCGAGGCACGTAAGTACGAACCTTTGGGATTTGCGAGGGTGTTCTAAATTTGATTTGATTAACGACTTTTTTGTTTGATTGGTTTTTAAAGTACAGTATTACTTCATTACTATTAAATATGAAAATCCATTTGATCATAGGGCATTATACCAAGTGAAAAAAACATTAAACCTTTTTAGAAATTTGTTAGAAAATAGTATAAACTGTACTAATGCAATGGATTTTTAAGCCTTCACACACTTACAGCTCCAAATTTACATGAGAGAGCTTGGTAAAATATCACCAATCGTTACTAAAGCAGTACGTTTGGCATTATTTTTCTTTCAATGGATAAACTTTAATTTTCGCTGCAATGAAAGAGTTATACTGCCTACTACTTGTTGCTACTTTAGAATTGTATAAAAATGTGATAGTAAAACGATTGATAAACTGTTTAACTCAATATACAAGTTTATCTAATTTTTACAACACGACGTAATGTACTCGTAGAACACCCTGTTGGCAAACATTGCATTGCTCGCGTGCCTCCAGCCGGGTCTCGTTAGTAACACGCATGCACATATCGGCCACGACCAGTGCGAGCGGCGCCGGCGCAAGACAAATGCGACGTCGTTATTTACGCCCGCGCGCCATCTGAAACAAGAAAAACATGAAACAATTGAGTATTTCAATAAACGACTAATAAAGATGAAATTGACATCAGTTTTTGTGGTTTTATTGTACTGTCTCTATAGAAGAAATTGATACTATTGCTCGAAGTTTATGGTTTCATTAAACCAATGATTAAAGACTAATGCTCAGATCTTTATAGATTTAAAGCTAAAAACGGCTTAAGCACAAAAGAATACACGACCAAAATGGTGAACAGTCAAGTCTAATGTCTTAATTTTCCATGAAGTAACAATTAGATTTTTTACACATGCATATAAAAAAATTTCGCGGGTGGAATTCTTATTTATTAAAGATATACATAAATTTAAAATTTGAAAGGTCAGAGGTATGTAGCCTATGGTCCTTATATTTCGGTAAAAGCGTCTGATTTACCTTAATTTGATTGACCTTATGTAACGCTGAAAATGACAGATTAATTCTTAGTCTGCATTAGATCAATGATTGTGATTCGGAAAACAAACTTATAATATTGAAATGGCATCATCATCAATAGTCCTCAACAGTCCTCTGCTGGATATGAGCGTGTCCTTAGAACGGAGGTTTTGACCTACTATATCGCACTGGTTGATTGGTCGAATTTGTGCTAAGTTTTCCTTGTTGTTACAGTGTTGATGTCCTGCGTAGCTTGCCTTCTTCAATCGGTATTCTTAATACGTACCAGAATGGATATTTGCCATAATTTATTGATTATACCCACTTTCTATTTTTTTTGCTTTTAAGAACCTGCCAAAGTGACTCTTCTCTGCCTGATAAAAAGCATGAATAAATCCAAGACTTATGGTCATATGATGATTTTTCACGTCCCGCTTGAGGAAGTAAAAGGCAGTCATACTAACTACAATAATTGTCACCGCCTGCATCCTGGGCTTCCGGTCTCGCAGTCACCAACGAAACACGACAGCATTGATGCTGCCGCTTTAGATTGATCTTCTGTAAGAGGGTTGTACTGCCCCGGTCGTGTCGGCCCCTATGCACGTGCTGAAATCAGTGTGGCTCTACTACCTTTTAAACTATTGTAAATAACTTTAAAATATTGAAGTATAATTTTTTTATCTTGCCACTTGCAGCATGATATTACATTTTAAATCATACATATATATATATATGTATATAGTACTAGCTGTACCCTGCCTTACCTGCTGTTTGATCTGCAACATTATGATCACATTGAAAAGGAACGAAAATAACACTAACTCGAAAAAGAAATAAAAAATATTTTTGAAACGGGTGTTATATTGTGTAAAATATTGAACTCAATCGTTGCAGAAATTTTGTAGTTTTTGAAGTGTACACAAACCAAATTAACACTTTTGTATGTGTAAATTGTATTCACAGAATAGCAACACAATTTCAACATATGTATGTACCCATAGTTAAACTGCACGAACCATTGAAATAAAGACAACACACGTCATTTCTAATTACGGACATTACGAGCCAGATGCATTGTAGGACAGTCAAGACAGTCAAACGCTGATGCAAAGACAATTTACAATCTCCTGAACATTTTAATTGCACCCCGTTTAAACGTGATACAATTTAAACGTATACGATCGTTTATCAAAACGTCCCATCTCAGTACACGAGTAATGAATGAACGAGGAGACAAATTCTGTTTTATACCGTCGTAAATTATTAAACATTTAATGCTTGCTTTCGGTTTGGTGAGTTTCTTTGTATTTCTAAAAGCAACTAAAGAATGAACTGGGAAAAATACAAGTTGTGTTTTGTTTTTTTTCCTGTTCAAGTCAAAAACAATCTTTGTGAAGACTTGGGTTGTGTAGTTTGAGATTCTATTACAAATTAGTAGAAGTGTTTCACTCAAAAATGTGTTCAGAATTTGATAACTTTGTGCCATTATTCCCGCATGTCTTGTAACCTGATTAAAAATTTATAAAATGAGATGCAGATGTACGATTACGATGAGTAGCGTTAGTCCGCAAAGTGGTAACGATTTGTATTCAGAACAGAAGCTGTGCTTTCTTGAATTTGGTCCTAGCATAGAACCCTGTAGCATTTACGCGCCTATCAACCATCTATGTTATGGCGCTTTAAGTTTTTGGTATTCTTTAAATGCTTTAACATTTTGAGAATTAATTACAAAAGAGTTAAGTTGTCTCTCAATTATTCATACGGTAGAACATAGTTCTCTAAAACTCAATTTATTTCGAAAAGATCGTCATTTAAAACACTGTTTTCTTTTCGATACCTTCTACCAGTAGATATTCTTGATAATCACTGTCGTACACAGTATGCAAACACAATTTTATTGACATTGTTAAGAAAATAAACTTACATTCATTATACCGTATTACATTAGAAGAATAGACTTTTATATATATTGGTTAAGAAGCTTTTCCTTATGATGGATTACGAACTGCCTTCTCCGTAACAGAAAGGTTTCACACGCAAATGCCACCAAGCTGTAGTAAAATATCGGAATACATTAGGAGACGACCTATTTTCACAAGAAAGCAAGGGTCACCGTACGAGACTCACATAAATCATACTAATACAAAATGAATACCATTATAATTGTCATACAACGTACAGGACTCACTCATATTAAATATACGCTCGTAATTTTTTAGTATTTGGTTACACGACAACAGATTGGTGTGATATTGTTCTTAAGCGAAGCGATAAGCGGAGCGAGAAGCGGTAACCAATTATCCGTGTAATACATTTATTCAGAAAGTCAATCGAGTTTCTATTTCATTGTCGCTTAAATACTTACTTGGGTAAAATATATGATATATTATAATATAATACAATGACCTATATTGTTTCCAGTACCTGCTGATCCATAGGCAATATGTAAATTGTGTGATCAATTTAGTTTGAATCAATTTATTTTATGTAAGTATTCTATATATCAACCTATAACAAAACACGCAAAACAGATTGTACTTCTTCCTTTAAGTTTATTAAAATTAACAATTACAATACTAATTAAAATTTTTAATGTTCTGCTCATAATCTAGGTTATTGGATATAATAGGATTATAAAAATTTCGAGTATTATACAAATTTACATATTGTATAATCAGCAACAATAAAAATTAAAAAGCAAACATTGTCCAATCAATTCCCTATAATAAAATAATATTTCATGAGAGTAATAAAAATTACATTACTCAAATGAAATGAAATGATACTGAAATTGCTTCAAAATACTATAATTATAATTATTGACATTAAAATAAGTTAAAATATTGTGATTTAATACTTAATATTATAATAAACTTCAATAGCTAAATTGTAAGAAAATCGATTTCATTTCCTGAGTTCAGTTTTATGACTTCACAGTTTACACAAAACTATCTTAACTAATAAAACTTTTGATCTCATCATTAAATACACACCTCAAATTAGCGATAAAAGCCATTAAATTAATTAACTGACTCGCAAACATCGTAATCAAATTATTTTTATTCATCAAAGGATCCAATTTGTGGTAGCAGTTTCATTTAACTGATACGATTAAAACATGGTTTTTAATATGTATGTTTTTACAGCGTGTATATTAAATTTCACGCAGTCGTAAAGTGGTTGTATAGATCGCTATTTGTCGTGCTGTGGTCGTAGCTCTGGTCGTATATCACGTCAGACCACGTGCGGTTAGATTCACAGATAACCATAAATGGTTCTCGAATATTTCATGTATAGAAAATGTGGTGCGTCATAAATTTGTATCCGTTTATCGTGTTATCTGAGACCTGGGGGTAGTTTCAAAAAAAGAACAGGGTTGTGATAGATTGTCAGTTATTTTGGACGAAATGATAATTAGTCAATGTTTTGGTTGTCGATGAAACGTTTTATATAGGTAAGAAGGAATTTGGCTACTTTGTAATTACTTATCACGTAAGCATGTTTATTGTTATATAAATTATGTGTACACCTAAATTGATGTGTAATTGTTTAATCTAAGTTAATACTATTAATTTATAGGTTATACCCTCAAAACGAAAAATAAAATATTTTTATTTACTATTAAATTAAAATTAATTACACCATTGCTTCCTGTAAATTGCTAAAGACCATTTCAGAAGGTTAGATGAGTCGAATAAGGTAGGTAGTAAATTTTTTAATCACATGTAATTTTTTTAAGAATATTTGTAGTATTGTCAAGCACGTGTCATGTAACTATTCCATTTACTTCCCGTGCGTTCCCAGAAGAATGGTAAAACTGTCACGAGGAATGGTAATGCTAATTCTTTATGCAAGATGAAGTCCCGCCTTCTGGTTACAAGAAGTGTCAATTTGTCACTTGTCAAGTTTCCTGCGAATGAAACGAGCATTAGGACTCCTCTTGCATAGAGGATAACTTTAGCTGCATTGTGATAATTAATTATTCATTAAATATATTTCGACGCGTAAGGTTAATCAGAAAACTTAATATGAAATCAAAGGTGGTCGATTTAAAAGCGCAATTTATTAAACACTGTTTCATGTTTTGTGAATTGTATAGAATTGCGTACACCACATTAGTATAGAAAATTCCACGAAAGTTAGAAATGTCGTCTAGACTAAAAACAAACTACATGCTTCACCCAGCCATAAATTACCTTACAAATCCACGGCCGTAACAAAAGGTGAAGTGTAGTGGGCGCGAACAACACGAGACGCAGACACGGGGACCATGTACCGATTGTATGTAGATGTGAGCATAAACCTTGAATGAGATGCGAGAAATAAAACAAAGATGTAACCAAACAGTAACACCGACGCAAGTCATCGTTATCGGGAGATTTTTCAATTATCAGCAGCATAGACAACCGTGGAGTAGACAATACCTACATTCAATATAATGTTTCTTTTAAATGTAATACATGACACGAATAAGTATACGCTAGATTTATCAGCATATTAATTTTGTTAAGTAAATCTTGTTAAAAACTGTTGTATTTTAATCTAGTCAAAAAAACTTCAATCATAAAGTGGTCTGTGTGGGTAATAGTATAGTTGATTTGTAAATAAACAGCACTTTATATGTACATCGATATCTAATATGTGTATGCACTAACACACTTAGTTTACTATACATTACATTATAAGAGTTGAATAATTTATTGAACGTAGTGTGGTTACGGATTAAGAATATATAATGTCACCACCCCTCTTCATCCGTGAGTGTCACAAGAGGCGACTAAAGCATCAAATTACGCAGCCTAACATCAATGGAAGGAAAACTTGAAACATTTCCTATTCTGACCAGCGGGGTAAGGTATGGTAAGTTGACGATGATGATGATGATGAATTTATTGATTAGCCTACCTATTCACAAACGTCGCAACAGTAACAGAAAATTGCTATAAAACTATATAACACGACAAAATGTCTGTTTTTTTTGTAACTGTATCAAAATTTGACAAAAATTTGCAAGAAAAGAAAAAATGGCAATAAAATGTCAGTTGATAGCAATATACATGAAAGTTGTTTGTTTATTTAACATTTTTATTAAAATCACTACAACATGTCGCATTACTGAATCTATACATAAATAATATGGCAACATCTGCATGCAAACTGATAGAGTTACATCATGAAACACGTAATAGTACTTTAGCTAACATTATTTTAAAGAAAAAAATCCCTCTCCACGCATTTCTTTCTCCATGTTGTACAAAATTAGTGCAACGTCATTGACTGTCTGTCATATCTGTAAATAGTTTAACAGTCTAATTGACCGTTAATATAAGACAAATGCTGTATTGTACCACATTAACATTATTAAACACTGTGTACAAGTTTATTATTTTAATTACATTTTTCTTTGAGTAGAACCTCGTTATAGTACACTACGAAACGTCAGTAGTACAAAAAGGGCACATTAGAATTACAGGAACGAAATGACCTTGACAACCTAGTGAAAGGTCGTGAGGGTTTCAAGTATTACTTTGGATATATCATTTATTGTACAGAAGCAATATCTATAATATGGTTGAGATTATTTTCGGTACATTATATTAGATCATGGTGATGTTTTATTTGAGAATTGGCAATGAAAGATCTTATATGTATAAAATCACGCCCGTTGCCCCAGAGGGATAGGCAGAGGCATATTGAATACCCATTTTTAGCCAACGTTTTGGTCCCATGTAATAATTGACGACTCTATTGCTGCTAATTAGTATGTTTTGTTTGCCAGAACCTCATCCGTAGATCAGTAGATGCGCCACTTACAGGTGAGGTTGACTTGTGGCCCTAAGTATTTAGTGGTACTTTAATTAATGTAAAGAATACTGGCTGTTTTGAGGTCTCGGGTTCGATTCCCGGGTCGGACCAAATATTTGTATGATCTGCAAATATTTGTTTCGAAGTGCGGGTGTTTCCTATGTATAATATGTATGTATTTACAAAAAAAAAGTATATAAGTATTCTATCAGCAGTCAGTCTAGTTCTCATAGCACAAGCTTTGTTTAGTTTGAAACTAGATGATGCTGTGTGTCAAATGTCCGAAATATTTATTTATTTATTTATTTATTTATTCAATAGCAAAATTATAATAGAAATCTGACTAACAGTACCTCAAATATTATAAGACTAGTGAACATTCAAATCAACAACAACCTTATATAGTCTACAGCTGCACAAAGGTGGCTCCGTAGAAAAGAGGTTTTGGCCTACTATACCACGCTGGCCAAACGGGTTGTTGGTGATCTGGATGTCGTAATAACAGCTGTTCCCGGATCCATTCTATGTCAGGCGCAGAGTGGCACACCGTGTGGTTTTAGTCGGTCCGATTCCGACACACCACCCCGCCGTAAACTCCGGTGGGGTGACGCCCCGAGGGAGTTTCCACACGTTAAAAAAAATTGTTTACATTAAGTTTTTCTTCTCCTTGCAATGATGGTGTCTTGCATAGTTTGCTCCCTTAGTCAGCTCTTACGATACTCACGGGATAACAGGACACTCTGTATTCTTAATCCGTCACCACACGGAAGCATAGTAAACATTATTAAATCTAAATTTATAATTCTAGACAAAGTAAACATTTAATCGTTAACTATTCCTAATATAATTGCATAGATTTTCTTATAAAGTGCGTGGGCGTCGTTCCTGACGTTACGTCACGTCATGCTCGGACGGAAGTGTCTCATAAGCGTCATGCATTATGTATGACGTAGGCTCGTCGTTCGTAGGATAATCGCGTCGATACTGTTTGTTAGTCAAATAAGCCATTGTGAACACATCTGATATGGGAATCGGAGGTATGGGACTATGTTATTACCTTGTGTACCTTTGACATGGGCTTTTTTTCCTTATTAGATGTTGTAAAAGTATGTAAATGAGCTGTTTATGTAAAATAGTCAATAGAGTAATCAGGTTGAACGTATGTAAGATGAGTGTTGTGACTAAAACTTCGTCGTAAGACGTTGTGATGAATAAGTTTTTAATAATTTCACACAGTTCTCATGTGTCGTCTCAAATTCGGTACTAGGGTGAAGGGCTGTTGTCGAAGACTGTGTTAATATTTATCTCTCTTTAATTGTGATACTACTCATATTTTCATGCATAAATTATAAGAGATAAATAACCCTCATATACTGAATAAATGGCTACGATCTTTTTTTTAACTAGTGTTGCGAGAAGATGGCGTACATGGGGTTGTCTGGTTGAAACCACGGCCCGATGGGATTTTCAAATGTAAATAAAAGGTGCTCTAAAGGTACTAGAACTACATTGATTATTTCAAACAGATTGTGTATACTTACTTCCAATAATCGTGAATCGATTACATGCATTTTAAACTACATAACTATAGCTAACACAAACATATTTGGTAATTTAAGATAGACACATTTCGCAACATCCAAAAATCCATCCAAAAATACAATAAAAAAAAACAAAAAAAACAATACAACAATAAATGAATTCATGACAAAAAATATCATTACCTGCTTACTATTACTTGTTAGTACCTATTTCAAAATAAAAGCTTAAAAGCCCATCGGTGATCTGAAAATAAATAATACAGTATCTCTTAAAATGAGGAAAAAAACTGGTTTTCTCTAATGATTCTCGTGTCGAACTTTACATTAAAGAGCTTATAATACAAATTATAGGTATTTAATTAGTTTTCAACTTAGTTCCAATTAATATCGATTAATTGCCCGTGTTTTGTCACTTATGCGGCACCTGGAATAACACGACAACTTAACTACTTTCCTATTTCCTGTACGATGCCCATTTACGGCGTACTCTTGTAAATAGTATTTTATTACGTCCACGCAATGTATTCAATCAAAATCTAGGGTTGTCGAGAGTAACTAGTATTTGTAACTGCGATACTTCTTGGCACTGTTACAAATATTAGTACGTTTGAGTAAATTAATTTTGAATTGTAAGTTACTTTTACACTGATTGCTTCTATTATCATTTTTGACTTATCTATCAATGTTTTTATTTTTGGTAGTGTCGTATATATTTATCTTACTCGTAGTACGTATATAATTAACTTACCAATTTCAATATGTCATAAAAACACAATAACTTTTGTTTAGACACTTTCGTGGAGTGCTCAAGTTTCGTGGAGATACTATTCATGCTCGGCCCTAAAAATAGTAAGGTTCTTTGAAACATGGTGTTTTGTCCTATCTGTTACAAAAAAAATCTAGGAATATAAAATCTCCGTGACAGTATTTAACTTTGATTATGAATATTTGTTACACGTAATTTTTTTTTTCAAAATTACAGATCCGAATCTGTCTCTTAGGTTCTGTTTGCCAGCCAATGCGGAGTAAGTATTCAAACAAGTACTTACAAAATGTGAGTATTTACAATTTCTTTATACACGTATTTTTCACAAAAATCTTGTCTTCCTTCATTGGTACAGCGTGTAGCATATTAATCGCTTTTATACGACGTCCGGTCTTGTGACTCCGGCCTCCACGCTTGTGAATTCACAGCTAATGTTTATGATGAGCGATTACTTTTTATTTGTGTTAAACCTTGTTTATTTTATTTCTTTTATGCATTGGAAAATAAATTCTTTAACTCTACGTATTTATATCGGTCGGTATTTATATCGGTTGAGTTTTAAAAGTCGAAATCAATCTGTGCTTCGGTTGATGCAACTGTTGAAAATTCATGTCTGTTAATTTTCTTCGTATAATATATAGGACAAATGAGTAGATGAGACTCTGTCCATGAACACCTGAAACCAAATGACAGGACGCTCAGCTGTAATTGGAACTTTGACAACTAGTCTTTAAAATATAGCTTGATCTCTGTGACAGTTGTCACTAGTGTCATTTTAGAACCTACGAAATATATTTTAGGAGTGAATTTTTTAATTTGTATTATATTGTTCCTTACTTGTGATAAAACTGGATATTAAAATTAATGAAAGTATAGATGATATAAAATAAAATCACTTGTTCAAAGCTACTTCGTCGATTTCGTGCCATATGGAGATCAAGCTATATTTTGAGGTCTGTTATATCTTACCTACTAGTTTGTTAACAAAATGTTTTTAATAATTCTTATAAACATTACAAATTAAAAAAAACTTGGTCTTTTATGTTAAAATCTATAAATATCCTGAATAATTCTTAATTGGTCTAATAGAGTAATTTGTAGTTTATCCAACAACGTTGAAGCAAGGAGCCCAGTAAGTAATAAATAAAACCTTTTTGCGGTTTTAGCAAATTAATAGGGTATGCCTCTCTTATCTATTATTGAGCCCCGTCCTGCTTTACCAGTTGGACCAGTCATTAAACTGGGTACTAACTACCTTCATCCGTACTTAATACTACTCCAAAGAAAACTAGTAATTTATGCCTAACACATTACCCTGATTGCTAAATGTACCTTAATACTAAACGATTTCTGCACATTTTGAACTTTGTTTGTCATACCTTAAGATAGCAAATGCTTTGTGTAATCTTCTTGTTATTTTAATGCCTCAGCTACTATAGCCCTGTGTCCCCTCACGGTCCGGTGAACAGCGGACGGTGTACTTAATTACGTGATAGTGGTGGTCCATTTCAGAAACTCTCCCTCTTCAAGTGTTTCGCACGTGTGCACAAAGTCTCAACACACAGAGTAGATTTCAATCTATATTCTAATCATTTAAAGTTACAATAGGGTTATATCCCTTTTCAAAATATTTTACTCTATGACAGGCAAAAGTAGCGATATTGAGAAAAGCCACTTTGGAGACCATGTGTTGGTTTGACAATACAATTTAAGGGTACGGTGTGTCTTAGATTTGAGGCTATTGTACTTTAGATTAATTCTATCCTAATGGGTATTCGGAATTTGTAATTTGGTAAGAGTAATATCCTTAGTTGAATTAATGTTATTATAATGTAGCGAATTGTGCGGTCATGTGAACTTTGAGAGTTATTTAGGGCACGTGTGTGTTTACGAGTAACTTAGTTTTCTGTAATTAATAATTTAAGGGGCAAATGACATCATTCTTTACTCGATAAGAGAGAATCGACTTTCTCGAAAGTTCTCGGGACTTACTTCGCTAGTAGATCTGAATAAGAGACCAGCAATATCAGGCAGTTGTAACCTGATCAGAAATCAGCTATTTCTTTGACAATGATTGATAATTTATTTATCATATCTGAGTTGCTGAAAATATTCATCTACATTCGTAACAATATTAATCAGATCGTAAGCTTTTTTGCCAACAAAACGGTCAACATGTAATTGTATGAAAATCAGTTTTAAATATTTAAAAATTTACATCAAATATTATACCTTCACATCTTATAAAAGTCTTGTAGGAGGCTTTACTTCAAACAGTTTTTAACTTAATCTGTAAAAAAGATCTCTAACGAGAACCCAGCTGCTCTACTAAGAGTAATATGTAGACTTCACTATTTAAAGAGATGATAAACAGCATAGCAATAGAAGTAAGGGTGCTAACTACGCAGGATAATTGCGTTGCAAAGAGAAAGAAAATTTGAGACAAACCCAATATTAATCCGTCAAACCGACGTCGTAGAGCAGAACCAAACCTCCTTTCTAACGAGAGGTCTATGTCATTATTTATTCTATTTTGGAATATTTTAGATTTTGTATTATTATCAAAATTAATAATTACTATTAAAAAGAAATTTCAAATATTTTAACTTTTTAAGAAAAAAATACTGACGAGACATACAAAAGTATGATATTAAATTTTTCTTTCCTTGGGTAAAACTGTTAGTTATTGACACTGGGGCAGTAAAAACAGGTTAAAAACTAAATGATCTTTTGTGTCTGAAAAAAGAACTTGACACTCTTTTTGTTTATGGTCACTTTAAGTTAGTCATTTCTACTGGTATATAATTTACTATTCTTCGAAGTAAGTACGTCTAAACTCAGGACAATCATTAAGAATCAATCGTATTATTTTGATTTGCGCAAGATGGCTCTGGATGCAAGAAACCATCGATTGATCTGAGTGGCGTGTAATTGGACAGACCTGAAAGAGTGTCTAGCTGGGAATTGCAATGGGCTGATGATGAGCCTAATTAATTGTTCTAGGTAGGGGTTTAAAACGTAAACTGCGGTGATAAGGTGTAGCTCAGTATAGTTGTTTCTCACGCCGGAGTTAAATATATTATATGTCTTAAAACATATACATAACATTAATATTAATAATAATATTAATTTAGAGAATCACTACTAACGAAGTTTTAATAATATTTCCATGTATAACAAGTTATATATATAATAAGTTATGTCTGATCTGATTATTTTTAAGAAGCATCGGAAATGATACATGAAAGGCGTTGAAAAGCGTGTAGGCGTTTACGTCATGATGCTATTCTGAAATTTTTATTTTGATTTTTATTAATGTACAACGCGGATGCGCGAATCATAAATTACGGGCAATAAAAATATGTGTAATAAATCAAATAAGTAAGTATAGACATAATAATATACTAAATTTTTAGTGTGGGCATGCCAATCATTTCTACACAATTTAAATGAGAAGACATCAACTTGAATATGGAATCATTTTAAGGCTTGTCCTTTATATTCTAAATTGAAAGTCAAAAAGTAAACAAAGCAATTTTTGGAAAAGGAACAAATGGTCATAGCGGATTTGAAAATGGAACGGAGTGCAATCACGAAGGATTGTACCCCAATCCCGTTCTACTCACATCTATGGTCGGTTGACCGAACCAAGAGCTCTTGTTTTCCACGTTCTATCCCCTTTGTCGTCGTCTTTATTAAGAGGAAGAGGGGTGGCGTAGATTATCATAGGCTGGTGTGCAAAAGCGTGAAGGGGTCGAGTGAATGACATTTGCGTAAGCGGCTGCCCGCCCTCAAGATTAGCTCTACGATGATTCCCGTCTGCCTAGACTTATGAACAGCGAGATGTGTCGGAGACGTAAAGGTTTACAACGTTCAAAAAATATTGTATTAATTTATTATAATATATAATATTATAAATATAATTAAATTATCCAAGTAACTATACTTGGACGTAGTATATAAATATTACAATTTTTTTTTGTAAACATTGTTTCTGTATATTTTTAAATTAATATCAAAGATAGAGATAACATATAAATGAATAACGAAGTTCTCTTTTAAATTAGAATTCTAAATTTTCTTTTCTTGTTTGACATTACTGTTACTATTTTATTATAGTTACGATGACTTTAAGTAAAGCGCGCGCCAACTATTCAGGTCCTGGGCAGTCCGCATCCATTTGCTTCCAGCCTCTTTCTTCAAATCGTCGATCCATCGTAAAATGAAACAGTAAAGGTGAATCTAATGTAAAAAAAAAAGTTATCATGTTTCACATGTTTACATGTAACATTTATTTCGCGCAAACAATACAAATGCGGCTCCGTGCATTTGCTGTGCTAGTCCTCGATCAATGGGCAAGGCTCAAGTGGATCCCTAATTTAACTGTATTGGCGGCATGTTGTGAGTGAAGTTGTAATGGTTCGCCATTATCCCCGAAAATTTATCTAATCATGTTATATAATTGTTACCGTTTGTTGTTTACATAGGTATAAATTTTTGAAACCCAGCCAAGTTTCAAAGATGCAAGATTCTTTTTCTACAATCGCTAACACCTCTATTCTCTTGTATCATTGGCGAACAGATGGGAGGCAAACATGTGAGTATATAATGTGATGTTAGGTTCCAATGTCGAGATGATGATGCTATTAGCGCTAACAATGTAGAATATTATTTAAAGAATCAAATTTTATTGAACTACCGCTTTAAGATAGATGATCAATGAAGGAGTAAGTTGGACAACTTTAAGTTACTAAAAGCAATTTGTAATAGGTAATGTACTTTTTAAGTCTCTTATGCAGAAAAGAACGAACGCACAGACTTTCGTATTTATATTAGGTATCACTCGTTATCCTTATCTGCTATTTTGAAGTAAAATTAAGAAATTCGTTTAAACTTTTTACGAGTAGCTTGAGTCCTTGAACTACCTACGTGTCTAATCTGCTTTGACTATGTCTATTTCATGCATAAATTTTGCTGTTCAAAAACAGTAAAAGACGAAAAATTACTTTTAAAGTGGTGGATAACTTTCCCGCCGCTATTATGCGACAGTTTCACTGCCTCCGCTTAGTTTTAATAGAATTTTTTCTGTGTAAAGTTTTGTCATTGTTGGTGCCCGGTTAAATTTAGGAATTAATTATGTATTTATTATTTATATTCAATTTACACAAACACGTAATCTATAAAACTAAAATAAAAAAATTTGTCGGACATTTGACACAACGTCATTTAGTTTCAAACTAAGCAAAGCTTGTGCTATGATAACTAGACTGACTGATAGAATAATTATATACTTTTATTTTTGTAAATACATACATATTATACATAGAAAACACCCAAACTTCGAAATAAATATTTGCAGATCATATAAACATAAGGTCCGACCCGGGAATCGAACCCGAGACCTGAAGCACAGCAGTCGCATTCACAACCGTTGCGCCACCGAGGTAGTTAAAACTACTTAAAACTGAAAATATGTTGTCAAAACCAAAGAAACCTTTTCAAATAAATCTATTTGTTCCGAAAATACTTAAAAATATATGTTTTTTATTATTATGAAAATTTACTTCAAATGTTTTCTTTCTGAATCGGTCCACATAAATCTTTATTGCATATACTAGTAAAATATGCAAATCTACTGGAAAGTACCAAGTTTCCACCAATTCTATTTGAAGATCATTAAGATAGTTGTGAAAAGACATTGTGTCGGCATCAGCTGTCGTTTGACACGGGTCTAAGTTAATTTCCTGCCGCCAGCCGTTCCTCCCGGGCTTCCTAATAGAGTTTATATAGTAAATATGGAGGTCAGACGCTTGGGGACACCTTGAATCTCTATAAAAGGGGCACGAAACGTCCTTGATATATCTAATTGTTTTGGATGGCTTATTAAAAGAGGAAAGGAGAAGAGTAATTATTAGTTCACCAGATAACTAATTAATACACTATACTTGACATAACTTGATTCCTGGATAGCCAAATAATATCAAATTTTGAGCGAAGCCGTGATATTATACACTTATAAATAAACCAAATATGGTTGAAGATCCTGGAACCTATGAAGTCGTATCCTTCTACTTTGATTAAATTGATTACCTCACACACATATGACGTTTACTTCTGTATATATGTAATTTATCTATGCTCGTAGTGTGTATATATGAATTTTGAACTCTTTTAAGTGTACTTATCAGCAGTACAGACAGTAGTTCAGGCTATGCCTAGTTTAGGATCAGACAGTCATATATGGGATGTGTGAGGTTATTGTATATTACTCATGTTATATACATATAAACGCTTTCAATGTTTATTTAGAGATATAAATTATTAGAAAGTATTAATTTAAAACTTAACGAGACACTTATAAATATTTACTTTTGGAAAGTTCTCGGAGTTACAGTTCTAGTGATAGTGTGGTGCAATGAACATAATAATTTTTATAAGTCACAATAATTATTATTCTCGATATTCTAAAAGTTTTATTAAATTTAACGCCAACGGCATATCTTTAAGACTACTTTGGTATATTTTTCTGGCTACATAAATAAACTTCGTATCTTAAAGAGTTTTGGTCCCAACTGCGAGTCCAAATTACTCCCGAATAAATTTCGTTAACCAAAAACATTTAGAGCTGAGTGGTGTCCTACTTTTAAAATTAATTAAGCCGTGAGTTTTCCACTGGCAACATTTTGTAGGTTAATTTGCAATGAGACAACTTTTCGCTTTAGCGATTCTCTCACCAAACAATGGCTATATTTTTCAAACTCAGTAGCAAATTGTTAAAGCAATTTCTGATTCTATTTTTCTCCATGAAAAGTTTTATGAGTGTAGTAAATACTTTTCTTGAATAAGGTAAAAAAATGATTTTATATTTTTATATTACATTTACTGTATATACAGCTAATTTACAATTAAAGTAGGCACTTCAATTGTAATTTTTTGAAATATTTCATACCAAATAATGGATCATAAATATACATATATTAAATCAAAAAATATAGAAACAACAAAAAAAGTGTATGTTGTGCTCGTATTTATGTTAATAACGAAAAAAATATTCGTAAGCAAACACGTTTTTTTAATAAATTTCGTCAGTAACATTAATAGACCTATGCAATAAGGTCAAACTATTTGTAACAATCACAAGTATTTCCATTCCATTTCTACAAGTTATCAAAAGTATTAAATAACTGTAACTTGAGAGCTGATCGAAATATGATCAGAATCGCACGTTTCGTGCCTTAATCAGCACTCAAGTGACCACAATAAACTTTAAGAAGCACGTCCTGCCTTTTTATCACCTCACTATTAAGGATACCCGATCTTGTAGATTCAGTCGATTTTTGGAATCATAACGAATCATAACCTGTTATTTCGATTTCCATACTGTATCGAAATTATGTAATCTCATAAAATATTGATATAAAGTGTAATGTAAAGAAACACTTAAAAAACCCAAAATAACGTATAACTCTTTATCTCATGCATAAATAATTTATACAAACTTTAAACCATTTATTTTAAATTTAAATGCTGATATTTAAACTCAGAAGCGAAACTCTTGAGTGTAAGCACAGTACGGTAGTTTCCGTTTAAATAAAGCTTTACACCAATTGATTTTTAATTTATTCCAATGTCAAATCCTACTTATCTTTCTCTTATATTATTTTTAATTATTAATAGAAAATATGAACGTAATTTGCACTTGCCACACTTTTTTTTTAATTAAATCTATTTTGTTGACATAGTAAAAGTAATAAACAAAATAGTAAATCTTAATAAAGTAAATAAAATATATTCTTTAAATATATGAGAAGCTCAAGCATAGGTCGTCACAAACACCGCAGTGTCTTAAGACAAAAGTCTTTAACCAGTGTGTGTTGCCAGTGATGGCTTACGGCACAGAGACGTGTTCACTTACTATGGGCTTGATAAGAAGGCTCAAAGTCACCCAAGGAGCAATGAAGTGGGCAATGTTCGGAGTTTCTTTGCGTGATCGAATCAGGAATGAGGAGATCCGCAGACGAACCGAGGTCACCGATATTGCCAGTAAAATAGCTAAACTTAAGTGACACATTACACGCTAAAACGATGACCGATGGTCCCATAAAGTTCTGGAGTGGCGACCGCGTAGTGGGCAACACAGCGTTGGTAGGCCCACCACGAGGTGGTCCGACAACCACAGACACGACACAGTAGTGAAGGTCGCGGGAAGCTGCTGGATGTGGGTGGCACGGGCCCAGTTGTTGTGGTAAACCTTGGGGGAGGGCTATGTTCAGCAGTGGGCATCTTTTGGCTGAGGTGAAAAATACAGATCAAGCGTAGTGCAACGCCATAAAAATAAATATATTTTTTTTAATTGATCGAGAGGCCAATATCCAGTTGTTGCATACGTTTTATGACATTGTAATTCAAATTGATTATTATAATATTTAATGCTTTTTATAAAATTTAGGTACTTATTTAAAGGGTAAATATGCCATAATTTATAGAAGTCAAGACAAAGAATGCTCAAAAAAAATTGGCACAAATCCAGAAGCCAATTACAATATTAAACTGATTGAAGGAAATATATCTTCACATGTGAATAATGAATCCCATTACCACCAAATTTTCTCCCACGTTATTGAATCCGACGAACCGCTTCCAAATAAATACACCAAATAAATTATCCGCTTCCAATAAAACAACGCTCTAGATACCCTCGGTAGAGCACCGAACATGGGTAGTTTTGTTTAAATTTTTATCATTTTCAAACTTACCAAGCGAGTTTTAAAGTCCAAAATAGATCAGATTCCGATATCGACACGATTCGATATGTCTTTCCGCACAGATTTTTCAAAAACTCATCCTATGTGCTTAATCGAGTGGATGTAAACAGGCCATTTTTCGCTTCTCACGGAGAAATATCGATATCTATCATTATAGTGACAGAACCAGAGGCAATGGCGACAGTTATAGCTAGGGTTGGAATACGTCGTTAGTTGTTATAGGATTATTCCTAAATACAGTCAAATTAAAACAATTTACAAATACAGAACCTCTAACACATTTATGCAACTATGCCTATGCATTTAAATTTACTTAGACGAAAAAGTCGTAAATCGTTTTTTGTGCATCTAATTGGCTGGAACTTGTTGCCTAGATATGTGAATAAAACGATTTTAAAACAAATTTTAGATCATTTTCAATATTTTTTTTTTTGTGAACCGAGATAAATGTTAGGTTTTGTTTATTTACACTTTTAACCTACGCCTGTTTGTAACAGTTTACGAAATTTCATTTACAAATCAGTGTTTAATAAAGAGGTAATAAAGATTATGATTTTACTAAACAACAATACGATTCTACAATAGAGACAATCAATCATTTTACTTTTATTATTTCAGTGATGTATTTTTTATAAATCTCCTTTCAGCTTCTGTGGGAATACTTAAGTTGTTCTTAGATTGCTATTCATCACAAACTAGGACAAATAATGTGATAAGTCGCCGGTCATTTGATCTGAGTCTAAGTATATACATATGTATTTAGAAATATTAAAGTATATCGGCAGTCTGATTACCACCGCACAGGCTTTACCTATTTTTAAATTAGATGGCTAAGTGTAAGATGTGTAAGTTATTATTATTACTGAAAGTGATAACCCTTGAGAGAACTCCAACGAATGAATATGTTTTCGAAGTCTGCAATCGTTAATCATGCATTGAGTAGAGGCACAATGCTACTTCGTAATGGAAGGTTTTGTCGCGAGCAGCCGCTGTGAATGTAAATACACGCAGTGAACGAGCTTCCTACTGAACAATGAAAGCCTTTCGCTCGCATTGTTTCAGTAAGATAATCTATCTTGTCTCTGGATCTAGAATTGACGGTGCGCAACTCAACAATTTATCGTTACAACTAAGCGCTATTACAAATATATGTTAAAAGCGTTTATATGTAATGTATCTTTGTAAACGGTATTTATTTTTCTGATTTAAGAACATATCACCACATTAACACTCTTTCATAGTCAACTGCTGGAGCTAGGAAGGAGGTTTTTGTTTAACCTTCGTCAGAATGATTGTAATGGTTTTGTATAAGTTTGTCGTCTCTTTGCAGTGTTGCTATCCTGAGCATTTTACTACCTTATCAACTCTTACGATATCAGTTGGATGAAATGGGGTTCTGAGGTTTTGTATTTTCATTTTGCCACCATACGGAAAACTCTTTTTCTCAAAATATATTTAGTACCTATAATATAGGGTGGACCAAGAATTCGTTAACATTTGAATCTAACATCCAACGCAAACATGTTACGGGAGTTCTTGGGACCGATGCTACTGGAATTTGCTGGCTACAATCGTAACATATGGTTTCAACAACATGGAGCCACTTGTCACACATCCAATGAGTCCCTACCGGTGTTCAAAGACATGTTTCCGGAAAAGCTGGTTTCCAGACGAGGCGACATTTCATAGATACTCAGAAGTCCAGATCAGACCAACAGACTTCTTTGGGGTTATCTAAAGAATTGTGTTACATCAAAAAACCAAATACACTACGTCAACTAAAAGAAAAAATCAGCGAAGAGATATCGGCGATTTCACGGTCTCTTTGCAGAAAAAAATCGAAAATTTCGGTACTCGCTTACAAGAGTGTAAACTTCAAAACGGTGGTCATTTAGACGACACAATTTTTATAATATATCAAATGATTTTTTTATACGATTTTTTCAAATGTTAACTAATTCGTGGTCCACCCTATATATTTTGAGAACTAAATTTGAGAACCGCAACATGAAACTACAGAAGCCTACGGAAGCTAAACAGCTACGAAAAGTCTACATTTACAACGTTGTATTTAACGTCTACGGATAATTTATAGCTTGATTTATATTAGAAATAAGTTTAAACGTCAATGAATTATGGTACAAATTCAGTTGAACTTGTACAAGAATTCAATTAATTTAACTCTATTTGTAGCAAAATAGAAATTAATAGTCTGTTTGTAAAAATCTACATAAAAGGCGAAGTTTCCTTTAGTCTGATCTTTAGTCTCGCCGTAACCATTAATTAGTTCGTTTTTAGTTTTGTAAGTAGACCTGGTGGGTCAACATTCAACAATCAACTCAAACGAATGTCTTAGAACTGATTTGAATCTTGGTGACCTTAGTTAAAGTAAATAATTGATTTAATTAACGCATCGACGTGCATAAGAATAATAAAGTTTCATACATCTTTCCCTGTCTGGCCAGCGTGGTGTAGTGGGCCAAAACTTCCTTTCTAAGTAGAAGCCTATGTCCAGCAGTGGACTGTTATAGGCTGATGGATATGATGATGATGTTTGATTACATTAAAATATATAAAGTGTTGATTTGGTTTGAAGCTCGGATATTCCAACGGTTTATGCTTGTTATTTGACAACAGACCTCATGTTAAACACGTAAGCCTATCGGCTTTCGGCTTAAAACATTACTAAGTAACAAACTGAAACAGTCAAAATGAACCTTAACTTAATTGTATAAAGTCCATTTTCAATAGTGTGTAAAAGTGTTTGTGACTTTGTTAAATAAGAACAGGGGATGATTAAAAATGGTCCGAAGCTATCCATCAAGCGACAAGTCGCCTGCGTTACGCAGCGTGCTTATTTGAATAACGTCTTTTGGATAGTAAATGATGTGGAGTCATCGCGATTATATTATTTTACTAAAAAACAAACTGGTAATGAAGTAACTGGTACTGTTTTAAAGTTACTTACGCTAATGTCAAAGTACGAAATAAGAATATTAAAAACATATGAAACATTCGTTTTGTTGTAAATAAATGTCTGTTTTATGGTGCTTAAATGATTACAGACACCTAATTTATTACATATTCAATAAAGAAACTATATAAAATTAGATTATTTAGACGTCTTAAGAATTGATTATCAGTATTATTATCACAATTGTTTGTCGCGTAAATATTTAACGGCTAGTCCAAATCAATCAGCCAGATCAAGTCAGGGCTGATTCACATTCGTGCAGGCGTATATGAGCAGCGGTAGATACTTATTTAGTAAAAAAAAAAAATGATTAGAAACAAATGGAAGTTTAAACATTAAGTCTGTAGTTCCTTGGACACTTTTTTTTCTGAGCCTCTCTACGCTTCTCAGAGATACATATAACAAAGATATAGTATAGAATAGTATAAGTATTATTTTGATATGTCTGCTTGAAGTCGAATGTGCTCCAAATATTGAGATTAGAACCAGTTACGACATTCTAAATAAATTGTAAATAAAAGTATCTTAAAGATAAATAATGTAAAACGATAATACGTTAACCTCATTTGAAACACCGATCTATATATTACTGATTATCTGAATACTTGATAGTGCCAGAAAATTTTAACGTCAATGCCATCTCTACTCATCTTTAGAACATGTGTGTACAATGTATTCAATCGTGTAGATTGATCGTTCTAGTGGCGTATCGACACCGCACAAATTGCAGCTCATTTTAATATTAGATCTGGATAACTACTATACTAACGAACGACCGAATAATTTACTCGAAGATCGATACTCCAATTCGATTACATTTTCCGATAAGTAGCTCTGGCATACACAATGTTTAGTTTTAGTAACTTGTATATTAGTAAAGCCCTCCGCGACACAGGATACATAAACGTGGGAGTTGTCTTTTTGAAAGAAAAAAAGTAACAAAAGCCTTCAAACATTAGGTAATTAATCTAAGAGTTCTAGAGATTCTAGAGATTTGGAAGGTTCTAGAAGATCGAAATATTTCTTAGTGCCTGACATTTGTCTTAGGTTGCAAGCGTTTTTAGTTATATCTACGTGTATGCGTATATAAGTTTTTACATGCGTTTCTATAATCCTATCCTACTAATACTATAAATGTGAACATTTGTAAAGATGGATGTTTATTACTCTTTCTCGAAAAGACTACTGAACGAATTTGGATGAAACTTTACAATAATTCAGTTTATATTTCAGGATAACACATGGACTACAATTTATTAAGATTTTGCGTGATTTGGCCATAATACCTATTACGATAATTATCGAGGTGTTCCAACGACTTGGTGACTTGGTCTTAAGAAACCATTTGACGCGGGAAGCACAGGACCGGTTGTCGTGGAGAGCCTTGGGAAGGGCAACAGTGGACATCTTTCGGTTCAAATGGTGATCATGGTGAAGTGGAACAAATTTCTGGCGTCTGTGAATTATCTTGAAGTGCGCTGTAAAAACTGTTTGAGTTATACGACATTAATATAGGGTGAGATTGTCTTAAATAGTTCTAAATAAAAGTCCACGACAGCATATCATATCCTATCATATCCGCATATCTACCTTTTATGTGGATATTTTTAGTAATGTACAGTTTAAAGTATTTATGCTTTAAGTACATAAATGAACTTTGTCTTTCAGACTAAGTTATTTGGACAAATAATTATTAAATTATCACGATAAGATTGAACTGAATGAAGTACCATTAACCACTATTTATGAGGGAGCTCGGCGCGGGGGTAGAGAGGCAGTCCATAAAGTGTTTAATGTTAGTATGGATGCGAAAGTAATACCGTCTGTTTGTTACACTTTCACCGTTCAACTGCTGCATCGATTTTAATTAAATTTACAATGGAGATCCTTTGATTCTTGAGGAACGACATAGGCTACTATTTACTGCGATAACCTAAATGCGTGCGGGGATAGCCACGGGCAAATGCTAGTAATAAATAAAATAGATAATACAAAGACACAGATGCACGGACTTAACCTAATCACATAATAAAGTCATATACATAAAATAAAATGCGTTTGGTAATACACAAACCTCACTACTATTGCAGATTCCAGATACACTCAGATGAGCATCTGTTTACGAGTATATGTATAAAAATGAATAATCAGTTCAAATAAAACCCAGAGTGGTAGAAGTTCCAAGTTCTTAATATGGTATGCACGGGAAGCTTACTCTTGTTTTATAACTCGATAATACACAAATCGATTAGCTACCATATGATCGATGGTATTGATAGCGGTCAAGTAGAATTATTATCGTAATCCTAATGTTTGTTTACGGGCCTATCTGGCGGCAGACGTTCCCTATAAAATTGATTGGACCCGCGCTCGTCGCTGTACAAACTAGAATTTGATTTTAAGCCTTGGTAGTAAATTGGTTTTTGATACTGTTTTACTAAATATTAATTAAAAATGCTTTGTACAATGCTTTAGATTTTATCTATGCTAATATAAGATTGAAAAGTTTTTTTAGCTACATAACTCTTAGCTTGAGCAGGTAGCCGTCTAATTTTAGTTATTTTTAATGTATGTTTATTTATTTTTATATTATCAGTATTAATAACTATGATACATATTTCTGCGAATGTTTTTAGATAATGTGTTATAATATGTGACTTTTAAAAAATTGATTCGCAAGTTCTTTTTTTTTCTTTTTCGTCAAGATTATCTGCAAAGTAATTATAATGATAAAACGGTAATACAAGTTTGATACGTCCGTATTGAGGTTGCTAAAATTATAACCCTTCGTTTTAGATTTGAACCAGTCTTCTAAAAGGAATTAAAACAGCGATTGTGATTAATGATCACACATATTAAAACAGTAATAAGTAAAATCACAATTTTAAATGGTTAAACGTGTATCTGCTAAACATTGACCGACTAACAAGCATTTAAATTACGAATATGAAGCGTGATAAGCGAGTTCTTAATTTAAAAATGATCCGCACGAACTGCTTAAAATTACTTCGTGGTGTATCGTTATCTGTTCAATGTTGCCAGACTAAAATTAGGGTAAACATGGAGTATTTTTTGTTGCAAAAACTGTCACGTCATGTGGGGTGCCGCGACAGTTGAGTTGATAGTTACAAGATTTGTATAGAATTGCTGCGTCACTACGATAAAAAGGTAGAAAGTCATGTTATACTGCACATGACATATTTTTGACACAATGTGGACAAATGCTATGTCACGGTCTCTTTATATTCAACTATCTAATGTAATTTTTATGTAATATTTATTAAATACTAGAACAAGGGGTTTTAAAATGGTAGACAATATTTTCTATTTTAGAAAGCCATTACATGATGGTCCTAACTGCAACAAGTATGAGATATACGTTAAAACTAAAATTTAAGACTAAATTTAGAGTACAAATGTGTTGTAATATATGAAATAGAAAAAACAAATGGCAGCACGGTACGTTAAAAATATTTGGTCTAATTGAGTAAAAATGATAGTTTCAAAATAAAAAAAAATAATACGCGTGATGTTACTCTTTCTTGATATCGGTGTTTGACAATAAATAAATAAATGTAACTCAGGTCCAGAACGGAGAACTTATATTTTTTAACATTATAGGTTCATTAATTATGAGTATATTCATTTCTCATCCACTTTACCATCACAAATTCTACCATATTTATATTTTATATGAGTATTATCATTTATTTAATAATGTCATTCCCATGGCCATCACCCTAGGCGACTGTCATTCCCACGCGTGACGCCTCCGTACAATGGCACTTTATTTTTTATTTACACCAATGTTTATTTTATTTATCTGAGAGTTATTTTACTAGGGATGGATACAATAGTTCGTGGAAGATCCCAACGACACGCGACGCTAAATGAATCGTAATGTAGTATCCATTATTCATATTCCAAATTGAATAAAATATTCAATAAAAGTGCTTGCACCTCTGGTGAATACATTTTATAGATTTTTTTCGAAATACAAAAACAGCTTGAAATTTGTCTTTATTAAATTTAATAAATATAAAACATGTAAAATAAATAGTAATTACCTATTGTTTTTTACTCCAACTAAATGACTAAATGGATTTTGTTTTATGTTCTTTTAAATAGCACGCTCGGGTTAACTTAACCAATTTTCAATTTCAGTCCTATTTCTACTCCAGTTTTTTTTGCAACAGATGAGTATTATACAAAAGTGGAGAATATTTATTTGACGGGTTTTTTGTTTTGAAATAAGAGATCTACCAAAGTGACTCTATTCTGCCTGATGGAAAGCATGAATAGCCAATCCAAGAGTGGTGGTCGCCGCACTCACTGCGAACGAAAACAATGCAGTATGGCGACCCACGCTATGGCGGCCTAGTGAGATTCTTGTTCACGCCATGCTTAAAGGATCCGGGATCGTAGTGGGAGGGACACACGTGCGCTGGTAATGAATTCCAGGCTTTAACTGATTTGCACAGGAAGGAAGAGCCGAATCGTTTAGTTCGGGAGCGTATGTCTACCATTCTGAAACTTTACCATTCGTTGCGGTGTATAAAATTGGTGAGAAATGAATTCCTGCTCGAGTCTTATGGCTCTGTCGTATTCAAGTATTGATCAGCCTCCCTGGTTGACATTCTACTAACTTAAACGTTGTCTTTTAAACGTTATTAGAACACTAACAAAAACGTATTCTCTCAACATTAAGTCAAAACAAAGTAAAATATTAACCGTCAATACAAGAGAATAATTAGTTATTGAAAAAAGAGAATCGATACCAAGCACTTGCACATTGAATAGCGTTATAGCGTTTCAGTAAAGGAGCAAACTATCCAGGACCATATCGCTATAGAAAGAAAAAACTTTAAACAAACCCTATATCAACTCATTTGGCCAGCGTGATATACTAGGCCCAAACCTCCTTTCTAAGGCCTATGTTCAGCAGTAAACTATTAAAAGTTGTTGATGATGATGGCGACCAGATATACTTCGAATGTTTCTAAAAATCAAAAAAATACCCGAGTGCCTCAGGCCGTTGATTGTCAACTTACTCTTACTCTTGTTGTATAAAGTGTGTGTAATACAATGAAGATAATAGTAAATAATAGTAAAAAAAATTTTTGACTGCACTAATGGTTAGTTGGACCACAGAACTCTTGAAAGTCTCTGCGCTTAACCCAGGTGAAAAATCCTACGGGTCTGTTGTAGCATGTGGTTTAGAACACAACAAACTTCATGATTATTAAATGAGCGCTATCGTATTGCATAAAATACGTGCAGATAAAAATTGTTAAACTCAAATTGTTACTGAAATATGACATGAAAGGTTTCGAGATTTTTTTCCGGGAGTTCATAGCATTTAAAATTGCATTCTCTCCATAGATACACAAGTTAAGTCTTTAAATAACTCTTATTAATTTGTCGCGAAACCTAATTCAGAGAACGACAACTTCCAATACAGAACAATTAAATCTCTCCAAGAAAATTAAATTACCTGCTAATTTTCTCAGAACATGCAAAGAGTAATTTATTTTACAAAAATGATAGGACTACCAAATTGGTACGCGAGAGTAAACATTATAATAATTATGCAGTAGGGACAGATAATCAATAAATAAACATGGCGGGCAATTGGCTCCACGTATCGATGCATAAAACAAACAGTTTAAATTTCGAATTAACTGGCAATGGAAACTTCTGGAAGAAAAACTGTAATTGTCAATCAGGTTTCTTATTAGAGGTTACAGTATTATTGCTCAACATCATGTAATGATATCTTGAGAGAACGAATAAACAAGTAATTTTGGAGTTTGTATCTTCTTGGAAGGTATTTGAATTTCATAATTTCAGAGAACGTTTTTGTATACATTAAATAATTTATCTTCTGTTCTGGTCGCCTGCTATGTTCTCTCTTCTAATAAAATATGAGTCATAGAATGTATTGATAAATATCTCCGTGTGGTGACGGATTAATAATACAGAGTGTCACTACCCTTATTCATCCTACGGGCGTCGTAAGAGGTATCTAAGGCAACAAAATGTGCTTGAGAATATCACTGAAAAGAGAAGGACAACTTAAAATAAATCCTGTACCAATTCGCTTGGCTAGCGTGGTATAGTAGGCCAAAACTTTCTTGCTAAGAAGAGACTTATATCCATTAGTTGACTGTTAAAGGATGTTGATGATGATAATGATGATTGATAACTAAATAAATCGTATATTCGAGCAACATTTAGCTATTTGACACCGAAAAAAAGTTTTACCTACTGATAAATTAAACAAAATCTTAGAATTAAACAAATTGTTTATATTGAAATTTCAAATAAATACTTATGTAACTAATACTTATACCTATTCAAAAATGTTGAACCATCGCTGTAGAGTCATGATGGCTTGAATAATCATCAGTTTTTCAACTTAAACAAGTAGTTAGTTCGTTTCGTTCGTCGAAAACAATACTTCAAAGTAGATTGTATAATAATTTGTTTTTAACTTACGAATTTTCCATAGCTCCCTTCGCGCCCGTCACCAAAACCTGAGCTGCTCAACTTGCAGTATATTCTTATTACGTCGTATTTCTCCATAGCCCTTCTTAAATTATGATTAAAATTTACGATAACCACCAAATTCTCAATTTGGTAACGCAAAGTTGTTTGTTCAAGCAACTTTTGGAAGATTTTATGCAAAATGTGCCAAATTATGGATAGATATTGCTTTTATAATGGCCGACTTTTGAGGCAAAGTGTAAAATATAAATTTAAATGTTGTTTGAAGAGGTTTGTTTATCTCTGAGTCATTTAGAGATTGTTTAATTGTGAACTATTTGCAATAGGCTAGATAACACAGATGATTTTCATAAATAAATACGAAGACTTTTAAACATATTACTTACAACTTAAATAGAAGTCAAATATATAAACTACATGATTAGCAAGGTTTATGTAAGCATCACATTTAGGTATCTAACACCTTTAAACGAGTAATTTTTTATATACATAATTTGAATGTCGGAAACGACTCCAACGATTTCCATCGAATTTAGTATGCGGCAGGTTTCGTGGACGATAAATCGATCTAGCTAGGTTTTATTTTCAGAAAATGTTGTTTTATCCGTGTTTTCAAACAATAAAGTGTTTTGATGGCATTGTCTAACAGGCCCATTTTGACACTCACCTATGTGACAAAATTAGGGATGGCAATAAAAGAAGTCGGCAAATTGTGAATCGACTATCACACAATAATACCGAGCAAAATTCGGTTTCAGATACTATTGTTTGAAATGCGCACGGATGTCGATCATTGTGTATGTTATGATACTGCTACCCGATTTCGGACACCGTGGACAATCTCAACAGAAACCAGCTAACTGCTCAGGAGAGATAGAGACTCTCTCTGTTCCTTCACTCTCATAATCCGATGAGACGGTTATCCAAAACGGTCGGGGAGAGATCAGATGTAGGACCGACAGCTTTTCGTGCTCTTTGAGACACGGGGGTTCAGATCTTAACTATCAAAAGCCGGGTTGCTATTAAGCATTTATATAAGCAGAGAAACTCAATTACAGATTTTGATCCGTTGAACCTGAGACCTCTTTATCGGCAGTCACATATTCTAACTCATAGACCAACGAGGTAGTTGAATTGAATAAAACAGTTTGTCGAATAGATATTCCACAAAGACGACATAGAACAAAAATGTTTTCCTATAAAAATATAACTATTATACAAGAATCTTTCAGTCAAAGATGCGCCCAAAAGATATCACACCTACATTTAAAACAATGTGTACCTTAACACATCTGTACGTAGGTATTTATTGACCCTATAAAATGTCCCAGCTGGCGTCCCTTTATTAATCCGTGGATTATATTCAGCACCGTACCAAAACATTTCAGCTGCATCAGCTATGAACTTATTGACCAACTTATCACACAACATTATTTACATTCAAAATTGAACTTTGTGTCCTAAGAATAAGCCGCATTAGCTGTTTCGTCAAGTGCCGATGTTTGAGTAGTTCATAATGCATTTGGCTCAGGTGATGTGCCGTCTTTCTAAAGTTACAGGATCTAGATTAATGGTTTTATTTGACAGTTTCATTTTATGTTCAGTAGAGTTTATACTCTGTTTAGTAGTTGAACAATTTAAATGAATCTTTAATAATTAGGGTTATGTCAACTAAGTGTTTGCCTCGGTAGTTCAGTGGTAGCGTATACGACTATTGTGAATGAGGTCTCGGGTTCAGTCCCCGGGCCAGACAAAATGTTTTTATGATTTGCAAATATTCACACTCGAACATTGTCTCTGCAGTTAAAACTTCAGACAATTTAATAGAAATTACTATATTTACAACTATATTTATTATATATGTACCTTAAGGGAGCTAGACTTTAGAACAAGTGCTGTCAAAAACTAGAAAAGGTTCCCAATTCTGTTGTACCTTCTCTTTGTTACCTTATATTCATTTATGGTTTGATTTTTTGAAATATTTTTTTTTTAATTGTAACTTAATTCCATTCAAATTAGAAACAACCAGCCATTATGGGTGCAAAATTAAGATATGCAGAATAAGTGGTCTACATTGAAATCGGTGATACCTTTTTTACCTCCCCTTACTCCTCGGTATTTATTAAGGTAAAGTTCATTATATTAGACTTGCTCATTCAAAAAGAAAATTTGTTAAAACATTGTCGTATGCATTCATCATAATATGTAAGTATTAACGGTAGATAATGCTTTGCCTCGTCACTTAATATTCAACATTAAAAACATGAAAATTAACGAACAGTTAAGCACTTAAGCTGTTAATAATTTAAATAAAATAAAATATAATAATGTTTTGGACGAGGCGCGCCGTCATGTCATGCTTCATGACGAAACTCATAACTTTACTTTCAAGTGGGAACGGCGATGTATTGTGACATAACTTTTAAGTAATTTTAGGATTATGTTACCATTTGAAAATAAAAAAAATATTTACAATACCGATTATGACTTGTGAAAATTTGACAACCAATGGATTTTCTTTTATATTTGTGGAGGATAGTCCCAGATGTTATAATACAATGGAATCAATTTTATGTGTTCCAAATAAGAAAACATCAATATAAATACGAGTATATGCAAAAATTACATCAATTAACGTGACATATGCGTCGGCATATAAAAATATAATCAAACGGAGGAAATCTATATTCTACTATGGCTAAAAAAGAAAGGTTTTTTAAAAAGCGGACGTTAAGGCGTTGAATCTATGTTTAATAAGTCGTTTCAGTTTGTTTGAGTTCCTTGGTAAGTGTAGGGTGGGCTATGAATTAGTTAACATTTGAAAAAATCATATAAAAGAACCATTTGACATGTTACAAAATGTTTCATCGCCTAAATGACCACTGTTTCGACGTTTGCACTCTTCTAAGCGAACACCGAAAATTTTGAATACTCATCGGCAAAGAAACTGCGAGATCGCTGACATCTCTTTCCTGATTTTTTCTTTTAGTTGACGTAGTGTATTTGGTTTATTGATGTAAACACGATTCTTCAAATTACCCCATAAAAAGAAATTTGCTGAGAATAGGTCTGGACTTCTGAGTGGCCATGTAATGTCACCTCGTCTGGAAATCAACTTTTCCGGAAATATGTCTTTGACTAACGACAGGTACTCATCGGACGTGTGACAAGTGACTCCATCTTATTGAAACCATGTGTTACGATTGTAGCCAGCAACTTCTAGTAGCATCGGTCCCAAGAACTCCCGTAACATGTATGCGTGGGATGTTAGATTCAAATGTTAACGAATTCTTGGCCCACCCTATAGAATTGATGATCGAATAAAATTAACATGCTCGTATAAAATTATTCAAAAGATGATGGGATATATCAAGTAGCGAAAATAGGAATGTCTACTATTTATTAGTAGATATTTCTAAAAGTTTTTATGGTCACCCTACGGTTCATTCTACTGACGTGAGGTGATTACGGGCCTTGTTTATTTTGTTATTATTGTTTCTTTTTCTTTTTTATCTAAACACGATCGTGATTATCGAATGTAAGTGGACGGACGGACAGTTGGACACGTGAGTGATTTGATTTCTTTTATTTATTCATAATACAACCTTTAGAATGGGCCGAACTGTAGCCACTTGTGGTGGGGACCTTACAATCCATTCCAATTATATACTATAATTGATTTTATACTTGATTGGTTTGTAGTTATTTAATTATTCGGTTCGTTTATTCTATTAACAGGGGCGAGGATTTTGTGTTTCTTTTAACATAATTACAAAAATATTTTATAATATAATTATTCTAACACCCCGTGTCTTGAAGAGCACGTAAAGCCGTCGGTCCTGCGCTTAATCCTGCGGTTTTGTGAGAGTGAGGGAACAGAGAGTGCACTTGTGTTAGCACACACACTTGTGCGCTATAATATCTCCTGCGTAGTTGATTGGCCTCCGTTGAGATAGGCCACCGTAGTCGAAATCGGTTAGGAGTACATCATACTAACTTTTAAACTCTCGAGTTGTGGCTGAAAGCGGTTCCGTGTAAGAAAAGAAATACTTTTTCCCTTTTTAATGCTGCTCTCTGGTGCTCTTAGACGTTAGAGGGATTGTATATAGCTATATATATATAGCTTGCATATATATTGTATGCATATGCATATGCATAGCTTGTATATATATTGTATTTAGCCTATATCGATATATAAATAGGCTATCTTACATTAGAAAAGTTCTTGAATTCGAACCAAAACTTCCAGTTCTTAAAATTCAACTAAATAAACAAACTTTAGCTTTATTTATAATATTAGCATCTTTAGATAATAATAAATAATATATTTTAAAAAACCTAAAAACAAAAATATTAAGTACAAATTTAAAAAGATAGTATCGGAGTTTTATAAAGTTTCAGATTTTAAAAAAATAATTAATATTAGAAGACAAATTAATTGCCATTTCTCTAATGGAATCACCTAGGTTAAGGGCCGACTGGTAATGGCGACGGTGCAACGCAGAAAATATAAAGAGAAAACCAAAGAACTACTGAAAACATGCTAAATTATCACAAACTTGTTAAAAAATTAGCTTCTCAATAAATGTAAACGATATTACTAATTATTTCAAGGTTCAATCTAATTTGAACTCTACGCTTATGGGATAGGATTCATAACTGAATATAATTACTTAGCCTTGTCTTTTTATCGGTGGTTTTATACGTGTATGCTATCATGTGCTTTAATTTAATAAATCAGAAAGTAAAATACGTATCAAAGGAAAACCGCCAATGACTGTGCTATTAAAATGTGTTTAAAATTTTAGCCAACAAGAAGTTCAAGTTGTCTAGATAAGTATTTGACAGTTAGTTTTGTGTGTGTGAGTAACATTTGACCCCGCCCTATTTGCGTGTAGGGTGTATATGAAATAAGGCTTAGTCATTCATTGTCGAAGTACTGACTCACTGGATTTTAAAGAGGTGTAGTGACTGTTGCCGTAAATCTTCAATGTGGTGGCGTAAAAATGTAGTTCATGTTTAATTGTACTAACACCCCTTATGTTAATCATGAGGCTGCGCAATATATAGCGTAGGGTACGAGTATACGAGTAGGGTTTACGGTTTACCCTGCTTTATATGTGGAAAATGTACATCAGCATTTTTGTTTTTTTTTGACATACAACGCCATCTAGCTTCAAACTAAGCAGAACTTGTACTATGAAAGCTATATTGACTCATAGAATATTTACATTTCTTTTTGTTTCGAAAAATACTCCGAAACAAATATTTGCAGATTATACAAACATCTGATCTGATCCGGCAATCGAACCCAAGACCTCGGTATAAAAGTCACTAGTACCTTTAGTTGGAGAGAAGTTCCCAGAAAACCTTCATATAAATAACAGTTTTTAGGAAAGTTAAACAAAGGCCGTAACAAGTGATATTGGTGACCTTTCAACCTTCTATCTTGCCCCGCTGGCCAAGTTGACAATCTACAAGCGTAATGTTATTCGAAAACTAACAAATATATGGAATCGATATCTTACAACGCCAAGCCACGTAGTCAAACAAATTATTATCTAATAATACAAGAGAATAGAGGCGTAGGCGATTGTAGAAAGAGAATCAACGCGACACACTTGCATCTTAGCTCCTCTGACCACGAAGAAAAAGTAAACATGTCAGAGTAAGCCACCTAGAAGTCAGATAAGGCTCTAGTAATTTGTAATCAATAAATGTTTGGTTGATAGATTTCTTTTTAATGATCAAAAAATAATATTGTGTTTACAAATATTTAATGTTCGCTGTTGACGTATACATTTGTACGTATGTTTTGTTTCGAATTCGTTTTTAGAATATTAAAGGAAAATTCTACTCCATCACATACATATTTTCTGTCATGGCAAGAGTAATGATATGATAACACAAAGGACATGTTATTCGCCAGAAAAAACAATCGAGTTCGTTTTCTATTACAGTCCCGACATTTCGTGTCGTGAAAATTGAATTTTGTGAATTGAATGCTTCGTGTTATGTTGGTAAAGGTAATGTTTTGAGATGCGAAAATACTGAACATGTCTTAAAAATTGTTCCTGTTCTTAGTATGACGAGTTTTTAACAAAACAAAAGACTCTACTGTGTGAAAATATACTTATAAACTTATAAATTACAAATTATTTAAAAATATTTTTTGTAATTTTTATATACGAAACACCAAAATTCGTGAAACTATTAGGCTACAGAGAGTGGTAAAGAAATACACTAGAAAAATATAATACTCCATTAAACTCAGTCAGATAATAATATGAAAGAAAGACTGACCACCCGTTTATCGCCTACCACATTGCTGAGTAGCCTGTTATTAAATAATATAGTTATACCTCTTATAAATTCTGTCGTCTCGGATACTACGAATACAAATTGAGTTTCTATGACTTAGTTCGTGAGTTGATTTTAGTTAGGTCAATTTATTACAGGTCAGTGTAAGTTGACAAAATTATACGATCTTTACTTCAAAAATTCATTTGCTTTTATCTTGCATCTAAAAGTAAGACAACATTATTAAAATGTTCTAACCTCGCTCTGAATACCTTTAAGCAGAAATCTGCTGTATGCTACCTTATTTTATATCAAGAATTATCTCATCAATTTCTCTAAATTATGCTCACACTACGAGGCGGTACTTTTCAGTCGGCTACTTTTTATCTTCTATTGAATTTACATTGTAACAGTTTTTTGTTTCATTCGTGACCGCCAATAGATAGCCGCAGATGATACAGGAGGTTATTTTGCATGCAATAAATTCTTAATTCTTATTATGTCCAAAGGCTTTGTAACTGCCGATATTTTTTGTCTTGTTAGCAATGTCTAACAAGTTTTTAATAGAATAACTTCCATTTATCTCATGTCAAAACTTTAAATACTTTAAATTGTGTTATGAACTGTTCAATTGTAAGTGTGTTGTTTATTTACACTATTGTGTCGAAGTGTCTGGTAGGTTTATTGTCCTATCTACAATACTTTGCAACCTTTTCTATGGTGAAATTAATATTATTGCTAAAGCTGCGACTGAAATATTGTATTTTTTAATTCAGTTACAGCACTTTCAATATCTATTAGGAAAACCCTTATATTAGAACACAATATTAAGTAATGACACTTGAGAGTTGCCAGATTCAGCGCTTTTTGTTTAGAGCCTATTATTGCCACAAATAAACCTCATTCGTTTACGAGTTTAAAGAATTATTTTTAATTTATCAATCTAGTATTAAATAACGACAAGTTTTTTTTGTAAAGTTTTTTCTAAAAAAATATATTTAGCTTTAACAAAATTAAAAGATTACCTTAAAAAAAAAACAAAATTTAAACATCAGTGTGAAAATTGATGCAGTTAAGGAGGAAGGGTACACACGGTATTTTTTTTTGTACTGCATCAATTGTGTTGCATACCACTAATATAATAAATTTAGGTCATTTAGTTATATACCTCAATATTGCACTTTGTAATGTAACAGTCTAAAGTTATAATCAAAGCTAATGGAAAATACAAAATAAAAGAACCCCACGTTCGATAACCAATTTAATTTAGGTAAATAACCCTTTGCATTTTTTCAATACCTTTAACGCAAAGAGGTTGAAGTGTTTTCTTAAAGTTACCATATGCAATATTTAGCATACTCATGTGTAGGAAAGAAAAGGCATAGGTAAGCATTCATACAGCCATCGAGCGCACTTCGCTGATTGCGAACCTCACATCAGCTGTATTGGCTGTACACTCGGACAAATAAACATGGAAATACAAAGAGATTAGAAAAAATATTGTTTAACAGCTTAAGTAGCTCAGAGTTACATATTTGCTAAACCTGCAATTTCAATTCAAAATCTAAAAAAATAGATTAAATTTATTAGTTTTAATAACACTTTATGTGTACATATAGATAATATTTTTAGTGACGTATTTTTTTAAATCGTACAAAAATCATTATTATTTCGGTTTTGTCACGAGTGAGTGAGTTTTTCCGTGTATGCTTTTGTGGACTTGGTAAATAAGCATACGACTCACATGTTGTTAGATTAGTAGTTGCCTATAAATATTTGTAAGAAATAGCAAAACTTACCAAAAAGTTGTCGCGAATGAAAAATGTTTAAACTGACAGCGTTTTTATTGTACTGACAGCAAAAAAATAAAATAGAGCACGGCAGAGACTGTATATAAATAACAAAGTAATAAAACTTTTCTGACAAATAACTCCAACAACCTCTTTTGTCAGTGTTTCTCTGACACATTTTTCTACCCAACTGTACCAAGTTGGTATCAAAACTAGCACAGCGTCTTGGTAATTTGAAAGCGTCACTCCCAAGCCCCGAACCACATGAAAAACACAACTTTTCTTTTCTTATGGTTTCACTTTCCGTAATACCCGTACCCGTACTTAAGGTAAAAGGCGAATTTTTCAAGAGTTTCTTCATAATACATTCCTTTTTTAATCACCAAGGCCTTATTTAGATATTTGAGCGATCTTTTCTTTCAGGCTATTGAGAATATGACTCATTTTCTTATCTCTCACTCATCATCATCATCAATATTCCTAAATAATTTAAGTAAGTGCAAAAATTACATAATATAAAATAAATCTTTACCATGTAAATACTTAACTAGCATCATCGTTATAATTAACAACCTCCAACAGTCCACTGCTGGACATAAACTTCTCTTAGGCAAGAAGGTTTTAGCCTACTATGCCACACTGGTCAGACACATTGGTATAGGGTTCATTTTAAGTATTCTTTCTCTTTACAATGATGTTGTCCTGCGTGGTCCTCTAGTCGCCTGTTACGACACCCACGGGATTACTAGAAGTGGTGGTGGTGTTCTTGATCTGTCACCACACAGATGGACCAATAGTATGTAAATATTCTTTTATAAGCATAATGATCTACATTTGGTTACCATTTACATTTTTATTGCAACGAAAGAGGTTCCTTATCGTGCGTTGGCGATTGGATCTAGCCGAGAAAAAATATAGCACGTTAGGAAAACGTATTACGAAAAATTGTAAGAGAAAGAGATAATGAAGGAGATTGATAATTAGTCTCCCATATATAATGTGTATCCATAACTTCAGTACAACGTAATTATTGATATATTTTTATTAAATCATCGATAAAAACATAGCTTAGTAAGAAAGCATAAAGCATAGTATTACATAATATTCTGAATCTACTCTTACTCTATTATTTTACGACAAACCTCAAAGCTCAAAAAAAAAAACGCGATACCTCGAATCCTGCATACGATAAGGCCTTCGATTCAAACGCGTGTCACACGTTTACTTTTTTTATTTTTTCCACACGGACACACACACACTATTGAAAAAAACATAAGAAAGAGCGAAGCCTCGTTACAAAAAAAGATGTTTAAGAAATAAATATACATAAATAGTATAATGAAGACTCTGACGTGTGAAGGTTGTCTCTTATAAATGCTTGTAAGTAATTGCCGTCAGTTAACAGACATACTCGTACATCTAATTAAAAAAAATACTTTGGTGTAACAACATAGAACACATTTGTGTTCAAGTTCCGTGACGAACAACGCAAACAAAATGTATTTTCATATTTCACTAACCATTGCCCGTGGCTAACATTGAAGACGAGGAACTTTCATAGAAAGGTTCATCCTTTATTTTTATCTGTGTGGTGATGGACTAAGAATACCGCGTGTCATCACTCCTGTTCATACCGTGGGTTTAAGTGACGAGAGACGACTAAGGGAGCAAACTACACAGGGAAACAGCACTGCAAACAGGAAGGCAATGTGAAACAAACCCTTTACCAACTCGTCTGGCCAGCGTGCTCTAGTAGGCTAAAACCTCCATGCTAAGAGAGGCTTATGTCCAGCTGTGGACTGTTGGAGGCTGTTAATAATGATGATAATAAGCTACATACTAGGTAGTAGAGCCACGCTGATTTCAGAACGAGTGGGTCAGCTCGACCGGGGCAGTGCTACCCTCCCACAGAAGATCAACCTAAAGCGAGAGCGTCTGTGTTATCGTGTTTCGTTGGTGAGTGTGAAACCGGAGGCTCATCGATGCAGGGGTGACAGTTATCGTGGTAACTGTGTAAGCCTTACACTGTCACGGTGACTGTTATGCTTTTAACGTCTCCAAGCGGGGTGTGAAAAAGCATCTCACAAGGCTGCCATAGTGTGGGTCACCATACTGCATTGTCTGCATTTGCAATGAGTATGCTGACCACAACTCATGGGTTCTATTCATGCTTTCCATCAGGCAGAGTAGAGTCTTTTTGGCAGGTTCTTAATATAGAAAAAAAAAAATTAAATTACGTATAGGCAGGGTAACGGTGCTTCGTTCAAGATAGTTTACTAAACTTATCAATTAAATAAAGGCTGTTTATGTGATGTGATGATGTAAGTGCTTACACTATAAAAAAGTATCAGTTGACAAAATTTCAAGTTTAGACCACGGTTATGAGTGAGTGAGGGCACGTAACTTTATATGTATAGATACGTGTTCACCCAAGCACCAGTCTCGCGTAACAACCGATAGCGTTGAATTTCCATCATGTTGGTCAAATAAACCACACGGAGTGCAGCTATATAATCTCAAATAAGGAACGTTGGTAACCCCTTAGGAGTCGACCGTAGCTTTGAGCTTTGACGCTCGCAATATCCACATGCAAACACGCCCTATCTTTGCGCGGAAGAGAGTTAGCTCTTTGTAGTATTGCTTTGGGATTGCCAAGATATTATGGTTGTAATATGTGGGTATGTTTGAGGTTCTAAACTTTAAATTCCTACAGAGTTTTTTACATTAACAACTAAAATAGTAAATACATAAGGATATGTCTTGTTTATTAATGAAGAAAAAGTAAGTTGTGCAGTTTAAAGTGTAAAAGGTATTGATTAACTTTGATAAATGTTTGTAAGGAAACTTGACTGATACAGATACAGTAGCGCTCAAAAGTATTTTGACAAGACTACTTTTGCAGTTATCTTTTTACTGAGTACTTCAAAATAATTTTAGTATTTTTTATATTATTATTTATGATGTATTTCATCCTCTGTAAGTTACAAGTTGGAACTTGTTTGTTTTCTTTCTTTGTTAAAAACAAAACACGTCTGTACATGCGCTCAAAAGTATTTTGACAACCATTGAGTTCCTTGCTGGCAGCGGTTCTACTCACACTGCATATATTTTTGTCTATAAGGTATAATTACTCCGCATTTATCAACATACCTAAGACTAAAGAATATTCAAATGATATTAAAAATGCCGTGATAACTGCCCTAAAAAGGGGAATGACGCAAGTAGAAGTTGCTCGAAGTTTTAAAGTGTCACGACAACTTATTAGTTCGTGGAACAAAGCTTATAATAAACGTAAAACTATTGAAAATAAGCCTCGAAGTGAACGTCCGAAAAAAACATCCGCTAAGGAAGACCATTTGATAAAAAGGTTATCGACAAGTGATGTCCGAAAAACGGCTGTGCAAATAAAAAACGAGTTACAGGAAAATTACCACGTGAATTTACACGTTTTAACTGTTAAACGCAGACTAAAGGACTTCGGATTATATGGACGACGTCCAACTAAGAAACCTCTAATTTCTGCAAGGAATAGGAAGCTGCGCCTTGCGTTTGCGAAACGGGTCAGATTATGGACGAGTTCAGAATGGCCCAAGGTGTTGTGGAGTGACGAAAGTAAATTTAATTTACAGTCATCTGACGGTATACGGTACGTGCGACGTCCTGTAAACAAAAGATTTGATGTTCGATACCAAATACCCACAGTAAAGCATGGAGGTGGCAATATTATGGTCTGGGGAAGCTTTTCTCGCCGCGGAGTCGGACCTTTAGTTAGGATAGAAGGTACTATGGATCGCTTTATGTACGCAGATATATTAAAGCAACAAATGCTACCCTATGATAAAGCAAATATGGCACCTGGTTGGTATTTTCAACAAGACAATGACCCAAAGCACAAATCGAAACATGTCAACGACTTCATGAAACTCGCTAAAATCAAAATTCTCGACTGGCCAAGTCAAAGTGCCGATTTAAACCCGATAGAGCATCTTTGGAAAGAACTGAATCGCCGCGTAAGATGTCGAAACTATTCAAATAAAGATGTTTTATATGAAGCACTAAGTAACGAATGGAGCCGAATACCCATTGATCGTTTGCAGAAACTAGTTGACTCGATGCCGGCGCGTTGTGAAGCGGTCTTGAAGGTTAATGGATATGCAACAAAATACTAATAGTTAATATCAAAAATAATATTTTTTTTATTTTATAAAATAAAAAATTTTCCTCACCAAATTACTTTGGAGCCGTGTCGTAAATAGTTTTTCTTTATGTTTTCTTTTTGTGTAGAAATACATTACATTTAAGTGTCTTAATTTGTAAAACGTATCATTATTTCAAATATAATCTTTGATTGGAAACAATTTTGTTATCATTTTTTGTGATATGGAATAAAATTGAGTTGTCAAAATACTTTTGAGCGCTACTGTATATGAGAAGTTTGATCAGTGAACGTAATTTTATCGAAACAAATATTTTAAATATTAAATTAATGATGATGACGAATAGCGATGTTGCCATTCCGTATTCTTAATTCGTCACCACGCAGAAGATAATACTCATTGAATAAAATATGAACATATTATACATAGAAAACACTCAAACACCGAAACGATTGTTTACAGATCACACAAACATTCGGTCCAATTCGGGCATCGAACCCGATACAGGTACTAAATATTGAATGGAAATGCATAAGGCTGAACATAACCTCATGGCCGAGTATTCTGTTTGTGTTCAATTATGTGAAAATAAAAAAATGTCATTCGAAAAAAGATATATAATAAAATACCCACAAATGAAAGACAGACTCGTGCACCGAGGGTTCCGTACAAACTTTTAATTTTTTTGTGATGCAACTACAAAAGGTACGATTTTCGGATTTTAATCCTTTCACTTGTACTATATGACATTGCTTTTTGCCAAATTTCATGATTCTTAGTCAAAGGAATTTGATGTCCTTGCAAGAAAAATGAGACATAAATGTAGCATAAAAATCGCATCTTTTGATTGTGTCGACTTAGAAGTTTGATTTTACATTGCTGGAAAGGAAGTACAAGGAAGGAAGGGAGGCAGTGCAAACCTGAGTATTTGAAATTAATTTCAACTTGATACCTTCACGCGTTCCCAAGAAAAAAGGTCTTAACAGACCCACAGATAGACCGACAATAAAGTAGTCCTATAAAAGGTTTTGGTTTTGGTACGAAGTACGGAACCCTAAAAGCATTAAATTTTTCAGAGGCATATAATGACATTATTAGCTAGTTGACACGACGCATATGCTAATTGCAACGATTGAGTTTAATCTTGCAGTTCGTCATGATATTTTTATAATGGACTTGTTTCTTTTTTATTCTTAAATACAATATATTTAACAACACGTAGTTAATAATTTTACATCAATAACCACCAGCCCGGCTAGCTCAGTCGGTAGAGCATGAGACTCTTAATCTCAGGGTCGTGGGTTCGAGCCCCACGTTGGGCGTTATCTTTTTGTCCAAGGTATACGACTTTTTATTCTTATTTTTTAATTGTTAAACTTCACATAGTATATGTTACCTATAGTTTTTCATGATATCTTTACGGTTAAAGAATCTTTATTTCTCAAAAGAATTTACAAAATTCACTTACTGAGAAAACGTACACAAATGTGAAACAATTTAAGTGAGCGTTTTAACCTAACATATAACAAAAGTGGGTAGTCAATAAATACATTTTGAAGTTATAAAATACTCGAACAAAGTAACCAAGACTGCAACTGAACCAAAGATGTACGATATTTTTTTAACTAGATATAACATTCGTATGGTACAATCGTTTTTGTTTTTTTTTTTCTTTTTGTCACATTTTTTATTTTTTCTTTACTTCATTTATGTTTTTCCTTTTTTTTTTGTAATGTTATAAGAATAGTAATATGTACTAAAGTAATGGGCACCGGAAGGAGAGGGTGCATTTATTTTTCTGTGAGGGGGTGCGCTTGCACCCACTGGTAGATAAGGAAATACTTAGTAAAATACATATTTTTGACTTATTTCAGAAAAAGTCTATTTCATAGGTAAAGGCCTAATATAATTATATATTTTATATTGGTAAATATTATGTGTGGTATATAATTTTTGCAAAGCTCACAATTTCAATTGACTTCACAAATCATCATTTTAAATGGCTAACTTTATTAAATTAGATTTTATAAACGTTACTGACATTACTTTCGAGGCGTATAATGCTAACAAGTTATTTGCTAACAACTAGAGACAGGAATAGAACTTAAAACTGAAGAGGTGCTTATTTTTTAAATATTAATTACACACACAAATTTAAAACACACACACACATTTAAAAAAGTCAAATTATTTTAGTGTAAAGGTCGTGTTTAAATTTCTATAAAGTTATTCAAAAATAGCGTCATCTAGCGTAATATTAATGATTCAGTACCTAAACTGTTTGTCACGCTCTGTAATAATATTGGCCTTACATCATAGATGTCACTGTTCTAAAAATATTTTGACTAAATATTTTTACCAATGCTGTCAGTGCAAAACCTGTTTGATATATTTTATATTTAACAGACTTAAAAAATGGGAGTAGTTCACTATTATAATTTTCTTTTCTTTACGTTTGTTACTTGAAAACTTGTTACTGGGTGTACCGATTTTTGTGATTCTTTTTACATTCGAAAGATGGTGCTAGTAGTAGTAGTAGCTAGTAGTCTTATTTAAATTTAAACGAAATCGGACAAGTAGTTTTGAAGTCATCCATAATAATGCATATTTAATAGAAAACATCATCAATGTAGTTGATATTGATGATGATTGCTGTTTTTCGCTTGTCGATGTAAAACGAACAAAATAATTGTATAAAATGGTCTAGAAGAGCATCATAGTATTTCGAGGTGTTCCCCCTTTCGAATTTGGTGATGCTGTGATAAAGTTCTTCGGAGACATACAATGGAACTCTGCAACGAATGACAGTAAATCTGCCGTGGTTGCAGCAATAATATGAACTTATTTGAGTTTAACAATAACACATGTACATTCTAAAGGGGTACGTACTTAGATCATTTCGGCGAATCATGGTCCACTCTGTAGTGAGACAGTGACTAAGGGATTATTTAAAACGACATCAAAAAGTAAGTGGTCTAAAAAAACATGCACTGAAAAGTTAAAAATAACATGTTCTTGTGTCTACAATTATCGTTAATTTCAGAGTCGGTGACAACTACAAAATAGACAAATAAAATTAAAATTGTTCAAAGGTAAATCCCAAGAGATTCTTTTTTGCCTAGACGCACACATAAACGATTAATAATACTTTTTACACATTACGAAGTTCATGCTAATTCGGCCAAAGCATGAATATAATTCCTAAACGCCACTTGACATGTTACTGAATACAACCTTATACCTCTTCGAATAAAGTATCATTTCACTTGCATATTTGTGTTCTTGGGGCGGTACGCTATTATACAAAATATTTTCGAGTAAAACGTGAAATATTCCCGTAGGAATTGCGAGCTTTCGAGGTACCAACGTCGTTAGTACTGAAATTTAATACGTAATGTATAATTATTTGCATAGATTAGGTTTCAAAGATGTGAATAAATATCGGAATTGCTCCAAAAATTCTGACGCACCACAAGCACATATCGCATTTCTTTGTTCTGTTGCCAAGAGTATGGCTTACAATATTTCAGCGCACACTTAAGATAATCACTAATCTTTATATATTATATAATAACAAAAGCACAATCCATGTATAATTTTCAGTTCCTGCCAATTTAACTGAACCTCTTTAGATGGGCACAAACTTATGTAAGTGTTTGAACTGAAGCGAAACATTACACAAACAGAACATCAACGAATCGGAGATTTAAAGAAAAAATATATTTATATAAAAAAGTTTATTTCTGAATATTGTTGAAGAAATTGGTTTATAAATCAAGAAAGTTAAAATTAAGATCATTTATTTTGCTTGATGATATTAATGTGCGTATCGATGTAGTATGTGTAACAAAAAAAAAAAGAAATTTATTATTCACCATAAGCCACTGTAACTAACGCCATCTGGCGAAATTGTTATGAACTGTTAATCATTTTATATAAACAAAAAAAAACCTCTTGAAACAAAATATTTTAAAATAAGAAATGCACTAAAAAGTAAAGAAATAATTGCATGTTTTTGTGTCTATAATTAATATTTTTGGCCTTGATGTCAGCCACATAACAGAGAATACAGTAAAAATGCAATGTCGGCGTGTCAGGCGCGCCAAAACTTTTGACGTGCTTTGAGCGCGACCGCTCGTTAAGACGGTACTTCTGTGCATTTTTGAAAATGATCGTACTAAAACCGTTATGACCTAATTTATAAAAAACACTCATACATTACGTATTACATTATTACCATGAGAATGTGCAATGAACTGCATTTTCTGCTGGCATATTTCTAAATCTTTGGCACGAAAATATTTGGTAAAGTGCCGTATCGCGTCTAGAACATATACATATATGCAAATGAAACGCTACCTTATTTTTTAGGATTTGTATTCATTAAATCCTTTGGACCAATTAGCGTAGGCTTCGTTATCTGTGTATAATATTATTAAAGGTTTTTGTGTGCGTCTAGAGATGTTTTTGGGTTTATCATTGATTGCACTTCTAATGTTTATTTCTTTGATCAGTGCTCTTGCCATCAACCGATGCAACAGTCGTACCTGTGTAATGTTTCAATGAACACTAAAACATTCATTTGGCAATATATTAGGGCTTCCACACAAAAAGTAAAATAAATTAAGTTGCGTGTGTTTATGTTATCTTTTTAAACAAAATTTACAGATAATATTTATGATTTGAAACATTGATTTAACCAAAGACGAAATAATTTGCATGAAAATTTCTTTTCGTCATTCTGTTGTAATCTTAACAACTTGATCATACGATGTGTGTATTACCTCTCAATCTTTTTGGCAGTAGTTACTAACACGAAATCATGTATCCTGTCATATTGGTCCCAAAAAAAATTACACAAATACAATCATTTAGTGCAATAAAAATGTCCCGTTATTACGTAACGTCATTGTTGGGGTTAGGGTGACAGATGGCTTCAGCAGCCACCCTCAGGCCTGCGCTTATGGAGGACGGAGATCGTTTAACGATCTCCGGCACCTGAGTCTTCTGCGGTACCTGGCCCGTTATTTTTGTATGTAACTCGTAATATATCTAATATTTAAATATTTTGGGTCACGATGTTAGTGGTTGCACTTCTCCGAAACGGCTGAATCGATTTTAATGTTTTTTTGTATGTTTGGTAGGTGCAGGTGCCTATGAAAATATGTCCTAAAGTACTTTTTATCTCAACTTCCAGTTGTTTAATTGCCACTTTATTTCTTGAATAATTTATATGGCAATACAACGTTTGCCGAGTCAGATCCTATAGGATAGAAAAATTCGTCTCGTCTTGCACATGTGATCATGCGCAGCCGCTGTACCCCAGGACGTGGCCTTACTCCGCAAACCATGACGAGCCAAAGTTACTATGGTAAAGTATGACAATTACAATGTACTTTAACGTTTCTTGTAGCATCGACACGGACATAATTGCTTTGCTTCCTTTGCGACATCATTTAGTGCAATTTCATGTAGTTTATATAAAACGTAGGCGACACGCAAGAAGCCTTATTGTTTCTGAGTTTATATACGAGTGACATCATGGTTAAAGTTCTGTACATCTGTTTGTCCACTTGCGGTAAGGTGCACTTCATTTGCAATAAGGTGTGAAATGGATTGGTGGTTAAAGGTGATATTGTCGGCAGAAATCGTATTCCCTAGTTGTCAATAATCACGAGGAATTTAGAATTTGAACTGTTCCTGGTGTGCTATCTCTGAAAGTCAAGTTCACTATCGACAATTTTAATTTACGCCACTCTATAACCATCCAATAATTTTATATTATTTATTTTTGAAATTTTGTCATATAACTGATCGAGTTGTTAACTCATACGATGTTTTTTCTTCAGAATTTTGGTTATATCGATGTTCTGTTTGTGCATGTGTTTAAGTTTAGTTTCAATCTTAAACACTTAGACGAGTTTTTATATTTAATCATTTAATAAGCATAAGTCTTAAACTTAGTTTTGTAAGCGGTACGGGGCCCTCTTAGTATATAGTATGGGAATGGAACTCACAACATTCAACCTAATAGGAAGCAGTGAGGTAATTTAAACCATCCGTGGAGTCAAAGTCGTGGTAGTATATCTAATATAGAGTCGATATTTGGAGGTTGGAGTCTTAAGCTCCATACCTTGGAAAGTACGTAAAGCCGTCGGTCCTGATCTCTCGGTAGTGTAGGATAACAGTCCCATTGGATTGTGAGCGTGAGGGAACAGAGAGTGCACCTCTGTTAGCGCACACACTTGTGCACTTAAATGTCTCCTGCGGCTGGTCTCTGTTGAGAGTGGACGCTGTGGCTGAAATCGGCTAAGTACATCATCATCATAGAAATGAAATAGAACCGCAAACTCTTTTGGCACAACCAGCACGGTGCTGTGTGTACCAACTACCTTACTTACGTTCGACTACTAAGGAAGCACTACTAATGAAGCGGATACGGAGTCGTAAGGGAGGATTATTAGACTATAAATAAAATTGTGTGGTACATATCACTTGTATCGAGATATCTTTTTTTCCTGTTTCTTGTCTATCGACGTTTTTTTTGTTGTAGAACAAACACAGAAAAATTCCCAATATTTCAAATGACATCATTCTGTCTTTGTCGTATATATATCAATTTTACTATAATGTTTGCTCTTTTCATTGGCATTTGTTTATTTAAAGACTTAAATAACTTATTCTGCACAGTTTTTTTTTTAAATGACACGTATTTGCACTGAAGTTAAAACGTTGAGTATGATTGAGATGTTACATACTTATATGAGATATGACTTGAGGTGGTTCTAAAATGATAATTAATCATAAACTGAATTCGGTAAATTAAATTAAAAACTCTGTAATTATTTGTCTGCTAACAATTTTGGTAAATTAACTTTTGTAAAACATGTTAAAAGTACTTTAACATGCTTTCTTTGTTTGTAGGCGAAATTTAATAGTGCAATGGAGCGGTAATATGTATTTTTTGTTGCTTGAAATCGTCCCATAATGTGAGTCTCCTGTGTAATAATATTCTACCACAGTCACACAATGCCATCTATTCTCAAACAAAGCAGGGCTTTTACTATGACTATTTGACTACTGGTATAGATACTGACACATTAATATACTGTTTGTTTGTTATTTAAAATGTGCGCGCATATTGTACATAGAAACGCCCTGGCCAAATCAAACATTAAATCATGGTCACAAATGTATGATTTGAGCGGGAATCGAATTCGCCATTGTTGGCGTTGCAGTCCGTTATACAAATCGCTAAACCACTTGGCCAATCGTAATGAAAGAAATATTTAAAAATTAAATAACAACCAATCTTTCATTGTGAAAATTGATAATTAGCAAGGTTCCCTATTCTATTGCTTTGTAGGATTTTGTTAAGTGACTACGAGTAAGCGTAAAGAGTAAGGTTAAGCTTAAAAGAAGATTCAGTGATGATTATAGCATTACTTCGTCTCAGGATTAGTAATTGCGTACCATTATTACGTAAAAAATGTTAAAGCCTCATGAAAACATTAAGTTAGCTTGTAGATAATGTATCTCCTCGAACACATCCAAAACTATGTCAAAATGAATGGAGTCTTTTCTATAAACTCACGTGGAGTCGATTAATAATACAATACGGTGAATATGTTTATTTATAGGCGATGTTTTCAAAGGAAACAAGAACGGTGGAAGGCCAAGGTTGAACACAAACAAAAGGCCCAAAGCTTATCATTGACATTGATACAGAAAGGCAGCTCTTTAGCTAAACAAAATAAATTAACTTTGCCAAGAGTACCACTTTTGCATTTGACTATTGTATTTTCTTTATTTAAGCTTTATTTACTATATTTTATCTGGTAAATCTGTGGGTCAATGTTTTGTCGGTTAAATTATGTAGGTAGAGGTAAAGAGAACCGGCTCTGTGTATGCGAAGTGTATGAAAATATGCTAAATTTAGAGCGCTGCAGTAGTATCAGGTTACTTACTTTATACTTGTAAGAGTAAGATAGATAAATAAATGTAGAAAGAAAAACATTGCGCAAAATTTGTTGACTCAAATAATAACTAGACACTGTGTACTCGACCGTGAAAATGGTCAATGAGATTTACAGAAAATAAATAAATGTGTACTTGAAACAACTTCACTTTGAAACAATAAAAACTATTTTAATATTATATTTTAACTCAGCCATCTTCACTCCGTCTATAAGTGCTATATTCATGTGTTTCCCTATGCAACACTAGCGCCATTCCGGTCGGATGTTTCTTAATCCATTTGGGTCAATTTTCTAACTTATAATTTCAGTTTTTATTGGTTGGAGTCACGGCATCTCAACGAAAATGGATTTTGAAGAAGACGAGGAATCGACAACGATAACTAATTCTACAAAAGTAAATGACGAGGATGTTGAAGTTAAACACACGATAGTTGTGTCGACTAAATTAAAAAACAACAATAGGAGAGGCCTGCACAGAGATGGTAAACTATCCTTATAATAAACATATACCTTTGGTAATAAACCATGTATTTTTTTAATAATTAATAATGTTTTGTTGTTAGATGATACAGGAGCTCTAAAACATAATCCTAGCAACAGAGAAACAAAAGAAGATAGCGGAGAAGTGCCCATATTGAATGGATATAAATCAGTAGAGACAACTGTCATTAGAACCCCGGATACTAGATACAAAATTAGACCGGGTTCACAAATCGTCCAACATCCTGTCGCTCTAAACAGAAATGATCAAGATCAATTCGACATATATCCCAACTATATCAATAGTCCAACTCAGTGGAAACCTTCGACTATGTATAATAATATCAATTGGGATAATCAAGAAGTGCCAATCGTCACGTACAATGCTGGTTTTAGAAATAGAAGACCAGTTTACCAGACACCAGGGAAGCTTCATAGAAGAATAACAAATGATGGCATGAAAGAGTTTTATTGCAGTAAATGTAGAGAGCTACAAGGGTCTATAGATTGTGGTCAACCAAAGAGCAATCCTTGGTCCTGGCAGAATGTTTATGAAACGACGACGCAAAAGATTAAGTTAGACGGCAAATTGGTGAAATTAAACTAATGCTCGTGCGGTCATTGTTTTTGTTCATTCCGTGTCGGTAACTTAATAATTGGATGTGGAAAAAACTCAGTGATGTTATCTTAATAACCTTGAGACGTATTCAGAGGTTGAGAGGTATGGTACAAGACGTCATATAATGACTGTGTGCACGTTTCTAAGTATTCTGTAACAATGTTTTCGTGTGATGTTTTTATGCTGTTAATCAATCTTCTCCGTGTAGGTATGTAAAAAAAACATTGTGTAATTTTAGTATTGTTTTCATGTGTTTTTTTATGGTAAAAAGTAAGCGTTATGGTAAGTTGGTATCCTTGTATTACTAGCCTAGTAGTATGTCAAACCTTTCTGTGGCATAGGATTAATACCTTGTCACGTCTCAACCCCTTTTCCCATCTAAAACCCGTATTCTGATTCTATTTCTATGACACTATCTATTTTCTTTATCTAAATTTACTTTGTTTCTTTGTCCCATTTGAAAACTGATAGATGTTCAAGGAGAGAGTATAAACCAGCTAAAACACTTAGCAATGTTGATGTCGATGATAAGTGTAAAGGTAAAGTTTATGCCATCACCAATTAACTCTTCGTAAGTCTTTCTTATTTAACTATAAAGGTAATCTATTCAGAAGATTTTTATAAAATTGCAATTATCCTTTTTTAATTTCTTAATGTAAAAACTATTACATTTAGTTATCAAAAAAAATTAACAAAAAAAAATTGTACCAAAATAGGTAGTGTTCTATTTCTTCTGAAAAAAGAGACTTTTCTATTCTTTTTTTCCGACGGTGGGTATAGGTACAGGATAAAAAAATTTGCTATATAATGACTTGAATTGTTGTTTCATCAAAATTCTTTAAGGATTTAAAATATACATAGAAGATTCATAAATGAAAACTCAAGCAACATTTTATAATTTTATTTATATATTTTTTTGTACACTGATTGGTCGTGTAGCTAAATAAATAACATATAATTGAATGCCTCTACTTCACAAAATAATGGTATGTATCTAAAATTATATTTATTAAATAATAGTAAAGTATCGAAAAAGCATTTCGATGCTCACCAAAATTTGTTTTCAATATGAGATCCATTTTTAAATTAACAGTAAAGGCGTTTGGCATTTTGTTTATTTAGCTTTGGACCTTATATGAAGTTACTTTGCCGTTGTCGTTGATAGTGGTTTCGGCTCCCCTACGATTGAATTCTTGGCCATCGACATTTGAAGATGATGCGTAGGATTTGCTGGAGACAGCATAGTATCCGGGAGTATCTGAGTAGTGGCTCACTCTGTTAATGTTCACGTTCCTTGACAGCTGTAAACGGAAATGAGTATTATTATTTCTTTTTAGATTAAATTTTACATCAAGTTATGGTTAAGCATTATAAAAACTTCTTGGAAACCATAAAGCTCTGACTAGTCTCCTTAATAATTATCTAGTAGTATTTTTTTACTGTAATAGTATTAGAATATCAGACAAGGTTGTAGTGAGTGTCTCGTTTGCTAAATTAGTATTTAGTATACTAAAACTTAAACAGTAATAACATTAATTATAAACGTACTCGTTTTTCGACACAGCCAAGTTTCAATGTTTACACTATCACAACCGTATCTTGAACTATACCTATGAAGGTCAAGTCCTGTGCTGTCCGGTTCCAACAGCTTCCCGCTACTTAGAATATATAGTAATAACTCTTACACAAATTCAGTTGAACGAAAGTTTCTTTCTAGTCCAAAACTTGGTTTGATTACTGATAAAACATAACTCTATTAAATGTTGAATCAAGAAAATTCAATTAAACTATGAAACCAATCGAAAAGCTTTCTACAAATTAAGCAATAAGGAATATTGTTAATATTGATTTTTAAAACTCTATTACACAATCTGTGTGGTGGCAGACTAAGAATACGGAGTGAATCTCCCCCCCTCCCCTGTTCATCCAGTGGGTGTCGTAAGAGGTGACTGAGGGAGCAAATTACGCAGGACAACATCGCTGCAACGAGAAGGAAAACTTCATCTATCATTCCATATGGCCAGTGAGGTATAGTAAGCTAAAACTTTGCTAAGGAGAGGCCTATGTCTATCAGTGAATTATGATAGGCTGTTGAAGTGATGATGTGATTACCTAAAGTTAATTTTAAAACAACTTCAAGATGTTTAAATTCTAACACGAAATCGTGAACAAAAGAACAAAAACTCACAATAATCAACATAAGTACTGACGAATTCGTGATTTGATCATTATGAAAATGTTCATAACAGATAAGATTTTTCCACAGATAAGTAAAACGTCATACCGGATTTTGTGGATTTATTGCAGCTATTTGTTGTCTAAATCCTGGTCCCACAGAGGAGCTGGCGTAGGCACTGTTCGGGAAGTTCGGCATTGCAAAGTTGGGGAATCTAGGGAAGCTAGGGATCTCCTCTCTGAATCTTCTGAAGTCGGGGAAAGTCGGCAACCTGGAGGCGAAATGATCAAAGTAACGATCTTGATTCGATGATAAATCAAAGGCTTTTCTTGCTGCGTTGAACGCTAGCCTCTGATTTTCTTTATTTGATTGGAACACCCTGTAACCCAAAACATTTATTCAAACATATCGATAACTTCAAGCGTAAGATGATGTAGGTTTATCAGCGATAGAGAAAATCTAAGCCAGAAATGATTAGTATGAATGAAAATAATAAAAAGTTACTAGAGAAGGAAAGCTTCTCTGTTAAGCTGTTTTAAGGTTTACCTTAAAAAATTCTGGCGTTTAAGAAAAAAATCTGCTTGGCGCCTAAAACTTCTATAAAATAACAAAATCAATTAAAATTATTTATAGCTGAGTATTGTGATAAGGATAGGTTTTACAGTTATACTACGTACGCTTTATAAGTACTTTAGTAAACAAAAATTTGTGTAAATCCGTGAGTTTGTGCAAAAAATTATAGTAGAGTTGAGATAAATATGCTGAAATATGTTTTACTAGATTTGCTGCATTTAAATATCTAGAATAGGCAACTTTAGCAAATAATTAAAAACACATATATATACAATAGTTTTGACCGTCACCGCAGAAAGAGTAGAACCTCCACCAGAAGCATACCGCTTCATATGTTCAACTCTTACTCTTGAAGTAAATTCTCTAGATTAGAGAAATACGATGGGTAGAAGTCGTCTCCTTGAAATCCGGGATTGAAGCCGGATCCGTATCCTGGTAGTGCAGTGTCCGAGAAAGGCACGGGGTTGCCAGATTTGTAAATGACCTTGCCGTCGGGGTTCAGATCGTAAGTGCCGCTATACCTATTGCCAGTCGAGTCGACGTATGAGTATGCGCCACCTCCTGCCACACCCTGTGCTTGTCCTGAAATAAGATATTTACGACTTTTATTTCTTCTTATAGGTATTACTAATGTAGGCACTCTATTAGATACCTAAAGAAGGTTATTATTGAGAAAAAAAAACGATTATTGGTAAGTTGCCCACATGTTTAGGTACAGAGGTGGCTCGTGATATTTTTTGATGGGGATTTACAAAAAATAAACAAAAAACTTGAGCTTATCATTTATTTTATTTGTAAAGAAAATCCATTAACCAGGTTTTTTCGGCGAGCGAACGTATCTATTACTTTCTTGTGAAAATCAGATGTAAAATTATTTAAGCGTTTTTCTATGCTTATCATTCATAATGCATTGAGATGGTCATGCGCCATAATATTTCACGTGTACATAATTAATAAACTTAAGTGTCGTTTTGACTTTAAATAAAGTCAAAATGACAAATTAAATTTATTAAATTTCCCGAAACAGAAGGTAAGTGATACAGTCTGTTCAACAAGAATGTAACCGCCATTTTTCAAAAAAATGCTAAGAAAAAGTTTTTTGGGTCAGACACAACAACCTAGGTATTTCAAGAAGACAAACACAAGACAAGATCCAAAACAACGCAGTAAGTTGTGCAGTGAGTGGAAACGGCAAAATAACATCACTACCATGGTGTGGCCGGCAATGTCTCCAGATGCGAATCCAATAGAAAATGTGTAGTCCTACATTAAAATGTAATTAAGAGGGAGGCCAGTATTTACGGAGAAGCAACTGTGTTTTCAAATTAGGAAGATATGGCAGTCTTTATTATCGGAGTACGCGGTAAATCTCGTCAAAAGTATGGATAAAGGTGTGAAGCTATAATCAATAATGACGGCAATTGGATAAATAATTGAGTGACTGTGCAAAAACTAGCGTTATGTACTTAAATAAAATCTTTTGTAAAAAAAATCGATTTATTTTTTCTGAATAATGGCGGTCACGTTCTTGTTAAACAGACTGTATGTAATGTAAATAATACTTTATTAACAATATTTTGCGCTATTTCCACAGTTAATATAAAATCAATAAATACATTGTAAATTTATGACAATTTTATCTACTTGGTTCACAACTTACAAATATAACAAGTTTTAAATTAACAAATAGCATACAGAAAATGTTAAGCGTGCATGTATATTTTATAAGATGAAAACATTGTACAGATGGTCATAAGTTGACATTAACAGCAACTAATTTGACTATTGTAAAGTTTGCAATTAAAATTAATTTGTTAGATCTAGAAATATAATGACATATATATCAAGAAATATTGAATATAATTCATACTTAAATAGATTTTGCAATGTAAATAATTTAGCCGGAAACGGTATCAAATATCTATCAGGTTCTAAAAATGGTTACTCTATTGTATAGACCAATTTATTATAAGCCGCTAAACGGTTAAGCAATAAAAATATGACAGAATAAATACTTCTAATATGACGATCAATTTAAACATTCATCAATTCTTTTGATGGTTTGTTCTAGATCTAAAAAGCGTAGGCGATTATTACAGATATAAAATAATCATATTTCTTGTAATATGAACTTCTTTGTAAATTAATTTAAGAGTAGATGCATTAAACAAACTGTAAGAAAATTATAATAAGAGTGAAGAATCTGCGCCTGGGATAGGAGGGATGTGGGCAGTTTAAAAGAAATCCTATATCAACTTATCTGGCCAGCATGGTATAGAATGCTAAAACATCTTTTCTAAGAAGAGGCTATCATTGGACTAAGAAAGGCTGTGAGGATGAAGGAAATTGTAACACTTAAAAAGAAATCCCATAGTTCAGCGTGATACATTTGTTAACATTTAGTAACTAAATGATTAAATAAATAGCTGGTATTAACATCTATAATGTTTTTAACCATTAGGCATTCTTTGAAAAAACAAAGCAGATATGAGATCATTATTTAATAGCTGGGAAATCCAAACTGACACGTTTGTTCTTAAGATCTATGTAATTATAGTTTTAATTACGTCTTATCAAATATAAAGAAACTTCGCACTCATCGTGGAACAACGTGTTCTTCTTATATTAAAAGTAAAAAATGATTTAATAGATCCACGGTCCAGGTTTTAACTATTAAAATTCAAATATTCATAAAAAATAATTTAGAACGAACAGTTATTACAGGTAAAACTATTAAAGAGCAAGTCTACAATAATGTATCCATATTGTAAAGAGAAAATCTACACATTTTATATTTTCAATTTGATCTTAATAGCATTAATTTATGTTTAAGACTTTATTGCTAAGAAAGTTAATGTGAATATGAAAATCTAACCTTATTATAATGTGCACGCCTAAGCTGCGATAGATGTACTGAATTTGCAGATCAAGTTAGTTGCATCGAAACAGACATGATGTCAGCAATGTTAATAAAAGAAATCGTAATTATTTCTTGATACAGTCATGAAATGACTCATTTCTTGACTCTATTGTACACACGTATTAAATTATTTACATATATTAGCGCAGTCAAAAAAAGTAAGGAGCTAAAACATTCACAAAAAAAAATATGATATAATTAACAATGTTTTTCCAAAAGTTTTGAAAATCTCAGCGGTAAGTCCTTGGGATTCAGATAGGTGGGCAATAACTTAATTATAAAGATATATAAAACAAGTAGGAAATTTCTTAGCTGAAGAAATTATCTCAGAAAAAAAAAGTTAGTGGAAGAGGTAGGACGAGTTTCCTGCAGTAAAAATACTTCATTGTTAAATTAAAAACTTAAACATCAGTCCATATAATTTAGAGAAAAGAATGCTTTGGTAAGACAAAACTTTGAAAATGGTAAATTAAGTCGCAAAACATTATTTTAGAAACGAATAATACAGTCACTGTGATAGTAATTTTCAATAGTAGGTGCAGTAACGAATCCAAATAACTACTTCATCAAGCACATCAAGATCATCAAATAGACTGCATGGTTGACGTAATGGTTTAAGCGGTCACCTCGCCGCTATTTTTTTTTTTACGAGCCTGCTATAGTGACTCTACTCTGCCTGATGGAAAGTATGAATAGAATCTAAGAGTTGTGTTCACCATTCTCATTGCGAACGCTGACAATGCAGTATGGTGACTATGGCGACCTAGTGAGATACTTTTTTTCACCGCTTGGGGACATAAAAAGCATGACAGTCATCGTGGCAGTGTAAGGTTCACACACTTATCACGATAATTATCATCCTAACATCAATTGGCTTCCCGTCACGAGACGGGACGAACAAACGAAATACGACAGTACGGTTGGTCAGGTTGGTCTTTTGTGACAGGGGTAGTACTGCTCCGGACGAGCCGGTCCGTTCGTGCTGAAATCAGTGTGGCTCTACTATCTAACAAATTCCTACTGCTTCCTACTGCACCGAACTGCTGTGCGTCAAATAATTGTTCTAAGTCTGGGTGTTCTTTGTGTCCGTTTGTTGTATGTTTGTAAAGTCCCCCGCGACATAGGATTTATTTCTAGCGATGGAGTTGTCTTTAAAAAAAGAAAATAAAAAAACAAGTTTGATATTGTAAAAATGCACCAGATTTACATTGAATTACCGGATGTCTGTTACCGATAGTAATCAGGTCTATCATACTAAGCGTAAATGTAATCTCGGATCTAAAAGCACCTCAGGAACAAAAGAAATAATTAATCATTCAATTTGAGAACCACTTTTTGCCGCCACTATTTAGCCACTGCATCGTTTTTTATGCACTGTGAAATTATAGGTCGAAAATGCAAATGTATATGTTCATACACGACTACCAGATTTTTATCTATTTTCTTCATCTTTGTGTAAAAACCGACGACGACGTCGTTTTAAAGATTAAAATATTTTTATTCTATGCTAATATAAAAGAACATGCTAATATTGCAGGTTTTTAAATAGAAAAATGCTCACCATGTTGTTCTACACGTTAACAGAAATCGTATAGTGAATGATTCCAAGTAATACTATTACTTGTTTTATTTTTCATTCTCTATCAATTTTAAAATGATCGTATTACAGGGTGGGTCACGAATTAGTTGACATTTAAAAAAAACGTATTTTAGAAATTATTTATTTACAAGAAAGCTAATTAGTTGAAATTAATTTTTAAAAATTACATCGTTTAAATGAACACCGTTTCCACGTTTGCACTCTTCTAAGCGAGCACCAAAATTTTCAAATACTCATCGGCAAAGAGACCGCGAGATAGCCGACATCTCTTTGCTGATTTTTCTTTTAATTGACATAGTGTACTTGGTTTATTGATGTACACACGATTCTTGAAGTAACCCCATAAAAAAAAGTCTACTGAGGATAGATCTGGTCTTCTGAGTGGCCATGGAATGTCGTCTCGTCTGGAAATCAGTTTTTCCGGAAACATGTCTTTGACCACTTGTAGGGACTCATTGGATGTGTGACAAGTGGCTTCATCTTGTTGAAACTATGTGTCACGATTGTAGCCATCAAATTTCAGTAATATCGGTCTCAAGATCTCCCGTAACATGTTTGCGCGGGATATTACATTCAAATGTTAACGAATTCTTGGCCCACCCCATTTAACTCTGTGTTCTGAAAAACTTGTATTATTTCGTAAACTGATAGTGTGAAGGTCTTTAGGGGTTTATGTCTTAGTGATTGTATAAGTTACCCTGTAAAAGAATAATAGTAGTAACCTAATGTTGCTTAAAGTGGTAGGTAAAATAAATTTCTGTTGGGTACAGTTTATAGTTGGCCTCTTGAAATTTGAATACAAATATCATTTCATTTTATTACTTCTCTTGTAAAGGTTATGTGCCTACAGTGAAGTTATCACTAATGGATAGTTCTTTATCTTAATTTTGGAATAGACATGTTATGATATTCTATAGAAGTGTTGGAATGGATGTATGGGATTTAGGGTTCCTTATCTCCTTATATTTACATGTCTTTTCATTTAGACGGATTTATAAGATTTTGTTTTTATCGTTTCCATATTATAATTCTACAGACGTCAGCATCTGAAAAAGAATAAAGAGTACTTACTAGTACGTTTGTTTACAAATGAACAGTTGTTAGTATTCATATCCATGCTTTTTCTTAGGTAAGTATAAACATTTTGCCGTTATTAGACACATAATAGAAAAGTATAGGAGTTTATTTTCGTTTTTAGTGAGGACATCCTTGCAGGTCAACTAACTGAGACTCACGACAAATTATCGGTATCTCACCGACTATCACTATATGTTGTTCCGTCATATTTGAGCCTATGCCAAGGGACTCTGGCACGACCTAAAGTTAAGTCTCGAAGAATTTGCTAGCGACCCTCTTTAAGATGTTTTCTTTCTTTCATCAAGTCATCATAAGTCTTCTTTGGGGTGATGTGAAATTATGTAACATGATGCATAACACTTAAAAGAAAAAGTTTCAAAGTTAAAAAAAAGTATAATTAAGGATTATATTCAGACGAGTCATTTTACATAAACTTCTAGCTATGACTAGTCGTTAACGGCAACATGAATAAATTGTTAAAGTCACATCACCTTACTATAGCTGTGATATTTTATGTATAAAACATTTTACAAGAAACTTAATGAGATAAAAATCGTAAATATCCATTATTTCATCATTATTTATTCATTACAACAATTTATTTTCATTTTTAAATAGATAAAATATTTAAAATAAAGAAAAGGTGTGATGAGCTTTATGAGAGCTACTTTCACGGAACATATTATTTAAATTGACCTGTTGTCAAGCGGCTCGTTCAAAGCTCAATTCAATAAAAATAATGACGATGATTATGTTAATATATCCTTTATTCTCACTATATTTTTTATTAATTTATTTCTCCTATTTTTTCTTGGTTGGTGTGATTTGCTACAGACACTCACCGTTACCAAACTGCTTTGTAGTGAATGTTAAGTATTCTTTATTGGTTTCCAAAAATTTTTATAATTAAGACACTCATATATTACAATAGTAATTTTAATAAATTATTATCAAATATCGCATTATAATTCAAATGAAATTTCTTTGCGGTCACATTTATTTTGTATTTTAATATCGAAAAAAGTTGGTCCGTGACTATATATTTTTTTTATTTTTTTAGAATGTTTGTATTATGTGGAGTTGTATAATTTTTAAAAATATGTGAATTAACGTATTAGCTGCCACGGTGAACTTCGTACCGCAAGATTATTTTTTATTTATTTTTGTAACTTTTCTACATCAAGTTTGCTAAATCAGACCGATTAATAAATCTAAATCATCCAGGGCGTAAGTCAAACGCATACAGAAAATATTCATTCAAATCAGTCCAGCTGTTTAGGATAAGTTCAGTGACATACACACGTAATGTAGAATTATGTATATATGAAGATAAAAATGAATGTTTCAGAAAATTACTATTATCTATTTCCTCGTTTCTGGTAGGATAGGATTGCTCCCTAGTACATAAGTTGGACTCAAAAAGTTATAGCTGCAAAATATGAGTGTGAGTTCTTTTCCTAATTAAGACAGATTCAATCCTTATTCAGTGGTATCGAAATAAGATAAATTTTAGAAGTGTCTAGAACTACACAGACACAAAATTAATGATTACCTAAAGACAATAAATATTACGTCGAGAAATCTCAATCGGTAGTTAATTCCTAGGCAGACCAATTATACAACTTGTAAATAACTACTACCTGGTAACGCCTCTCTTATTATTTATATCTCTTCAAAGAAATCGTTGCTACTGCCTTCTAACGTCTCGTTCAATCGGGTTCATCATCGATAAATATATTGGTCTTTCGAAACTATGTTGTGTCTAGTAATTATAATAGATTTGACCAAACAATTTATCATAGCGATGTGATGTACACGTGATCATTTAGATCATGATTCACACCTTGTTGTAAGATATCTAGTCATGGAAAAATTTATAACAACATGATTATAGGTAGATAGATATTAATAATACTGGAATACTAATGTAATTAAGAAAAATATTATGTTATAAAAATTAAACACTTTGTATACGTACTTAAAACAACTTCAAGATAATTGCTGTTCTATTGTGTATATTTTTTTCTGTTTTTGATTTTGTATCTAAGTGTTATTTATTTATAGTAAGTTTGTATTCACACACATCCGTGTGGTGACGTATTAACGTATTCTTAATAAGCGTCGCCACCCCTATTCATCCCAAGTGTGTCGTAAGAGGCTACGAAGGGAGCAAATTGCACAGTACAACATCACTGCAAAGAGAAAAAGAACTAGAAAAAAACCCTTTTTTTTAATATGTGGAAACCCCCTCACGCCGTCACCCCACCGGGGTTTACGCCGGGGTGGATGTCAAGCCAGCGTCAGCGAGGTATACTGTGTCAAAACTTACTTTATATGGAGTGGCCTATGTCCAGCAGAGGACTGTTAAAGGGTGTTGATGATGATGATGATGTATGTATTTAGAAATATATAAGTATGTTTATCATCAGTCTGGTTACCATAGTGCAAGCTCTACCTAGTTTGGGATCAGATAACCGTGTTTGAGATACGCGATGTTGAATACGAATTGTACTGCCTGAGATTCATAAGGAATTGTAACTTTAATACAAAATATCTCATATTATTATTTTTGTAATTAAGGTTACTTATAGTATGTAAACATTCTTTTAATGTCTTCAAACTTAGATCATATACCTATAAAAAAACCCTCAGAAAATGATGTCAAAAAAATATTATTGGGTATTTTTGGGTAACGACAAGGAATTACACTTTTTCCTTATTCAAAAACTTGAATATAACTGTTACTATATGTTTTATTGAGTTTAATGTGATAAGACTCGGACAAACCTGTAATCATTTAAACCGTAAAACTTTGACGAATGTAATCGTAAATTACTCATGTTCTTCGTAGAAGGTCTATTCGTTTAAGTTAAGTTCCTTAAAACTTTATAGTAAAATTATACATTTTTATTTAACCTTGTAACAGACATTTTGTTACAATTTGGTACGGTATACGTACGTTTTTTATTTGTAAATCTTTAAACTAAAGTTAGGAAGAACGTATACTGATCTAATTAGATGAATAATTTTTGTATTGACAGTTGCATGTTGCATGCTAGTTGCAATAGTCATTTTTGCTCAGATAATTGGAATATGAAGACACTAATAATGTAGGGTGGGATAAAAATTTGTTAAAATTTTAATCTAACATCCCATGCAAACATGTTACAGGAGTTCTTGGAATCGATGCTACTGGAATTTGCTGGCTACAATCGTGACACATAGTTTCAACAAGATGAAGCCATTTCTCACACATCCAATGAGTCCCTGCCGTTAGTGAAAGACATGTTTCCGGAAAAGCTGATTTCCAGACGAGGTATTCCATGGCCACCTAGAAGTCCAGATCTATCCCCAGCAGACTTCTTTTTATGGGGTTATTTGAAGAGTCGTGTCTATACCAATAAACCAAATACACTACCTCAACTAGAAGACAAAATTAGTGAAGAGATGTCGGTGATCTCGCGGTCTCTTTGCCGACGAGTATTCGAAAATTTCGGTGCTCGCTTAAAAGAGTGCAAACGTCGAAACGGTGGTCATTTAGAGGATTTAATTTTAAAAAATAACTTCTAACTAATTAGTTTTCTTGTAAATAAACAATTTTTAAAATATATCCATTTTTTTTCCTACGATTTTTCAAATGGTAACTAATTCGTGGTCCACCCTATAGAATAGCCTAGTTGATGACTTTGAGTCCAGGACAGACATAGGCATACATTATCTCTCTCTTCCCGTTTCACATACGAGATTTATGATATCCTATAATATGTATTTCCTTATGATAAATTAAATCTAATTTAACAACCTTTTACTTTATCCGATCAAAATATGAGAGATCAACATTCACATTTCCTTTCCAAGGAGATTTTGCACCGGGGCATCGTAAAATAAAAATCAGCGAAAACCTTTTGCAACAATTTTGAGACTACACAATTTTCTGTTTCGCAATTGTCTATCTTATAAAAAAATATTTATAACAAGAAAACAAGAACATATGTAACACATCATCAAATTCAAAAATTAAAGGATAAAATTTACAGACTAATCACAAAGTCTATCCAACTATAGTTGCGAAGTGGTTAACAAAAGGTAACTAAAATAACTAAACTTAGCGTGCTAAGTACTAGTACGTCACAAATGTGTCAGCTAAATATGGAAAGATGAAATCGCCGATAACAGTGTAGTGTATACAAAAACTTTAAAGAAATAGTCAATATACAAAATCCTGCAGAAATTTTCATTCTATTAGTGAATTTCATCGAAAGAAAATAAACAATAGCCGTTATCTTAATAATTAAAACGATATTTAACAAATCTAAAAAAACCTAAAAGTTTTCTAAATGCTTTCTGTCTAAAATTTTAAGCTATTAAAAATAAGAATATAACAATTAATTTACAATAAATACTAACAGTTTCTGTATTTATATACGATAATGTCTATTGTCAAGTAGTATTATCCCTTTCGAATAAATACATAAATGAATAAATTACTCATTTTAAATTTAAATCTCGTGATTTACGCATTTTATCATAATTTCGGGTTTCCCTATAGTTTGACATCATTATATCAGAATAACGGTGTTAGCCACAAAAAAAAAACAATTTACGCAAAAGTAAAGACTTTTTTATAGATAAAAAGAAACTCGTACTATAAAATATTTATTTGTTTTGATTAGTAACCATGCAAGTTGTAACAATGGATGGTATAGAACAAATATTAATAATATCTGTTTCAGTATAGCTAATAAATAAATAAAACTTAAAAATTATACTACTACTAGGACAAAACAAAAAGCTGATTCAAATAGAAATCCAGAAAGAATAAGTACAAAACGATCAAGGTGGAGCTGTGGTCGCACGTACTGTATACCTACCACGAATGGAGGTATTTCTGGTACCCAAATAATTATAGTAAGTATACAGTAGGCATGACCACTGCTTTACCTAGGACATTTTTATGTCTTTACATTTCTGGATTTATACCTGATTTTGTTTCTTGTTTCGCCCTTTTTATATACCTTTTTGCCTGACTACCAAGAAAGGATTATATATTTTCGCGCGTATCTTGTATGTTATTTACGCACGTAATATTATTAATTTCCTCACATCTTCCAAACTGCTGTATGGATTTATTTAATTGACATATGGTTTAATTGTCTTGTAAACTCAAGTGTTTTTAGATAGGTAAAGCGAAAAAAGTTATTATAATTGTAAATAAAGTGTTAAATAAAAAAATTATTTTAAAAGTAGAAAAACCCGACTATGTAAAAAATAAGTAACTTTAAACAAAAAGAAATATTGTACATATTGACTGCAGTAGTCAGAACCCATTTTGTATATTGATGATTTTAGTTTAGAATATTTAGTAATTAAACTGCTTACTAAACTTGTGGACTGCGCTTGTAGTTAGTAGTAGTTATTATTATTTATTTTTACGTAGTCGCAATACGTTACGTACTAGTAATAGTAATAATAGTACGTAGTTTTGTCAACCTTCTTTTTTATATTTTTCCGACTCCCGATCAGTCATACACACTAACCGTGCAATATTTAAATCGTCACATTCTAAGAAAAAGTTAAAAAACCTCGGCACCAATAATAGGAACAAATAGGAACTGCTTATTATTGAGCAGAGTCAAAATTTTAAGCCTCTCCAATATCAGCAAAGGTGCAGCAGGATCGTGAGAATGGTAAAAAGTTTCCGTGAATTAGTGTGCTCGTCAAGATCTTTTTATTCATACCAAAAACGCGATGATTTGCTCACTTTATTTTTTTTCGAAGTTAGAATCAAAGTTAAAATTTTATTTAATAGTTAAAATTTCGTCATTGTAATAAATGCACAAGATTACAACAACAAAATACATTGTTTATATGTTAGCGGGCATGCAGAAAATTTTAATTGGTCACTCAGCAACTCATCAGCAGATGGATAATTGTACCTTTTTAGGGATGATTTATGTATAGTGAGTTAACCTCGTTGATAAGTTTGCGTTTGCGTCTGTCGATCCAGAAGTCTCAAGAGGTTCGATTCTCAGGTTAGGCCAAAAGCGTCACTGAGTTTTTCTTACGAGAAATCTTTAATAGTGCTTCAGAGTAGGGAAGTTTCACGGTGTTTTACACCCGTGCCTCGGAGAACACGTTAAACCATCGATCGTGGTGTTTATGAACATCTATAGCAATTACTATTGGAAAGCCATATATAATGTACCCTCAAATATACTGAAAAGTAGTTGAATCTGAAGCCAGTCGTTCTGTGGAAAAATTGATCTTCAAGTCCAACCAGTTGAACTAGTAGTTCATCCTAAATAATCTTTGAAATAATAAAAGTTGATGTTAAGCTAAGTTAAGTTTAATGAGTATGGTGACCACAACTCTTAGATTCTATTCATGCTTTTAATCAAGCAGATTAGAGTCACTTTAGCAGGCTCTTTAAAAAATAAATAATAAAACAAGTTAAGCCGCTGATGCGTTTCTGAAGATCCATTCAACTACTGAGGTAAGTCGCTATGGGTTTTAGTTCTTTTTTAGTCGACTCAATTGATTTTCCAGGAGTCCTACACACACTTCTACTCCTCAATGGAGGATATGGTGCGAAAAGTTCTCCCCACGTAGAAAAAAAAGATGTTTATGGTATAGAGGACAAAGAAGCAGATGAGTTACCTGATAGTAAATACCTATGGTGGATATATTTATATAAGAAAAGTCCTTACTTTTAACAAGGAATAATAAACGAAAAACCAAACCACACCATTTTTTTTCCTATCCTAGCAACACTTGATTTATGTCAACCCGTGTTTCCCACCTGTGTCACCTGTCATTCGCTTTGCGCGCGCTCCTTCTTACTGGGGATGTGACTGTGTTTACTTTTCTGTTTCGATCTGCCTTCTAAAATACATTACGATTACTCTCTTAACGACGATGTTGGCTTCCTTTTCGACCTAGCACGCGCTACAACAGTTGAAACCCGTAAATATTAATTAGGTACTTATGAAGATGCTTGAAATGTAAAAAATAAATAGTTACCATAAACAATCTGTTTTATTTCATTATAAAAACTGGCCACTGAAAAATAATATTGTTATTTTAATAATAAGTTGTTCATGCCTAGTACAGGAGCTCATACATAGAGGTCGATGTCCTTTGTGAATGATAACATTAATAATGGTATTGTAATGTAACAAGACATTTAAACCATTAATGATTTTGTGGCTCATTAGAATTTCTATTATTCTTTCATTTCGGGACTTACGGACATATATAAACAAGAATGTCGTAAATTTTTAGTAATAAATAGTTGATGTCTTTCTAATTATGTGGATTTCAACTGGTTTATAATAGTTTATAGTCATCGTCTTGAGCGACCAAAAAATTTAAAATAATAGCATTTTAATTAGTTATTTAGTTAGAAACATTCTTGCATGATTATAGTAATTTCTTATTTCACTATTTTAACGAATTTTGCTCAATTTGTTACCCGAATGACAAGTTAATGAAATTTATTATATTATAAATGAAAGAGTGAAATAATGTGGATAATGAAATAAAAGCATCAATTTGAACGAGAAAATCTAATTTTGGGTTTGTTTAACTATTATATATAATTTCTCAGAAACAAATTACTAGAAGAGTAACGTACCTTTTTAAAGTCTTAATTCATATGACAATGATGGATAAATTTTTCGTTTTGATCTTAAAATATTTGGGTATTCCGGTTTCAACAGCTATCATGATTTAAATTTAAATTATATTTATTTTAAGTTATTATAATAACAAAAAAAAAATCTATTAAATTAATAATTCTCGCACTGAGTAAGCGATAATTCTGCCAAGTCACGCATAAAAATAGTGAAATGAAAACTTTAGGATTATCAAGTAGGTAACTGTTATAACAGTATAATGGATAACAGTTATTTAAATATTTTAACTTTATTTTCACCTAAACAAATACGGCAATATTATACGATCAGTGTATTATATTTCTAGCTATATTATGTGGTATCGGGTTAAAATAGACGTTTACTTAAATATCTGACATGGTATCGTGAAATACGTATTTTATAATTTGTCTTTTAATAAAATATAGGTAACTAGCCTTAGCCCGCGGCTCCGCCCGCGTATATGTCGTATATCGCGGTAAAAAGTAGTCTATGTGTTATTCCGATGTATAACCTATATTACTGTAAAGTTTCATACAAACTTGTTAAGTAGTATTTTCATGAAAGAGTAACAAACTTCAAACATCATACTCATAAACTTTCGCATTTATAATATTTGTAGGATGACGCTGACGTCGTGACACAAAATATCTACCTTTAAACAAATTTATTATTTTTTTATTACAAATTCTATTGTTATATAGTTTTAGTTGTTGATTCATCAATCATTTTACAAGTTAGTGTCGATGTTGTATGATTGATAGTCTGATCCTTGTGTCTATTGGCCAAAAAAAAAATTTGTTTTTGTCAAAAAAATTTGTGAATTAAAGGTAGTTGCGTAAATATGTAATTTACCCACCAACAGAGTTGAAACACATGTCATTGGAAGTATCGAATGTAATAGAGAAATTTAAACCATGACGATATAGAAGAAACGTATTATTAAAAAAATATTTTATTATTTTTAGTAAGATTATAACTATAGTGATGCACACGAAGGTGCGAAAAACAGCTTTGATCTGGATGAAACGAGGTGGGCCGTGCGCAGACGCAAATATCCTTACGCACTTGCGACTCCCCGACCCTCACTTGTTTACCGGACTATTAGAATGTATTTGTAATGGACCTTGGTAAGTTGAAGAACTATTATATAAGAAAATCTTTTTGACATAATAAATAATTAAAACAGGGCAGTGATGCGTTGTGTGCACGTTGTGTTCTAAGGCAGACACATTTTATAAAATAGCTTGCCTTAAATTTTCCCGGTAATGCATAATTATAATTTAAAACATGGGAGACAGGTAAGTTCTCCTGTTTTTTATGTTACTTAAGAGTGATAATGATAACTTACAATAATTAATTGCTTATGACTGTTCAATCCGCATACATTCTCAATCTCGCGCCACGTAGGAAATAGGTCTTTAAGAAACTACAATATGAACAATTAAATGCTTAAGTTTAGATAAGTTTAGGATACAATTCAATCAAAATGTTGTGTATTAAGTATACAAACGACATTTTAAAAAAAATCAGTTTCTTTTCAATATCACCATGGTTTTAGTCACAGATGCTGGCAAAAAGCTAATAATAGGATAAATCAAGAAGATCGTCTTGGTGAAAATTATGCTGATGTTGATATGAATATTGTAACTACTCCAGAAACCGTTAACAATCCAGCACAAATACTTCATCTTATTGTAATAAATGACTTAATGTAATAGCAAATTCTCGCAGAATACAATCTTATTATAAAAGAAGTCTTTATATGTAAAAATAAATGTTAAATACATATGTATAAAAACCTCATTTATTTTAGAAGTCAACTGTTTTATTTTTATGTACGTAGATATAAACAAACTGACAGGGATCCCATATCTGGTAACGCGGGACGGCGTCAATACAAAAAGTCGGCATCCTCCTTTACATTATACTTCAAAGTTCAGTATATCATAATTTGAGAATTATTTCATGTTTTCTATAAAGTTCATTGATTAAATCGCATAAATTAATATTTTTTAACAGAATAAAGTGGTCTGAAGCTAGTTTGGCAACAATGATCAAATGCATACCTAAGTTAAAATTCTTTTTTAATTGAAATTTAAAAAAAAACACCTTTTTGCTGACATTATTTTTTAAGCATTATTTAATGGAAATCTACCTTGACTGTCTGACTGTTATTGAGTATCACTGGTCTTCCTAGTGCGATTATATTCGTCAAAGCTCCCTGCAAGGGAGCATATTTGTAGAGACAGTCATCACCATCCCCCAATTGTAAGCTGACCACCACCATCCAGCAACAAGTTTTTCTTTTATATCAATCTTCACGATACACATCCTCGCCAGGGCTCAATGGCAAATTGGTATATTGGATTTAACCTATTTAAATTACATGATGTTTTGTCAATAGGTTTGATAGTCTGGACCTCACGTGTAAGCTGAAATCACAGCGAACTCCTAAACCAAACATCCAATTTCCCAACTTACTTCTGTACGAGATTGGAATTTAAGAGCTATACTGTGAATTAAAAATAAAATTAAAATCTCTTCTCTATTCTATTCCGCTTCTAAAAATAATGGTCATAAATAAAACGAAACTGTTAAATATGGACATAAACTTAAATCGACATAGATATATTGTTTCCCTCGGGCACTTTGATCAGAGGTTTGAAATTGGTTAATCTAAATTATTGGCAATAAAAAAGACCAAAACGATAATGAATTAGCTTCTTAAACAATGACATTACGGTAGAAGCCGAAAAATGTCTATCAATTGTTTATTTTCAATAGCAGGCTTATCGCAAGCTACAAGCATCTGACGATTCGGTTGCGTTGCTGGACGAGACGGGTAAATTGTTTGAGAGGATACTCTTTGTCTGCATCATCTGGTGTCATTGCCAGGTGGGCCCCGATCCGTTGGACGTCCAATTCGGTTTTCGAGGGAGGCATTTGACGTTCGATGCCGTGTTGCGCCTGAGAGCCAAGACCGAAGAGGTGGTCAGTTGTGGCGGCATGCTGTTGGCAGTGTCGTTGGACATCACAAGCGCATTTAATAGTTTCCCATTTAGTTGTATCAGGTAATCACTCCACTATCATGGAGTGCTAGAGTACCTGACGCGGCTGATGGCAGTCTATTTAGAGGAGCGTACCGTCATATACGAGGACCGAGGTGGTGTTCTGAGGCGTCGGCTCATATCGTGCGGTGTTTCGCAGGGGTCTGTCCTCGGATCACTCCAATGGCATATGGGATACGACAGGGCTTTTCTAGGTAGTCTCACCCCCGGGCTGTATATACAAAGCCGTTAAGCATATTAATGTTATAACTAGTTACATATCTACGATGCTGTCAATAGTTGGTAGGATTTGTTCAAATGCAAATTGAATCATTTGTAAAAATATTCAACAGGAATGTATTAGTCTATTTAATTTCATTTTATTTATAAATAATTTACTTATTACTTATAAAAAGACAATATGATGAAGACGTAATAAAGCTATTTAAGTATTACAAATTAAATATACTATTAACAAAATCTACTGTGATAAAAAATTCTAAAGGCATTTTCGTTTGCTTTTAAAAGACATGTGTTTAATATATCCATTCGTTTATATTGTTAAAAGGTAGATGACATTGTTCATAGATGGCTCAACTCATTAAAAAAGAAAAACACAAATACATTTATATAATCACTGTAAGATAAATAAGATCTTTGTCTTTTTTGATACCCAACCTTGTTCATTCGTTAGTAATGAATTTGACGTATCTATCCGTTTTATAAACAGCTTATATAGTAATACTAATTTATTGGTCTGTTTTTAATTTATTTCCTATGAATAGGAAAAGTTCAAACACTTTCTTAATCACTTCTATTTGAGGTGAATACATTTTAATCATTTAATCATTACATTTTTGTTTGTAATTTGAAATTGGCATCATTAATTTCGGTTATTGAACGGGTCTAGACGCCTTATTGATGTAATGTTGATTTATTACTTTAATATTCATTTCCAATTAGCTTGTCAGGCGGACAAAACGATGAAGGCGTTCTCTACTGCTTAAATTTTTTGGTGAAACAGATTTGTTTTTTTTTTTAAATTGACATTTTTTATAAATTAATACTGTTTTCTTATATCTGTAATTACTTACACGGATATTATGCTATGTCCCGCTACAACCACACGCATCTTCATCCCACACTCGAAATTGTGTGTGGCTGTATACATAGACCTTTTTCGGTGAATTTGTCCAGTAATCCTATGACACTTTCAGCAACTTTTTAGCTCCCTTCTTACACTAATACTTTAGATTACTTTGATACAAATTATCTTCTTAATAAATAAATACTTATAATTTGCATTAAAGTAATTTTAAACTTTTTTTAAGGTATATCCTTAAGAATATAATTTTTGTATATGGATATAATCTAATTTGCCTGCTTTCAGTTTATCAATAGTGCGTTCTGCGATCTTTCTGTATCTTGTGATAGTTTGAGATTGTTCCGTGTTTATTTTTCCCTATTTAAAGCCTCATTTGGGTAATAGACGATCTCCAACTTAGAATTTAAGATAGAAATACTCTTCCACTCTTTACTCGATAAGAGTTTATTGATTAACATTATGTACACAATACGATCTGACAATGAAAAGATAAATAGACTTTATCTATGACTACAAGAGATGATATAGTTCAAAAAGTTTGGATTAATTAGTTTTTACCTATATTTTCAAGTGCAGCACTCTCGAAATAAAAACTTAAACTAAGATTCTCGTCTCTTAATAATAACCATGCACTGTAACGAATAAAAAACTAAATAATTTCATCAGACACTCACGCATTTTAATATTTCAGCGGATTTAATATGAGTAAATCAATAAAATTTCTCATAAAACTTCATTATTTATATGTAAGGAAGTCAGTTGTAATATTTAGTTAATTAGTATTTAGATTACAAAGGTGAAAATTTTGACGGTTGATAGAGATTCTTAAATGAGTCTGTTTCGATATATCGTGTCGTAATCATATTGATAGCGTTTCCAAGGTTCTGCGTTATATGCAGGCTTGTAAAACACAAGAGTCAATTCTACTGAGGGTCCACATGTCTAGATCGTAACTGAAGCCATAATAAGACTGTGGCATAATACCATATGGTTCATGCATTGATTCAAGCATGTCATCTCCCCGGGAGCCCCGGTGAAGTGATGACGTGCATTTTCATGTAAAAAAATGTATTAAATCATGATATTTTGTAATATATCATCTTATAACGTTTGTTTTGTGAAGTGTAGCTATCTCTATTTTAAATAAACCAAAATAAAAATTCAATAAATTAAACTCGAGGCTCGGTAGTGCTTTCTATGTTGCAATTTGAAATTATTTTTCAGTTTTAGTTTAAATCGTTAATAAAAACAGTCGATACACTGAAATATGTTAATTCAAATAATCCAACACCACACGGAGAAAAATCCGTGTGGTGTTGGATTAAAAGTACCGAGTCGATGAGACCCTCCTATTCATCTCATGCGTGTCATTAGAGCTGACTGAGAAAATACTCGTATACTGAGACAACAGTAAGAGAATGGAAAATTTGACACAAACCACCCGTTTGGTTAGCTATGGAATAGTAGATCAAAACATTTTCTCTAAGGAGAGGCGTTTCTCCATCAGAACTGTTAAATACTATTCACAGATTTGAATACTTAAAATATCATTGCCAATTCTATTTTCTTTATTTACCCCTCGAGACAGAAGTCAAAAAAAAATTGAAAAAGAAACCAAGTGACTTTACCAGTTTTCTTTCGACGATTAACCAAACATAGAAATAACTGTTAATTCGAAATAATTTTATTTGTAGAGCATTCGGTAGGTATTATTTATGTGATTTTTTATTTATTATATTTGAACTATCAGTAAATATTATGTTGTAATGCTAAGCCTCTAATGACCCAACAAAAATATTATTTAAAGGTCTCAATACTGTCTGTAACTGTCAATATATTTGTTCAACTTTTTATAGGATTCAGTAATCCTAACTAAGAATCCATCTAAGGTATTCATTTTTTAAATCTATCAGTTCAGCTTACTGACAATTAATACCAGAAAGGTGTAATTTACCTAAACACATACATTATTCATTAATCACGCGCCTTACCCTAAAAGTTAAGCTTTGTATTTATAAAAATTAAAATGAGAAGTATCACATTCATGTTAGTTGTGTTAGATATAGAATTAACTCATAAAATAAAGTGCCGTTTAGTAAATTTTGTTGTACACAGTACAAAGTAAGAAAAAATACTCTAAGTATTTTAAAAATGGAGTTATTACTCGTTTAAAATCGGTAGTGACAAATAACGGAACCCTGTACTGCTTATAGCCTGACATACTCTTAGCCGTTTTATTTATAATTTATGTGACACTGGTACATGTTATTTTTCGGTGTCAAATGACAATAAAACCATAAACTTCTACGGCTTAAAAGAGTTGTAGTTATTGCTTTTGATATAAAAATAAATTAGCATTTCCCATTAATTTTATGAGCATTCTTACCTAATATCTGCGAGAAAAGTTATGGATCGCGTATTGACATTTGACAAACTTGATAAAAAGGTTGGGTAAAACAATTCTACTCATAATGAAGACGATTGACTAGTTCAGTACCTATCTTTAGTAAGACTTTGGTGAGAGAGATAGCAAATTATAAGGCATTCCATAAAGTAATGGTTCACGTAATGTGCTATCCATTACAATGTTATATTAAGCGAGGTATGTAGGAATGCTCAACGTCGATACATTCATAGTTCCGTTGAAAATGGAGATCCAGTAAGAGTCTGGCAAATCTTGAAGTCACCGGGGGTGGGCAGACCTATTCACGACTCGTTTCCTAAAAATATCAACTTAAGCCTTGTTAATCACTTCATATTTCTCTGCTACGTCAAATTTGGAGTAAACAACAAAAGACACTACACTGAAACTTCTTACTTCTGCGTCAATTCCTGACTGTTTTCCCTTTGTATTTAGTTAATTTTGTGAATGTGATCCTAGAAAGAGCATAGTATCTATTACTTTGAATGCAGTGGGTTCTGATTGCCTAAGTCTTAATATGACTCTAGTAATCTTTGATAAAATTCTTCCTGTTATCTGTTATATCCTAAACTATTCGATCTCCTATAGGATTTTTCCAAAGGTTTAGAAGGATGCTGAAATTATAACCACCTCTGAAAAGGAAAAATTCGAATCCTTCTCTGATTATCATCCATTTCTATTCCCCCTAATTTTCTCTAAAGTCCTCGAACGTCTTATCTATTCTCAACTCTCGAACAACTTATTCTAAATCCTCTCTAGTCCAGTTTTCGATCCAGGCAGAGCTCCACTGCTACCCTAACCCTCATTAGGCCGAAAAAAGATCTGCTATGGAGAACGGCTAGGTTACAGTCCTAACACAGCTACACTTCAGAAAAGCATTCAATACCGTTGATTTTAAAGTTCTGTTGTGTATAATGCACTCTCTTAACATATCTTCAATCGAAATTTACTGATTTCACAACTATTTATTTGGTTACCAACAGCACATTAGAAAACACTGTTTCTTGTTGGTGTAGTACGACAACTGGTGTACTACTAGGGGCATGCTCTCTCCACTACTTTTCTTTGTTTTTATTAACACTGTCACCAATGATCAGTTTTCTTCCTATTACCTATGTATGGATGATGTCTAGATTTATACCAGGGCATCACGGTGAAATCTGGCTGAGGCTATTAATATAACTAATCCTGAACTGGATAACATGTGTAAGTCGAGGGCTAAGCAGCTTAAGTGGTTTTTCTTTCTCATATTTTTTCTCTTCAATATAATATTCTACTTAATCCTTTTACTTAATCTTACCTTAAATTCGGTGTATCTTTCTACATTACTCACATCCCATATTGTTGACATCATCAGAAAACTTGGCATTAAAAATTCATGGACATTCTATCAAATTCTGAATCACTCCTTGTCTATTCAAGAAGTACAAGTGTGGAACACCTTACTAGTCGCAATAGGACATGCACAAAGACTATCTTTAGGGAACTGGTAACACACAAGGAAAGGCCACAGTATTCCATTTAAGTATGTGTATAACATCTATATATTTTGTGTACTCTGTATAATATCTATTTATTTACTGCTTTCATTTCCTTTTCTAATCGCCTTTCTAATACAGACACTACCCCTTTTTTTTTGTTTTCGGGGTGGAAACAGGAGTCAGGAGCATGTGGTGTTTCCACTAAAAACCACCCCGTCGAAAAGCCTTGGAGGCTCCCCTGCCGAATCCGGTCGTTATAATTTGTTGTTTGTTGCGGCTATTCTATCACCGACTGCAGCTCCTAATCTGCCACCAGAGGTCCTCATTCACTGGCGGTTCGCGGTCCCGTAGACGGTTCATTCTCTTTCGCGATCGCGTTCAGCGGTCTCATTGTGGAGCATAACAGCTTCACAGAAAGAGATCACCGAGGCGCAGTCCTCCGCAATAGCCAACATGACAGCAACGATTGTTGGCGGGGACCGGACATTACCTTATACTTTTAACCAATCTCATAATTATTATCATCCTATGATTGTAAGAGGTTGCCTCTGAACGATAAGACTGCCACTTGTACTAATCTAAAGCGATTTGTTGTTATTACTATATAGGTTAAATTAAAAGATAACCCATCAAGGGTAGCTTTGTACTATATCTACACGTAGGTACTTATTGTCATATTTTTAATTGTTACTAGACTATATTTAATCTGGCAAAGTGTCTTTTAAATATGAGTACCTGGAAAACGAACTTCACGCGGTATTTTTTTTTGACAATTTACTAGATGTTGATTCGCAATTTATCAACTTCTTTTGTTCCCATCACTAATTTTACCACATAGATAAGCGTTAAAACAACAACAACTATTAGAGAACACACTGAAGTATTTAGCTTTTGCGTTGCTGTGTGGATAAAGAAGCGTTTACCTTTGAATTCTAATGACATTACAGCAGTTTTTCATTGCTTGAAAACACGGATAAAACTACGTTTTTTAAAAATGAAAACTAGCTAGAAACCCCCTGCGTACGAAATTTCATGAAAATTGATGAAACCGTTTCCGAGAATCAGATTATATATACGAGTATAAATAATATATGTATAAATACATATATTTCCAGAATTGCCCGTTTAAAGGTATTACACTTGTTAGAAGAGCTAAAAGGGTTTTAATATTTTTTGTTATAATGTAAGGAAGATAGTTAAGATGGATTGTTATTTTAGTTGATTTTTTATAGTGTATAAGTGATTTCTAATTTCGTTACAAATATATCTTTGACCATTTTATGCAATAATATAATTATTATAAGTTAACCTCTATATCGCATTAGGTTTATCTGTAATAACAAAGGTGCTGTAATAGATAAAAAAAGAACGTATATGTGGCTTTTTGTAACATAACTAACATTTTGCTTACTTGCAACTAATATACATCATTGATCGAATAGATATTGGGGCTAGAGTGACGGAGTTTATATTAAAATAGTTGTGTAGAGTTCCGAATTATTATTTCATTTTGACGAACAAAATTAACAAGTTTTTAATATGATTGTGAAAAATAGTTTACGAGTCTGTGATTAATTTCAATAAAAAAATAAAGAAAAAACACACGCGTAACATTAATTATAACACCTTTATGTGTAATGTTTGTATTTCTTGTGATGTTTATGATAAAAGTGTTTTATTTTGTGACGCCGCTGATCAGAATCTTTACGGCTCATTGTAAAATAGATAAAATTATAACGACCAATAAATTATCCTCTCGGAAAAGAGTTTTGACTCTGTAAACCTTAATCTATCTCCCATTAATATTTATCAAAGCTTCTGTATCCCGCAGTTCTCCAAGAATTTGTAATTTTTCTCAAAAATGTGCTTTAAATTCCAAATGTTAGGTTTGTAATCTTAAATTTGTATTCTTGCAACTAACTTGTTGACTTATTTAAATTATAAATTACCTACTTTAAGTTGCTATTAGCTATGACTGCCGTTTACCTTTGAGAGGACTGTATTTTAATACATATTATGTCATAGCCAATGTATCTATTAAGTAAACTGACAGTTATGTAATGCCTTCATGCATGAAGTCAAGTATAAAAATTCGGTATTTGACGGGTTAGTTAACATTATATTTTTAAGACAATGACCCATACTGTTATAAAAATACCCAGGTGATAAAAACAACTTACATTCACTTATTTCCAGCACATAAAGTATGCAAAATTAAGTATGTTATTTGTGTCAATTCTGATGTTTTTGGACACTCAAGATCAGACTTACCAATAAGAGACAAAGTACATGAAATAAAAGTGAACACCAAGCTACGGTGGTTGCGTATGGAACCATGGAAGTTGGTTTCAGTTGTGATGAATACAAGCGGCTTTCAATGCAAGTCATTGTCCCATTTGATTTAGATTATTCATCTATAAAATTGTAGTAGGCCTCTAGTCTTTGTATTTTCGGTATTAAATACTTCATCTTATATATTAAAATGAATTGTACGTAAGTCTTACTAAGACTGTGATATGATTTTGAAGTCCTGGGAAAGTTTAAAGGGTGTGAAAAATTTGAAAAAAACCTTTGTTATCATGAATATAGTAGCATAGTATATAAAACTTTTAACTTGTGTAAAGTAGCGGAAACAGTTATTATTTAAATAAAAAAGAAAAAGCCGAGCGTGTCATACACTAAAAGATTTTTTTAATGAGGCAGAGAAGTGGAATTTATTAAGTTTTACCAGATTTGTTGCAATTCAACTTCAAAATAATTTTAAGAAGTCCAACTCATCTCGCGTTCATCTCAGTTACAGTTTATCGCATGTCGCTCACCGAGTCGTGGGAACCAATTAGTTGTTGGTTTACTCTAAGTTTAACATAACACTCAGCAGACATACCCAATTAGATCTGCATCTTTACGAGCTATGTCTGGAATTTAGATGGATGAACAATGAAAGTTTAATTTTACATATATTTTCGTCTGCACAGCGCTAGAAAATTTCATTTGAGTTTCAAGTAATAGGGATAAGAATCTAGTATTAGTCAGTCAATTCATATGTTAAAGCCTTTTTGCCCAAATTCGATCGGGGACAGCTTTAAGTCTAGTACGATACGGCAGAACTTCAATGTTTTACGTGGAGCGACTGCCATCAGACCTCTACAACCCAAATACTAGGTGATATCGAAGTTCTGAAGGAATTCTCGGACTTTTTAGGGCTCCGACTATCCGTAACGTACAAATTATTGAGTATATATAAACAATTTCATTATAGGATATATTGGTCTGGTAGAGATTTCAATCGTGATATAAAATTTCGTTTGCAATTATTAAGAAAAATCACTAATTATTTTCATACAAAAGTGATAATGAAGTATTATGACATTATGACATTATATGATGACAATAAAATTAAATTGGCTCAGAACAGTTAAGAAGTTCACAAGTTGCTCGCAGTGTAACCCACGTCACTATTCTACTCTAAAGGCTAGAATGATGATGTTTCATAGCCTATAATGTTCCTTTATACATAATAAATCAACAATCAATTGATCAAACTAGTTTCAAGGTACGGGTGTCATTTGTCCCTCCAACAAAAAGGAAGGAAGAATGTCATGTGTCCCTCCGACTAGGTGAGGTGATCATGCTTGGAGGGCTGCGGCCCAACGGTTTGGGCAGACGTATAAAATGCTAATCAGCGCGAGAATTTCTTTATCGCGATATAGGATTATTTTTTAGTTTGGTGTATCTCCGGTAGATGGCGCCGTAGTGCGCCTTTGTTTGCACTGTACGTGGAAGACGCCACATAACAATTAAACAAAAAAAACGTTATAAACTATCATTAATATAGAAATAAAATTAGTTTAGATTTCTACTGCAGTGGTGACTAATCTTCCGGTGTTAAACATATGTTATATCTAAAAAATATCGACAAATTAATATTCAAATTAGTGATAACTTAATTGGTTAATCTATCTAGACTAAGCTTTATTAGTTTTTTATCTTCCATCCTTATCACCTTTTCTATATAAAATGTGTGGCTACTAAAATTTATGTTTAATATTGAATTTTGTACGATAAAACGTACCTACTGAAGTTACTTAAAGTAAATTTACATATCATCTAAACTTTTAAACAGTCAGTCAGAAGTCACATATATTTGTAGTAAAAAAAGGATTGTTGAAATATCATATCTAAAATGAACACAATTTAAAATAGACAAAAAATATGTCAGAAAAGTAAGTAAACCACTAAAAACGAGTGAATTAAAAAGATTAACTAATTTAAGAGACTGCCAATAAAATAGGTAGTATTAAAGTGGCTATATAAAATAGGCAATATTAGTTTGTTTGAAGGCGAATAGCCTTAATAGGCACTAAGAGGTACCTAGGTACGTAGTTGTGGTTATTAAAAACTAAAGCCTATAAAATAGAATTATCGTGTAACTATAAACAGTAAAGAGAGTCGTTAAACAGTTTTTTGCGTGATTTCTGCTATAACATAAGTTAACTAAAGTATATGGCAAGAAAACAAAGAAAATTATAACAAAAATATATAAGAAGTTAAGTATGTATAACACATTTAATTAATTGGTAATAAAGTTTAATGAAGCCTAATTATGATGCCTTCAGAATCGTATCGAATATAATGCGTTTTTATCGAATCTAAAGTATCAATAATAATAACAGAATCAAACAATAAATCATTTCTGTGCCTACGCACAAATAGAGCAAAAATCAAATGTTCTTGAACTCGATTATACCTAGTCTTGCCATAAATATTGTAATAAAGAAAAAAGAAAATTGTTAACTGCAAATAACATTTATTACTTTTACAGTGTGTCAGTTTAATACATAAATATAAAACAATTAAAAATATAAAAAGCTTATTCGAAGTGGTCTCCATTGGCTGCAATACAGTCCTTTAAACGATGAGGCCAGTTATCAATAGAAGCACGCACTCTTTCCATGGGAAAATTCTTCACTGCCAATCGTATAGATTGTTTTAGGGACTCCAAATTATCATGGCGTTTAGAGCAAGCTGTACTCTCTAAAACTGACCACAAATCATAATCCAGCGGATTAAGATCGGGACTAGACGACGGCCAGTCTTCAGCTCTGATGAAGTCCGAAACGTTCGATTCCAACCAAGACTGCGTGGACCGAGCTTTATGACCCGGCGCCGAGTCTTGCTGGAAGGACCATACTTGGTTATTGAACATGGTGATGTTAAGGGGCTTAACTACCTTCTCAAGAATGGTATCTTGATACACTTGTGCCGATGTTTTGATACCTTTTTCACAAAAATATGGCTCAGTCACTCCTTCATAGCTAACACCCCACCAAACCATCACTGAAGTCGGATAATGTCCACGTTGCACTCTGTCGACTAATTGGGAAGCTTCCTTAGAGCTTTGAGCATAAATACGGTCATTTTGTTTGTTAAAATGTTGCTCAATTGTAAAAATTTTCTCATCCGTAAACAAAATTTTTCTGTGACCTCCCTTTGCGTACCGCTTCAGTAGTTGTTTCGATTTTACCACCCTATTCTTCTTTAAATTATCAGTTAAGAAATGGCCAGTGCGTCTCTTATAGGCTGCAAGTCCTAAGTCATCTTTTAAAATACGCGACATGGTTCTAGGTGCTATCTTCATTTCCCGAGATAAAATCTTTTGCTTTCGGACAGGATTTCTTCGAATTCTTTCCCTTACTGCTTTGACCACCTTTTTCGTACGAACACTACGTGGACGGCCAGATCTTTTTCTGTCACAAACAGAGGAGGTCTCATTGTACCTATTAATAGCCCGGTACACAAACATTTTACTAATACCAAGTGTATGGAGAGTTTTAAAAATTGCATTTGGCTCCATACCTACTTTGTGTAATGCTATCACCGCGATTCGGTTCTCTTTATCACCCCACACCATTTTAATATCGCAAAATATTTTACAATGTATTGGCGCCAAAATGAGAAAACACAATGAACAATCGTATAAAAATGACAGATTCGAAATTCAAATGTAATATTTTTTTATAATTAAGTGTAACAGTATTTATGGCCAGACTAAGTATATCTAAAAAGATACAATAACTTGATGTTAAAAACCTACAAATGTAACATAACCTACTAATTTGTTTAAGTAAATGAAGTAGAAAAGTAGTGTCGTAATGTTCTAATACGCAGAATTGTTGAAAAGTTTTAGTTCTCCTGAATTTAATTTAATTTTTATTGTACCTAATAGATTCAAAGAAAACAAATAATACTTACCGTAACTCCAAATAAACTGCATCAACACAAGAAACAATAAACCCGCCATTTTAAACACGTTCACTGATGATTCTAAATTTAATTTTAAATGCAGAACTAGTTCCGTAATAGGTGGCAGTAATAGGTACAATAATAATTAGCGTATCGATACAAGTACGAGTACGTCGGACGAGAGTCTAGTGTGTTGTGATGGTCGGCCCACCGCGCTTTAATAAATATACGTATTACAAACATTCACTTCTTATCACTTAGGGAACTCAAGCGCTGTGTTTAAATATTAATTTTGTAGCGGAAAAATCGATCAACACATACTGATACGGATCGTCAATTAATGATCGAAATGAACGTCAGAGACGTTTAGGATAGTGATACCTATAGATGTTTCTATGACAGAAGTTGCCATAATGAAATTCATGTGTATATATCTCTCTAACTCATGTGTATATATATTTATCATTAAACGGCGCTTATAAAGTAAATAAATGGAGTTAAATATTAGTTGTTAATAAAAGTCCATGAAGCTTAATATTTATTTATGACGCATATATACAAAGAAGTGAACAAACTTAAAAGTTCAAGAATTCGTATTATTTTTTATTATATTATTTAATCTCAATGTTAGACCCAATATCTAAAAACTAACCATCGAATCACTTGTGATTAATAAAGTTCATTATCAAAGTCAACTATATCGCGTCAGAGGTCAAAAGTTACTGTTATTACCGGTCGACCATATTTTGTTTGTTAAACGGGGACACTCCTGTACTCGTATGTCCCTTTTTTTTACAATTGACAAGTTGTGTTCTTCTTTCTTTTTACTGTACTTTAAATATAATACTAACAGGACGAGTACAGTCGCCAGAACGCTATCCTACCTCTTTAACTATATCCGTAAAAGGCAATAACTTGTAAACAACAGATTTTTGTAGTAGATATGTGGTTAAAGGTACAATTAAGAAACATATTTAACGATATACATATGTTTCTTAATTTACATAAAAGTGCTATTACCACCATGGGCCCCGGAAGGGGGTGCAAGCCTGACACGCATAGAAAGAAAATACAAATATTTTTTACTCGACTACACCAGCGAGTGCGTTATGTTACTAGAGAGGCGATATAAAATCATCAATAAACTTACACTATATGGGCAAATATGAGTATATACCTATGCATAGATTATACGAGGATTTACCTATACTCGTATAATCTATGCATTATTACTTTCATTAATAGATATAAAACATACAGGAAAGAAACTTATAAATGTTAACTTATTTCAAAAAAACCTAGTATAATTACATATTTCACATTGGTTAACAGTGTATGTGGTTGTAGATGCACCCCCCTCGAAAACAATTCTGACGGTACCTATGAGTACTATTAGTGTACTGTACTAGTATTGTGTACGAAGTTATAAAATATATATATACATATTTGGTAAATCATCCTTCGACTTTATAAACTCGTGCTGCAGATAATATTATTTTTTACAAATCAAAACAGTAAATTATTGTACAAATCTCGCTAAAAGTGATAGGTAATTTTCACTTAATTTGTGGTTACTTTTATCGACTTTTGTCCTGACCTAACATGCACTTCTCAACTAGAATAATAGATATAGGGTGGGCCAAGAATTCGTTAACATTTGAATCTAACATCCCGTGCAAACATACTCGTATTCCAGTAGTTCTTAGGAGCGATGCTACTGAGATTTGCTGGCTGTAATCGTAACACATGGTTTCACATGATGGAGCCACTTCCCACACATCCAATGAGGCCCCACGGGTGGTCAGAGACATGTTTCTGCAAAAGCTGATTTCCAGATGAGGCGACATTCCATGGCCACTCAGGAGTCCAGATCTATATCCACTAAATTTATTTTTATGGGGTTATTTGAAGCATCATGTCTACATCAATAAACCAAATACACTACATCAGCTAAACGAAAAGAACCGGCGGTCTCGCGGTCTTTTTACCGACAAACACTCGAAAATTTCAATGTTCGCTTAGAAGAGTGTAAACGTCGAAACGGCGGTCATTTAGACGATGTAATTTTCGAAAACTAAGTTCCAACTAATTAGCTTTATCGTAAATAAACATTTTTGGTAATATATTAAATGATTTTATGTACGATTTTTCAAATGTTAACTAATTCGTGGCCCATACTTTTCTTCCTTTTTGTTATGACAAACTCGTAAGTGGATAAACGGGCAGACGGGTCAACTAGTAAGTATCTGGTAAGTATTATGTACGTACCTGGTATTTATTAGCTGACCGCCGTTACCAATAAACACCTGCAACTTAACAGTCACAAAAGCTTCATACTGGTTTTCTGAGAGGTCGTGATATAACTGTGGTAGAGCAGGTCTGGACTTAACGAAGTGTGGCCCTCCCATGATTGTACCTTAATAAAATAAATTATACATGGCACAAAATATAGAGAACCCTTAACGAAGTGTAAATAAAAATAGTACCAAACATATATGGTTATATGCGTGAGTATTATCTAACAAGTTGCACATCGGCAATGAGTCATAAACTTGTTTTGTAATTTCTTAAAACCATGGAAATATTTTTTTTAAGAGCTTACCAAAGTGACTTTTCTCTGCCTGATGGAAAGCATGTATAGAATTCAGGAATGGTGGTCACCATACTCCTTGCGAACGCAGACAATGCAGTATGGTGACCCACACTCAGATGACCTATAGAGATGCTTTTGAACGCCCACTGGGGAATGTAAGAGGTATGATAGTCATCGTGGCAGTGTAAGGCTTATCACAATAACTGTCACACCTACATCAATGAGCTTCTAGTCCCGCACTCACCATTGAAACAAAATAAACGCCACTGTTTTTAAAGATGTATGTGGAAATACAATACCTATACTAGTATAACAAAACCATATTAAGTATCATACCCAATATATATTTCTTTTCAATTCTAATCTTTATAAAAATCAATTCTAATGTTTATTAAATGACCTGACATAATTTATTAAAATAATGTTATATTATATTGTAAAAATAGTCATTTCATTTACGACCTTAAGAGATCGCAGCGCGACTTAGGTCAGCTGAATTAAAAATCTAGTGTGAGTTTATTTCACATCTACTCGATCACTACGGTGAAATAAACTGACACTATTGCTCTGACTGCTGACCTCTGTGCTCTTTCTTCTGTGAAACTTATCGATAGGATTCACAAGACTTGAAAAAAAATCTTGAATAGGTGTAATATACAATGTTTGAGCTTAGTTCTTACTTATCTGAATAGGGTTTTTACCGACGTGATCCAGGTAACCTAGTATCAGCTTACTTCACCTCTCGACCGTCACGGTGACCGCGTTTGGCGTTATCATTGACCGTGCCATAGTCGAACCGCTGTAAATTTGACGGGTGATGCGCTCCGTCACATATGTACTCCACAATTTCCAACTCGATATCTTCAGATTTATTTGTTTGAGATTTGAACTACGCATGATGTAACAAAAAAGGGATTTATTTCCAATGTGTTATACTTTCAGTTTATTATATCTTTTTGAGGTTAATATATTGTTGTTTGCTACATACAAGCAAGAAGCTTGCATGTAATAATTTAAATAAAATCAGCTTTCTTAATTTAATGTAATAGCGTGTATATTGTTTTCATAACGCATTAAAACAATATTAATATACATATTAATGTAATATAAAATTACATGCTTGTATTAAAAAATTAAAGAACATATTTTAAAATAATAATAAATATCAAATTGTCATTACTTTTGCCCGGTGACACAGCTTCGACAAATTTTAATTGCTTTAAATATTTGAAACATAATTTTTGTCTGGCTATTTTATTGTTGTGACGCAGAGTCGGCAGATTATCCATGTTGCAAAATAATACCGTGTGTAGCAGTCCTAACAAAAAATAGCATGCGCAGCACTACTTTCACGTCAGTCACTGCCGGCGGTCAGCGACCCACTAGATAATTGGTTGATTGTCCTATGTCCCGCAAACTATCAGGAAGGCCAAGTTTATGATGTTTTGTCTATAAACATTTCACCTCAGGCCAATTGTTGTAGAGGTCATGTTCCCTTGGTCTGTCAACCGAAGCAAACACAAAAGCAAACGAAGCAAAAAAAAAGCTGTTAAATAATATGTCAGTAGATTTTAGAAATAAACTGATTCTCAGTTCGACTCAGAAATATCCATAACATTGGAGACTAATCAGTTAAAATCAATTTGTGAGGTTAAACATAAACTATTATTTCAAAAAGTGTAGGTAGAAAAGATTTACAGAAATCTTGTAAATAAGTATGACATACTAGCTTTTGCCTGTGGTTTTGCTCGCGTGGAATTTGGTCTGCCATATTAAGTTTCGTAACAGATCATTTTAATTTTTTTTTAACATACAAACATTCCTACGGTACATCATCTTTGTGTAACTTCAATGGTTTAGACAGCGTACGCCAAGACAACTATCAGAGGTCAGTTTTTTTCGACTTAATTGACATGTGTCGTTATATTACGACCAGAATTACATAAAATCATTACAAATTGCAACCTATATGTCATTCCGAAGTATAACCTATATTACTGTAAAGTTTCATCTAAATCCGTCCAGTAGGTTTTGCGTGATAGAGTAACAACCATCCATACTGATAAACTTTCGCATTTATATGTAACATTAGTAGGATAAAGTAATATTTGTATGCCAAAAAGGCAAAACATGATTGTTCCATTATTTAATTTACGATCTTTCATGCTCTGTGTATGCATACTCATGTTTTTGACAAATAAACGATCTTGTATCTTACATGTATTTTTGTATTAAAACATATGTGATTGGCACATATTATTTTTATTTGTTCCAATCACATATGTTTTAGCAAGTAATAAATATTTTACGATTATTACTTGCAGTAATAACCGTGAAATATTTGTTTCTATTTACTTAACAGCAAAATAATATTTGAATATCATTTAAAATTTAATAAATTTTAGCAGAAAAATAGTAATTATTATTATAAAAACAGGTAAGACATTCCGAGGTACATAAATTTTAAAGGACGATATGGTATTCGATATTGTGGATGAACACGGCAACGAAGCAACCTCGTGTCGGCTCTTGGTACCACCTCGCTAGAGACCTGCATTCTGTTCAAAGTCCAAAGTGAGAGTGCGTGGAATACCATTGTTGTCTTGTTACTTGAGAAGGTAATGATCATGAAAGACGCGCTTGATAAGAGAGGAATGAGAGAGGTCATGCACTTATAATAAAATTTGACCAATTATTTTCTAATAATCGGATAACATTATATGTAAAAAAAAAAGAAAAGACCACATTTTTTTTGAAGAATATAGTAAGAAATATAGGGCGTGTGGTTCAAGTCGAGTGGTACAGCGCGTAGAAAGGTAGCTTTCGACAGTTTATATACACGACTTGATAACACCATCATCACGAAATGCTTTTGATGATTTTGTCCGATTTTTCATATTATTCGTGAGTGCAGTTTATTGGTTAGTTTTATCACAGTATTAATTAACAGAAGCATGTCGTTCAAGTGTAAATAAACAGCCGTGAGTAATGTCATTGACGTTGCGATTACAGTTCCTTATTTACTGGTTTCGAACCTTACATGTAGCTCTATTACAAAGATGGTCGCTATATTTACATTTGAATGGACATTCTATTTAAATTTTGGTTTAGTTATGTATATGAACAACATGATTTACTATTTGATAGTCGTTTTTGGGGTTCCAAGTGTCAAATAAGTAGTCGGGCAGTCTGTTTGTCTGTACACCGCATAAAGCGGTTTTAGTCACTCTAAAATTACTTGATAAGAAAGTTACTAACATGCGTTACATACTGTTTCTATGTTAAGCTCGTTTAAAGGAAAGTACAGCGTGCAAATTTATCATATTAACTGAGGATGTTAAAGGCAACAGTAAAACATATCACCGATTTACATGCACCGTATCTTTTGTTACTATACACCTACATATTTTTGTTACTCATATATTTTTTTATTAAATTTGACGCGAGCTAACAGAAATAGTTACATATTAGTTATAGTTAAACTGCCCCAGGGAATCGTAGAGTTACGGTGCATTACGCCCGGTGACTGGTAAGTTCTGTAGATGAATTAAGCACCGGAGGTTGCGGAACGACAAAGCCAGGGAAAGATAGGTAAGCTATCCTGTCACGCTTGTGAAAGCTGGCCGAGTGGTGACGCGACACACTCTGGAGCGTTCTCTTTAGAAGTAATATTCTTCTCCATTACAGAACTCTTAACATATTTTTTATCTCTGAAAAATGTATCAAGAATTTTTTTTTAACATATA